>OW240914.1:284677243-284727565 GCA_933207985.1 Pelobates cultripes
TAGTCTCTGCAGCTGAAATAATTTCCCATTTACTGAACCAAGTGGGAAATAGCAAGGCAGGCACAAAGGGTTTGCACCAGGTCTGGGGACACAGGGGACACCGTCTTAAAGGGGCCGTGTCCCCAATAAGTCTGGGGACACGGCCTTAAAGGGGCAGTGTCCCAATCTTCCTGATGTCCCAAAAAAGGTGTTTAAAGGGCCAGCACCAGTCACATAAAGAGTCCATAAGCCCCAATATGCCCACCGACAGTCTTAAAGGGCCATACACACCAAATAAAAAGTGCATACATTTTCACAATCTCCCAGGGGCCATAGTCATGCGGGAGGAGGCTGGCAAAGAGGCTTCTCCACAACCCAGGGAAACAGGGCAATTTGCCATTTAAAGGGCCCGTTACAAATAGTAGTTTGTAACAAGGTGTCAATCCATATCTGCCAAGATCCGGCTGGGGACCAGTCCCTATTCCGCCTGTGTCAGTGTGTATCAGGGAACCAGACAGGTGTCAACTATTCAAGCAAGTGACCTGATGTAGTGGGGGGAACAGTCCTCATTCTGCTCTGTGTCAGTGTGTATCAGGGATCCTTAGGACAGGTGTCAACTATTAATCGCCAAGGACCCTAAGCGTAGGACCAGTCTCTATTCTGTTCCAGTCCGTGTGCATCAGGGGCTCTGAGGACAGGTGTCAATCCATAAGTCAAGGTGTCAATATGTCATATGTCAGGTGTCAATCCATATTGATTGTGATTTAGGAATGTTAGGTGATTTCTGCCCTTTATGGATTAAAACCAGACTCTGTATCAACTGCGTAATTTTCCATGGGAGTTTTGCCATGGATCCCCCTCCGGCATGCCACAGTCCAGGTGTTAGTCCCATTGAAACAACTTTTCCATCCCTATTGTGGCCAGAAAGAGTCCCTGTGTGTTTTAAAATTCGCCTCCCCATTGAAGTCAATGGCGTTTCGGGCGGTTCGCCGGTTCGCGAACATTTGCGGAAGTTCGCGTTCGCCGTTCGCGAACCGAAAATTTCGGGTTCGCGACATCACTATTGCTGAGTTCTTCAGATGAAGAGAGGCTGAACTTCATCTGGAAAAACCCATGGTGCACATGGAAAGGTGGCCTCAAAAAAAAAAAAAAATTGTCTTAGGAGACAAATTCCTGTTTGTCCTGTTTAAGGACAGAAAAAAACTGTGGAGTAGAGGGGGGAGGGACCTTTTATGACTACAGTCTGGCTCTAATTAGTTAATTGTTTCCTGTCCTGTTCCTGTTAAGGGTGGAGCTAACCCATAAGTGATGCTGCCATGATTAGCTAGGAAAATTGCTTTTTAGTTATTTATAGACCTTTTAACCATTTACAAGTTACTTATATTCTCTGGGATTTGCATTATATTTTTTTCAAGATCATTTTTAAGTTCTAATAATTATTCTGATCTTTATTAGAACTTGAGGACTTTGTGGTAAAACCATTCAACTTAAAGGGATATGATAGTCACAAGAACAACTACAGCGTAATGCAGTTCTGGTGTGTATAATCATTATATGCAGAGAAAAGTCAGTGTTTACATTGCCCCTGATTCAATGCATCTCTATGAGGAGGTGCTGATTGGCCAAAACAATAGACACTCTACTTAGAAAAGTAGAGTTATCATTTATATTGGGATATAGACAATAACAGTCAAGATTTGACTAAAACTGAGTTAGAGAATTTTTCAAAACCAGCTACTTTGGTCTCAATTATGCTATTCAGTTTTCATTTGCAAAATTTGCAAAGTTTAGTTACTAATATTGCAAAGCATCTGTTAAATTGTAAATGCATATTATACTGATATTATTATAATATATTATAATGCATATTATGCAACTGATGTCACGATCCAGTTCATTCCTATATTTGATGTAAGTAGTGGGAAAGTCTCTATGGTGACTGACAGGTGTAAAATAGGTTTTTGGTTTTGTTCTGAATGACAGAAATGGATAGAGTTTACAATAAATGATAGCAAATCAAGATATAGTTACTCATCTTCAGACTAAAAGTGTGGATTTCTACATTTAATTTAAATTTTCAGACCATCACAGACACATATTTATTAAATATAGGGAAAAAGTAAACCTAATGTTGAAAATCCTAAAATGTGATGATTTTAAACAGACACTGCTGAGCCTTCTCACCAAATTATAGTGAATTAAAAAACAAATTAGAATACTTAATAAAAAAATGCCCATATCAGCTGTTAGTACAACTTGGCTACTTTAGCTTAATTTTTGCAATTTGGATTTCAGTTTACAGCTGGGAGTTTTAGTGAATACAATTAATGAAGATACTGTGGCAGTACAGAACAAAGTTAATCTCTGAGGCATGGTCAACTCATATGTCTATGAAGTCAGTTTGAAAAGTTCTCTTAAACTATATATAAAGTGCAATCTAATTTACCCTAAAGTAATAATGAGAAGGAGAGGTAAAGGTAGGGGCTTAACAGAGCTCCCACACCCAGTGCCTTAACCAATGTGGTCACCTGGACTAGGAAAACGGGGGTAACCCAAATTAATATATAAATATAGAGGAAAAACCTAGAAGACCACTCTCATAGAGAGTGAACACTAGATTAAAATCCCAGTCCAATCTAGAAAAAGGTCTTCAAAGAAAAATAACAAAAAACTTTATTAATAATACTGAAAATACTGAGGTAAACCATAAAGTATAACCTGGTAGACCAAAGGCAACAGTTAGGACAGGTCCTAGATGCCTAGATAATGCGTACTATATCAGGTCAGATAAGTATATGGTATTAGCAAAATAGGATACATAAGCAATGATGAATGACAGCCTGATCCTACCTAATTGCTCTTACCCGCTAATGGAAGTGAAACCCAACCCTGGCTAAAAATAGCCTAGTATAGAAAAACAAAAGACCAATAGTAGGTAGAAAAGGCAGCAAACAATCCCTAAACACAGGGAACAGGAACAGCTACCGAATGTAAAAGGAGAAAAGGGTATGACAAGAATAGCAGTAAATAAGTAACTACTATATTAACAAAATCAATAATATAAGTAGAGTCTCTGTCAGAAAAGTAAATCAAGTAAGATCCTCTCTAAATACTGAAAACAAAAATGGGGCATCCCTATTGATAAACCCTATAACTCCTGGAAACACCTTCCAGGGTGTTCTATATAAATGCTGAATCTGAAGTGACAATCCTGTAATCCTATAATGCTACCGCAGTATCAAAAATAGAAACAAAAATAAAAATGTAACCATTGTGAGTCGGTGCATAGTGCTGAAGTGCTCCAAAAGGGAGATAATAATGAAAAGCCCAACACGTGTTTCAGCATATAACCAAACCGTCCTCAGGGGGCAAACATGAATGTGTAGTTAATAGTAATTAAGTAAGTAATAGTAAGTAATTAATAGCACTGCCTTAATTGGATGTCTGTAGTACAGGTGTTAACCTCCGATCAAGGACCTATGGGAGCATAGGGGGCACGGATTACCGGCTGTCAGTGAAACCATGAGGACTTGACTGACAGGTGGTGTATGAAGCTCCAATAGCATGGATTTGTTCCCATGTGGGGAGGTACCTTGCCAATTTTGCATAATACCATAGTACCTCTAGTTTTTCCTCTATATTTATAATTTATCCTATAAATCTGCATTCCATTCCTAGTCTAATATATGTAAAAAAGAATTTAAATTTTTTTTAAAAAAAATGTTTCCAGGCACAAGCAATGTATGAAAAATGTTCTTGGCATTCTATATAAAAATATAATGGAATATTGTCATTCTGCTGTTAACAATTGCACCATTAAAAAAATGAAAGTCATGACACTAGGAAGCAGATTTGAACACAACAAACGAATTTCCTGCTGTCGATACTGCCCCAGAATTGGTTTGATATATTCCGAGTAGAAAAATGTGTAATGTGAATTATTTTTGAAATTCTAAGTAGAGTGTCTATTCTTTCCTCGCCCTTTTCCTGTTCTAAGATTTGACAATTACGCACGGCCCTTATTATGCCAAATGCTTTTTTATAATATTCTGCTCTCGCAGCTAATATTCTTAACACAATGCATTATCCATAGAGCACATAACAGCTCCTTCCTGTAGCTCTCAACCAACAAACAATACTCTTCCGCTCTCAAGAAATCCCTATCGTCAAACGACCGTCTGAGAGCATTGAACCCTTCTGTGTCATGATACCATTGAGGTGGATAACTAATTAATATTTCAAAATTGGATTTGAAAGGAATCTAAACATCTCAACTCAGTACTTGTGTGATGCCATTCGTTCCAGGGATGGATGCAGAGCCCAAACTCAGGGTTAATACTGTGAGATTTTGTGGCAGCAAAATGTAGAGAGATAGTGTGTTCTATATTAAAGCTTTCCTACAAATTTCTGTGTGTTTTATTACTGTGGACCTTTGTGATACAATAACGTATATTCTTTATGATATTACACATCTCACATCAATAAGTCTTACAGTAATATATGTGCCACAGAGTGTGGACTGTCACAGAATGCCAAAACAATTCTAAAATAAAGGTGTAATGTACATGTGTGTAAAACAGAAATCTACAACAAAAACCAACAAACTCATACTAATTTATGTATTTGAACAGCTCCATAAAAAAAAAAAAAAAACAAGGATGAAGGATGCAAACCAAAACAGTTCAGGGGGAACACTTGCCCTGGTACTCTCCCCCTCGTTGGGTACCACTAACTTATTCTAATTCATTGCATACATTTTACACAATGTAAGACCATGAGGAGTCAGGCAAGGCCTAGACAGAACAGGGACATGTGCGTGTGAGGTGGAGTGTATAGATAGAATGGTAAGGTGGCCGTTGAATGGTGTGAGGAGTATTAAGGGGCAAAGGGGGTGGGTTAGTATAAATAGGTAGGCAGTGTAAAGAATAGCAGCCATCTTAATTATCAGTTGGTAACAGCTTGGTAATTGCATGGTAGTTGCTCCTTGTGTATTTGCTTGCCAAGTGCTGTTTTTGGCCAGGGTCTCAGTATGGACATCGAGGCTGTCCTTTCCTCCCTCAGGGCTGAGGCCTTACAAGATGGAGGTTTGCACCTGCAGACTCAGCTGGCTCGTCTTCAGGCCTCCGCAGTGATTGCCCCCTTCCGCCCGGTGGTTGTGAGCTCAGCCACCTGAACGTTTCACAACTCCTGGGGAGACTACAGGCTCTCCTGGGCTCGGGAGCACAGGCCCAGCCTCGCGGGTTTATTGGTCTGCTGTGAGACATGTTTCACCTCCCCTGCAGGCTCCTGTTACTACCCAGGCGGTGGGGTGGTCTGCTGCAGCCCATGCCTGTTTCCAGTCTTCCTCTACAGTCCCTTGCAGCAGGGGCAGCAGCCCTACCTCCCGGGCTGACTGGTCCACGGCTACGCATGTTGATGCCGCTCCTGTGCAGTCGGGATCGCCACCTGATCATCTCATGTGTCCACCATCTCATGTGCATCCCGCGGCCCAGGCAGGTGGAGTTGTGGATGGGCCTCCTGGTGGGTGAGTAGGCCGCAGAGGGTGAGTAGGGGGGCAGAGGTTTCCCCTTTCAGAGGTGGGGGGGATGGCTGGAAATAGTATGAGGCAGCTGTCTCCTTCCCCTTCCGGTAGTAGCTCTGCTAGCCTCCTTCCTTCCATGGGTGTTTTGCCTGGGCCTACCGGGCACCCTTTGCCCTCCCCATCCTCCTGGGGTGGTCCTACCATACAGGGACTGGGGGGGAGGGATATGAATTTACCTGTTCTTTCTTCCCAGATGACTCAGGACCGGACTATGTTTCAGGCATCGCTGGGTTCTACTCCAGTTTCCTTTCACTGGCTGCTGCAGCTCCGGCCCAGCCTCCGGTTGGCATGTCTCCACTGCTCCAGTCAACTCCTGCGCCGTCCGGTGAGTCTGGATCTATATTGGAGGATGGTTGGGGTAGGGTTGGGGGTGGCTCTAGCGGTCACCTTGATTGAGGTTCTCTGGTGGGGTGTCTCTGGATCAGTGGGACCGTAGCTCTTCTTTGGACGCGCAGGTTCGGGTGGGGTGGGATGCTACTCCGGTTACTCCTTCTGGGGGACTGGGGTATCCGTTCTGGAAGGGATGTCTATATTACAGCTCTCCTTGCCTCGGTGGTCCCTGAATCTTTCTCCTCCGCGGTGGGAGAGGTGGATCCACCAGCGGCTCTGACGAGCATGAAGGTTGCGCTGGCCACCCATGGCGCGGCCTATATGTGTTGGTCAGGCCCTCTAGGGTTGCATTTGTGTCAGGAGATCCGTGAAAAAATCTGGAAAGGGGAGTTTGTAGAAATGTTCTCACTGCTCCTGTTAGAAGATTTGCTCCCTCCTGATAAGGAGTCTAAGGACTCTGACAAGGACAATTTCCAGTTTCAGAAGATCCCCCAAAATGTTGGTTATTGGCTCAGGGCCTTCTCGATCCTGGCAAGTGTTATTGGGGAGAAGGCGCCGGATAAGTGCTCAGCCCTATTCTGTTACCAGGATATGGTGTGGAATGCCTGTCGGGTGTATGGGGGTTGATCGTTGAAGGATGATATTGATGCTGAGCAGTGCAGGGTATCGTGCACATATTTTGACGCAGCACTCCCGCACTCTTAGAGGCCAAAAATGGTAAGCTGGGAGCTCCTGGGGGAGGAGGAGGGCATAGACCGCCAGCTGCCACGAGCTAAGCCTAAACTCTCCTTTACTGGATCCAGGATTCCCCAGGCCTCTTTATCTCAGATTTTGCAACCTACTTCTTGGGGTCACAGGGCTGTGGGGTCCATTAACTCTCCTTTGCCTTTGGATCTAGGCCTAGGGCTGTACAGTAATTGTAGGGGGTGGGGCATACCAGGGCTATCATTGCCAGTTTCTCAAGCAGCGTCTAGGGGGTCTATGTCTGTTATTCTGCCTCGCTTGCTCCATTCTCCCCTACGCACTAGACTGTTTGTGGGTCCAATGCTGCACCACTGTCTTCGGCTGCTGGCATGGGTGGCCCCCACGCAGTAGGCTATAACATCACTGCCATGCACACCCCCTTGGGGCAGATGCGCTAAGCAGCGCTCCCAGCGTGTCTTCTGTCTCTACTTTCAACCCTGTTAACCCTACATTCACTACTGATCCTCCTCCTTCTCATGCCTCTACTTCTGCTGATCCAGTGGCTGCTGTGTCCTCTGCTCCCGGTACTCCCATCTTATCCAGTGGCTGGATTATCTCAAGCGGGTGTTGTTGTTCCTCCGGACATGGGACTGCAGGTGGCTGCGCCAGTCAGTGAGTCTTTTCCTCCTACACTTGCCAGTTTAGATATATCCTTTTCATCTGACGACTCCAGGTCAGAGGATGAAGGCGCGGTAGGCTTCTCCTCTAAGGGTCAGAAACTGATGTTTCAAATGCTCAGGAAATTGTTGCTAGCGCAAGGAAGAAGGGGTCACCCGGGCGTTGTAGGTGGATCTATTCCGACCTTGGCGACCTTGGGGGTAGCCATCTTGTTCGCATTAAAACAGGCAGTGGTGTTTGGTCGTCGAGTTCATGGAACTATTTTCGGACACTGAAACTCCCGAACACCGCTGGACTTCCATGATCGCCTGTGTTCGGTTTTATAACACTTAGGAAGACACTGTACGGTGGAATCGTTCGTCTGAATAAGGTGAACAAGCTCCAGGGTAGAACTATGGATTCCGTTCGGTAGTTTGTTCACTTTTTAAACTACCGAACTAGAAGTCCTGATTTTATAGAACTGTTTTGGGCATGGGACCATACGTGCGGTCGGTCAAATAAGTGACTTCCAGGAAATTCCTGAACCCCTGAACTGATCTGGGTGATTTTTGCATATGTTGGTCATCCAAATCAGGGGTTCTTTGTGTTTTAAAGGTATTTTGGGGGTTTTATAAAAATGTGTGTTTTGTGTCTGGAGATAATTGAGTTTAGTTCAGTGCTTGACTCAATTATCTCCCAGGTAAAGAGGAAGGATTAATCTATCTTGTGTGGGAGTGTCCTGGATCTGAGAGCCAATGCAATCGTGTATTTGTTTCTACTGTGGTTTACTCTCAGGTCCAGGGGGCTGTGCCCCTTGCACTCGTATGGCTGTGGCAGTGCAAGTTTTGTCGCTGAGGGATTTGTAATCCTTTTTTGCCTCCTCAACTTTTCCTGCAGGGTTATTCCCATGGGTCGGGTTTTCAATAGGTGTCATAAGATGGCCCTTTGCGGCAGTCCCACGGGTTAAGCTAAGATCTCCTTGTCTAAGGACATGTTGAAGGATCTTCGTGTCTGGGGGTTATTTTTGCAGGACTTCAATGGAGTCTGTTTTTGGCAGTCAGGTCCTTCCTCCAACCAGTCTCTCCATTTGTTTACAGATGCTTCGGGTTTTTGTGGTTATGGGGCTTATTTTCAGGGATCTCAGAGTGCCTCCCCCTTGCTGCCTTCGTGGCGGGCTAGCGGCCTTACGAGATACCTTACTCTCTTGGAACTTTTCCCGATACTGGTAGCAGTGGAGTTGTGGTGCTCACGTTTCCGCGACTGGTCGGTTGTTTTTTGAACTGACAACCAGTCGGTAGTTTACAACATCAATCGGTTGTCGGCCTCTGGCTCTGGTTGCATCTCTACTTGCATCTCCACTGGCTTTCTGCTTGGTTATTTGGCGTGAGGATTGGGTGGTCCAATGTGTTGCCCAGGCTTCAGTGGAGCAGGTTTTCTTCTCCAGGCGCCACTTACATTGCTCGGAAGAAACTTAATAGGCTGGCTCGACGGCTGTTGTGAGCTGCATCATTAGGCATCTGGGCCTTTCTGCCAACTGGGTTGAGATTTTTAGGCCTGATGGGGTCCACCTCAGCGCTGTTGGTCTGGACTTTTTTCTGGCTGACTTTCATGATGCTCTGTTGCCCCGGGTCTAACCCGGGCTGCAAACAAAACCCCAAAAACAAAATACTATAAAGGCTGTCGGTTGGCAGCAAGAGATTGTAGCTCTTGTGGCGAGAGGGTGTGGCTATATGGCGTAGTGCAGAGAGTGAGAGTGTGGGAGTGACGGTGGCAAGGGGACTGGGCTTTTCACCCTCCTAGGCTGGGATGCCTGCCTGCAATCTGCGTTCAAGGTGGCATACCGAAGATTCTCCCTTGCCGTCCTTATGCCTCTGCTCCATTGCAGGATTAGGTTAAGCCGCATGCTCTTGTGGGCTGAGGAGTTTAGCCCTCAGCGCCGCCAGCCAGGCTAAATTTGGTTATTATTTATATTTTATGGCCATTCTGTTTGAATGGTTTTTCTGCCATGATGCCATGGTAAGGTATTGAATAAATACGGCCAGCAATGGCTTTACCTCCCAGCATGTTGTCTGTGTTATTCTTTTCAAGGAGAATGTTGGGTTAGGGAGGGTTTTATAGGGTTAGTTATTTGGCTATATTAAGTTAAATATGTAACTGTATCGGAAATTCTTTCTGGATGCACATCATCTGGTTGTTTTTGGGAGAATCTGAGAAATAAAGCATACATACTTTGGAAACAAGAAAGATTTATTGGGAAAGTGCACTCCTAAATGTAAGCTTACAATTTCTTGTCTGGCTGCTATCATAGTCATTTTGGGAAATGAACAGAGGTAGAAAATATTCTTCCACGAGTTGTGAAAACTTTTCAAGTGTAATGTTATCATGTAGATGTTTCCACTACAGAGAAAACTTAAGCATGGAAGGATTATGCCGGACGTAAGAAATTGTTCCAATTGCGTTATGTTTTAAATGTCAAACCAATGATTAAACATATTAGGTCATATTAGGTCTACACCCTTGCAGTCTATGCATTTTTATTCAACAGCTATTCTACTTTGGTATTTTTTAGTCCAGTAGCACCACTTTTTACCATTTCCAGTAAAGGCATTTTCTTCAATCCAAGAGCCTGCCATATATTTATCAATACCACTGCTCAAAATATGAATTTTCTTTTATTCTTCATATCCTTAAGGATTACCGACCCTCGCACTCTGTTTAGAGAACATGAATATGTACGTAGCTATTTTGTAAGATAACAGCATTCCCTTATAGCTATATCCTTAAATGCTGATTGTAAAACATACCCACCTTTTGACTTAAATGAATCCCACGGTAATGCATGATGTATAGTCACAGATGCTGGATGTACTTAAATACACATGTACAAATAAATTGCAATAAAATCTAGACATTAACAAATGCGTATACCATCTTTACTGTGCAAATTTATTCATGAAATAAAACTATAGATCAGTGTCATGTTTCCTCGTAGTTAATGTGTTAAGGACACAATGATTTCAGTAGTAAATTAAAAGACTTTACTTTCACTTTTGGTACATACTGCGACATAATTGGAGTTTTGGCATGATCAAAATATAATTTAAATAAGACACTCGATATAATGCAACAAACAGAATATAAATATATACGCAACATATACAGTATGAAACTTCCTTTGATATTGATTAGAACACGTTGGTTTCTAACAGTGAAGGAATCGGCAGAATTACTGATAGGTTATGCTGCACTAAAGACCAGCAGTAAGGATATAATAATGGAGGTCATAATGGGGTGGATCAGCGTAAGTCCTGGATAGAGAACAAATTTCTCGGTCAGAACAGAGGCTGAGTGAGTGATAGCGTTTACCGTGATATATACTTGTAGGTCTGGTTTGTAGCAGAAGGCAAATTCCTATATGTAGCAGGGTTTGTTGAAGAGGAATCTGTCCAAATGAGGTAGATGTATGATGGGCAAACCTAAATGTCGCAGAAGGGCCAGAGTATGAAGCGTTGTGTCGGCAGCATAGTTGGAATAATGGAGCCAATGACTTGGCATAAAGAGTCAGCAAGAGTGTAATCAGTATTTGTAGGTCAGAATCAGTATTTGTAGGTCAGAAGTCAATAGAGCAGAATAACGGTACCAGTCGGCTTACTTGGAGTAATCAAGAACACTAATCTGAAAAAGAAAGGTATTACACACTGCATTACACCAGGGGGCTAAATAACTGATCAATTAATTAAAGGGACACTATAGGCACCAAAACAACTTTAGCTTAATGCATCAGTTTTGGTGTATAGATCATGCCCCTGCAATCTCCTTTCTCAATTATCTGCCACTGAGGAAAAAGGAAATCACTTTGTTGATACAGTCTTAGTCACATCTCCCTGCATGTGACTTGCACAGCCTTCCTAAACACTTTCTGAAAAGGAATCTAGATATTTTATGTTCCTTTATCGCACAGTCTGTTTACTCGAGAGTTTTTTTATCTCTTGCTCTGTGAATAGCCTCCTAGACCCTGAAGAGCCTCCTGTGTGTGATAAATGATCAATTTACAGAGCCGGAGCTAAAATCTTCTAAAGCAAGTTAACCTCTGTTTGCAAGTGAAAGCGTTGTTTTTTTTTTCATGCATACTGTCAGTCACAGCCAGGGGAGCTGTTCCTGGGGCTGCATGAACAGAAACAAAAGTGATTTAACTCTGAAATGGCAGAGAATTGGACATTAAGAATGCAGGGGCACGATCTATAAACTAAAGCTGCTTCATTAAGTTAAACATGTCTTGATGCCTATAGTATCCCTTTAAGACACAAAAAGCAGCATGACATCATCACTTGAGATTTAGTAAGCAAATTTAACCCTTAGACATTCTGACAATCAGACAACATTGTAAAATAGAATATATTTTGTTAAACAAGCTATTTCTTGCAAGTGATATTTTACAGATTGTGTTTTGTATAATTATTATTTATAGTAGCACTATTATATTCTCTCTCTTTATTTTTGTCAATTAAAAGTAGATGTAATGATCATTTAACATTTTTCACTCAGTACTTTTCACTATAATCCTTGGCAACAGAAAAAGGGTTAGGCTAGACTAAATAGGTACATATTTACAAGTTAGGGTCAGCGTGTTGTGCCTCTCAGAATGGAGCAGGAGGGTGTGGGCAGGGCCGATCCTGGGCAGGTGACGGGGTACACAGCACCCAGGCACTCTGTAGCTGCAGGCGCATTGCTGTGGCAGGCTCCGCCCTCTCGCAAATGGCTCCGCCCCTTGGATGAGGCTCTGATTTGCTCACAAGGCGCCTGGGATCATCAAGGAACAGGATCCCCTGCATCCCTTCTCCCAAGGTAAGCCTCAGGGTGGGGGAGTTGCAGTACCTTAGCCCTAATATACCCCTTAACCCCCTACTACAGCCCCTAAACTCCCTACTTCAGCTCCTTACCACTACAGCCCCTAAACCCACTACTATAGCCCCTTACTCTCCACTACAGCCTCTAACTCAGGGGCGTACCTAGAGCATTTGGCACCCGGGGCGGGTCCTATTTTTGGCACCCCACACCCCCCAACTTTAAATATAAAAACAACCAAATTTTTTTTATGTATTTAGCACTGAGCAGTGTTTGAATGCATGCATGTTTTTGTATGGAGTATATGTGAATGAATGTAGTGGTGTGTTTGTATGTAGTGTTGGCATTTGAATGCAAGTATGCATTTGTGTGTTGTGTGGTATTTAAATGTAGTGGTATGGTTATATATAATGGTGGGGTTTGTATGTAGTGTTGACGTTGAAATGCATGAGTGTATTTGTGTGTAGTGTTGGCGAGATTTTTAGATGTCTGCACATATACACATACATGGACATACACACATGCAGATACATATACACATAAACACAGTCACACACAGATACACATTGACACACATGCAGACATCATGGCAACTCTAGGAACAATATATATGGGGGGGCACATAAGATACCACAGTCAAAAAAGGAGGGGGAGGGGAGCAGTAAAACTTTTCACTAGGGGATGGGGTAATATGCTGCCATTGGCAGCACTAGGGGATGGGGTAATATGCTGTGTTCTGCATGCTGGCATCTGACTACACATTTGCATATAATTCACATTAGCCACCCAGATTTCTTGTTGTGGGCTGGCTGACACCTCTTAATTTCGATGCCAGCATGCTGTGTTCTGCATGCTGGCATCTGACTACACATTTGCATATAATTCACATTAGCCACCCAGATTTCTTGTTGTGGGCTGGCTGACACCTCTTAATTTCGATGCCAGCATGCTGTGTTCTGCATGCTGGCATCTGACTACACATTTGCATATAATTCACATTAGCCACCCAGATTTCTTGTTGTGGGCTGGCTGACACCTCTTAATTTCGATCTTTGTTTAGCAGATAACTCCTCTATTTGCTATCCTTATGTGGGATTGCCATATTTAAGGACACCAAATAAAAGAGATATCTGCTAAACAGCACCCTCATTTGGTATCTTTAAATATGGAAATCTCACATACGGGCACCAAATCAGGGAACTATCTACTAAACAGCTAAATGATCAAGATTAAAAAAGCTCTTTTCTTATTTTCAGTTGTTTAGTAGATAAATCCCTTATTTGTTATCCTTATGTGGGATTGCAGTATTTAAGGACACCAAATAAGGGAGCTATCTACTAAACACATACACAGAGATACACACATCACACACATAATCACAGATATACACAAACACAATCACAGACCCACACACATACAATCACATACACACACAAACATTACATACATACACACATTTAATAATTAAGAGGTCCACCCAGCCTCCCTACCTTGCTCTAGAAGGGCTGGAGTGGATCCTCAGTCCCTGGTGGTCAGTGGTTGCTGCTGGGATCTCTGTACTCTTCCTGCACAGGTTCATCGCATGCCCTGTAATGACGCCGAGGCCGCAGTGACATCATATCCTGGCTGCCGGCTCACTGCAGGGAGAAGACCGTCAGACACAGTCAGATGCACACAGTCCCACACACAGTCACTCACCCACAGTTACAGGCAGACAGTCAAACACGCAGGCAATCACACAGGTAGACAGTCACACATACACACAGATTCACAGTCACACACACAATCACAGGCATACAGTCACACATACACAGTCACAGACAGTCACCCACACACCCACAATCTCAGGCAGACAGACACACACACACACACACACACACACACACAAACACACACACACACACACACCCACACACAGGCAGACAGTCACACACTAACCAATTTCTACCCCAATAGCTGCCCATATACCCTACTACAGCCTTAACCCCCAATTACTGCCCCTATACCCTACTATAGACACTAACCCCCCCAGGTGCTGCCCCTATACCCTACTACAACTTTTAACCATCAAAATGCTGCCCCTATACCCTCCTATAGATGCTAACCCTCCAGTTGCTGTCACTATACCCTACTACAGCTTCTAACCATCCAGCTGCTGCCCTTATACCTGACTACAGTCCTAACCCCCCCAATTGCTGCCCCTATACCCTACTATAGACCCTAACCCACAATTGCTGCCCCTATACCCTATTACAGTTTCTAACCATCCAATTGCTGCCCCTATGCCCTACTAAAGCACCTAACCCAGGGCTGTTTAGTACAGGTGGAGAGGAAGAATGGAGGAGTCTGGTCATCTATGGGAGAGCGGAGGCAGCTGATGCTGCTTAATGGAGCCAGGGGAATGCAGAGCATGGAGAAGCTGAACGTAGGTGCTGCACACTGTGTAGCACTGCCCCAGGAAGCACCTTGAGTGGCCATCTGAGTGATGGCTAGTAGAGATGTTACTAGGCAGAAATATAAGCACTGCCTTTTCTCTGAAAAGCCTGAAGGCAGAGGCGAAACTAGAAACCACTGGGGCCCCAGTGTGAAAACCGCACTGGGGACCCCCCATGTGTCTCATCCTTCTGCCAGCCCTTCAAGGTGTCACATCCCCCCCCCCCAGTTCTTCCACATGCCTCATTCTCCACCATCCCCAGTCCCTCCACGTTTCATTCTGCCCCCAAGCCACTCCAGGTGTCTCATTCTTCCCGTCAGCCCCTCCACGTGTCTCACCCACTTGCTCCTCCATGTGTCTCTCCAACCCCCTCATGTGTTTCTCCCACCCCCTAGCCCCTCCGTATGTCCCTCCCACGCCCCAAGTATCTCTCCCACACCCCAACCTCTCCATGTGTCAATCCAAATCCCTCCATGTTTCTTACCAACCCCCCAGCCCCTCCACATGTCTCTCCCACCACCCCACGTGTCAATAAAACACACAGACACACATACTAACAGGCATACACTGACAGGCACACACTGACAGAGACACACACAAACACACACACACACACACACACACAGATCAGACTCCCTCACCACCACCAAATGCCACCTGCATCCTATCCTTACACCCACTTCCGGTATATATCGGTAGAGTAGGCGTCTGCCATCCAGGTAAGTAGGTGCCTACTCTGCCTCACGGTCGCAGGGGTCAGCAGTGTGACCATGGTAATTCTGCCGCTTCCTGAAGGGACTGGCTATATATATATATATTGGGTCCCAGCTCCTCCTTTATTGCCACTGCATGGTCCGCATACAAGGAGGTGAGGGCTAGTCACATGATAAGCTCTCCCTATGAATATTCCAGCACTGCACTTGGTCAGTGCTTGGTTGTTCTGGTGCTTGCTCCAGTCTCCTAGCATCTTGATTCTTGTTCCTGGATCCTGATTCTTGTTTTTGTTCCTGATTCTTGTTTCTCAGTCTTGTTCCTGGTTCCTGATTTCTGGTCCTGATAAAATGTATCGGCTTCTGACCTTTGAATTTGACAATGCTTTTGGTCTTCAACCGTTGACCTTCCGATTTGAAGATTTCCTGGTTTCTGACCTTCAGTTTGACTCTTGACCTTTTCTGCCAGCCCTGACTATCGTACTGCCTGTCACCGTTTCCTTTCTGGATTAGAAACACAGAATGTGATGGCAGATAAGAACCATTTGGCCCATCTAGTCTGCCCAGTTTTCTAAATACTTTCATTCCCAGACCTTATCTTATAGTTAGGATAGTAATGCCTATCCCACGCATGCTTAAACTCCTTCACTGTGTTAACCTCTACCACTTCAGCTGGAAGGCTATTCCATGCATCCACTACCCTCTCAGTAAAGTAATGCTTCCTGATATTATTTTTAAACCTTTGCCCCTCTAATTTAAGACTACAGGGAGTGCAGAATTATTAGGCAAGTTGTATTTTTGAGGATTAATTTTATTATTGAACAACAACCATGTTCTCAATGAAACCAAAAAACTCATTAATATCAAAGCTGAATATTTTTGGAAGTAGTTTTTAGTTTGTTTTTAGTTATAGCTATGTTAGGGGGATATCTGTGTGTGCAGGTGACTATTACTGTGCATAATTATTAGGCAACTTAACAAAAAACAAATATATACCCATTTCAATTATTTATTATTACCAGTGAAACCAATATAACATCTCAACATTCACAAATATACATTTCTGACATTCAAAAACAAAACAAAAACAAATCAGTGACCAATATAGCCACCTTTCTTTGCAAGGACACTCAAAAGCCTGCCATCCATGGATTCTGTCAGTGTTTTGATCTGTTCACCATCAACATTGCGTGCAGCAGCAACCACAGCCTCCCAGACACTGTTCAGAGAGGTGTACTGTTTTCCCTCCTTGTAAATCTCACATTTGATGATGGACCACAGGTTCTCAATGGGGTTCAGATCAGGTGAACAAGGAGGCCATGTCATTAGATTTTCTTCTTTTATACCCTTTCTTGCCAGCCACGCTGTGGAGTACTTGGACGCGTGTGATGGAGCATTGTCCTGCATGAAAATCATGTTTTTCTTGAAGGATGCAGACTTCTTCCTGTACCACTGCTTGAAGAAGGTGTCTTCCAGGAACTGGCAGTAGGACTGGGAGTTGAGCTTGACTCCATCCTCAACCCGAAAAGGCCCCACAAGCTCATCTTTGATGATACCAGCCCAAACCAGTACTCCACCTCCACCTTGCTGGCGCCTGAGTCGGACTGGAGCTCTCTGCCCTTTACCAATCCAGCCACGGGCCCATCCATCTGGCCCATCAAGACTCACTCTCATTTCATCAGTCCATAAAACCTTAGAAAAATCAGTCTTGAGATATTTCTTGGCCCAGTCTTGACGTTTCAGCTTGTGTGTCTTGTTCAGTGGTGGTCGTCTTTCAGCCTTTCTTACCTTGGCCATGTCTCTGAGTATTGCACACCTTGTGCTTTTGGGCACTCCAGTGATGTTGCAGCTCTGAAATATGGCCAAACTGGTGGCAAGTGGCATCGTGGCAGCTGCACGCTTGACTTTTCTCAGTTCATGGGCAGTTATTTTGCGCCTTGGTTTTTCCACACGCTTCTTGCGACCCTGTTGATATTTTGAATGAAACGCTTGATTGTTCGATGATCACGCTTCAGAAGCTTTGCAATTTTAAGAGTGCTGCATCCCTCTGCAAGATATCTCACTATTTTTGACTTTTCTGAGCCTGTCAAGTCCTTCTTTTGACCCATTTTGCCAAAGGAAAGGAAGTTGCCTAATAATTATGCACACCTGATATAGGGTGTTGATGTCATTAGACCACACCCCTTCTCATTACAGAGATGCACATCACCTAATATGCTTAATTGGTAGTAGGCTTTCGAGCCTATACAGCTTGGAGTAAGACAACATGCATAAAGAGGATGATGTGGTCAAAATACTAATTTGCCTAATAATTCTGCACTCCCTGTATGTCCTCTTGTTGTGGTAGTTTTTCTTCTTTTAAATTTAGTCTCCTCCTTTACTGTGTGTCACGTATTCATCCGCTTATAAAAATGTGGTTAATGGCATTTACTGTCCACACAGGAAAAGTTGTGCCGAGCAGCAACCAAATCAACAGAAGGGTTAATGCTGAGTAGCAATTATGCAAATGGAACCTGCTAACTGCCTTTGGGGTCAAAGGCCGGTTACAGCCTATCAGATCTAGAGGAGGGGTATTTAGGCCCAGTTCTCATCCTGCTCAGTGCCCTGTTGTGGTTTCTCTTGTGGTTGTCCGAGAGCGTGTTCCTGATTCAAGTTTCTTCTGGTTTTTGATTTTGGCTTTGATTTTGACTTCCCTGTATTCTGGTATCCCTGACTTCTGGCTATCTCTTATCATTCTGTATCCCCTGACCTCGGCAAGTATCCTGACTATTCTTTGGTACGTTAAGTCCGGCCATTCTAAGGCCCGGTAATACGTTACCTATTAGTCATCTGTGTGACACAATTCTACGTGCTGGATCAACTAGTAATCCTGACACTGTGTTGATTCCCTTTATGCATTTACATGTTTCTATCATATCCTCCCTGTCTCGTCTTTTCTCCAAGCTATACATGTTAAGTTCCTTTAACCTTTCCTTGTAAGTTTTATCCTGTAATCCATGAACCAGTTTAGTAGCCCTTCTCTGAACTCTTTCTAAAGTATCAATATCCTTCTGGAGATATGGTCTCCAGTACTGCATACAATACTCCAAGTGAGGTCTCACCAGTGTTCTGTACAATGGCATGAGCACTTCCCTCTTTCTACTGCTAATACCACTCCCTATACAACCAGGCATTCTGCTAGCATTTCCTTCTGCTCTATTACATTGTCTGCCTACCTTTAAGTCATCTGAAATAATTACCCCTAAATCCCTTTCCTCATATGTTGAGGTTAGGACTCTATCAAATATTCTATACTCTGCCCTTGGGTTCTTACGTCCAAGATGCATTATCTTGCACTTATCCACATTAAATGTCAGCTGACCATTTTTCTAGTTTACCGAAATCATTTGCCATTTGGCTTATCCCTCCTTGAACATCAACCCTGTTATATATCTTAGTATCATCAGCAAAAAGACATACCTTAGCATCAAGACCTTCTGCAATATCACTAATAAAATATTAAAGAGAATGGGTCCAAGTACAGGTCCCTGAGGTACCCCACTGGTGATAAGACCATGCTTCAAATATACTCTGTTGACTACAACCCTCTGTTACCTGTCACTCAGCCACTGCCTTACCCATTCAACAATATTGGGATACAAACTTAAAGATTGCAGTGTATTGATAAGCCTTCTATGTGCAACAGTGTCAAAAGCCTTACTGAAATTCAGATAAGCAATGTCTACTGCACCACTCTGATCTATTATTTTAGTTACCCAATCAAAAAAATCAATAAGATTAGTTTGGCATGATCTCCCTGAAGTAAACCCATGTTGTCTCTGAGTTTACTAGCCTATAGTTGCTTGACTCCTCCCTACTACCTTTCTTGTGAATGGACACAACTTACAATCTTCTGGATCTACTCCTGTTAAATAAAACCGTTAATGGTTTTGCTAGTACACCACTGAGCTCTTTTGATAACTTTGGGTGTATTCCATCAGGCCCATTGACTTATTTGTCTTTACTTTTGACAGTTGAAACAGAACCTCTTCCTCTATAAACTCACATGTAACAAATGACTCATTTGTCCTTTTTCCTAACTGAGTCCCCTTTCTTTCATTTTGATCTGTAAATACCGAACAGAAATATTAATTGAGGCAGTCAGCTAGACCTTTATCCTATTCAACATCCCTCCCTTCTTTCATTTTTACTAACTAATGCTTGTTTTACTTCCCTTTTCTCATTTATGTATCTAAAAAATATTTTGTCCCATTTTTTTTACTGACTTTGCTCTTTTCTCTTCTGTTTGTGATTTGGAAGCCCTTATAACTTGCTTAGCCTATTTCTGCCTAATCTTATAGAAATCATATGGTTTCGTTGCTTCTTCTTTAAATAAAGACACCAATGCCCTCATAGATCTCCCAAGTTCCTGTATTACTGCCAGGTATCTGGGAAGGCTGTGTCTGCAAGTTGTTGCCGTTCCACTGCAACTGAGTTCCTCTCCAAGCAAACAAGAGATCAGAAAACTAGAATTCTGGTAAGCTAAATGTATGTCTTTAGCGAATCATATTTTTGACATCCCTAGGTTAGAGAGATCACATATCTCAACCCCAGGCCCCTTAGCCTAGAGCAGTAAACGCTAACCTAAATAGTGGTCATGGTGCTGGAGTGACTAAGTTGTGCCTAACTTAAATCCCTCCTAAAAATGCTACCGACCTTTATGTTTTTTTATGCTGGTCTTTAGGAATGTTTATAAGCCATTTTACATTTCGCACACAAAATTCTCTTCAAATTGTTTGTAATGCAACTAAAATTAAAGACCAAAAATGTCTACTTTAGCAATTGAAGATAGCATCTGGAATTTCTGTGCTAAACTCTACATCAGAGCTAAGCCATCACAATTTAAGATCTTTCCATTTATTTTGGCCTCTTTTGGTTTATTATTAATTGTTAGGGAACTTAATAAAATTACAGCTGACTCCCCCAAAATAACCACCAAGAATTACTTTTGTATATTACAGACCAGAGGTAGCCAACAAACATGATCTACAGCTGTTTAACTACGGACACATGGCTCTGAGCTAGTAATTGGATCAGCAAAAACTGGCACTGTGTCCACAGGTGGAGAATGATCTGCTGGGTAGCCATCATATAAACATTACAGTGCATTTTTTGTGTGTGTACAGTTGCATTTTTGAGATTATGTATTGTAAAAGTGAATTAGATTATACTGTAAATGAGATCATAATATTAGAACTCACATGAGGCAGTTTTATTGATATCATTGTTTGTTTTGGGATAAAGTATTCATATCACTTAGATCTATGTTTATACAACACCGTCCATGTTATACTATCAGTAATTGTTTTATTTATTTCAAGAAAGGTTAACTCTCAAACAGCCAGGTGTGGGATCTGAGCTCAATCTCAGATGGGGACAGCCAGATACTAGTATGGCTTTTACACTCTGTGGTAAATCCAAATACCCTGCACATTATTGTGGTGCTCCTTTGACCATAGCATATTATTGTGGAACTCTGTAATATACTCATGCACTATACATAATTGCATAGCTCTATAAAACACTCATGGGGGATTTAGGTAAGGGGTATAATAATCTATACAAAAACATGCTTACATTCAATAGCACATAACTGCTCACAAATACATTCATACAAGGATGGGTAGAAGGTACATTCCCAGCTAGCATAGCACCAGGGTAGTTGTACGACACATGGAGAGCTACCTTTTGCATTTCCTTAACGTAAAGAGGGCCAACAATTGTTTTTTGCACCAAGGCCCTCTCTTCATTACGTCTGTCAATGACATTGATCCTGATTAAACAATCCCTCTCATTCCTCTACCTCCTCCAACACAAACCATCTGAAATTACAGAACCCATAAAGATCGTCTGCACCTTCCACCTAAATGGTGGCACATGCTTTATCCAGCTCATAGACCCTGGGAAAGTAGAGAGAGTAGAGAAGTTAGGAATACGAACCAAGATCTTTAGCCAATGATGAACAGAATAAGTGGACGGATTACTTTCGGCTGTAAGGCAACCAGGTTACACATGGTAAGGCAGGCTAGAGCAACTCAATAATTTAGCAATGGGACAAGAAAGGGACAATGGTTAAGTAGACAATCATTAATTACAGGAGTCTGAATCAGTTGGACATAGAATCATGACATCACTGAGCAAGAAACACTGTGCAAGAATGCCTAAAGAAGTTAACCCTTCTTTAGTCATTCTGACACTAGGTGAGAACTTTTGATTAGTCTACCTCCTCACCAATGGAAACACATATCCCACCTCATGAATCACGGATTCATATGCTCGAAACTGCAGGTAAAGGCATGTAGGATAATCTCCTATTAGTATAGTGTTCCACAAATCCTACTCAGGACCTTCCCCTCAATAAGCCCCTTTTGTTGGCATTAATGCCAAGTGGATGGCACCTTCCTGCACACATGGTGAGGCTGTTCTACAATCAATTCCCCTACAACCATGAATAGCGTTAATTGCAATGCGAAGGCCATGCATCCTACTCCTGATCAATGCAGCCAATATCTAATCCTTATCTAATGGAAGACCCACCCTCCAATTGACCACATGTAAAGTCAAGTATTAGAATAAAATAAAATCTATACTTTTGTTAGTAATTTAAATTGCACATAGTATAGATACATTTTTATATAAAATATATGTATAAATGTTTTTCCTCATGGATACATTTTAAGTAGCAAAACTGGGTAAATTTATTTACCTAGAATTATTTTCTTCTGCACCTTTGCAATCTAATCTTTATTTATGACTTTCAGACACTCTTCATGCATACACAATATCTCATTCATACAGGAACAGCTGAAGCCTGGAAAATTCTGAGTAATACATATAATTCTGCACATATTTGCATACAAATGGAATACATCAATTAAGTAAACATTGATTTGCTAAAGGTGCTCTCGTTTAAGGAAATTGATAAAAAAAACAAGAGAAAACAATGCGTAAATTGAGCCATATTTCTGCACTTTATCAACTGAAGTTCAGGTGCTAATCACACTTGTAAGAAAACAAAAATGTTTGCGCTGTTTTGACTCATCTTTCGAAAACATAGGACAATCAAACAATCCCGTAGGAGAAGAAAAACTCACTAGATCACTAGACTTGATACACCACCTAAAGTTTGTCTAGCAAATTACTCCTGCAAGGAAATTGATGACCCTCATATATTAACACACAATAAGCTATTTAGTTTTAAAATTCAAAGTATTTGTAGGTTTTAATGAACCGTGAGGCAATAAGGACTAATTGATTTGACTAATCTTGGTTAATTCCATCTAGTTGGTGATGCAGAAAAAAAGTTTAGTGGTCATCCCCAGGTCTATCCAAGCTTGAGTGTATAAAGTGTTTACCTACCACCGCCCACTGGAATAGTTCTACAAAGACAGTTACATCATGAAGACACAATCAACACCTTGCTAGCTATAGGTTTTCACTGTTGTTTTTCTGTAGACCATTGTAACAACAATCAATCACAGAAAGCTGTAATACAATTCAATGCAATGAAGAAACTACAAGTATTTGGAAGACAGAACTTAGAGCTTCTACAGCAGGCCTTCTACATTGCTGAAGTCCAGCATTCCGCAGAAAATATGTCACAGCTTTTCTAAATGTCAATAACAGTCTGCAACTCCTCTCAAGAAGCCGCAGTCATGTCACACCCATTGCGGAATAAGTGGCTTTATGGGCCTGGAGCTGAAAATTACCTGTGCTTAAAAGATCATGAGCCTGATCTCTATCTGCAACTAGATGTAGCAACCATAAAAACCATCATTACATACATTTATAAACTGGAAATATTATATTATATAACTAATATTCACAAGAAGGCTTATGAAATATCTGAGAGAACAGTGTGGTCACTGCCTGTGGTTCATGGGGCACAGGGTATCCAATCAGTTATGGGACACAAATCAACTATATGTAATGGGCATGGCCCTCATATATAAGATACAGGTTTATATATACATTGTTTAAACTTCTTATTACACTTTTTTCCATCTTGATCAGTTAGGCCAGGGAGGATATATGTGCCTCTGTGATCACATGCTTTGGATATGGAATTGAGCATTTCAAAGCAGCAACAGATTGCAAAAGCAAATAAATAAATTAAGTCATGCAGTGTGGGTCTATTGTAATGTGTGGCTCTGGAGCTTTATCTCCAATAGACCCTATATTGGTCTGGCTCTTTTCACACCCAAGTGCAATAAATGAAATGCTACCAATAAATATACATCAGTGACTTGTATTACCTGGACTGCTTTCATAGTATACCATCCATGGGAAACGTTTGGGAAAAAACAACAACTAATTTCTCCCGTTCCCTAGAGGTCGCTTTCCTCCAGCAGCGAGAGATATGTGAGCAAGATATTACTTTGTTGGCAGATGAATTTTAATGTTGAAAAATGCAAAGTTATGCACTTTGGCGTAAAGAATACACAAACAACGTATACCCTTAATGGAAGCGAATTAGGGATAACAACACATGAAAAGGACTTGGGAATTGTTATAGACAAAAAACTATGCAACAGTGTGCAATGTCAATCAGCAGTGGCCAAGGCCAGTAAAGGGCATGAAAAAGGGCATTCATTCTCGGGATGAGAATATAATTGTGCCTCTTTATAAATCACTGGTAAGACCACATATTGAATATGCTGTGCAATTTTGGGCACCTGTTCTAAAGAAGGATATTATGGCACTAGAAAAGGTGCAGAGGTGGGCTACACAATTAATAAAAGGAATGGAACATATCAGCTATGAAGAAAGGTTAACAAATTTAAACCTATTTAGTTTAGAATAACATCACCTGAAAAGGGATATGATAACATTATACAAATATATTCGGGGCCAATACAAACCATTGTGTGGAAATATATTCACAAACCGGACTTTACATAGGACATGAGGTCATGTGTTTAGACTGGAAGAAAGAAGATTTCTTCTAAGGCAAAGGAAAGGTTTTTTTTACTGTAAGAACAATAAGGATGTGGAATTCTCTGCCTGAAGAAGTGGTCGTATCAGAGTCTATACAGATGTTCAAACAGCTACTAGATTAATACTTGCAAAAACAGAATATTCAAGGATATAATCTTTCAATGTAGGGTAATAACTGCTTGATCCGAGGATAAATCTGACTGCCATTCTGGGGTCAAGAAGGAATTTTTTCCTAGCTTGTTACAAAATTGGAAGTGCTTCAAGCTGGCTTTTGTTTGCCTTCTTTTGGATCAACAGCAAAAAACAAATGTGAGGAAGGCTGAACTTGATGGACGCAAGTCTCTTTTCAGCTATGTAACTATGTAAGATGACCTTGGGAGACCAGAGCTCCAGAACCACGAACTTGCTTGGCTCTATTCACCATGCACATGTGAAGAATGAAGAAGGTGGCCAAACCAGTAACCTAACTACAGCCTTGTGGGATAATTGTACTTCAGAATTATCACTATAATTTCCTTCTAATTTGGATGCCCCCAGTGCCCTCAGTCTATAATTGCCTTCCAGGGTGGATAGAATTGATCCTGATAATTTGATATTGTTGTTACCAATATATATTTTAATAAATGTACTTTATATGTGAGAATAACCCTCAATGCAAAACATCCTAGCTTTAGAACATTAAGATTCCCATAACCTTTAGCTAAGCAAGGTCTGTAGGTAATTAAACAACGGTAAAGAACTGCTGAATATATTGGCAACTGCTAATATAACTGACAATAAAGCCAACAGTTTATGCTGCCTCAATACAAAAAGGTTTATACCTATACAAATAATTAGCAGCTTATTGTCAAGTTAATCAAGAACAGTATAAGAATACAAATATGAATATTTACTTAAGTGATTATTTATATTTCGGGTTCCATGCACAGATTGACTTGACTTTCTTAGCGTTTTCTCATTTTTTTTCTCCATGGTTCGAAATTTGTTGGTTCACAACAAATGATGCACGAAGAGTCCCCTGGGAACAAAGGACTTCCTGAGACAGGACCTTCTAGGGCGACTCAACACAATTAGCATTACAAATGATTTCTGGAATTACTGATGTGCATTGGTGATGGATCCTGTGAGTGCCCTGCATCTTTCGAGGGTAATAAGGAGCTAGTTAGGACTCCATCTGTTCATGAAAGTACTGTAAGAAATATTTAACTGCCCAATTCAAAACCGAGATGTTGTGACGGGACTGTGTTATAATTGGAAACAAGATGATTGAAGTGAATTAAAGTGAATTAAAGATAATAAGCGGCTGTGATACTAACACGTCTGCTTATTTTCTTCCATAAACAGCACACAATCTGGATTTCTAAATATACGTTTTAGAAAGGAACCTATTATGATCTTATGTTTTAAGTAAATGTTCAACATTGCCGATTGTTTAACAGGCTGTTGTATTTATATAAGATGGAGGCACATATAAAAAAGTGATATTTTATATGTAGAAAAAATATAAATTGGATTCTAGCTTTGTGCTGGTGCAGTTACAAAATTATAATTTTAGACAGAATTGTCACCATTCAGTGAACAGAACTTTTATTATACCAGAAGATCATGGTGGCAACACTGCATTACATGTGTTGCAATAAATACAAAAGGTATGGCAATAAATGGTCTTTATTGATTTTAGTAAGTGTGTACATGAAAAAAGGGAAATTAATACCAGTTTTAGATATTCTTTTTTAATAATGCCTTTTTGCACACATCGCTATGTTTTCCCACTTTATTAAAGAGAAAAAATATCCAGGGACAGATTTTTTAATAGTGATACCTTAATGTATACAAAATATACATTATGGAAACAGCACCAAAACATTTTCATATTTTACAAGGTTTCTTACAATGACCCATCTTAAAGGAACACTCAGGCACCATAACATCTCCATCTCAGTGAAATAGCCTGGAAGTCCTGGAGGGTTTAAAAAAGCCTTACCTAAAGGGTTTAAAATGTGTATGAACAAGTGCTCCAGATGGCCTTGCACTGGGTCTTTGTGCCTTTGTTGGGCATTTTTCTCAGTTGGAGGTCATTGATAGGCTGAGAACTTTAGCTGGTGCTCAGAGCCTATCACCGGACTCTGTGCAAGGCTTTCACATTGAAGCCGAGGTTAGAGGAGGAGATAAAGGGACCTGAAGGAAAGACAACCTCTGGAGCACTTTGAGTCTAAATGATTTGTAAATAGTTTAATTCCTTAAGATAAGACCGCACCCAGAAACCATAACGACTTCAAGTTTGCACTGGAATATTGGTGGGTCCTATGCTAATCTTAATATGGGAGATGCCCAAATGCTAAAACTTACTGTATATATTGCTTGCAAAGTCGGTAGTCCTCAGATCTACAATTTCCTGTTGTCATATCTAAAGAAATCCATAAGAGTGTGTGAGTGTGTGTGTGTGTGGAGGATGGGAGGGGGGATCTGGGAAATCTGGTCAGGACTCCAAATATGATGAAACAAATTTGGAGGAACACTCAAAGCATGTTAATCTCCCATAATAAAATTTCACAGATTTGATGGAGTATTTTTTGTTTTGAATATTTTTATTGTCATCACAACATAAATGCGGATATCAAACATATTATTATTAAGTCAAGTATTCACCTACGCAGAGGCGTATATATCTGTACATGGAAATATATGCAGATTTTCACCTGCGCAGAGGCGTGTATATCAGATCATGTGCATAATAATATACTGTCTTCTGTTTCGTTGCGTGCGTTTCGTAAAGTATAAACTTATCGTGCTCTATTATAAGCCTACGTTGCCTGCGCAGTAGCCTATTATATCAATAGTGTTATCATAACAGAATAACAAATGGCGTCATCTGGTTGTAAAACCTATATACTGCGCTAATCTATATGACTGCACCCGGGTAGATCCTATAATTATATAAATCCACCATCATTAACTGAAGTCTACAGATAATCTGATGGCGGCACGCGTCAACGAGGTGGCATGTTAAGAGACAGGCATTGCGGCCCATATCTGTGTATGCTTACAGGACTTAACCATATAATTCCGTTATGGAAGCAGTAATATCTAACTTGAACCTTAAGCCCCTTGGGGCAATGTGACCGAACAACATAATCGAGTTTATACTGAATTAATAAGCATAGATACATCAATTTCGGCATGGGCCGCCATTCTTAACAGCTGAATATCCCGTGCATTCTGCGTGTGTTAAAGCCTTATATTTATTTGATGCCTTAAGTAGAGAAAGCATAGTCATGTCATTGTAGACCATAAATGCAACGACTTTTGCCTGGGCAATGGCATGCTATGCTCAACTTCTGGGCATCCATTCTGTGCGTGCTGGCTGCAAAAGTTAGGGCCATATAATTGCATGTTGCGTTGGTTAATGAAAGCTTAAACATGACACATTTATGTTACGTATAAATGACAAAGGTAACAGAGCAACCAGACATTCAAGAAATTAGAAGTGAGAGCCATGTAACAGCGCCATGTTTAGCCTTAGCAAGTAAAATAAGTGTGCATAAACATTGCTGGATTGATCATATCATGGGTGTTTTTAACGGGTATAATTTCGCTAGGGTCAACTAGGGGCTCCATCGTTTACTACTCGGTTAGAGTTCACCCAACTAATCATGCCAGAGACACACAAACGAACAGTTTTGCAGTACATGTGAAAAAAAAAAAATTATATGAAAACAAGCCCAAAAGGGGGCAAGTAAAGTTAATTGAGGACTCTAATGCCCTTAACGGTTACGGGGCTGGTCTGTCCTTAAGATCAGTTCACTGAGGGCCGTACATTGCACAGCTGCCTTGCCGTTCCTGGGCCACCGAGTCCCTGTCTGTCCTCCCCGCAACAACCCCAGTCTGTCTCCAGGGTCCTCCGTAGCTCTGTGGGCACTCGGGAGTAGGGGCTGTCCATCCGACTCCCACACCTAGAGTCCATGGGCCCCCGTCTCCCTGCACCTCCCCATTACCACCCAAGATCCAGGACTCAGAGGAGCATGTTACCCACTGTCTCACTCGGTGCCGGCCACTTGTTTGGAGCCGGCGCGCACCCCCCCGGCCACCGGCCCCACCGGGCTCACGGCTTCAGGGACATGGCCCTCTGGGGACCCCACATACCC
The DNA here is from genome assembly GCA_933207985.1 of Pelobates cultripes. Taxonomy (NCBI): domain Eukaryota; kingdom Metazoa; phylum Chordata; class Amphibia; order Anura; family Pelobatidae; genus Pelobates; species Pelobates cultripes. The sequence continues at coordinate 284,705,585 of OW240914.1, forward strand.
AGGGGCTAGGGCACCCACTCCTCCAGCGGGCGGGTAGTCATCACGGGGGATCTTATCCAGCGCTCAGCTGTGCCCAAGTCCGCACGGGCCGTCCAGTACGGGCCTCCATAGCTAGCACTCTCCACATTTACCCCTCTGATGTTGCGGTAGCGCCTTTAATGAGTGCTCTTGTCGGTAGTGGGGCTATCTCTTTGCTGGTCCAAGCCTTCTTGCTACCGATCTGGGTGCCTCCTCGGGTGAGTGTTTCAACCTCTCCGCAGGTACCTCCGGTGTTGCTGGCTGGTTGAGTTTCGTGCAACCGGTGCCAGTCCAGGCAGTTGGCATCCGAACCGCGCGGATATCCCCCGCCAGCCCAAAAAAAGGGGGGGGGGGCAGGGCCGTGCCCTGGGCCGAGTATCACCCCCTGTTGAGGTGTCTATAGTGGGATACGTTGGTTTTCTGCTCTGCGGCGCCACGTTGCCTGTAATGGCCACTGGTTTTCTGGTGCTCCGCCTTGTACAGGCCGTGTCCGGCCCTCTCTACTTGCCTGGCTTGCCGTGGGCATTGTGCAGGTATTGGGGGTAAGCTGGTGCCGGTCTCTGTTCGGATCTGGATGAGTATTGTATATTTAGGCGGTCTGGGGCGATTGTTTTAGTGCCTTTTTTATCCGCCCCCCGCCCCCCGAGTATTTTTTGTATGTATACTGTTTCCATAAAGCAACCCTGTCATGATTTGTTTATTTATCTGGTTTTCCTTTTTTTATGCCCTCTGTATCTTAATGATTATGCCTTCTCCCCATTTATATTTATATTTATCTTTTCTTTCTTGTGCCAGATCACAATATTTAAAAATAAAATATATAACAAAGTGACACCCCAACAAGTAGAAAAATATAAATGGTAATATTACCCTTTTAGTAAAAGATTATTAAGATTGTGGGAAGATTCCTCTTACCTTCTTCATAAATACATAAAATATACAATCTAAAAGAAGAAAAAACTAAAATAGTGTGCTAATGTAAAATTTTATAGAAAGCTGGTGACGTTATATTGCACTCACAAAAGTAAATTGTATGCAGGCATGTAAAGGTATCTTTGTAGGACTTAGCCCTTTGTCCTTTTCTTTTATCCCATTGAAAACATAGAAGAGAGAGGGAGAAACACAAACATAGTGTGCCACTTTAAAAAGTTAAACACCTTTTATTTCAAATACACTCACAAGATGGATCTCTTAGTCTTGCATATCATAATGTAACTTTCCAGACTTAGGATGTTATGTTGAAAAGTCCTCTGTAGTCAGAATAGGATAGCAGCTTGAAATCCAAAATGTTAAAATCAAGAAAACACTTGTAATAAAGTAACATAAATATGAAAATAAAAGTCACTATGGTGTCCTCCCAACCCTACGCATTTCGTCCTATAATAGGACTTCCTCAGGGCAATCCAATAGTAGTGTTGCCATTCTCCATCAAGCACCTGTTTTAAATATCGTTTTTGCACCGTCCCGATCCGCAGTCAGTGGCTTGATAGAAATCCCCTGCATTTGCTTAATCGTGGCTTTGCGTCCCAAGCCTCGATCCCATATTGAGTGTTGATGACGTCTTCCGGTTGCACCATGGTCGCATTTGCATTCCAAAGTGCGTTATGTTTTTGCATGTTTTGATAATTCTAGACCAATGGCAGGTAGTTTTTTCAAACGTAGGCCCCTTGGGATTAAATTTTCTTTAATATACGTTTTTAAAAATGGAATTTCCCACCATTTTTTAGTTTCTTTTATGGCCAATTTTTCTAATTTATAAAAATAACGATCCATGTCTTTAATTTGAGTTTCATTGTCTCCATGGTTGTTAAAGAGGGAATTGAATCTTTCCTCTCTTGTTTGTTTCAGATTGGAAAAAATGCATCCTTTTTGTGTCATCTCTAAATACTTTGTTAAATAAAATATGAGGAAAAAGGTATCAGATATAAAAATAAAAAGGTTACAAAGGGGAGAGATACTGTTATCTGCATCTAAAACTCGTTTTACTGTCTTGAGACCCTTCTCATAGTCTAGTGTATAGAAAGGTGCCGTCCAGAGTTCCCCTTCCATTCTATGCAATCCAATTCTTGTATAAGGCGTGTATTTGAAATAAAAGGTCTTTAACTTTTTAACGTGGTACACTATGTTTGTGTTTCTGCCTCTCTCTTCTATGTGTTCAATAGGATATGGTTTCAATGGGTTCTGTGATTCTTTTAATAGATAAAAGCAACTCTATCCCTTCAAATGAACAATACGTTTTTTCTTTTATCACACATTATAACGCTCAAGCATTTAAAATAAAATCAATAATCAAAAAACATTGGCCATTGTTGTTAGAGGATGACTTTTTACGAGATAAAATACCCCCTGCACCAAAAAGGATTTTCAAAAAAAGTAGGACTTTTAAAAGTATTTTAGTTTCAAGCACTTTTAGACATAAAGAAGTAAAAAAAGCTCATCTAAAAGGTTATCACAAATGTGGCAGTTGTAAGGGATGTCGATTTCTACCTCAAAAAAACTCTTGGTTTTAAGAGTAAACAGACAGGACAATATTTTGAGATAAAAGACTATATTAACTGTAAAACCAGCTGTGTTATCTATTGATTAACATGCACATGTGGCATACAATATGAAGGTAGGACCATTAGACCACGTAAGACTAGATTCCTGGAAGATTGCAATAACATCAGGGGAAAAAAATATAGCACATTCTGTACCTGTTCACTGCAACAAATGTCCTTTTTTAGTTTTGAGAATTTTTTTTGCACTGGTTTGGAAAAGGTAACACTAGATGAGAGAGGGGGGAATCTAACCATGAAATTGAGACAAAGAAAGGGGTTTTGGATTTATGCATTTAAAACTTTAAAACCAACTGAACTAAATGTAGATTTTGATAAGGTCTGCTTTTTATAATTTTTTTTCTAATTTATTTCTTTATATTTTTAGTTTTTTGAAGTATGGATCTTTTTATAACTTTTTATGATACCCCACTCTTTGTCCCACTTCATGAATTATATCTCCCCTCTCCCTTTCCTTTCCACACTTCACTTTCGATGTATTATATATTTCTATGTTCTATTATATAGGATTTTATCTCATTTTAGCTTTCCACTAATATTATGATTTATGTCTTTTTTAATATTATTATATATAAGAACAGTAATTGTTTTTTTCTTTCTTGTTCTTGTTTTTTTTTTTTTCGTTCTGTGTGAGAACGATAGTTCTATTATACTGGTGAACTCATGGACTATAAACTCCCGGAACGCACTTTTGAACGCAAATGCGACCATGGCGCAACCGAAAGAGGTCATCAACACTCAATATTGGATCGAGGCTTGGGACGCAAAGCCGTGATTAAGGAAATGCAGGTGATTTCTATCATGTCAACGATCCCAATTGGCTGATGGCTGTTTGGGTGCGCAAAGGATCTTTAAAACAGGAGTTTGATGGAGAATGGCAACACTACTATTGGATTTCCCTGAGGAAGTCCTACTATAAGACGAAACGCATAGGGCTGGGAGGACAACATAGTGACTTTTATTCTTATATTTATGCTACTTTATCAGTGTTTTCTATTTTTAAAATTTTAGATTTCAAGCTGCTATCCTGTTCTGACTACAGAGGAATTTTCAACATAAGATCCTGAGCCTGGAAAGTTACATTACGTTATGGAAGACTAAGAGATCCATCTTGTGAATGTATTTGAAATAAAAGGTGTTTAACGTTTTAAAGTGGCACACTATGTTTGTGTTTCTCCCTCTCTCTTCTATGTGTTCAATGGGATAAAAGAAAAGGACAGAAGGCTATATCCTACAAAGTACCTTTACATGCCTGCAAACAATTTACTTTTGTGAGTGCTAAATAACGTCACCAGCGTCCTATGAAATTTTACATTATCACACTATTTTAGTTTTTTCTTTTTTCAGATTGTATATTTTATAGATCTCAATATCTGCCCCAATCATTTTATTATCCTCTGCACATAAATCCTTCTGTATACTGATGTGTGGAATTTATGTGCCTGAATCTGATTGGCAAACTTGCTTAAGCTCTGCCCATAGTCAAGTTTTATTAATTTGACTACTATATGTATAGAAAAGCAGTCCCTAATTTTCCTTTTGCATTTTATGAGAACTAAAGTGCTTAGGAAAGAACCAAAATAGAATCAGACACAGAAAGCTATGAGAAAGCAGATAAGATGAAGTTTATTTTTGCCACTTTAATGCGCATTCCCACTTTATTATACCAACGAGAGACATTACTTCTTGAAAACCTTTACTGCGCACAACTAATTTTCAGTCGAGTCAGTCCTGGACATAGATCCACTCATGATAATTAATGACCCACTTGTGTGAGGCCCTGGAAAACCAACATTGATAAAATGCTATACTTGAAGTCTACTTGAGTGCAGAAGTTATAAGGAATGTCATACACTGAAACCCCTTTGGCAATACATATATTTATTCTTGATTAAGAGATTATGACCTTGAATAAGGTACTGTCTATTAGAGATGCATGTAGCAAAAAGCCACTATATATATATATAAATCCTTGTTTGAAGTGCACTCACAGAACTCAGAATTATTTCAAATCGTGCTGTTTATTCAAAGCATCAAATTTCCAGTAAATGGTGTCAACGTTTCAGTCCTCCAGTGACAGTAAATCAACTGTGAATAAAAAACAAAATCTTAGAAATTAAATGAATATTATAATACATATAAATAATAATAAATTAATAATTATAACAGAAATACTACTTCCTTAAAATAGAGAGCAATAAAATATCAAAGTTTATTCAATGCTGACAATTACATCTTAGAGCCCACTGAAGTTAGCCATGGGATCTAATGGGGGCATAATGCCTTCTGGCCATTGTTTGTTACCATTCTCCTGTGGATTAAATAGAAGGACGTGCATTGGGATATCTGTAAGGCAAGGCAGGTTTGTAGAGGGCCTTTGCTGGCCCAGCAATGTATGGCCTTTTTCATGGAGTGTTGTTGTGGATTCTCAATATTACCCAGGCCTGCACTGACTTACTGGGATATTTCTTAAGAGACAGCATGATCTGAGGTTGATCCTGGATATAAGATAGAAAAGAGTGCTCTGGGAAGTTAAAGGCCCTTTGTAATTCAGACAAAGTAAATATATATGTGAGAATAGCAGCTCAACACTCGTGTAAATAGCCCCAAAATTACACACAAGTAATCGTAACAAACAGGTTATCCCGGTGGAACACACCACCAAAAAGTCCACTTAGTGGAGCGCTACAGCACTTACCCCTAAAAAATCTGGGGGAAGTGTATAATGACAAAATTCCCTAAAAGGGAAGAAAACAATACACAATGGTGAAGTATGTCAAGCCCAACAGTGTGGTGTGTAAAAAAGTATGGACCGCACTCGCATGGTACAGAGCCCCATAGGGATAGGCACACATCTCTTAAGCGGAGGTATGTTGGGTAATACCAAACCCTCTCTGGACTCCTCGCCAAATTATCCTCAAAATAGGGAGACAAAAAGAGAAACAGGATATCCTGGTGCAGAATTGCTAAAGTAGCTGATAGGGACAAAATGTAGAGACAAGTGATTGCTCACCTTGTGGGGAGCCAGTTATACTAGGCTCTTGGTATGACAGTGTATGTGTCTTTAAGGGGAGCACTTCCCTTCTTGAATAGTAGGAGCAGGAAACAGTAATGGACCACTGGGTTCAAGATCACATAAAAGTACACTTTATTAAAACAATAAACAATAAAATATAAGTAAAAAAAATGCTAATGATACCAGCCCACAATCTTGGGTGGTCTTCTCTCTTCCTCCGAGACGCATTTTGCCTGACGGCTTTATCAATGGGGATGTCTGTTTCCTGTTCAGTTCCTGTTTATGAATGCATAGATCTCCTCTAATTGGTCGTCTTGCTCCCTTGGTGGCCAATCACCAGGTCAGCCTTCAGAGCTCTGTGTGTGTGTCAGCTGTTGCCCAAAATGGATTACTCAGAAACCGGAAATGACGTTACGGGCCAGATGCACGTCATCTCTGGTCCGCCCACCTTAGACACGCTCGCAATGTGTGGTTGATGTCAATAGAATAGTTACATCCAAGGTAATAGCTGCCATTACTCGTCATGGCTTTTAAATGCCCCAAAGCACAATTAATAAGAATAATAAGGAATTGAAGATAACGTTATATCTTTTATTTGCGATTTTAATTGCCAAAGTAAGCAACTAAAGAAAATCATATCTAAATATTGGCCAATCTTAAAAAGTGATGAAACCCTTAATTCAATTTTGCCAGACAAGCCTAAAGTTATATATAGGGGTGTCCCAAATTTAAAATATAATCTCACTCAAAATCGGTCTTCTATTATAAAGAACACACATAATCCGTTTAATGAGTTAAAAGGTGTTTATGGGTGTGGGATGTGAGGAGTGTGTAGAAATACAAAAAGATCAAAAAGAAATATAAAAGAATTTACACATCCGCAGAATGACAATATTGACTTTAAAATTAAGGAAATTATTACCTGTCATTCGAATCATGTGATCTATATGATCACATGCACATGCAAACTCTCCTATATAGGCCGTACTACTAGACCTCTACATGTTCGAATACAGAAACATGTACGAAACATTAAAAATGGTTTCATTAAATATAGTCTGTCCTTACATTTTAAAATTAAGCATTATAGTGACCCAAGTTAAGAGGGGTGATGATATTCTCAAAAAAATGGGACAAACAGAAATGAAGTGGATTTTTAATTTAAATACACTTCAAACTAATGGTCTTAACAACCATTTTGAACTCTGTCACTTTTTATTACTGTTTTGGATTTGTTATCACTTCTTTATGGTCATTATGTAAGTAGAAGTATAGATCAGGGTGTTGCAGTGGATGCGATCTACTTGGATTTTACCAAGGCATTTGATACAGTTGCTCGCAATAGGTTAGTCTTCAAACTAAAAGAAATTGGTCTAGATGATTATTCTTGTTTTTGGGTAGAACATTGGATTAAGGATAGAGTACAACGAGTTGTCATCAATGGTAAATTTTCAGGCTGGACAAAAGTGGTAAGTAGTGTCCCTCAGGGTTCTGTTTTGGGACCGCTTCTATTAAACATATTTATAAATGATCTTGAAATAGGCATTGAAAGCCATGTTTCAGTGTTTGCAGATGACACAAAACTTTGTAAAGTAATAAAATGTGAGCAGGATATTGCTTTGCTGCAGAGGGATTTGGATAGATTGGGGGACTGGGCACTAAAATGGCAGATGAAATTTAACGTAGAGAAATGCAAAGTTATGCACTTTGGGGTCAAGAATGCACAAGCAACTTACACCCTAAATGATAGGGTGTACAGTATTATTCACAGAATACCAATTGGTAGTGAATTGAAAACCAAATAGGAAAATTCTACCAAAATAGCATGAGTTGTGGCTATAGTGGCTCTGGATAATTTTTACATATCTACACTTTTAGATTAAACTTTGCAATATGGCTTAATTTTTAAACAATGTGATGTGTACTGGATAAACCACTTAGCAAGAACTGAGAACAAAATAAGTACTGTATTCATATGGTGCTGTCATTTCCCTCCTTATGGATGTTTGACAAGCTTTTACATGTGTACATTTTCCTAATCATTCATCAGCAATCACATGACCTAGTCTGACCTTAACACTATGAATGTCCCTCCAGACATCCTGGCAAATTCATATTAACAATATATGATGAATGACAGCCCAGCCAACCAGACACTCCCCTGGTGACCTTATATAAAATACAATATAATTATTATTTTTCTGCTATTTTTCATTGTGATTCCAAAATACACCAAAGTCTTTATTTTTGTATGAATATATTGTGCAGGCAATCTATGCACTAAAGAGAAGATGTCAAAGAGGAAAACCATAAAATTTAAAGTCTGTTAAGTAGAAGCTTCCCACGGTCTCAACCTCGCTTAGGTATTGGGACGTGGTCTAAGCCTAAACATTGACAGTTGTTAGTGGATGTTACAATTCCAGAAAATGTTTAGCCACTGGTTGATCCCATCGTCCATCTCTATATGCCACCCGTATGCTGGACCCATGTCCCCTGATCCGTTAGCATAGTGGCGTTTCGGTCTTGCCTATATAGGCAAATCCACATGGACACGTAAGTTTTTTTACACAACATACATGTAATTGTGTGATGGATCTGGTAGATATGGTTGCTGTGTGGGTGACTAAAAGTACGTGAGGACGTCATACACAAGTGACGCATCCTAAGCATCTGACACTGCTTCAGTTTTGTGTTCCTATTTTCTTCTCATAACTACTCACAGGGTCTGTGTGGACCAAGTAGTCTCAAAGGCAGGGCCAACACTCCTTATAGGCCAACTAGACGGCCGCCTAGGGCGCTGCTCAAGGGTGTGGCGCAGGCAGTAGCTCTAATGCTAGTCCCTCTATGAAGGACTAATTCTGTATTGCATGCCACAGGCCATGGCACCGGGTGCTAGGTAGCACTTACATAGATGCAGACTAGAACCCAGTGGCATCAACCTCTGCACGCAACTACCATAGAGAGCCACGTCCCACCCATTGAAAAAGCTGGGGCAGTGCAAGGGCACATTGCTCGATTACTCCCACCCCTTGCCCTGTACTCGGGTCAAGTGGGCGGGAGAATAGCGGAGGCGGAGCTGCGAGCGAGGCAGCAAGGCACAATGAGGAAACTTGGGACACATGGAGAGCCAATATGAAATTAAGGTAAGAGGGGCACTTTATAGTGTGTATTTCAAAGAATGTGTGTCTACCTGCTTCAGGTGGTGTGTGTGTGTGTTTTATAAGCCTTTCCCCGCCCTGCGGAGCTCAGTCTGTGCCGTGCCCTTGCCGGGTGAAGATGGATTAATTTTTTTAGCGTCGGGTTTTTTCTTTTTCGTCTGATTTTTTTTTTGGCGCACTCTGGTTTTTTATTTTATTTTATTTAAGTTCGACGGTTATTATGGTTTTTATTTGGCCTTTTTTGGGGCTGAAAATGTAAGATTTTAGAAAAAAAGAAGACATCAAATGGTAAGTTTTATTTTTTTTACAGGTAGTTAGTTCTTTTATGAGGGGGGTAGGTAGGGGATTATAATTTTTTTATTTGGGTGGGGGGTGACCCTTCCCCTTCATTATCCCTTAGGGGATAGGTCCTTGAAATCGCTGTTTAGTGAATAAGCGATTGCGCTGGATTCCTCTAGGGCTGCCGCTGGGGGGAGGGGAGGGTGATGCTAGGGTTTTTTTGTTTTTTTTTAACAGTGAGCAGCCACAGGCTGATATACCGCAAGTAGGGGCAATCGGCAGATTTCAATCTCCCTAATGCTATTATGGGGTCATATTGACCCTCACAGAGTGAGGGAGGACATGGGGGGCTCAGAAAGTACCGGGGAGCACTGCTCCCTGCCGCTTCTATCTTTACATTTTACAAGGAGGGAGCTGCGAGCCGGTAGCTCTCTCCTTGTAATAATCTGAACGACCAAACGAACACCGATATTCAGTGTTGGTTTGTTCGTCTGACATTTCTATTCATTCATTCGTCTTTCTGACGAATGAATGGATGAAATTCCCGTTCGCATACCCAAGTGTTTCACAGCACTATCTAGTGTGGGCAGATGATGTGTCCCACAGGGACTTCATCTACCCACACAAAGATGGCGGCGCCCAGAACCTAGGTCCAGGCAGAAAATAAAGATACAAAATAGGTAATATGGGTATTTGGGGGTGACTATGGGGTCAATTCGATGTAGTGGAGTCGGGAGGGGGGTAAAAAAACACGTGATTCGGCCATGACAGTGCCGCTTTAAATGTGTGGTTGGGATTGTACTTAGTATTTGTATAAGGCTTAATATGCATCACCTGTTCTGTCATCAAAGGGTTAGTAATTTAAAGACAGTTCTTAAACTGAGGAAAGGATGTACACTCTATGAGGATATGTAAATATTTGATTTGAACATTTGTATCCGTGATCTCATTGAAAGATGCCTAGGAGTGTTAAACATCTCACTGCTTTCAACCTGAAATTTCCTTCTTTAAATTATCTTGATCTTTGTTCTGTTTGTATTGCATATTTACATATGGTCCAATTATACTAGCATGTCTAATTTCCTATTGCAATAATAGTGTCAATCTATATTTACATTTATTGCTTCCTCTGCTCTTTGTGAAAGGAAATAACTTTTTTTTTAAATGAGTTACTATGTTACTGCTTTTGAATAATTGCATGTGATGTATATATGGATGCCCTAATATATATATATAATATATATATATATATATATACACATATATATAAATATATATCACGGGTACATATAAACCGTCACAGGTTTGAAACGTTTTTTTTTGGACATGTATTAGTAAAACGTTTTTTTTGATTTTGAAGTACGTTGAGTTCTGCCGATGTGTGTATATATATATATCTCATACAAAATCCAGCGCACTCGCTCATTCATTAAACAGCAATTTTAAATCTCACAGAATGTAATAGTTTTATTTAAAAGCACCCTATAATGTATGCATGTTCAGGTGAGTCCAGGTTTTGCACCCCTCCCTGTCACAGGTGCCTTATTCATGGATCCTATTTAGCCTTGACTTGCAGAGAGTCCCAGTTAGGAAGCATTTCCCAAGTAAGTGGATTAATCTCATAAGAGCAAGCATTAGGCTGCTAGAGTAGGACCTGCCAAGAATGGGGTGCATTGATGTTGTGGGAGGCTTATTCAAAGTATGATCATAATACTGTAACTAAACCACCATTATTTTTTGCCTAGGTGAGGTGTTTTTAAAGAAAACTTCCATTCTGTGAGACTTGAAATCGCTGTTTAGTGAATAAGCGATTGCGCTGGATTTTGTATGTTGTATAAATTGACCCAAGCAGCACCCTGTAATGTATGCATGTTCAGCTGAGTGCAGTTCTCTTGGTTTTATACGTGTGTGTGTGTGTGTGTATGTGTGTGTGTGTGTGTGTGTGTGTGTGTGTGTATATATATATATATAGTCTCCGGGTGCTCAAAAATCCAGGTCTCTGGGTCTTTTAAAAAGTCTCTTCTTTATTCAATCATAATTCATCATAACCATCCTGAAGAAAGTTCTAACAGGTAGTGAAACATTGACTCTGTGAATTATGATGGAATAAATATGAGAGTGCTGGCTACATATTGCAATATGTATACATGTATATCTGAGTTATGCATCCCGGGAGGTGTGTGTGTGTGTTTGTGTATGTGTGTGACAATTGTAATAGATCACACACCATGCTCCCTGTCACAATTGGCAAACAGGCATTGCAAGTTCAGAACATTTATGTGGGTTGGCTGTATGTGTGAAACTGGAGTATGTGCAGGGCCGGCCTTCTTGGTGTGCGAGCTGTGTGGCAGGGGGCGCCATGTGGCCGACACAGTCACGTTCTTCCATTGGCTAAGGGGTGTGGTTATCCAATAGCAGAACAAGAAGGGAATGGTTGACGTAGTCACCTTTGACGTCATCGAGAGGCGGTCCCAAGCTGTCACGTGGTCGGAACACTGCTGAAACCCGGAAGTAACTACAAGCTACTACTGTTTGTGTATATTTTATTTCTGCTTGCCGAGTTGTGGGTTTATTGCTGGCAAACCCACAACCTAAAGTAAGAGTTTTTTAAACATTTGATACTAATAAAATTGTGCTAAGATACTATTCAATTTGGGGTCCTCACCTCTTTTCTCTGATACTGCATAGAAGCTCCTGGTATTACATCTGATGGAGTCACCTGTCCTGATGTAATCAAGTGGAGCAATTCAAACCCATAGCCAGTAACGATAGGGCTCTGATACATGTTCGTTTACTCTCAGACACACTCCTGTATTTCCTCTTCTGTGTTATCAGATAGTCTCCACTATGTTATATATATTTTTTTCAGATTATATATAGAAGATATCGTATCCATTGCATTTGTTAGTGCGCTCCGTTTTTTGGTATCTATTGTTATTTTGTGTCACGTAGTGTCACTCTGGGATTGTGCAGCTGCACTGCATATATTCTCATGTGCTTTGACATTATTTGGTTCTTAAAAACCCTAGCATGCCTGATAGAATAAGAGCTGCGGGTAGATGTAGATGTCACTAACTAGCAATGAAACTAACTCCCTAGGACTGACTGTGAAGAAGCACTGAAACAGCTGAAAATACTAGTGTAGACTGGGGCTGAACTGGGGAAAAAAATCTCAGCCTGGGCATTTAAAGGCAGAGGAACCCAGTAGGAGGGGTTTGGGCAGAGTGGGCGTGTCATGTCTTCAACAATGACACGCATGCAACCTCAAAGTGAGTATACTAGTTTGCTGTCCCTCCAGGGCATCTCATGCGCAATGCCCTGCTGAATAGCTCCTGCATGGGACCAATGCTCTGTGCTTATTTTATACAGTTCTGGTGACTTGCCTCTGTTGTCCATATGGCTCTGTATGTCATTGGAGGCTGACTGTGGGATTGTGTGTGCATAGAGGCAACTGTTTCTGGTGTAGTTGTGTGTAAAGGAGTCTGTGGTGTACTAAGTGTGGCTAGGGACTGTAGTGTGCTTGTTTCCACTTTCTGTATAGAGTGTGTGTCTGTCTAGCAGTTGTAGAGAGAAAGCAAGAAAGCATGTGTATTTGTAGTGCTTCTAGAGGGAGTAGTGTGCATGTATGTGTAAAGGAGCTGTTGTGTGCCTGTTGGTGTATCTGGGGGCTGAAGAATGTGTACAGGAGGTGTAATGTGCGTGTTTATGTATATGGGTGTATCTGGGGGCTGTAGTGTGTGTCTAGAGGCTATAGAGAGGTTGTGTGAGTCTAGAGGGTGTATTGTATGTGTTTGCCTATGGAATGTAGCGTGTGTGCATCTAGGGGCTGTACTCTGCGTATAGTTACATGTATCTAATGTTTATGTATATGCACTGTAGTGTGTGTGTGTGTGTGTGTGTATGGAGCTACAGTGAATTTGGATTGCGGCGGTTGTGTGTGTGTGTGTTTGTGTGTGTGTATAGTGGCCAGTGGAGTGTATTTATGGGGCTGTTGTATGGGGGGCATAGGAGTTCAGGGACAGAAAATATTAAAATTAAAAAATCAAATCATTAAAAAAAAAAAATCTTTATTCCCCCACCTCCCTTTTGTTACCTTTGGCTAAGGCAAGCCCTGGTGGTCCAGTAGGCTCAGTGTACTCTCCTTCTAGAGGCACACTTACTTCAGACGAGCTCCAGCATTACTGGGAGCATTGCCATGGTAACCCACGGCAATGGTCTCAGTGACTGGATCTCGCAAGAACATACCGCATCCAGCCGCCACCCGGAAGTAAGACCCTGTGCACTCTGCGCTACTCTGCATGTCTGAGTTGTGGGCCAGTGAGGGAGATCTCTGACCTCACTGGCCCATGAAGATGAAGGGACTTAGTTTCTTGTTTGGGCCGTGCTAACTGAGTGTCAGCCCTGCATGGCCAGCCTAGGAGATCCTTTGATCTCCATGGTCAGCCTTGGCCCTTGGCCATCACGACCCATGGTTTGCCCGATGACCAGTCTAGGCCTGGATATTTCTCTCAGGGAAGAACTTTCGATTTCCCCATAGCCTATGGAATAACATCATCAATCAATTCCAGCCCTGCACTAGCTAAAGAATCTTAGGGATAAATAGTTATTTAGCCCTGCAAGTATACATTTTACAAATGAAGACTTTCAACTTCAGTCCCAGAAACTTTTGGACCACTGCAGACCACTGTGCTTTGAGGTTGAAGACTAGCATTATTAAAAGGTATATCTCCAGATGTGGCAGCACTGCAACTGCCATGATACCTTGCCATTTTAACCCCTTAAGGACCAAACTTCTGGAATAAAAGGGAATCATGACATGTCACACATGTCATGTGTCCTTAAGGGGTTAAAGGCGGGCAAAGCATCATGGTAGATGTAGTTCTACCACATCTGGGTTCTACCTTTCTCCCTGCTTTTGGGATAATTAACACAACTAACACATTACTACTTTAATCCAAATATATTGAATTACCACACATACCATATTCTGTTGTTTGTCTCTTTACTTTTGCAGCAGTTCTATGAGAAACTCTACACTGACCTTAAACAGCTCGCCATGTGAAACAATTTAACAAAACAAACACAAACCATGCTTTTACTGGACGCAAATGGTTTCACTGCCTCTTTAAACAGTTAACGGTTCTGTCTGTTTACGTAAATAGGGTCATTTTTGTAATATTGTATGCTCTATTTAAAAATATCACTTACATGCTATAACAACAAACATGTATTGCATGACTGCAAGAAATATATTAAGTTCTGAGTTTTTAAACCAATGAAAACAAAAATCTATAAAACCAGTTAGATTTATGGCATCCCCGTTCATTGGATCTACAATAACCCTCCTTCTTAAACTTTATAGACTTGCAATGCCTGTTTGCCAAACATGACAGCGAACATGGTGATCTAATAAAATTGTCAGCCTTGACATTTGCACAGTCGTTATTCGGCATGTGCTACCCCTTACGCTTAAATAAAACACTGACACCGATAATTCTGTTGGAGTATAAAGTCCACAGCTTTATTAATTAATTATAATAAATTAACATAATCTAGGGTCATTGTCCTACTAGACATTATGTTACTATACCCCCACACAGTACCCCTGACAATGACCCTAGCAATTAAACAATAAATAACAACAAATAACATATAACTTGAAACACACGGCCTACCAAAGAGGCCCCATATCGTCCAGTTAACTGTAGGGGTATACCTCGGACACCCCTACACCCCCAGGTTCGTAGCCACCAAAGAGCTAGAACCAACCAATCCTTAACTCCATCCGGCCTAAACCTCGGCCTGTCCATTTCCAATTCCACGCAAGTTCCAATATATACACCGCCCTGTTCCGCCGCTGTGACCAAGCGGAACTGCAAACTAGGGAGGGTGGGTGGGACAATCTACAGGTAAGAGAGGCTCCAGTTAAAATGGCCCCTATTCTAATATGGCCGCTCTATATATCCCTACTCTCCACCCCCCAAAACATCACTCCCAAAACCCTTCCCACAAACTTAAGCCCATGCCCACTCCCTGGCTCTGTCAAGGCCCACTCCCCATACTGCGTTGCTCCATGGGCTACCTGACATTTGCACAGTCGTTATTCGGCATGTGCTACCCCTTACGCTTAAATAAAACCGATAATTCTGTTGGAGTATAAAGTCCACAGCTTTATTAATTAATTATAATAAATTAACATAATCTAGGGTCATTGTCCTACTAGACATTATGTTACTATACCCCCACACAGTACCCCTGACAATGACCCTAGCAATTAAACAATAAATAACAACAAATAACATATAACTTGAAACACACGGCCTACCAAAGAGGCCCCATATCGTCCAGTTAACTGTAGGGGTATACCTCGGACACCCCTACACCCCCAGGTTCGTAGCCACCAAAGAGCTAGAACCAACCAATCCTTAACTCCATCCGGCCTAAACCTCGGCCTGTCCATTTCAAATTCCACGCAAGTTCCAATATATACACCGCCCTGTTCCGCCACAGCACATGGCTTGACCCCCTTAAGCTAATGTGCGACCCCCACCATATCTAAACAGGGCCTGTGCTATACCATCCTGAAAACCTAGGTTCAGCAAATCATTCTCCACATCCGATAGGTGAATACCATCCCTCCTAAAATATCCCGGCAGCATACCCTCTAATTCCCTATGCCTCACAACCACGCCCCCCGACCGTCTAATAAAGACTGACATAATTTTGTTGACCTTACCCCTAGATCGAGCTATTGCAGCTGGATCCCTGGCGTGTTTCCACGTAAAGCGAGGCACCATCTCAGACCAAACTACGACCACGCCAGGAACCAGCTCCCTCAGCCGATCCATATCCCTCTTCATTTTTCGAACCAGTAACCTTTGAGGAATCAAGCCCAGGTCGTTCCCACCTCCGTGGACCAGTACCACGTCTGGGACCGCCCCCCCCGACAACTTTTTAAATAACGCGCTGCAGAGACCCTGCCAGCTAGCACCCCTCAAACCAAGCCATGATAATTCCACTCGTTCCAAAGGAAAACCCAGCTGCGTTCCGCATCTTCGAACTGCGGCTCTCTTCTGCGCCCAGTACACATACGAGTGTCCCATCAACCAAACTTTCAAACCTGAAAGGAAATAAAATTAGTTGCGGGGAGACAAATGCCCCCCCCCCCCTTCTCAATTTCCTACCCAACGCTTACTTACACCAGCCTGTCAGGCCTCACATACGTGCGGAACCGCATGGATTCCCACCTCCCGATCCGCTTAATCCGCTCGTCCCCCAAACCAAGGCGTGCTGCCTCCGTCGCTGCGCCTATGCGGAACGAGTGCGTCCCAAATTGCTTGGGCTCCAAGCCCAGCCTCTGTAAACCCGCTCGAAAAACCCGCAGAAATTGGAAGCGGGACAGCGCCGTCCCATCTGCATGCAGGAAAAAACTACCAGCCATCCCGGGACGGACATCCAAGTACCGCGCCCCGCAAGCCACCGGTGTATCTGGGGGCTGAAGAATGTGTACAGGAGGTGTAATGTGCGTGTTTATGTATATGGGTGTATCTGGGGGCTGTAGTGTGTGTCTAGAGGCTATAGAGAGGTTGTGTGAGTCTAGAGGGTGTATTGTATGTGTTTGCCTATGGAATGTAGCGTGTGTGCATCTAGGGGCTGTACTCTGCGTATAGTTACATGTATCTAATGTTTATGTATATGCACTGTAGTGTGTGTGTGTGTGTGTGTGTATGGAGCTACAGTGAATTTGGATTGCGGCGGTTGTGTGTGTGTGTGTTTGTGTGTGTGTATAGTGGCCAGTGGAGTGTATTTATGGGGCTGTTGTATGGGGGGCATAGGAGTTCAGGGACAGAAAATATTAAAATTAAAAAATCAAATCATTAAAAAAAAAAAATCTTTATTCCCCCACCTCCCTTTTGTTACCTTTGGCTAAGGCAAGCCCTGGTGGTCCAGTAGGCTCAGTGTACTCTCCTTCTAGAGGCACACTTACTTCAGACGAGCTCCAGCATTACTGGGAGCATTGCCATGGTAACCCACGGCAATGGTCTCAGTGACTGGATCTCGCAAGAACATACCGCATCCAGCCGCCACCCGGAAGTAAGACCCTGTGCACTCTGCGCTACTCTGCATGTCTGAGTTGTGGGCCAGTGAGGGAGATCTCTGACCTCACTGGCCCATGAAGATGAAGGGACTTAGTTTCTTGTTTGGGCCGTGCTAACTGAGTGTCAGCCCTGCATGGCCAGCCTAGGAGATCCTTTGATCTCCATGGTCAGCCTTGGCCCTTGGCCATCACGACCCATGGTTTGCCCGATGACCAGTCTAGGCCTGGATATTTCTCTCAGGGAAGAACTTTCGATTTCCCCATAGCCTATGGAATAACATCATCAATCAATTCCAGCCCTGCACTAGCTAAAGAATCTTAGGGATAAATAGTTATTTAGCCCTGCAAGTATACATTTTACAAATGAAGACTTTCAACTTCAGTCCCAGAAACTTTTGGACCACTGCAGACCACTGTGCTTTGAGGTTGAAGACTAGCATTATTAAAAGGTATATCTCCAGATGTGGCAGCACTGCAACTGCCATGATACCTTGCCATTTTAACCCCTTAAGGACCAAACTTCTGGAATAAAAGGGAATCATGACATGTCACACATGTCATGTGTCCTTAAGGGGTTAAAGGCGGGCAAAGCATCATGGTAGATGTAGTTCTACCACATCTGGGTTCTACCTTTCTCCCTGCTTTTGGGATAATTAACACAACTAACACATTACTACTTTAATCCAAATATATTGAATTACCACACATACCATATTCTGTTGTTTGTCTCTTTACTTTTGCAGCAGTTCTATGAGAAACTCTACACTGACCTTAAACAGCTCGCCATGTGAAACAATTTAACAAAACAAACACAAACCATGCTTTTACTGGACGCAAATGGTTTCACTGCCTCTTTAAACAGTTAACGGTTCTGTCTGTTTACGTAAATAGGGTCATTTTTGTAATATTGTATGCTCTATTTAAAAATATCACTTACATGCTATAACAACAAACATGTATTGCATGACTGCAAGAAATATATTAAGTTCTGAGTTTTTAAACCAATGAAAACAAAAATCTATAAAACCAGTTAGATTTATGGCATCCCCGTTCATTGGATCTACAATAACCCTCCTTCTTAAACTTTATAGACTTGCAATGCCTGTTTGCCAAACATGACAGCGAACATGGTGATCTAATAAAATTGTCAGCCTTGACATTTGCACAGTCGTTATTCGGCATGTGCTACCCCTTACGCTTAAATAAAACACTGACACCGATAATTCTGTTGGAGTATAAAGTCCACAGCTTTATTAATTAATTATAATAAATTAACATAATCTAGGGTCATTGTCCTACTAGACATTATGTTACTATACCCCCACACAGTACCCCTGACAATGACCCTAGCAATTAAACAATAAATAACAACAAATAACATATAACTTGAAACACACGGCCTACCAAAGAGGCCCCATATCGTCCAGTTAACTGTAGGGGTATACCTCGGACACCCTTACACCCCCAGGTTCGTAGCCACCAAAGAGCTAGAACCAACCAATCCTTAACTCCATCCGGCCTAAACCTCGGCCTGTCCATTTCCAATTCCACGCAAGTTCCAATATATACACCGCCCTGTTCCGCCGCTGTGACCAAGCGGAACTGCAAACTAGGGAGGGTGGGTGGGACAATCTACAGGTAAGAGAGGCTCCAGTTAAAATGGCCCCTATTCTAATATGGCTGCTCTTTATATCCCTACTCTCCACCCCCCAAAACATTACTCCCAAAACCCGGCCCACAATCCAAAGCCCATGCCCACTCCCTGGCTCTGTCAAGGCCCACTCCCCACACTGCGTTGCTCCATGGGCTACCTGACATTTGCACAGTCGTTATTCGGCATGTGCTACCCCTTACACTTAAATAAAACACTGACACCGATAATTCTGTTGGAGTACAAAGTCCACAGCTTTATTAATTAATTATAATAAATTAACATAAGCTAGGGTCATTGTCCTACTAGACATTATGTTACTATACCCCCACACAGTACCCCTGACAATGACCCTAGCAGTTAAACAATAAATAACAACAAATAACATATAACTTGAAACACACGGCCTACCAAAGAGGCCCCATATCGTCCAGTTAACTGTAGGGGTATACCTCGGACACCCCTACACCCCCAGGATCGTAGCCACCAAAGAGCTAGAACCAACCAATCCTTAACTCCATCCGGCCTAAACCTCGGCCTGTCCATTTCAAATTCCACGCAAGTTCCAATATATACACCGCCCTGTTCCGCCACAGCACATGGCTTGACCCCCTTAAGCTAATGTGCGACCCCCACCATATCTAAACAGGGCCTGTGCTATACCATCCTGAAAACCTAGGTTCAGCAAATCATTCTCCACATCCGATAGGTGAATACCATCCCTCCTAAAATATCCCGGCAGCATACCCTCTAATTCCCTATGCCTCACAACCACGCCCCCCGACCGTCTAATAAAGACTGACATAATTTTGTTGACCTTACCCCTAGATCGAGCTATTGCAGCTGGATCCCTGGCGTGTTTCCACGTAAAGCGAGGCACCATCTCAGACCAAACTACGACCACGCCAGGAACCAGCTCCCTCAGCCGATCCATATCCCTCTTCATTTTTCGAACCAGTAACCTTTGAGGAATCAAGCCCAGGTCGTTCCCACCTCCGTGGACCAGTACCACGTCTGGGACCGCCCCCCCCGACAACTTTTTAAATAACGCGCTGCAGAGACCCTGCCAGCTAGCGCCCCTCAAACCAAGCCATGATAATTCCACTCGATCCAAAGGAAAACCCAGCTGCGTTCCGCATCTTCGAACTGCGGCTCTCTTCTGCGCCCAGTACACATACGAGTGTCCCATCAACCAAACTTTCAAACCTGAAAGGAAATAAAATTAGTTGCGAGGAGACAAATGCCCCCCCCCCCCTTCTCAATTTCCTACCCAACGCTTACTTACACCAGCCTGTCAGGCCTCACATACGTGCGGAACCGCATGGATTCCCACCTCCCGATCCGCTTAATCCGCTCGTCCCCCAAACCAAGGCGTGCTGCCTCCGTCGCTGCGCCTATGCGGAATGAGTGCGTCCCAAATTGCTTGGGCTCCAAGCCCAGCCTCTGTAAACCCGCTCGAAAAAACCCGCAGAAATTGGAAGCGGGACAGCGCCGTCCCATCTGCATGCAGGAAAAAACTACCAGCCAGCCCGGGACGGACATCCAAGTACCGCGCCCCGCAAGCCACCGGGCACGCCCTTGAACCCGGTAACTCGTACAACACCACAGAGCACCCTTTACCAAACACGTCTGTTTTAGAGCGGCGCAACCTGATCCGCACCCTGTCGTTACATAAGTCCACGTCGTCGAGCAGCAATCCGCCGGCCCCTTTCCTGTTGGGGCTCACCAGCTCGCCAATCCGGAAGGCTCCGAAGAACGCCCAAACAAACGCTCCCGAAAATAGCGCCACCTCAAAAGGGGAATGACACAACCCAGCCAACGCTCCTAACAACCCTTGCAACACCGAGAACGACACCGGTCTTCTCGTGTCCCCAAACTTCTTACCCTTCCGAAAACCTCGAATCGCCTGACGTATCATGAAATTCTTAGTAATGTCCTCCCAACCATTGAACTTAAATAAAAAGGCCAGGGCAGACATATACCTTTAGTGCGAAGCCTGTCTTGAGAACAGGCGACACAGCAACCATAGCAGCACGTCCCCCCGCTGCCCCTCCGAAAAAACGCCTCCTACCTGTTGAACTGTCTCCTCCCATTCCTTCCAAACCTTAACATACGACGACCACGTGCTTGGCGCCAATGAGTTCCTTATGTACTCTCCAAGCATGACGTCCCGAGCCGCCACATCTCGTCCGGGCATGCTTGCCCCATCTCCTGGGCGTCTGGCGCCGCTTCCCGGAATCGCTCCCACTGAAAACGAGAAAGCGCATCAGCCACCACATTCAACATACCAGGGATGTGCTTAGCCCTAAACACCACATTGAAGGACATGCAAAGAAGTACAAACCGCCGCAACAAACACAAGACCGGGGGGGAAGACGCAGACAAACTGTTTATCGCCTGCACCACAGACATGTTATCCGAGTGGAACACGATGTGCCTGTTTGCCAACGCCGGCCCCCATAAGCCCATCGCAACCACGACCGGAAATAATTCCAAAAACGCCAAATTCCTTATTAGCGGGCTTTCCTTCCACGCTGCAGGCCACTCCTCAGCGCACCAATTACCCGCAAGATAAGCCCCAAAACCGACACTGCCCGAAGCATCAGTGTACAGCCCCACCTCTGTTGCCGCCGCTGGGTCCCTAAAGAACACCTTACCATTAAAATCCTGTAGGAACTGGTCCCACACCCTTAAGTCCGCCTTCATATCCGCTGAGACCCTAACGTAGTGCGATGGCCAACGCACCCCACTTGTCGCACGTGCCAGTCGCCTGCAGAAAACCCTCCCCATTGGTATCACCCGGCACGCGAAGTTCAGGCTCCCCACCAATGATTGAAGCCCCCGCAGCGTCACCTTCTTAGCCCTCCTTACCGTGGCCACCCGCTCCCTCAGATCCACTAGTTTGTCTGAAGGTAACCGACATTCGCCTCTCACGGAATCGATTTCCAACCCCAAAAAAACTAAGGCACGTTGTGGGCCCAACCGTCTTGTCTCCCGCCAAGGGAACCCCGAAAGAGTGTGCAACCCAGTGAAACACTTCCAACACCTGTCTACACCGGCCCGTTCCCTGCGGGCCGACACAGAGGAAGTCGTCAAGATAGTGCACCACCGCACACCCTGCCGATTCCTTCCGCACCACCCATTCCAAAAACGTGCTAAATTTCTCAAAATAAGCGCACCATATGGAACAGCCCATTGGTAAA
>OW240914.1:284727665-284792760 GCA_933207985.1 Pelobates cultripes
ACACATACTGCTCCCCATACACACACACTGCTCCCCATACACACACACTGCCCCCATATACACATACTGCCCCCCATACACACATACTGCTCCCCATACACACATACTGCCCACCATACACACACACTGCCCACCATACACACACACACTCTACACACATACACTATCCCCATACACACACACTGCTCCCCATACACACACACTGCCGCCCCATACACACACATTGCCCACACTCACACATACACTGCAATACTCACACACACACACTGCAACTGTTACACACACATACTGTCCCACACATACACTGCATCCCTGACATACACTGCCGCCCTCACTCACATACTACAACCCTCACACACACACATACTGCACCCCTTACACATTGCACCACTTACACACACCACTGCTCCTATGCCCTACTACAGCCCCATTTCCCAGCAGACCTCAGGTAAGTTGTCAAACTGTTCTTAAACGGTTTGACTACTTACTCTGGGAGGGAGTCCCGGCACTATTTACACCATAACCACTACACTGAGCTGTAGTGGTTATTGTGTCTGGATTATTTCTTTAAATAATCTACAAGTGCCCCTCCCGAGATCAGGCTCTGGATCCGCCACTGAGTCAGGGGCGGGGTAAAAGAGTGCCACTATGGGCCCATAATATATTATTATATTGGCCTCTTTCAGCCCTGGCAATCCACGAGAGGATTCTCCAAGAAAACACAAAGATAAATACAATAGATGCGTAAACTGCAGTCAACTGGCACCTAGAGGAAGAAATCTTTGTAAAGAATGTCTAACAGATGCTGATAAGGTAATGGATAAAAGATAATCACCTCAAACAGATGTAAAGAAGTAGATTACAGAGGCAATAGCAGAAGGGTTCAAGTCCACAACAAGTAAGATGATCTCATCCAAACGCCTTAGAAGAGAAGATAATTCCATAGAGTCAAGTGAAAATTCGGATATGGGCAACTATAGGAGACTTACAAACAACAAGTGTGTATAAATATAAAATTGTTGTTTGTAAGTCTCCTATAGTTGCCCATATGCACAATGGAAGCTGATGCTTCAATTGGGCAAACTATCTGTGAAGAGTAAAGCCGAGGAAACGAGCGCCGAAAAAAACCGGAAGTGACGTCAGACGCCGGCAAGCCGAACTTCCGCCCATATGACCGGCAGCCAGATAAGCGGCACATTTAAAGAGAATCAGCTGGATGAACTTTTCTATGCACTGAGGAAGACTCTGATCGAGTTGAAACGCGTCTGCATACATTGTATTGCCTTTTGCACTTTCTTAGACAACTTGTTTAGTTGTTTTTACATATATTTTTATCTGCAATAAATTTATTCATTTTTCATTCCATCTTTGCTGTTTCTCCTGCCTTTGAGGGGTATTGCGAAGACTCTGCATCCAGCCTGTATAGGCACCCTTGGGCATTCAACATAGAGCCTGGCACGGCTCTAAAATTCGTGAGTGGATCCATTATATTTTTTATTATTGTCATTATCATATACAGTTTACACTATGTACTGTTTTATGTTATTATAGGGTCCAAGTACACGGAATACTACCAGCATATATCCCTGTATTTAAAAGTATTGTATACACTCACTTTTTTTGGGACTAAGAGAGTGGTGTGTGGACTTCTGTGGCGTTTGTGTATTCAGTGTCAAGATATTTTCTATTTTATACTTTGTATTTAAGGTGTTGGGGAACACTTCTTTCCACCACCACCTTTGTGTTTTTTGTATTGTGTAAGCGCCATTCACTTATCTATTTTTTACTGTTCATAATGGAAGATATGTCAGACGAAGAGGAAGGTGAAGTAAACTATGCTTCAAGAATGTTGGATTCTAAGGCAGTCGATAAACTAATCAACATCATAAGGGAGACTCTGAGATTCCCGGAGGAGAAATCAGAGATGAAAGAATCAGACAGATATTTCGAAGATCTGAAAGCTAATAGGCCAATGTTTCCAGAAACCAGAGAGAAAACAAACTCTAAAAAATAAAGCATTCAGATTATATCCCTATTCGAAAGATGAATGCAAATCATGGAACTCCATCCCTAAGATTGACACAGCTATCCATATGGCTAAAAAGACCACTCTACCTATTGACTCCATGGCTTATCTGAGGGAGCCTATGGAAAAAAGGCAGGATGCAAATCTTAACCAGATCCAACACGCATTAGGATCTGCACGTCATCCGGCTATAGCTTTAATCACTTTGTCAAGAGCATTTAAAGTCTGGTTAGAAAACTTAGAAGGAGACATTGCTAAAGGAATCCGGAGAGAACATCTTTTGGGCAGACTAAAAGAATTGAAGTTGGCTACTGAAATTTGTTCTGAAGCCTCATTGGATGTCCCTAGAATGGTGGCTAAAAGCATGGGCCTGTCAGTTGCAGCGAGAAGAGCGTTATGGTTAAACTCCTGGGGGGCAGACTATGCCTCTAAAGCCTCCCTGTGTGCTCTCCCATTCCAAGGAGATCTTCTATTTGGAAAAGTCCTAGATGAAACTATTCACAAGGCAGCTGAGGGGGAAACAAAGCTTTTCTTCCACAATTAAGAAAATATGCTTCTACCACATGGAAAAATAAGAGGTAATGGGACCGTTCCTTTCGAGAAAGCAGAACATATAAGCCAGGAAAGGAATATTTAAGACCTAACTGGAGACACCTTCCAAATGATCTAGAGGAAGAGGATCACGTATTCCAAATAAAAACTTCTGAACTTTTGCCGGCCCAGCCAGGAATTACAGGAGGAAGACTTCATCTTTTCTATCCTATCTGGGTCAGAAATGTGACAGACTCTTGGGTCCTATCAATTTTGGCAGAAGGATACAGGATAGAATTCTAAACTTTTACAATGAAAGATTTCTTCATCCAATCTCATGTAGCAAAAGGAGAAAAAGAAAAGGCTATGAGTAGCTGCATATCAACACTTCTGGAAAACCAGGTTATAGAAGAAGTCCCAAAAGAAGAACAATCAAAGGGCAACTTTTATTCTACGGTTTCCTGGCCCCAAAACAACAGAAGAAGTGGAGACTTATTCTGGATCTAAAAAATCTAAATTCCAGAATAAAAAGATAGACATTCAAGATGGAATCCATTTCCACTATCATACCAAACATAAAAATGGGGATTGGATGACTTCAATTGACTTGAAGGATGCATTTCATCAGATCCCAATCAATAAATACCACCGCAAGTTCCTTTGGTTCTATGTGTTTGGAAGGCACTACCACTTCCAAGGGCTTCCGTTTGGGTGAAGCCTGGCACCGAGGACGTTCTCGATCACTTTGGTTGCAGTTATCCGAAAAAAAGGGATAGAGATCTATCATTATCTGGATGACTTCTTGATTTTAGGTCCATCCCGCCAGATAGTAGCCCTCCACATTCAGGTGACAGTAGAACATCTAATAGAACATGGGTGGAAGTTGAATATGAAAAAAAGAGTATGATGAAACCTCCTCAGAAGATGATATTCCTAGGTGCAGCTATAAACACTAGCATCGGGACAGTGAATTTATCACCAGAAAGAATAGAAAGGATTCAAGTAAAGATCCGGAATCTTCACTACAAAGAACACATAATGGCAAGGGAATTTATGAGCCTATTGGGCTTTCTTACGTCCACCAAAGGATTAGTCAAATGGGCACAGTGGAACAATTCAAATGAAATTCTTCAAAAACTTCAAGAAACGAGAGTGCAACTGGGATCAGAGAATTCTTCTCACTTAGAAAACATTAGACGACCTATCTTGGTGGACGAAAATGAAAAACCTTTCTCTGGGCTTTCCATTGGAAGAACCACCATGCAAGAAAGTGACCACAGATGCAAGTCTCAAAGGATGCACATTTAGAAGAGAATTGGATAAACGGTACATGGACATCAGAAGAGACAAAAATGCATACAAATCTAAGAGAACTAAGGGCTATATACTATGCCCTTTTGGGATTTCAGCAATGCCTAAAGAACTCTTGGGTAAGAATTCAAACGGACAACAGAGCTGTGGCGTCATATATATATATATATATATATATATATATATATATCGACAAGGTGGAACCCGAAGCAAAGCTCTCTTAATAGAAATAGTTCCACTTATGGAATTTGCTCAAGATAAGATACAGGGTCTGAAAGCAGACTACCTCCCAGTTCTGGAAAATGTTTTGGCAGACTATATGAGCAGAACTATGATACTAGTGGGAGAATGGAAATTGCATCCATCAAGTCAGATCGACTTGATGGATTTGAACTGGAATGCTCAAGTCCCGAAGTATTTTTCACTACAAGCGGACTATCGATCAGCAGGACAAGAATGCCTTTTCCCGTCCCTGGGACTTCAATCTGGGGTATGCATTCCCTACCCTGCCTATGATTCACTAATTATTGAGGAAAGTTTGGAAAGAACAGAAGATGTTTATTGCAATGATTCTGATTTGGCCAAGGAGACAGAATGAGTCTTCCTCAGAGACCATATTTGTTGATCCAACGTCTGCAGTTCATAACAATCCAAACCAGTTGAATTTGTGGGCTTGGCTCTTGAGAAGCAGAGACTCTTTGAGCAAGGATTACCTGACTCTGTGACTGAAACGCTTTTGAAATCCAGAAAAGGTTCCACTTCAGCGTGCTATCACAGAATACGAGATGTTTTTTGGTTATGGTCAGAACAAAACTCCATAAATTTCCTGCATCCTACTAATATTGATGTTCTGAAATTTCTACATGCAGGTCTGGAGAAGGTTTAAGATTAAGCACATTAAAAATACAGTCATTGGCTTTATCTGCACTGTGTAACACCTCATGGGCATCAGATCCTCTGATAGCGAGGTTTTTCAAGGCAGCTATACGTATGAGACCTCCATCTAAAAATAATGCTCCTCCTTGGGATCTTCCCATAGTACTGGATGTTCTGTCAGACACCCCCTTTGCTCCTTTGGATGAGTTGGGTATTAATATTCTGACTTATAAGACATTGTTCTTAGTGGCTAAAAGAATGTCTGAGATTCAAGCCTTCTCCAGTGATGTGAATCATGTACAGGTCTTCCATGATAGAATTACCTTAAGACCTAGAGTGGAATTCCTACCTAAGGTGGTTTCACGATTCCACATTGCACCGGAAGTTGTCCTGCCTTCTTCTTATCCAAACCCTACCTCCTCGGAAGAATTTAAGCTCCATCAATTGGATGTTAAGGAATGTCTGGTGAAATATCTGGAGGTCACTAATCAATTTCGGAAATCACAACATTAAAAAGGTGAAGCTGCTTCTACCGCTACTTTGAGGCATTGGATCTCAAACACCAAAAAGACAGCTTATCATGTTAAGAACCTATCTCCTTCAGAGAAAATAAAGACGCATTCAACTAGAGCACTAGCTACCTCCTGGGCTACTTGGGCAGAGGTTTCATCTGATGCCATATGCAGGGCAGCCACCTTGTCTTCTCCTATGACATTCATCAAACACTACAAGTTGGATGTAGCTTCTTCAGCTACTTCCTTTGGGAGAGGAGTTTTGTCCTCTGTTAATTCTCATGAATATTGTTGCAGCAACCCTCCCATGTTTTTGGTTTTACAGCTTTAAACTAGACTGTGGGATAGAGAGAGGAGGGACCTTTTATGCCTACAGTGTGATTCTAATTAGTTAATTGTCTCCTGTCCTGTTCCTGTTGGGGGCAGAGCTAACCCATAAGTGATGCTGCCATGAATAATAGCCAGGAAAAGAAAATTACGGTAAGTATGGAGAAAATTTTTTATATTATTGAATGGCATGTAGTGGAAAAATTGTCACATGAATTGTAGGCCAAAATAGACATTTGAAGAACATTTAAAAGTTGTCTCTTTCAATGCAATATTTTCAATTCCTTTGTAAATTCTCACCCATTTAATGGTCAGTAAATAAACCCTTTAAATTTTTTTTCCATTAATTATGAAGATTTTCTGGTCTTGCAAGGCTACTCTACAAAGAGAGTCAGGTTCTTGTCACCCGAGTCAAGCCACCTTGCTTATATACTACTGTCACCTAATGTTGTAGAACTATAATGAAATATCAACTAAATAGTTCTAAAACATCCTATAATCTACATCATGGGCACCTCTTTTTCTTTACTTACTATTGTATAATATATTTTACATTATAGTTTCCAGTTTAATAATAATCTGAACATTGTGTTTTCGCAAGTTTCAAATACTGAATTCTGAAAAAAAGTCTGAAAAAATGGGATCAGTGAAAATATTAATTTCATAACCTTTAATAATACTGAGAGGAAAGAATGAAAAGACTTTTAAAAGGCCAATTCTTAAATGGTTTAAATGTCTACTTTTATAGATTCTGTTGGGTTGCACACTATTATGTATATTTTTCGGCAACTGTAAAAAAAATGTTTTATTTTTTTTTGAATCAGCACAGCAAATCAAAGACCTTATTTCATTTTAATTTAATACAATGGAGATGTTCTCATACAAATATAGATTTGTTTTATTTATACAGATATCAAAGGGATGACACATCTTGCAAACATACGCACATTACATAATATAATTACGTTTACATACATTTATAATAATTTATACATGCCGCTGCAAAGTCTTATTCCATTAGACCCAAACTTGGTAGAATGTAATAGTTTCTGTTAAAACGTATAACTTATTTCATCTCCACGTTCCACTAGACACTTTAATACAACATGGAGATAAAACATTCATATGTGTTTTAAAAAGCAGTACAATGTTCTATCACCCCTTTACAGGTTCCTCAGGTTCACTGGCCGGAAATGACAAAAAGGAAAACATTGATTTAAAATAATTTTCACATACAAACAAAAAAAATAATTAAATGCTGTTTTCACCATGACTGGAAGATGCTGTGTTAGAAAAACAAATTGACAAAAACTAAATTTTGTATTTATTTCTTAAGCAGACTCAAAATCACCCAAAAATATAAGATAACCTAATTTTAACATGAGAGAGTAATCTGCACTTCTACTTTACTATTTAAACTGTTCCAATAGGTTCATCTTTAATTTGATATGTTTCATAATTTCATATGTTTATTTCCAATGTTAAATTTAGACCAAACCACTGAAAGAAGCAACTGGTTGCTTTGTGATCTTAGTGATCAGATCTCAAATATAACTTGAGTGATGCTTAAACAGTTAATGTAAATAGCATTTTATGAAATGGCATAGTATGAGAAACTTGGGACATCCACTGACTTGCTTGTTTTTGCATTTTTACTACTGTATGAAGCCATGAAGTTTTATGTTTTTAAAGCAAGTGATATGAGATAAAGAGATTTTTAAAAAAAATTCAGATAGTAGCTATAATGAAAGTTATGGTGAGTAACAAACACATCACAGTTATCTTTAGCACACAGACAAAAAAAAAAAAAAAATATATATTATCCAGAAAGTTACACCTTTTATATACTACATATTTCGGTTAAATATATACTAACATATCGTGTTGGAGAAAAAATAATAACCAAAACCATTTACATAATTGTCCAAATAATCAGTATTTTACAATTACCTCATTTTTTTTTCAACTTAAACCATACATACAAAAATACAAGTAAACCATTATTCCGTTAATGAAAACAAATGAAGAGTTTTTAGCAGAAGAATACAAATGGGTTTTAAAAGTGAAATAATATTTCTGATGTTTGGTGTTAATTATACAAAACTATATGTTGTTGTCATTAACACTAATTATGTAAAAATGAATCTGCTAAGACTGCTCAGATAAAGAATAACTATACATTGTACTCCTAGTAATTTCAGCTCCATCATGTAGGCGTAAGATGAAATGTTTATAAAGCAGTATTAATATATTATACACTTTACACGGGAATAAATGATGACAGACATTTGACATAAAGCAAAATAATTCAAATATTAATATTGAAAATAAATAAATAACAGAACTGTATGTGGTAAAGGACCATACCATATCAACATGTGTGTATGTGTATATATATATATATATATATATATATATATATATATGTTTACAAATTAGCTTCTATAGTAAACATGCTATTGTGCAACAGTGCCTAATGGAAAAGCATTGGTAAAGAAAGATAAATTAATAGATAGTTTCACATTCTATTCATAACATAGTTAAAAGGACACTCCAGACTCCTAAAGCACCTTAATTTGCTGAAATGTTTTATGTCTGAAGAGTGTGTCCTTATTAAAAAAAAAAAAAGATTTTTAATAGAAGTTAGCACTTTACTAAATTGACCAGTCCTGTTACTTCCTGGTTTCGTTAGCTCAGTGGAGATAAACTCAAGAGGCAGGAAACTACCCAGAGAACTTGCCATGCAAAGAATTCTCATTGAGGTGCATTGGGAAGTCTGTGATTGGACATCACAGAGTCTGGGCAGAGTTGGAAGGGGAGGGCTTGCAAAGACTGCAGATAAGGCGTCTGCCCCTTTTGCAAGATGCCTTTAGATATAACATATTGACAAAATGCATATTTTCATTAGGGGTATATCTGCAAAACAGTAGTTGTTTTTGTATTTGAGCAGTGGAGTGTTTCTTTAACATTTGGTTGGATTGACTGGAACTTTGAGTAGTTGACTCTGAGCACCATTACCTGTCAAGATCCTCTGCTGAGCAACAGGAACGGAGTACTAAATTTCTTGAATGTATACTTAGCTCTTGCAGCAGAGTTCCTCTCCAACACAGCTGTCATAGCATAGCAGTGTCATTGGTACCCAGGGGCTATTTGCTTCAAGTTGCTAAGCTAATCTGAGCTATGACCCAGGTTCTAAGCAATGAAAATCCCTTTTATATCGTGTTTTCCCACCTAAGTTACACATATGCCACAAAGCCTTTTGGGTATAAAACCCTTTTATGAATTATGCATTCATATCATAGTCAAAAGGGTCTTCCAGTAGATATAGTGCTAGTAGCACAGACTTTAGTTTATTATTTTTTACACTAGCAGACAATTATAAGCCCCTAAACATAATCAAGGTATTCAAAATAATCTTTTATTGGAAAAAACATACTAATATTGATAAACCTATATTATAGCCTTAATATAGGGAATGAGAAATATTATTAAAATGTGATAGTACAACATCCCCAATGCTGTCACCAAGTAGCGTCCTATGCAAATCACAACTGCTGCTCCCGGACAACATTACCACTAATTTGCCTGATTTCCATTTCAATACATATTTTGAGAAATATCTATTGGATATTTTCCAAGCTCTGTATACACACCAGTGACAATTTGACTTTTATTCCCGCAATTGCTCTGTAAGAGATTCTTCATTAATCAGGATTTCAACAAAATGTTTTCACATCTTTGGAACGGTTTAGACCACTTTGTTCATATACCCTGTCTGGCTAAAAAAAACAAAAACATTTCTAACCATTTATTTAAAATAAAAATATTAGGTGCTTGTTGTGTTTTAGCAACAAAATAAAATACTTTCAAAAAAAACAAAAAATTCATTATCCATTTACGAGTAACTTTCAGTGCTGGTGAAGACTTAATTTATCTAATCTAATTTAAAAATTGAAAATTACCTAACTATATTTGAAGAGTTCTTTGAGGTCATTGTATTGTACTGTAAGTTTTAGAATAGATTTAAATTCTTCACATGTGTCTTGCAGGCATAGTTTATGCAGAATTAGGTTTACCTCTGATGTTTCCATAGGTACAAAAGGTGTAGTGCAATCAGAAGCGACATCGTAAAAGAATATTACATTTGGTTCCACAGCCTTGTGGAAAGTTGAAAAGGAGATACCATACAGATTCTCTCAGAAGTTCCCACATGCTTCTAGGAACCTGTACATACAGCTCAAAGGGAAGTTGAACCATGCATTCATAAAATCATGGATTTCACAGTTCACATACAAACAGTAACTGTTGGACGCTTTGCAAATCAGAAAGTAGAGCCATGTCTTGTTTTGTCCTGGCTCTGTCAGATTGCAAGAGCCTTGTGCAATACATCATGATCTGTAACTGGCCCTTATTAACAATGACTGCTAGTCATATATTCATCATACATTCAGGGCACAGTGCAAGTTTGGCTTTTATTGTCCACTAGTCAGTCATCACTCCGTGTATCCCCTTTTTTTCATGCATCATACACATTTACTGTTATTGCTGAGCTGTACTTTAAGCTTGACAAAGTGGTCGGCCAGTTCCTCGTCCCGCAGGTAGTTGGAATACAAGCTGGCAAGCCGGTCACTGAGCACCAGCTGGAACTCTTCGTTCCCAATTTCAATAGCAGCTGCCAGTGCTAGGAGGTGGTATGTAACTGCGTCTTCTACATCCTGTCAAGAGAAAAGGAACATCAACTGTGGGAGACCATGTAGACTGTTATTCTCTTTCTCATGTAGGTGTCAGTTGTGTTTCCAAACCTGATGCCATTTTTACACTACTGTTGGAAACCAAAATGTACAAATGTTCATTTTGTGGTGGCCACCATCAAAGGTATTGTGTCAGTTGTGTTACAGCCCCCTCTCCACTGTACATGCAGGTGTTTGCATGAAATACATGAAAGATTGTGTCAACATGTAGCCAGTAGCAACTATCATCGATATCGGTTAATCTACTTATGTTTGGTGTACTGTGTATAAGTGTCTACAGGCTGATAATTCTGCATTTCCCTTTGATTTCTGATGTATAGAGGTAAAGGCCATTTAAACTATGTATAAAGTTGTAATTTAATTTCCAGACTTGGGATATACCTTTCTTCTAAAAAGGGCGATGTCTCCTAAACGCCAGTAGACCTTCAAGTAATACCCAGCTTCAGCCACGTGCTCCATGGGTGAGGAACATAAGGACAGGGCCTTCAAGTAGCAGTATTCAGACACCTCATAAATCTGCATTGAATGGTACACCCCTGCCAACCGGTGGAAGGCAACCAGCTCATGTAATGGATCATCTGGAACAGAAAAAAAAGAAGGCTCTAAGTTTGGAACATGCACCATAATATGCCACACTGCAAGTTAAAACCAAGCCAACCACTAAATAAAATCCTTCTTCAATGTGCTGACCCCAGATCCCATGTGATATGAAGAAGTTGGAGAATACAGTGAAAATGATAACTCTCCTTGATTCCACTTAATTTACATTTCTCAGTGGGACGGACACACATCGACGGACAGACAGACGGACACACACACACACTCTCTCTAAAGGAAATTATGTAAATATAATTTTTATCTCTTTTGTTTAAATAAGGCTAGAAAACTCAGTTTGGCGAATAACTCTGAATTTTTCTTGTTCATATTAAATGGACCCTTTAAGTACTTTAGCAGTGAATGTAAGCCTGTTGCAGCATTTAAAGAATAACATTTCCTTGAATACCCTCCTTAATAAAATACATTTGAACTACACCCACTATAGCATTAATTATATTAAAGACTTATAATTGCATTTGAATGATATTACATGTAAGGGTCTACACACTTATTGATTCTATTAGACAAGATAAGCTTATCTGTAACTGAAGGTTGTTTTCCCTGAAGTCAGTGGGAAAACGTTGATACAATTACAAGAGATATGCTTATCTCATCTAATAAATTTTAGTCCTTTGTGAGAATATGTTTTAATGGTTTACACTAGAATGCATAAGAGGCCTATTATTATAATAAAATATTATTTAATATTAACACCATATGTCTAAGCCTCTGGGGTCCAGCTTATCTATGTGAACTGGGCATCCTCTGGGTAAGTTATTTAAATAGAAATGAGATCTCTTCATTAGGTCCTTTTGTAAATCATGCACTCATTGCCACATTCTGTATGTGAGTTTATTGACCCAGACATAGGTCATGATGAAGACTATGCAACTTATGGAAACTTTTAAAGGAAATATGGAAAATATGCCTTTATGTTGTACATCGAGGAATGGCTGGAATGGATTTCTATATATTGCTATAATTGTTCTGAAAAAAAAACGCCATATATTGCAAGTGTATTTATATTGTAGAGTAGAATGCTATGCCAAACATTGCCTAATGATAAAGGACATGATGGATTGTGGGGTGATGCCCAGAGATACACAAATGACAAATGAAAGTTCATTATATAGTTATTAATCTAGTGTTTTAGAACCTTAACAACTGACATGATCAACCGTAATGGATTAAAAATTCAAAATAAATGTAAAAAAAAAAAAAACCCCAAAAAACCAGGGGCTCTATGTTTGAGCTGACATGAGAACGATGGAACTTTGTGTATTATGACCTATGGAAGAAGCATATTCATCTTGTTATTGTCCATGCGTGTCCCTTTGGCATGTGTAAATAATCTTTTATTGTATAATGTCAGAGACTCAGCGATGGGAATAAGGTTTGAATTTATAAAAAATCAGAACCAGCAGTTCTGTAACATATCTTATTTACAGGCCTGACAATTCCTATAGGCATAGTCAATGGAAAAATGCATGTGCAAATGGTGCTTCACCGGGGATTTCCTGCCTTTCATTCTTTTATGAGCAAGTAGTGGGATGTACCCAGCATGTCCACTCAAAATAAGAAATCCCAGTTTAAGAGATGGGATTGCCACTTTGGTGTCCTTTGCATTTCCTGTCGTGAACAGACAAATGCCCTCTTTGGCTCCATGCTGTCCCCTTTAAAAACACTATAGCTCTAGACAAATAATTAATTCATCTCCTTACTAAGGATTATTTAGTGGAGCAGAATGTGAAAAGAACGTGCTCCATCGTTTGAAACTATACAATTCTTCTTAAATTTAGTGTGCAGCATATGTCACATGGATTAGCTAATGGAATGGAGTACTTTCTTTTCTCATTCTGCTGTATTAAATATTCCTTCGTAAAGAGATAAAGTCATTTTTTCAGCATATGAATGGCAAAGTTAGTTTTATGAACTTACATTTTGCAGAGAACGTTTGTTGCCATGGTAAATCGTTCTCTGCTGTTACCTCTTGCGTTTTGAAGCTAATAATAATAATACATACTTGCACTATATTAGCATGTTATTTTAATAACACATACAGAAGTGTGTATGACTTGTACTTTTAGTAACCTATTCACACGTCTTAAAAATGTTTATGGTTTTTTGAATTATTTGTTATTAAAAGCATGAGTTCAGCTCCTTACTTTATGAGTGTACTCTACTTATAATTATACCAACACATACATTTATAGTTATCCTTACACGTGATAATATTCTAGATGGTTAACAACATTGATGCTAGACAGACAAATATTCTCACCCTACACTGTAACACGGAGCGTCCTATAAGCTAAGTAGGCGGCCGCCTAGTGCACCTACTTAGGGGGGTGCCAGCAGTGGCTTTACTGCTTGTCTGGCTGCCCCCCTATCAAGTGGGATTGATTATATATTGCAGGCAGCGGCGCCCACATTACCGGGCACTAGGGAGCACTTACTCGTAGACTAGCGCTCGGTATAACGTCGGTCCAGCATTCCCCACAGCCTGCTATGTCAGGAGCCCTCTCCCAGTCAAGCACCGCAGCAGCACAAGGGCGCATCATTCACTCGCACCTGCCCCTTGCCCTGTACGTGGGGAAAAGTGGGCGGGAGAAAAACAGGAAATGGGGCTTGGGAAAAAAGTGTCGGCATAGTGTGATTCATAGAATGTGTCAGTATGTTTCAGTCAGTATATTTGTGTATGTCAGTCTGCTTGGGTCTATGTGTGTATGTATGGGACTGTGTGTGTGTGTGTATGTATGGATCTGTGTGTATGTATGGATCTGTGTGTGTGTATGGGTGTCTGTGTGTCTACATGGGTCAGTGTGTGTGTATGGGTCAGTGTGTGTGTCTTTATGAGTCAGTGTGTGTGTGTGTGTGTGTGTGTGTATGTATCGATCTGTGTATGGGTCTGCATGGGTATGTGTATGGGTCTGCATGGGTCAGTGTGTGTGTGTGGGTCTCTGTGTGTACAGATCAGCGTGTGTCTGCAGGGGTCAGCGTGTATCTGCAAGGGTCAGTGTGTGTGTCTTTATGAGTCAGTGTCTGTCTGCATGGGTCAGTGTGTGTGTGGAGGGGGGTCAGTGTGAGCGTGTGTGTGGGTCAGTGTGTGTGTCTGTATGGGTCAGTGTGTGTGTGTATGGGTCAGTGTATGTAAGTCTGCATGAATGGGTGAAACCAATGGGGTGGCAAAAAATGTTTTCGCCTAGGGTGGCAAAAATCCTTGCACCGGCTCTGGTTGTACACTAATTTTAACATTACAACAAACTTCATTTGCTGAAAAAGGTGATTTTAAGTAGTCTTGTAAAATAGAATTTTTGTAAAAAAATTTTTTGCTGTTCCTTAAGCTGCATTACATACTTTTTGGTCTGGGCAGCAGCACCACTGCTTAGAATGACTGGAGTCTGGACCAGATTCCTTTAAGGCTGAGCAACCCGCTCCCTACTTCAGATGCCCCTTTTGAGGTCCAAAGGAAAGTATAAATTTGAGATGGTTTTGGATAGCAATGTCACATATTATTTTGATATAAAGCAGATATATGATATGCATTGTGAGTATATACATCAAAGCACTATCACTTTAATTATTTAGTTCTGACACTTTTTTTTTTTTTTAATTGTGGTTTTTACCACATTTAAGGGACACTGTAGGCACCCAGACCACTTCAGCTCTTTAAAGTGGTCTGGGTGCCAACTTCCATTACCCTTAACCCTGCAAGTGTAATTATTGCAATTTTTATAAACTGCAATAGTTATATTGCAGGGTTATGTCCTCCTCTAGTGGCTGTCTATCTGCCGGCTTCTTAGTTGACTTTTGGTCGTTTAAATGACACTGGACGTCTTTACACTATGCATGAGAACCTCCAGTGTTGCCAGAATCCCCATAGGAAAAACATTTCCCCATTAAGTTAGTGAGTGGGGCCAACACAGAATCTAGAACACTCACCAACAAGAGTGCTCATCCGGACAGACATGGCAGCAAATTCCAGTGACATCTTGTAATTTCCTTGACTGATAAGAAGCTGAGTGAGTTTGTGGAGGAGTCGAAGTTGTGTTTGATTATCCTCAAGCTTCTTTGCTAGTGGGAGAGCATATTCCTAAAATAAGATTTAAAAAGAAACAGAATTAATCGCATTGTCTGCACTGGTCAAATATGGTTTTAAAGCACGCTATCTTAAAATTAGGATAATTTAATAAATCTCTGGTTCCCATATAAAAAGAAGTACCATCTTCATTAATTGTTTGATCTTTAGTGCTTTTCCGATCATACTATTACTTTGCGAATAAAGGGCCGTCTTTGGATAGATGACCTATAGGGACTCGTAGATTGCATTCCAGCATGATTGCATCAGTGCATTGCTTTATGTCCTAACCACTGTATCCATGTTTTGGGATAAGGGAGAGTCCAGTCCTGTATCTACATGTATTATATTAGAGAACTATGCAGTGTAGGGGTATGTGCACACTTGAGTCTCGGCAGACTAAGGAATGCAAGGTTACGGTGCTGTAGTCCATTACATGTGATATTTATCACTATGAACTGGGTTATAATGATGTTGCTGTCTAATCAGAGCATCTTACTACAAGGACATGGATATTTTTTTAACATGCCATAATAAATGCACTGTTTCCCTAGTAAAACACACCATGTATACTGTACGTGTCAAACGTTATCCAAATATATCTTACAGCTCCAAACAGTGAGAAAATTAGACTTGACAACTGTTTTGTCAACGAAAAGAAAAAAAGTCCTACCCCATTTACATTTATACACAACTACTGAAAATACAATTATATACAGTTGCAAGAAAAAGTATGTGAACCCTTTGGTATGATATGAATTTCTGCACAAATTGGTCATAAAATGTGATCTGATCATCATCTAAGTCACAACAATAGACAATCACAGTCTGCTTAAACTAATAACACACAAAGAATGAAATGTTGCCATGTTTTTATTGAACACACCATGTAAACATTCACAGTGCAGGTGGAAAAAGTATGTCAACCCTTGGATTTAATAACTGGTTGAACCTCCTTTGGCAGCAATAACTTCAACCAAACGTTTCCTGTAGTTGCAGATCAGACGTGCACAACGGTCAGGAGTACTTCTTGACCATTCCTCTTTACAGAACTGTTTCAGTTCAGCAATATTTTTGGGATGTCTGGTGTGAATCGCTTTCTTGAGGTCATGCCACAGCATCTCAATCGGATTGAGGTCAGGACTCTGACTGGGCCACTTCAGAAGCGTATTTTCTTCTGTTTAAGCCATTCTGTTGTTGATTTACTTCTATGCTTTGGATCATTGTCCTGTTGCAACACCCATCTTCTGTTGAGCTTCAGCTGGAAGACAGATGGCCTTAAGTTCTCCTGCAAAATGTTTTGATAAACTTAGGAATTCATTTTTCCTTCGATGATAGCAATCCGTCCAGGCCCTGACGCAGCAAAGCAGTCCCAAACCATGATGCCCCCACCACCATACCTCACAGTTGGGATGAGGTTTTGATGTTGGTGTGCTGTGCCTTTTTTTCGCCACACATAGTGTTGTGTGTTTCTTCCAAACAACTCAACTTTGGTTTCATCTGTCCACAGAATATTTTGCCAGTACTGCTGTGGAACATCCAGGTGCTCTTGTGCAAACTGTAAACATGCAGCAATGTTTTGTTTGGACAGCAGTGGCTTCCTCTGTGGTATTCTCCCATGAAATCCATTCTTGTTTAGTGTTTTACGTATTGTAGATTCGCTAACAGGGATGTTAGCATTTGCCAGTGACTTTTGTAAGTCTTTAGCTGACACTCTAGGATTCTTCTTCACCTCATTGAGCAGTCTGCACTGTGCTCTTGCAGTCATCTTTACAGGACGGCCACTCCTAGGGAGAGTAGCAGCAGTGCTGAACTTTCTCCATTTATAGACAATTTGTCTTACCGTGGACTGATGAACAGCAAGGCTTTTGGAGATACTTTTATAACCCTTTCCAGCTTTATGCAAGTCAACAATTCTTAATCGTAGGTCTTCTGAGAGCTCTTTTGTGCGAGGCATCATTCACATCAGGCAATGCTTCTTGTGAAAAGCAAACCCAGAACTGGTGTGTGTTTTTTATAGGGCAGGGCAGCTGTAACCAACACCTCCAATCTCATCTCATTGACTGGACTCCAGTTGGCTGACATCTCACTCCAATTAGCTCTTGGAGATGTCATTAGTCTAGGGGTTCACATACTTTTTCCACCTGCACTGTGAATGTTTACATGGTGTGTTCAATAAAAACATGGCAACATTTCATTCTTTGTGTGTTATTAGTTTAAGCAGACTGTGATTGTCTATTGTTGTGACTTAGATGATGATCAGATCAGCATATCAAGCTTGCACCAGATTCTCTTTATAACTTCCTTACATTATATTGCTAATCTTCCTTCCCAGATATTCTATTCTAAGTTCCACCTATAGATGAACATTCCCTATGTCTCCTTCTATTAATGAAAAAAAAAGATTACCTGGTAAAAAGGCAGTGCTTTCTCTCTAGTCTTGATCCCATGAAAAAATACATCTCCTGAAGCTTCATAGAGGTGCAGCGTGCTCGCAGAATTCTCGGATTTCAAGGATGCCTGAATGCCAGCCTAGAATAGCAGTTTAGTATCAACAGTAACAGTTTAGTATCAAAGCAATAAAGGAAAGCAAAAAAAAACCAAAAAAAATCCTAAAGTTCATAGATTTAAAAATGCATTTTGTTGAAGTTGATCCAAAAAGAAGCCAAAACACTATTTTCAATTATTTCCAATTGTGATCCAAAATAGAAACAAAATCTTAGTTGTTACAAGTTGAAAGTCCGATACCCCTTTTGTTAAAAAAAAAAAGCTTAATAATGTCAATTTAATTGTCTTAATATGCATATGCTGCAAAAACCTAAATCTTTTTTAAGATTATTATTGAACTTGATAAACTATTGCCTCTAGGCAGACAACTAGTTAACTGTGTTTCTTACTCTGATTTATATTCTTTTGCTCTTTGGAACATTTCTCATGCGAAAGTGAAAGTGGATCCAACACAAAACCACTTGCAACAAAATCTCTCTGCACAATGGACAATTATCTCTTAAAATTATTATTTTCTTTATTTTGTACAGTAGTAACATTACGGCTGTGCAGAGTAAGAAAGATGAGTGTATCACCTTTTTCTAACCTAGGCGCCACTGGCTAGACTGGACATGTCACTAAGAGGACGAATTTGCTTAAACATAAATAATAAAAATATATTTTTTTACTACTAGACTAAACCAGATCTTAAAGCCACACGGGCACTTTATAGTTTGTTGTCAAAACAGAATCTTTATGTAAAACTCTAGTTGACCATGTTGGAATATGTTTAAATTCCAAAGGAATCACATTTCACATTTCATTAAATCTTTTGACTATCAGCATTTCCTATTCTAGCTTAGTCCATCTAATTGAATTTGCATTTGATATATGACAATGCAATCAATATAGTAAATATATTGAGTGGTATTACACGCATTTTCATTCTCAATATACATGGTGATTCATGACAATTGTGTGATGAATTTAAAATACCCTACTCCAGGCATAGGCAACCTTTGCCACTCCAGATGTTTTGGACTACACCTCACATGATGCTTTGCCAGTATTATGGATGTACGAGCATTGTGGGGGATGTAGTCCACAACATCTGGAGTGCCGAAGGTTGCCTATCCCTGCGCCTACTCTGTGATCATTTTCTGTTTGGTGTTGTTCAAGATTACAATGGGTCTTCTAGAAGCTGTTGTAGTTCAATGAATTTAAGGTTAGTTGTTTACACAATAAATTTTTGAGTACAAAGTTGCGGTTTTAGTATAGTAAATATTTTAATGTGTCCAGATTTTTATGCTTTCCACAACCAATCTAGGGGATGAACTGATCTAACCAATCAGTGTCGTATCCCTTGGAATAGTGAATAAGTGTACTGGGCATGCCTGACCAATTAATACATGTGCACTTGAAAGATCTCTTCACCTTGCAACATCCTGACAGGGGGAGAAGAGAGGGAGCTCAGTGTGATACATGCAAAGTAAGCTCTGGTGTTGGGGTTCTCTCTCCTGCTACTGTATAATGATTCACTGTTTCTGTCATTAATGCACTGCTGTGAAACTGACATGGATGTGTATGGGAAAGGCAGCACCAAATAAACTCCCCTAGCTGAGAGGTGTGCCCAACAATGCAATCTGTCCGTATTGTAAGTTTCGAAACGTTTATACCACACTTTTCAGTACGTTTTTCTTGCTTTATTGGTTTGTATATTTATTTTAAAGTGTTTGCTTGCTGGTTCAAAAAAAATAATAATCAAGTGATTCATGTCCCTTTAAAATAGAACATATTGTATAAAAACTAAGAAAGCATATTTTGATTTAAAAAAAATGTATTACCATAAAAAACAACACATAACAGATCTACCTTAATCCAGGGAGAGTATTTACACTGAAAATTACACCATTTTGCATTGGGAAAAAAAGACTGTTTATTATCCTACACAATTATCATTGAGCGTGGATTTCTTATGGTAGCTTATTACAGCTTATACTAGTGATTCATAACAAAGGTCTATTGTGCTGTGACACTGACATGTAAATAAATCTCCACCAGCTCATCCTCTTTTAGTAGATAATACAGTCTCCCAGCTTGAAGCCAATTCTCAGCTGCTCTTTCATGTTGGCCCAGATCAATAGCAATCCTTAGACTTTGCTTGGTGTAGTCAAGAGCCTTCCGAAGAGACCTGGAATGAATGCAATGATATTAAATGGGTCAATGTTATTTCTTCACTTTAAGAAGTGAAAGGATTTCATGAGTTCTGATTATACCAATGAAAAAGAAAATAAATTATTAAGGCACAAAACTATTTGTTGCGCAAGCTCGGAAAAAGAGAAACTGGAAGAAGCAGAGACAAAGTGATGGTGAATGGCAAGTTCATCATCAGGTAACTTATTTCACCTGCACAATATTAGATCGCGGGTATTTACCTGATAATTGCTACTTCCACCAAAATGCTCACTTTAATAGAGTGTCTATGGGCAAAACTATATTGACCCCCTAAATAGAATGCAACACATCCAATTCTGCTTTTCTGGGAAGCATTCACCCTACTAAGTAAAAGGCTCTCCCCATCTGTCTCCACCTGCTATAGCCTCCAATCCATTACCAGCACTTTATTTATTATACCACAATACAAAATAAAAGTGTCTCGATCCTCTTTTTCCTACAGAGCACCGCAATTCTGGAATAACCTCTAGGACACAATAATATCTTCCTCCAGTCTAAAATCCGTCACTGTCAATATATCTCAATACAGATGAACCTGTAATTAGGGTTTATTATATTTATTACATGTTCTGTGTTAAATTGAAATATGTGTATTGTAATAATATTTTGTATTTTTAAAATTATATTATACCCTATTGTAACAATGCAATGTTTGCAGGCCCACTTCTTGGCGTAACTACCAGCTCTCTTTTCTTATTTCTATTTGTTCTACTCTTGTGGGGATAAAGGGAACCTCACCTACTATTTAGTTTATGGCCTACGCCCTTTCTTAGTTTTATTCTACAGTTTGATAATAGCTGATTCTAATGTTTATATCTTATTTGATGATTATACAGTTGATGTACTTATTAATTACTGTATTTTACTAATCCAGAAAAAGGACTAGATTAGCAACATTAGATAATAAACTAATAGAATCCATTGGAACTATTGTTTATTTGGATTTATTCCTTTTGCTCCATAATTCCTCCTGTTTTCTTTATTATATTTAAAAAAGATCTCTTTTTCAGGGTTCAAATCTCTAGCACAAATGTCTTAATATGGTGGCATTATTCTGAAGCATTTATATCATCCTAGAAGAATGCCACTAGTGGCTTATCTGAATATGTTCAGAGCGAAATACCCCAAAGAGTAGTATTGGAGTTACTCAATACTATCCTTGGGTCACAGCTTAGAACGTTACAACATATATTATACATTGTACCCATTTTTTTCCACTGCACACAGTGCACCTTGTCAACATGTTCTGCTTTAATGCTGGGTG
The DNA here is from genome assembly GCA_933207985.1 of Pelobates cultripes. Taxonomy (NCBI): domain Eukaryota; kingdom Metazoa; phylum Chordata; class Amphibia; order Anura; family Pelobatidae; genus Pelobates; species Pelobates cultripes. The sequence goes on from OW240914.1 coordinate 284,748,661, forward strand.
AGAGAAATTATAATGTGCCTACCGGTCTGTATTTAGAGCCTGGTACAACAGACTTAGAGATCCCAGCAATTCCCCCTCCTTCTTTCGATCCCGCAGTTGTTGCACTAGCTGGACCCAGTGTTCACAGTAGGCTATATGGGCCCCAGTGGAAAGGGACACATTGCTGTAGAAATTGCACAATTCTTCAGTGATCCTGAGTTGACCTGCACAAAAACAGCAAAAATTCAACAGATTGACATGTCCGGCTTAAACATTGTTATGAAAAATTAAGGTCATGGAAACAAAAGCAACTACAGTCATGGAAGCTTGTGCGCAATTTAAAAAAAAAAAAAAACACATTCCTAGCAAAAAAAGGTTATAAACTGGTCTAAACTTTGTTTTGGGGTTCATGGCCAGATTTCCCAACATTAAAAATAGAACAAATCAATTCAGGTGAAAAAGGTAAGGCAAAGAAGATAAAGAATTGTGTACATTTTGACCTATGCAGTAAAAAATACTTGATCTATGCATAGATTAATAAGTGTAAGGTGATGTATGTCTGCCCTGTACGTACCAGAAACTGGGACCGTCCTAGTAATTATTACCATTTCTAGAAACAAAGTCCCGCAATATGTGCTAAAGAGCTGGCGTACTTACAGTTCAAGTTGCTGGCCTTCAATGCATAGAGCAAGGCTAATTCATAACACAGTATTCCATGTTCAAGCTTCCTTTGTTCAGTAAGAATTTGTCCCAGCCACTGGAGAACTTGCACCAATTCCCGCTCTGCGTCATCGCTGCCCTGGACATCCATATAAAGTTGGACAGACTTGAGAAAATACTTCTCTGCCATTACAGTGGTTTGGCAAAAAACAGACAGTCTCCCAAAGTTAGCAAGGGCTATGGCTTGGTTTCGTCTGTTGCCAGTTTCAGTTGCCATTTTGAGGGCTTGTGAATACCCTCTCAATGATTCAACAACCTTTTTGTCCATTTTCTGGGCATTTGCAAGCATGTTATGGATGACACCACATTGGGTGGTACTGTCTGTTTGCTGCATAGATTCTAACAGAGGTCCTAGAATGTGACAAGCCTGTTCAAAATGCCCATCCAGTGTATACAACCACCCTAAGAAAAGTGATGCTTCAAATGCTTCATCCTCACTGGTCCATCGACCCAATTCAACTGCTCTCTTGGCGTAAGTAATGGCACTGGGGAGTAGACTATATTGGAGATGTATTTTAGATAAAATAAGGCATAACGTTCTTTGGGCTTTCACATCTCCACTTTCATAAGAACATGACAGGGCATGTTTTAGGTAGGGAGCAGTTTGTGCAGGAATATAATTGCCTTTTAATGAGGAACCAGTGATCCTGGATAAATTTTGCATAACTACCCCTACTCTCCACAACGGGGATGGCATCATTTTCATACCAACAGATTTACATAGTCTGGCCGATGCTAAAGCCACATGAGGCAGATATTTTTTATCATATAAGTAACTTAATATGGGAATCACGCCTAAAGAAGAACAGACAGGCTGAGAGCATGAGGAAATAAGAAGAAATTGCAAGCGTTCCACAAAAGGTAAGGCCTCATCATATCTACCAAGCTGATGGAGAAGCCTGAATATGAGAAAACAAATTCGAGATTCAAATGAGGTGTTGTTAACAATGATGGCTTTCTTTAGAAGATATTTTAGCACTTCAAGTTCGTGCTCTGAGCTAAAAGTATGCTGGTGCAGGCAAGTTAGAAGACTAGCGGCCTTCTCTAGCAACAGCTCCTGCTTGGATCTCAAATTTTGCTTCAAGTAAATAGCACAGAGATTACCATACAAGGCAGCCATAAGGTGCACATCAAGAAATCCCTGCCGCATGGCACTTAAGGCTTCTTCAAAGTAAACTCTTGCCTGGGACAGCTTCATTCTCTTCACACAAATCCTTCCAAGAAGAAAACAACATCGAATATGGGCCCATGACATATTTATTTTCTTAGCCCAGTTCCGAGAGGTTTCAAGGTAGAATACCAGATCTTCCTCCTCAGAAAATCCATAGAAGGTCGAGTTGAGGAAAGACATGGACAAATCATACAAGGGCTGGAAGTAAGTTTGATAGCCATCCTGATTGAGGAATGTCAAGACTGGATCAAAGACTTCCGAATCTTCCATCTCCCCAGCATTTAAATCAACAAAGAACTTTGGATCATCAAGTTCATCCTGGCATTGCACTATGAAGCCCTCCACCCCACCTTTCCACTCCGAGTCAGGACTTGATTTCTCAGAGGCACTGCATTTGGACGAGCTACTGACACCTTCACATTCCTCCCAGCTGTCAGACACTTGACATTCACCAAAATTTTCACTCATACCTGGAACACATTAAGGAACAAAACAAATCATAATTAACAATCATAAACATCTTTCATTATTAGGTATTGGCCAGCAGAAAAACACAAAACAGTGTTTAAGTTAGGCAGCAGATGCTCCACAAATCAAAATCAAAACAGGTGTAGTAGAAATAATGATGCTTCCAAGACATTTCTGTAGACAGATATGTGTGAAATAAAGAAATTATGTTGATTTTTAAAAAGTTAATATTTTAATTCACTTTTTTCAAATCATACTTGAGTTTAATATTTTAGTTCCTAATTAAGGCATATACTACAATCCAATGTTGACAACAGATCAATATTTTATTTCCCACCGTCAAAATCATGCAACTTTCCAAAGTGATCACAATCCAAAATTTGCAAATCATTTTACTGCTAGATAATGCAAATGAAGTCAGAAAACATGAATATTGGGTAAAACCAAGCCTAACTAGGATTTATTCATTAATCTTTCAATGCCTAAATTGGCACGCCGACTCATTTTTTAATTAATAGGACACTTGTCCACATTCTATCTAAAAAAAAAATCAGTTTGAAACAGATTACTACAGCCATAATGTCAAATCTTGTACTCACTAACTGAGGCTTTGTGATACATGTCCACAGGATCTAGGCCATCTGAAAAAGAAAAGGAAAAAGGCCACAAAAAGCATTAATAATGTACAACTGTTTCTTAGTTTCAGATAAAGCTTTGAAACTGATTTGATATCATTTACACATCCTGGTGTAATCAGTGTTCATATTCAGAACTCTGAACTCATAACTCTGGATCTGCTTGTTCTCCACAGTGTAAATAAACATACAATCAATGCAGTTATCACACCTACCTTCACAATGGGGGAGATGATGCTCTATGAAAGCTTGTGTTCTGATAAGTGGCATAAAGATGTTAATGGGAAGTAGTAATCAGTGAAATGTTACTGGCGATTCCATTGGTTTCCATGATAACTGCTCTACCTTTAAAACTTTGCTTCCCTTTTTATAAAATGACATTTTGATATATGTCCTCATTACATACATATCATGGTTATAACAGGTATAACCTCTAACTACTTAAAATGAGTGAAAATTCTTCAATATTTTGCCCACAGCTATTCATTGTGTCATTGCGACCACCACAAATTATTTATTATTTTTACTTTGTGATGGTGACTAGGAATCATTGTATTTTATTTAACCAGGTCAGCTGCACATAAAGTATGGAGGTAGCAAGTTATTGGTTCTCTGGTAGACAGATATGTGTGAAATAAAGAAATTATGTTGATTTTTAAAAAGTTAATATTTTAATTCACTTTTTTCAAATCATACTTGAGTTTAATATTTTAGTTCCTAATTAAGGCATATACTACAATCCAATGTTGACAACAGATCAATATTTTATTTCCCACCGTCAAAATCATGCAACTTTCCAAAGTGATCACAATCCAAAATTTGCAAATCATTTTACTGCTAGATAATGCAAATGAAGTCAGAAAACATGAATATTGGGTAAAACCAAGCCTAACTAGGATTTATTCATTAATCTTTCAATGCCTAAATTGGCACGCCGACTCATTTTTTAATTAATAGGACACTTGTCCACATTCTATCTAAAAAAAAAATCAGTTTGAAACAGATTACTACAGCCATAATGTCAAATCTTGTACTCACTAACTGAGGCTTTGTGATACATGTCCACAGGATCTAGGCCATCTGAAAAAGAAAAGGAAAAAGGCCACAAAAAGCATTAATAATGTACAACTGTTTCTTAGTTTCAGATAAAGCTTTGAAACTGATTTGATATCATTTACACATCCTGGTGTAATCAGTGTTCATATTCAGAACTCTGAACTCATAACTCTGGATCTGCTTGTTCTCCACAGTGTAAATAAACATACAATCAATGCAGTTATCACACCTACCTTCACAATGGGGGAGATGATGCTCTATGAAAGCTTGTGTTCTGATAAGTGGCATAAAGATGTTAATGGGAAGTAGTAATCAGTGAAATGTTACTGGCGATTCCATTGGTTTCCATGATAACTGCTCTACCTTTAAAACTTTGCTTCCCTTTTTATAAAATGACATTTTGATATATGTCCTCATTACATACATATCATGGTTATAACAGGTATAACCTCTAACTACTTAAAATGAGTGAAAATTCTTCAATATTTTGCCCACAGCTATTCATTGTGTCATTGCGACCACCACAAATTATTTATTATTTTTACTTTGTGATGGTGACTAGGAATCATTGTATTTTATTTAACCAGGTCAGCTGCACATAAAGTATGGAGGTAGCAAGTTATTGGTTCTCTGGTAGTTTTGGGGGCCCTCAAAATGTTTAATTTCATTTAAAGGAGCACTATAGGGCCAGGAACACATATGTATTCCTGACCCTATAGTGTTAAAACCACCATCTAGTTCCCCCTGGCATCCACTTGCCTCTCTAAATAGAGCAAAATCTTACTTGTATTCAAGTCGGAAGCTGCTGTCTCTGCCCCTGAATTACCTCTGTCTGCTGACATCATCAGAAGTGGTGGTCTCAGCCACTCACAATGCTTCCCCGTAGGATTGGCTGAGACTGTCAAGGAGGCAGATCGGGAGCAGAGCCAGCGCAAGTCAAGTACAGCCCTGGCCAATCAGCATCTCCTCATGGAGATGAATTGAATCAATGCATCTCTATGAGAAAAGTTCAGTGTCTGCATGCAGAGGGTGAAGACACTGAATGGCAGTGCTGCTTACTCTGCAGCACTGCCCAAGGAAGCAGGTTATCACTAGGCTGTAATGTAAACACTGCATGTTCTATGAAAAGACAGTGTTTACAGAAAAAAGCCTGAAGAGAATGATTCTACTCACCAGAACAAATACAATAAGCTGTAGTTGTTCTGGTGAGTAAAGTGTCCCTTTAAAACACTTGTAAACTTCTAAATACACATACACACTCACTGACAGACACATATACACTCAGTGTCAGACACACACTTTCACTAACAGACACATATACATAGCTAAAACAAAAAGGAGGAAGAGTCTGCGCTAACTAAGCAGCAACCCTAAAAGGGAAATCCCTCACGAAACCCTTAGGAAATGCAAGAAAAGTGGGGGTCAAGGGTGCGCTTAGGTAAAAAAAAATTAAAAAAAATATTAAAAGTATATAAGATCGTATATTAATATAATAAAATCAAATAAAGTTCATCCGGATTTGTGAAAAGTATAAATAAAAATTATAAAATAAAAACAGTCTCACTGGTATGCAGTACCACAATCCCAAGTATGGCTCCGTCCGTGTAGTAGGTAGTCCATATATGTGAAGATAAAAAACAAAAGAAAAAGCTGCCAATGGTGAAATATTGTATATCCTGATGTGGTATATATTCAAAGGAAATATATTTCACTCTGAGATGCCAGCTCTGGGAGAAGAGACACTTAGTGGTTTGCTAACGGATATACTCGGATGGTCCGTCTGTCCGGCTTGGAATTCCTGTGGTATCGGCTAGGATCTACTTCAAATATGCGGCTTGGAAGATAGGTGCAGTATCGGATAGTAGGTGAAACAAAATAGTGCTCTCAGTATGAACAACAAAGTAATAAAGTGAGTTATACTTACAAGAATAGAGCAAAGGTACTGCTCTATTGCCACAGCGCTGGTGGAATTATCCTAATTGCTGTTTCACATATACTCCGTGGACACCTACTATCCGATACTGGAAAGGCGGATCACTGTGCGAGGGAACAGCAGGATTAGTGCTCCCTCGCCGCTTGCCCGGAAAGCTCTGCCGCTGACAGCCTCTGAGCTGGACCTGGCCAGCATCTGTGCCCCACAGGACAAGAGGCTGGCAAGCATTTGCCAGGGCGACTGGGGGGTCGGCTTTTTTGCCGCCCAAGGCAAATGCCCTGTTTGCCTCGGGGTAAACACAAGCTGTTGCCCGTGACTTGAATGTTCATTTCTCTACCATAAGCCATCTCCAAAGGTATTTCAGAATTTGGCAGTAAATCCAACTGGCCTCACAACCACAGGCCACATGTAACCACACCAGCCTAGGACCTCCACATCCAGTATCTTCACCTCCAAGATCGTCTGAGACCAGCCACCCGCACAGCTGCTGCAACAATCGGTTTGCATAACCAAAGAATTTCTGCACAAACTGTCAGAAACCCTCTCAGGGAAGCTCTCTGCATGCTCGTCGTCCTTATCGGGGTCTCGACCCGACAGCAGTTCGTTGTCATAACCGACTTGAGTGAGCAAATGCTCACATTCATGGCGTCTGGAAGTTTATGTTCTCTTTACAGATTAATCCTGTTTTTCACTATACAGGGCAGATGGTAGACAGCATGTATGGCATCGTGTGTGTGAGCAGGTTGCTGATGTCAACATTGTGGATCGAGTGGCCCATGCTGGCGGTGGGGTTATGGTATGGGCAGGCGTATGTTATGGACAACGAACACAGGTACATTTTATTTTGAATGCACAGAGATACTGTGACGAGATCCTGAGGCCCATTGATGTGCCATTCATCCACGACCATCACCTCATGTTGCAGCATGATAATGCACTGCCCCATGCTGCAAAGATCTGTACACAATTCCTGGAAGCTGAAAACATCCCAGTTCCTGCATGGCCAGCATACTCACCGGACATGTCACCCATTGAGCATGTTTGGGATGCTCTGGATCAGCGTATACGACAGCGTGTTCCAGGTACTGCCAATATTCGCACAGCCATTGAAGAGGAGTGGACCAACATTCCACAGGCCACAATCAACAACCTGATTGCAAAGGAGATGTGTTGCACTGCGTGAGGCAAATGGTGGTCACACCAGATACTGACTGGTTTTCGGATCCCCCCGAACCTCTCTAATACAGTAAACTGCACATTTTAGAGTAGCCTTTTATTGTAGTCAGCCTAAAGCACACCTGTACAATAATCATGCTGTCTAATCAGCATCTTGATATGCCACACCTGTGAGGTGGATGGATTATCTCGGCAAAGGAGAAGTGCTCACTAACACAGATTTAGACAGATTTGTGAACAATATTTGAGAGAGACAGGCCTTTTGTGCACATAGAAAAGGTCTTAGATCTTTGAGTTCAGCTCATGAAAAATGGGGGCAAAAACAAAAGTGTAGCATTTATAATTTTGTTCAGTGTGGGTTTTTAAACCTAGTTAGAAGAGGAGGTATTAGTCACTTCAGGAAACAGCAATCAGAACCTTGAAATTGTGATAGTAATATTGGCTGCATTTTATTCGTGTCTCAGTAGTACTCCGCTATTTTGGACAACGTCAATCATCTGGGATCACGGACTCCCTTTGGGGTGAGGAAAGCTGGATTTGCTCAAGTGAATGTTACCTCCCTAATGGTACAAATGGCCTAAACATTAATGTTTTGTTTTACAGGAACAGAGGGGCTGCAAACTAAAATCCACACAGCCCCCGAAGAGAAAAGAAGTATTGATGCATTGATAACTTAAGCACCTTTTTATTATTCTTTATGATGTATATAATGTTAGACCTCAGTTTAATAGCCAACCCCTTGCTCAATATTCTGAGAGAAATAAACTGCATCTCAGAGACAAGACAATTAATACTTTATTTGAGAAGACCAACCAACTATTTGAGATGGTGGCGTAACAGGTCCATATGGGTTGGGTCCATAAGAAGCACTTGCCAAATTTAATTCCAGGTTGGCATACTTTTTCCTATATTGTTGATATAAGGCCCTTTATATTTGCTTCATTTAATGCCTTATTTCAGCCTCTATTCCATCTCATTATCCCCCAAATCAATCGTCCCTCATCTCATTGCAATGCCAAATCTATCGTTAGAACTGGGTACGTGCAATCAGATGAACATCACCATGGAAAGATATCTTTCAACCTCATCGCCTGTCAGGCCTAACATTCTAAGTCAAGGACTTATTGTCCCCTTCCCCCCAGAACATCCAATTAGGTCTAGCCATGCATCTCATTACTGCTTCAAAACCTATGACCTTTAGAGATTTATCTCATTATCTCAAACCTTAGCCATCCATGTCATTGACCCCAGTAAATTCACCCTAAACCATCCATCTCATTGTCCTACACACATGCAGGACCATTAGACTTAAGAACCCCTTTAAATAAACAGCTGAGAGTGTACAAAGGCATACATTCTGCACCAGACTTGATGAGAAATTGGAGAGAAGAGTACCTCTACCACATGTCCCTAACAAAGTAGCAGTGAGAGCTGCCTCTACAACATATCACATCAAAACAGTCTACATTCTGCAATATAGACTGAGGACAGAATGACAGGTGTGATATTATAATTAGGTACTCTGATTTAACAAAAAAAATGTTATTATGTTATTTAACAAAAAAAAGATTGAGTCTAAACCGCTTTAATGGATGCGATCAGTCTAATAAACTCCTGAAAAGGGTTCCCCTGTAATGTAAAACGTATTTGAGTTGCTCCCAAAAATATTTTGTCTCTTTAAGGTGACTATTACACAGGTACTGCTGCCATATTTTAAGGGAAGGTTATTGCTAAAATAATCAAGCTCTTTATTACTGACATCTACATGGTGCACAGGGGTTTCAGTTCACAATAGATATGTATTGAGTTAAACTCCACAAACCTCATTCTGTTTGATCATAATAGTCTGCAGTTATCTTTTTTTAACTATCCAAGATAGGTAGAGCAAGCATGTCAAACTCAAAGTCTAGAACGGGCCAAACAAACAAGGTTTAAGTTTATGTGGGCCGCAAAAAAAAAAAAAAAAAACGTAAATTTTCATAGAAACGTAGGTTTCGTTTAAAAAGTACAGTATAAAAAAAAACCTAGCATCCCCCTCTACTAAACTACAGCAGCCCCTCTACTAAATCTCAGTCCGCCCATGTACTAAATCCCAGCACCCCTCTCTAGCCAACAAGCAGACTCCACTCACATTGCCACTGCCAGTATGCGACTCCGCAGTGCGGCCTCTGGTATACCCCAAATGGCGCCGTCCGCACCCTGTGCCAAAGTGGATCCTCCCACTACTTAGACAGGCACACAGACACATTCACTGACACACACACACAGACACACTCACTCACTGACACACACACACTCACTGACAGACACACTCTGACACACGCACTCACATATTTACACATTCTTGTACACACTCACATCATTCCCTGGGGTCCAGTGGGTATCTTATTTTTGGAGATCTCCTCCCTGCTCACTCGCATGCAGTTAAGTGATGCCGGCATCACTACAGATGGCACGTGTGAGTGAGCAGGAAGAGTGAGCTCCCTTGCTGCCGCCAGCGTCCTGCTTCCTCTCCGGCCAGGTAAATGTTAGTAGAGTAGGCACCTACAATGTGGAGAAAGCAGGTGCCTACTCTGCTTTAACACAAGCATGTACTCGCGGTTCGCCTGGCAGCAAAGATGTTCATTGTGGGCCGTAAATTTGACATGTTTGCTGTAGAGGTAGCAGGGAAGAAGCAGATTCTTCTCCCTATCAGGTAACCACAAGGTGCAGATAGATAAGGGAGATCAGTTCCTGAAGCTTCTAAACAAAACTGGTAATTTGCTAAAGTGTGAATTATTGGGGATTCATAGTAAATTTTACATTTTTAGACAGCTATGCTATGTTGGCCTAAAATTTGAAATTCAATATGAATTCAAACAAATTCACATTTTAGTAAATAACACTGCCTGTTATTTTTTGGTTTTGAAAATGTGATCTGAATTGTAAGGCAGATACATAAACATCCATTTTATAATCCTTTTCCATACTTGGAGAATTCCTCCTTGAGCACAAAAATTACAAATATCGTAACATGCAAATAAGCACAGACAGGCATTCCTGTGTTTTAAACACAGTATTTACTCTCATGGAGAATTCAGCTTCCAGTCCGGAACTTTCGCCATGCTGACCAGACCCACAATGTCACAATAGTACAATCTATTGGTGTCTTTTGGTAATGGATACTTTTGAATTCTAGCCCATGCTCGGGTTTAAAAAAAAAGCAGTGTTTATACAGTGCCCATTTCTAACAGTGTCAACAAAACTGCAGTATAAAGTCACGATGCCTGTCTGATCATCTGCATGACAAGCTGGAAACTATGGGACAGTTGATGATAGATGATTTCTCAAGTGTCTGCAACCAGGGCCTTATTACATGCAAAGTGTGAACGGAGCGTTAACTTATGTTGGCTCTTACGGTTATAAATACCTACAGATAATTGATTCATGTAAAAGGATTCCAAGGATGAGTTCTGTAGTCTGTGGAACCAGAAAATAGGTATATAGGATATGCACATGCAGAACACAACATTAGATGGACCTTTGGTACTCACCTAGTCTGTACACAGAACTAATGTTGGTCTGAGAGAGGTCATTCAGAAGCTGCACACAGCTACGTTGACTGTCTTCATCCAGAGAGTTGAGTGCTGACTTTTCCTCCTCACTTAGAAAGAACAAGTCTTTACCCCTGGACAGGAAAAAAAAGTGTAGAGTATTTAGAGATATAAAATTACTGCTGATGTTTCAAAAGCATTGACGTGGCAGCTGTATAAAGCTCATGTCAGGCCACTTTCTGTATAATAAAAGAAATGTCCAGAGGGCATACTTAAAAACCAGGCTTTTAGGGTCTAGACTCTAGACCAGATTGGGTCTCCCAGATAGATTGGGATCCACCCAAAATGGCTAATACACAAAAGATTAAAAAAAAAAAAAGTCTTGGACTCAGTGAATATTTTATTTTCTCAAACTTCAATCTGCCTACATGGTCATGATACCACCTAAATGCAGTTACAACACTTTGAAAACAAGTTTGCCATTTTCTATAGTCTCTGTTCTTAATATATACACTTTATTTAGTAGCCAATTATTCATCTACTTATTTTTTTAATAAGATCTAGAATAGTGTAAAACAATGTAAAAGGTCAAAGGTACAGGTTAAGTAGATTATATTTAAGTGACAAAAAGGTTAGTGATGATATTTGGGTTACTTTATTAACCCCGATAATAAAAAATATGTTTTTATTATTTTAACAATCGTCTTCCATTGCTCCAGTTCTGACCTTTATGTCCTTATTTATGTCCTTATTGAAGGCGCTTTTGGGGGTGGACAGAGGTCACCATTGGCACACTGACTGCCTGAGTTCTTCTCTTTGGTCCTTTTATAGGTTGTGCTGAACTAAATGGTAGAGACATCCCTTGCCAATACTTCCTTTATATTACCTGCATTAACCACGGGAAAGAGGGGCTAATGATTAATCGACAATGGAATTTCCAAACACCCTAACTGGCACAATTTTTTGGGGAGGGACATTTTGCTGGGCACTACTCATGAGAAACCATGCATTTTCTTACAAGGATCCATTCCATCCTTGTGTAGTGAATATATTGTTTGTTTGGCAATGGATTGGAGAAATCTGACCAACTAAAGACAATTAATTTTACAATTCAATTTCAAAGCCACAGGGATAGGAGTTAACAAGTAGTCAGTTTAACAAGTTAACAAAGTTAAAAGTTAACACTTGCTTTAAATCCCAAAGCTAAATATCCCTCTTGTCATTACAAATTGTACTGTCGTATGTAAGCAATAAAAATACCATATAATTTTCATGTGCAATATTTCAAATCACTTAATTGAGCTAACAAAACAGTGTAAAGGGCTTATCTCATAACATCTCAAAGTACAGCTGGAGCAGTAAGGCCTATTATTTTATGATGTGTTTAATGATTTCACTTATGTCTAAAAGCTTTGGAGATTAAGGTGGTGATACCCTGGATGAATTAAAAGATATTTTACGAGAAAATACTTGATTCTTATCTTAGTGAATCCATTTGTGTATGCCTGACCTTGTAAATTTCACAATTGTGTAAAGAGGACCTGTTACACATAAAATTAAAAATACTAAAAAAAATAAATAAAAAAAAGCATTCTACATCAGCGAAGCACAAAAATGTCTTTTAAAATTTGTAAATGGTTCAGCAGGTTTTAAAATTTGATTTACATGTTTTCTTCTTATATACAATTCAGCCTGGATGCATGTCTTCCTGAACATTATGGCCTCACATTTAAGCATATTTCATTTCTGCCATCTCTAAATGAAGTATTACAAAAACTAAAGTGAACCTGATGTCTGTTTTATATAGTCTTAAATTAGAGGGGCAAGGGTTTAAAAATAATATCAGGAAGTATTGCTATACCGAGAGGGTAGTGGATGCATGGAATAGCCTTCCAGCTGAAGTGGTAGAGGTTAGCACAGTGAGGGAGTTTAAGCATGCATGGTATAGGCATAAGGCAATTCTAGACTTGAGATAAGGCCAGGACTAATTAAAGTATTCAGAAAATTGGGCAGACTTGATGGTCCAAATGGTTCATATCTGCCTTCACATTCAATGTTTCTATATATGTATTCAAATGTGAAAATTTTGACATATATTCACCATATCTCTGATAGGGTACCGCCATATCCTTAGCGGCACTCTTAACTTTTCTGTGTCACCCACCCCGAGGCCACCCTTTGTTCCACCAGGACTCTTCTTTACTTTGCCCTGCATGGTGATGCTTCCCACAACATTGGTTTCGTTGCCAGCATGGCTGCGTCTTAATCATAGGCGTGCGCAGCCTATGGCATTAGGGTGTGCACCCTAAAGCACAAACACACGCCGCGTGTATATGTATGTATGTATGTATGTATGTATGTATGTATATATATATATATATATATATATATGTACAGGCAGTGATCAGCACTCTCTGACTTTTGAAGGTTAAAACTTGCAGTTTATTAGTAATCCATTAAAAATCAGATCAACGTTTCAGTCCCATCAGGGACTTTCATCAGGATCAGGTGAGGTCTTTTCTGCTCTCCCTTGTCAGTCAATTCATTGGCGCAAAGCCTATGCCGAAAAAGTGACTTACAGATGGAAGAAAGACTGATTTTTAAATAGTTTTTTTCCCAATCTTTAAGTTTTCTAGCAAATCTGCTAGCACTGTATATAGGTATGCCCGGTACAGTCAAAAAGAAACAGGATAACATTTTTTTTTTTTTTTTTAAATCTGACAGTTTCTGTTTTAAATAAGGAATACATAATGTATTAAATGAGTTTACTGTGAGACATGCTGTGTAATGACAAACAGCTATTATGATCATGTTTATATTTATCTGTGATAAAAAGAAATATGTTCAGCAATTATAGTCGTGCTTTTCTACATATGTTCCCATCTCAAAACACGTAAACATAGCTGGCATTAGACGTGTGTTTGTTTTCATAGGAGCAACAATTGAGCAACAGTGACACCATGTGACAGAAATTAGAACTTCAGAACATATTGCTTACTTAAAAGGTTACTCCCAACAAAAATTCAGGGATTTAGTAAAACACTGTTTTTGATCAGAGTAACCCTAACTGGCTTGGATCTCATCCCAAACGTGATAAGAAAAATAATAAAGTATAACTAGATTAAGCACAGGGGCCAAGTTCTCCCTGCAGTCAGGGCTACATTAGGACCCCTCATTGGACTAGGAGTGATACAAGGCAGGGACAAGCGGAAGACTTAACAAGCATGGAGTGGGGGGCGTGCTGCCACTGGTCGATTATTACCATCATGTTATATGTGCTGATGACACAAATATGCACTATATTCACTTCAGCCAGTTCAGAACTCTCGTTCTGGGTTGGATAATAACTCCATCCCTGCTAAAAGGGTTTTAACGATCTATGTGCATTGTTTCAAACAAACCTCAAGCGCCATGACCACTTCAAATCACTGAAATGATCACGGTGCTTGGATTAGCCCTACAAACCCATAGACTCATTTATAACAATATATCTCCTAGGAAGGAAATTGAAAAGAAGATTTATTCACTAGAGTTTATTTACTAAAGAGATCTATACAAGGGATAATTATTTTACTCTGCAGAATTTGACTATTTCAAAGAAAACATTAAGGTAAGTAGGATCAAGTAAATTCCTTAACTTTCTGCAGGTTTTCATTTACCCACATATTGGCATTGGTGATTAGTTAGCAATGCTGAGCATTTTGGGGTTAATTTTAAACGCTTTGCCTTAGTTTCTATTTACCTATAATATAGACCAAATGTATTCTTTTTCTGTTTGTGGATGATTGCAGAATAAACGATTATAAAGCAGATATATAATACATGAGTGATTTTCAATTTGTGTTTAATATACCATCTCTGTCCTTTATCTCAGTACATCAGTACATCCAGTATACATTGCTTAACAAAGTATTTTTGTTGAACGAGAAGGCAAAATAATTATATTGATGCCATTGCCAATACAATATGCTCTCTGACTCCAAAAGTAATCTAATTTCTTCCTGCATTAATGTTATGTAAACTATAATAAATTCTAGTGTACTGACAATAACATTACAATATATTTATATATATATATATATATATATATATATACACACACACATACACACACACTTACACACATATATTCTCATATTTTAAAAAATGTGGCAAACTGAAATTCAAAGGGCAAATTTAGGCTAAAATAGTCGAGCTGCAGCAGGTCAGTGATCACCTATTTTTGCCTAAATTTTGCCATGCAGATTTCAATTCATGACAATTTGGAGTAACGTGAATAGACTCACATGCTTCTTTTCTTAGTGTTTAACAGCACATAGAAGCTAGACTTGACACATGAATCCAGACAGACAGACTTATTTATTTGCTGTCTGTTTCATGACAAAACGTTACCCTTCTCATTGCACATTTTTGTATTTTATCCTTTTTTTTCCTTTATCAGACCTGTTGTTTCTATAATTTTATTTATTTTAGCTTAAAAACAAAAGTTCACTTTGAAACCCTTGCAATGTACAAATCTCACACATATTTTAAGTAAATTACATTTGAATTCTGATTTTGCAATGAAT
The DNA here is from genome assembly GCA_933207985.1 of Pelobates cultripes. Lineage (NCBI taxonomy): Eukaryota > Metazoa > Chordata > Amphibia > Anura > Pelobatidae > Pelobates > Pelobates cultripes. The sequence continues at coordinate 284,763,900 of OW240914.1, forward strand.
AGGACCAATATTTAAAAGGATTGCTATACAATTAAAAAAATAAATAAATAATACCTATATAATTAGACCAAATTAAGTAATAAGAATCTCAATAAATAAACTACAAGCATCACATAATCCCTAAATAACATATTCAATAGCATGAACTGCATTTCACTGGATAGTCAAATTAATAAACACAGTTGAAATCATAATTGGTAGGAAATGATAACACATACATGCATGGGATTTATTCATTAAACTGCAAAATGTGGTCAAAAGAGGCATGTTTCAACACGTCACCAAATTACCAATTTTTATTCTTAGCTTAGCTTCTTTGATTTAGATTTGCAATGTATTGGTCACGTTATCCCAATTCACTTTTGACTTAGTCTTATAATAATGATGATAATAATAATAATAATAATAATAATAATAATAATGATGCAAGGATTGTGAACTTACAGAGCTTTCAAGCAGCTTGGGTCCACATGCTTTGTTTGGACAAAACCTGTGGTTCCATTAGATGGGCTTCTTCCCACCAACCACTTCAGTCCTGGAACATAGAATCCAATCACTTCAATACTGTCCCCTCTACAGTAGCTGAGCTCATCTGATTCTGTCGCTGTGTGGGTCTCCCTGGCTGTGCAGAGACCCTGCCCTGAACACACAAGGAAATGGTGCTTTTATTGCAAAGATATACACATACTAGAACATAGATATCCAGTGTAGCTGCTTTAAACATATATTCTTAGAACAATAGAAACATATGGATGAACACAGAAAGAGGTTACGGCAGTTGCTTGCTAGTTGGATATTAAATTAGAGGACATATTTGGTGCTACAAGATTCGATCACACCAATCAGGTTCTCACGGAGAAGATGGATTTTTTGATACGGCAACTTTTCATAAAATGTTTAATTGCTATCTAATAACAAGAATGTCTTATTTATCCACAGAAATTTAAAATAGTATTGTAAAAAGGTTTTTTGGTTTTTTTTTTTTAAAAAAAGCTCATTCTCATCAGTTAAGAGTTGAAGTTGTCAGTTTACTCCTGCTCACAGTAAAATTACACATAAGACTTAAGAATTACATAAGAATTACACTTAAGATGCAACTGGTAGTTGTAAGATGACAGTGTCCAGCCTGAACGTGCAGTTTACATGATGCTTTGACAGTCTTGCAAAGTTCATGGTGGGTTGTAGTTTGACAGCTAGGGGTCAGAATTTGTTGGCCTTGCTTTAGAATGTGTTGAGAAGGTAGCAAGAAATAAAACCTCTTGCTATCACCAATTTAGTATGAGAAAACAAGTCGTGGTAAAACAAAAATGTCATACGCCTGCCTTACTTTTGTTTCAGTAAAAACCTAAAGTAATGACTCTGCTTTACTCCTTAGTACATTGTTTATCAAGAACAGGAAGATCTTTAGCTAAGTTTCTAGTCTTGCACTATTCCTACTTTAACACCAGGGGTCACTGATGATATTATTAGCCTTTTGTTATCTTTTCTTGTAAAAATACTCTTGATGCTTTTCTTTGCAACAGGTACTCTCTAGGGTAGGGTAATTAAATCTGAAATATTTAGCTTTCACTGAATATTTGCTCTGGATGAAACCTATTTCCTGTTTATAGGATTACTGAGCTGAAATGTGTTTGTTGGATCTTCCTGGCATTTGTTTCTAGAAATCTTGCTCACAGGACCATGTTTGAGGTGGCAACATTGTGATGATCTGCACCACAAGCCACTGGAACCCCAGCTTACCCAATCACACAACCTGTACGGACTACAACAACAACAACACTGCAAGGAGCAAGTGAATCCTACAACCAAAGAATTAAATAAAGGAAACAAAAGATTCAGGAAGGAGCATTAGGAGTATTGTCTGTATTTCATTAAGCTGGGCCACTCTAAAATCAGATAAGACACCTCCAAGAAGATGATGACACAAGCCTGCAACACAGCTGTCACAAGTCTATAACAAAGCTCCTAAATCGACATTCAATCAATGTGTACATCAACATCTGGTTAATAAATAACCCTTGATCCAGACAATGTATTCTCCTGCAGTTTCAGTGAACCTTGCTATCCAAAAGTAGTTTAAGTAAAGTATTTTTAGTGAACTTGTTCTCTTGGAGAATGGCATGCTTGTGATCATCCAGGTCCGCCCACCAACTCTTTGGCTCACCATATTGACTAACACTTTGAGAAGGACTGCAATGATCAGACAAAGCAGGCCAGGGGACTTACATAGTTACATAGTAATATATGTTGGCAGAAGTCCATCACGTTCAGTCTGTAATAAAGCTCCTAAATGGTTAATCATTATGTAGTTTAAGTATTTTTAGTAAACTTGTTCACTTGGAGAATGGCATGCTTAAGACCATCCAGGCTGATGGCAAGTGCCATTATGGTCCGCCCACCAACTGTTTGATAATTGCAGTCCTCCTCCAAGTGTTAGCCAATATGGTGAGCCAGAAAAAGCAGGTCAGGGGATTTACAGTGTTACATAATAATATATGCAAAAGATTAATAAGCGCTCTCTTCTCAGGGGTGAGCAGCAGTTCACCAACATGGTGTTCCTCTACCTTGTGATAAATAGACAGATAAAATGGAAAGGTTAACAGCGCTAAAAATCAGAAAATGTACATACGTTTTGTAGAAATACTGGCCAGCAGAGTAACTTAAAAAAAAAAGAGAAACAAAAATACAAATAATGGTACAGTATGTATGAACGATATAATTCCACAAGAACAAAGGTGTTATATTCACACTCACACTTTGAGGAGCTATATCAGCTCGGTGTTAAGACCCTGGACGGAATAATCCCCGTCTATGGGTTTCTTGAGGTTCAAGACCGTTGGTGAATTTATAGGTGTAAATATTCGTTACATGAAAAACAAGAGTAAAATACACCACATGGTATAGTACGTAAATATAAAATATTGTGAAAAAAAAAAGTGGATGATCCTACTTACATATACTAGAGCAACGACCTGCTCTAGTTTGGAGAATTTCAGGTGGAATAATCCTCACCTTGGGATATAGTGGACCCAGGTATAGCAGCAAAGCAGTATTGGATAGGAAGGAGGACAACAGGAGTGGCTGGATAGTTTAAAAAATATATATACTTTAATACAATAAGTGAATAATAAACTATAAAACCAGTCCTGTATAAAAGTCCAAAATTCTTCCTCACTTGACGCGTTTCGCCGAAGCTTTCGAGAAAGCTTCGGCGAAACGCGTCAAGTGAGGAAGAATTTTTGACTTTTATACAGGACTGGTTTTATAGTTTATTATTCACTTATTGTATTAAAGTATATATATTTTTTAAACTATCCAGCCACTCCTTTTGTCCTCCTTCCTATCCAATACTGCTTTGCTGCTATACCTGGGTCCACTATATCCCAAGGTGGGGATTATTCCACCTGAAATTCTCCAAACTAGAGCAGGTCGTTGCTCTAGAATATGTAAGTAGGATCATCCACTTTTTTTTTCACAATATTTTATATTTACGTACTATACCATGTGGTGTATTTTACTCTTGTTTTTCATGTAACGAATATTTACACCTATAAATTCACCAATGGTCTTGAACCTCAAGAAATCCATAGACGGGGATTATTCCGTCCAGGCTCTTAACACCGAGCTGATATAGCTCCTCAAAGTGTGAGTGTGAATATAACACCTTTGTTCGTGTGGAATTATATCGTTCATACATACTGTACCATTATTTGTATTTTTGTTTCTCTTTTTTTTTTAAGTTACTCTGCTGGCCAGTATTTCTACAAAACGTATGTACATTTTCTGATTTTTAGCGCTGTTCACCTTTCTATTTTATCTGTCCACATAATAATATATGTTGGCTAAACACTAAAGTCCATCACGGTCATCCATTCACACAAAGTTAAAATAAAAGGATAGAATGAAAGAAAGAATAAAACACAACACCATAACCATGTGAGTGCAAGGCAGGAAAAATATTTTCTTGCCAAAGTGGAAAACAGATTTCTTTTTTCTGGCATCAACACATTGTTAATATTGCCCATATTATCTAGTACAGCCTGGAAAATCCATCTTTTTTTCTACATCCATCTTTTTTTCTACATCCATCATTGCACAGGCGGCTGATATCTGTTTCTGCCTTACACACCTGCCATGGTGAAAATATTGCTGCCCCCTTCCATTCCCACTGTGGTTGGGGGTACCAATCTTAGATGGTTCTAGTCCGCTAAGAGAGGAACTATATTATTCTGGGCCCCAGAAAACTGTTTACAGTTTTTCAACGAGTATTCATTTTGCCCTATCTTTTTTGTCCCATCCATTTTTTTATCAGAACGAGATCAGTTTGATCTTGATGGAATATCTCCATAGGGTGTCCTTCAGGGCATTGCATACCACTTAAATCCTGACTCTTCCTGTTACTGTTTAGTGTCCTATCTTAATATTTTTTGTTAAGTTCTCATTTCTTTTTTTTTTCTTCTATGAGTGGGCATTTTCAGGTAACAAATCGATTCCCACCAGACCTTCAGTCTGTCACTATTTTTAAACAGGTACCATGCCACATTATTACTTATCCTCTACCACTCAACAAATAATAATATAAAAAGAGGTCTGTTACTCAGATATGTATTTGCATGTGTCTTCTGATAACTTGATATCCAGTATTTTGTTGCAGCTCTGTAATGTCATTCATACACCTCAATTAAAAAAGAGAACGACAAAAAAAAAGGAATGCCAGGATATGTTAACAGTCACCAAACTACCGAGCTACCACATCAAAATTATTTAGTGTCTCTTTAATGACACAGTCTGCGTGCATCCATGTGTGGGGAAAAAATAAATTCACGTTTTTATAAAATAGACTTTGTTGTGTATAATGGGGTACAAGGTTTCACTGCTTGATCAGGTACAGGTTTATCATAAAGGAAGGCAATTAGAGGATGTGTGTAACATACTGTACCTATTGTTTGGGATGAGATGTGCCGGCAGGTTGGCTCAATAATATTACAGGCCATTGGGTATGTTTTAAGAAACCATCTGGAAAAAAAGACAAAATGCAGTTATAAAGTATGTGTGGTCATTGTTAGCATGCATTATGTGATTTCATCCTTCAATACTGAACACAGAATGTCTGTGTCCGGGGCAAGTAGACTAAAAAAGCTGGCTCCTAAGTGAATGCCTTCTTTGCAGCCTGCAAAGAATCCCTGCAGTATACTCTACATGATTATATCTCTCTCCTCCCAGAATCCTTCAAGGAAGTCAAAAATTCGACCTACGTAACGTTTCTGAAGTGTGTGGGAGGATAGAAAGAAGATGCCGTTTACAATTTCCCTGCAGATTTGCAGAATGACTGAGTTAAGCACTGGCAGAGAAATCTATTTGTCTAACAGGTGTAAACCAGTCCTGGAACAAAAGGAGAGGGCAAGTGGGTATTTGTAAGCAAAATATACATTTGTGTTTATAATTGCTTAGGGTTATAATTTGCTTTGTAATGCAAGACCAAAATTAGCACATATATATACTCATTGCTGCAAGAAAATGGGTTAATATCCCACATACACATTATTTTAAAACAAAAATCAAGAAAACACAGTCCTTCAATCCCATTATTCAACAAAAAAAAAAAATGCAATTATGCTATGAAAGTTACTAAAGATCTAAAGTATTTTCCATTAATCCAGGGACAGAACATTCTACACACAACGCTTAGAGCAATAATTTGTACGCTATGTTAGAAAAGCAGTCTTGTTTGACTTTTGCAGTGTAGTGTACGCAATGTCATGAAGCATGCAAAACACAGCAGGTAAAGGGTACATGGACACTATGTATAGATTCATATGTCAAAGGTAAGACAAATAATCTGTATAATGTAAAAAAAAAGGTATTGTAATTAGTAAATGTACAATAAAATTCTTAGCAACATAATTAAAACTAAATCTTTTTATTTATACACCTTTTATGATACATAAAAGGCAGATAGTTTCTTGTAATATTTACAAATAAGAAGGCAGTCGGCAATTTTCTTTTACCACTCTAATGTCCAAAAAGCACAGTACATATTGCTACAACACCTTGGCAAAGTAAAACTGATAGTAAGCACCAGACCTATTACAGCTTAATGTAGTAGTTCTGGCGCAAAGAGACTGTACCTGCAGCTTCTGCAATGCATACACTGTCGTTACTGAGAAAATGCAGAGTTTACATTAATAACTGTGGACACCTCTATTAGAAGACCTCCTAGTGCAGTCCTGCAATCTATGAAGGGCCGACATTCGGAGTCTTCAAGCTCAGCCTGAGGACATAGAGCGCTTTACTTAGAGATGCATAAGCCAAGCAATATGCTTCCAATCTTTACTTTAGGAAAACATATTATTGGCTAAGATCATCTGTAATGATGATCTCAGCCAGAGAAGCAGTGGCACCTTTAAGGTAAGTTAGAGGTAAATAGTCACAAAACACTAACATTAGGAATATATGTATGTACTCCTAATGTTAAGAGTATTTCCCTTTTTTGGGGGGGTGGGGTAGTCTTAATAGAAAGTACAGTAATGGTCAGCTGCCAGGGACATCTAAAATGAACACTTACTGGTAGAATGGATGAGGTAATGGCTCCACTGAAATAATAGGCATCAATCCACGCTCTCCTGTGCTTAATGACTGACCTTCCCATGAGGATTCATCACCAATATCCTTTAAGTGCACCACATCATTCAGAGGCACTGACAGGAACTCTAGTGTCTGACTGCCTTCCTCTGTACCTCCAACATCTTGGACCACAGCTCTAGCATAGAAGCTACCTGCATTTCAAAACAAAGAACAGATAATACTCACTTATTTGCTGAAATGTAGAATATGATCATTCTCAGCATAATAATTCTTCTGAGCAAAAGGCAACCTCCATGTGAAAAAAATAATAATATAGATCAGGACCTAAACTTTCAAGTCCTATGCTACTAGGTAGGCATAAAAGTTACTCACCACTGCAAGCCCAGAGGATCCATGGCGGTATCATCAAGGGTCAATTTCTACCTGCCAGGACTGAATTTTTACTTTTACAAATTGCTAGTGGGGAATTTTGAACCATGGTATAGATTAGATATAATAGTAGAACTGCCAGGAGTTATCTATGATGGTATAGAATTTTCACCTAGTCTCATCTCATGTAACCACTAAGTGACGCTAAAGGCATTTTCAGTAACTCACATGTTGTTACAATACTATTGGAGGTTCACTAAATGTGCCTCAGTATCCAACAGGTCTTTAGCAGTGGCCTAACCGACCACTTATATATGGAATACACCAATTCAATGGCCTGCTTGTCTGAAATTCACATTATAGCATAGTACTATGGTTTCCAGACTTTCAGGCAAATCTGGCTCATGTATCAGGATTATTAAGAAAAAGTGGAGTAAAATACATAGGGGGTTATGTATAAAAATAGTTAATGTTCTGAAAGGCGGTGTAAAGTACTAAACTTGGGGCAGTCACGATGAAAACCAGTGGAACAAGTTGGCACATTGTAAGTGACTTACCCCCTTTTTTTAAATAACTATGATATTTTTGATTTGATATTGTATGCCTTTATTTTGACCCTTCCATGTTTCTCTGTCATGCTAAGAAAGGTAAAATAAAATATAGGAAAACATCTGGAATCTCATTACCAGAGTTAATCAAGACAGACAGTCTACATTGACTACAATTTTATATCATTTTAGTCTGCAAAGGTCTGAGCGCCTTAAATTCAGGAAAGAAAAGAGCTTTTTAAAATTGGTCATTAGATAGGAGCTTATTATTGATGTTGGAGAAGAACCTGGCCTTGTTATCAGGTTTTAACTAGAAATTCAATAAGATGTGGAGTGCAACTATATACAAATCCATGCAGGTATGAACAAACTACATATACATGTTGAAGGAGTAAATCATTGATGTGTTACTACCTTCTTGCAAGAGTAGACCCAAGTATAGTGTTGCAAGCTCATCTTGATTAACCGAGACCTGGATCTCTGTGTCTTCTACCAAAGCAGAATTCAGCCAATAATGCTCATCAAACAGCAGGTGTTCCAAGCTGCACGCCACAAACCCTTTAAAAAAAAAAAAAGAGGTGAATCTCAAAAAAGTTTTAACTGGTAGTGGCTTTTTATAAGGTAAACACGTACAACATAAAAACCATAAACAAAATATGCAAAATTCACCAAGGATAGGTGACAAAGTAAAATTTTAAAATAATCAGATTGGCTCAGTTTGGGTTCAAAATTGTGATCTAATGTTAACAATCGAAAAGCATATAGATTAAAAAAAAAATTGTGAAATGGTTTTGATCCAATGCAGTAGACTAGACTTTTTTTTTTTTTTTTTAATAATCTTTTATTACAATATTTTTCATATTTAATAAACAAACACATATGAGTTCCAAATAACATTTGTGATATATCATCAGTCGGTTAGGTTTTTTTCATAACATAATTTCAACTCAAACATACAACATTTATGTCTGGATGGACGCGAGAACTCCCACTTTATATAATATATATATATAAGAGATTTTTCCTTTTTAAATATAATTATAAACTTCAGATGTTACTTTCAATAACTTTTTGCCAGTTTTTAAGAATACAACTTTCTTGTCTTGCTTTAACACTTGTCCAAAACAATCCCTGTTCCATATTACATCTGTTTTGCCCCATTTTCTAGTTATTATTATTTTAGTGGCAACAAAACAAATGGAATGTTAGCAGGGGTTGTTTTTTGTTTAGTGTCGGCCACTTCAGATGTAACAAAGCAATTTCAGGTTTTATATCAATAACAACGTTACCAATTAAATACAGTTTTTCAAAAACCAATTCCCACGTTTTTTTAATTATATCAAAATTCCACCAAATGTGAAGGTAGTCCCCTTCTGCTCTGCCAAATCTCCAACATTTGGGACTATGGATATGCGAGAATTTTGCCAGCCTATTAGATACATAATACCAAAATTGTAGAAGTTTAAATTGTTTTTCTAAAATATTAGTACAATGAATTGACTCATTAGATCTCTTAAGTGCCTCAACCCATTCGTCTGGGTTAGACTAGACTTCATATTGTCCTAAACATTAGGCAATTTGTCAACTACGTTACATCAACTGCAAATAAGTGAAAGATCAGAAGGGTATCACGTTCGTATGAACCTTTGTATGTTCACTTACCAAGCGAGAGGTAGGTGGTAAACTTCCATATCTCTTCTATAGTTTTAAAAGTGATCATAAACACATCCTTCTGAGCTTGAATTGAGACTAGCCTGGCGGACAGTTCCTGGAATGGATTCAAGTACATAGTGTTAGCTTTGTTTTTATGTTTTGTTTTCCAAATAAAGACTCAAACCTTATGGATATCGACAGATTGTATTTCAGACCACCAAACCTCTACAGTGATATGCAAAGTAATTCATCTTGTTCTACTTAAATATTAGAAAACAACATTTGAATGGTTATATTTGGATAAATACTTTTTTAAAGCTTGCAGGAGATGTAATTGGTTTATCTCCTTTGAATGTTTATTACAAAACATTTATCAAGAGTAAAAAGTACAAAGCTCAATATCAGCCTTGATGAATTACGTGAGACTTGTCGTAGGAGCATGTTGCGGACTGAATTGCCAGACAAATAATTACTCCACCATGCAAAAACTATTTATTTAAAAAAATTCAAAGCTAGCTCTAATAAAAGTTCTCTAAACAGTTAAGGTATGGAGTCTTGCCAATTTCTCTGGATCACTGCCCACACCTGCTGCAATTTTTAGAACACCATGTTATACAATTTGCTCCAAGGACAGGAGTAGCTCTGATTATCGGCCACAAATAATGAAATACGTACAACCTTTAAACAAACAGCTTTCGTTTTAGATTACCCTTATTACATTAAGTGAAACAATTCTTTGGACAAAACACATTTATTGCTATTACCTAGTCAAAAAAATGATTTATATATGAAAACATCCAATATGAGATCAAGGGCTTGAGTTTTCACAACACACTTAATTGTGGCAAACTCATAACTTGTATCCCAAAAAATGCAGTCAAAGCAGAGGAATCTAAAGAACAGAATAGAGTTAGACACATAAGCTAAATTGTACTACTGATACCCACATGCACACACACACACACACACACACACACTAAAGGAATGCAGTAATAGGCGATGTTGGAAATGTTGGCTAGATAATTGGCTTTTTATTTTTTAATTCTTTATTTTTGCAGTGCATATGAACATAACAAACTTGCATGGGGTACTCCAACGGCAATCCTCATGCTTTTTTTCAACATTAGTAACATTGGGGTATGCGATAGTTCGCAGGCTAGGTAGGTAAAATGCTACATAGCGTAGTCTGCAGGTTTACGTGACAAGATACAAACAAGCATAACTCGGGATTCTGATCTAACCTGTGCGTGAGAGGTTATACACAGATAGATGGTGACCCTCAGGCGTACCTATGGGTTAGGTGTGAAATATACATGCAAAGTGAGACAACCACTGGATTATAGGGCTTTGGTTATTTCTATATTGCTGTTGCATTTATGAGCCATGGAGCAAGTAAGGAGAATATCCTGTATACTGCGTATGCATGTCTAAGGTTTAGGTTAGCTTGTCAACAGAGATAACAGAGAAGAAGTGATTGGACAGATTGGTTAATATTTCGGGTATCCTATCTCAGATGTTAGATTCATGGCTCTCGCTTGCTATTGCTAATCATCATAACCAGTGCATACTTAAACATGAACATAGGTTAACGAGTTGAACTACCGATGTCAGCCCCCTGTGCTCCTCCCCTTATTGCACATGCTTTAAGAGTATGGTTAGGGAAATGTGAAAAGAAAAAAAGAAAAGAAAAAAGAAAAACATAACACTTAAATTAAGCCTTAATCATGTATCACGGGTCACTCGAGTAGTGTTGCCACAGGTAAATAGTGTCTGTCAGTGTGTGGTCAAGCCTTTCATGTTCTGGGGGCCCTTTTCTCCGTTCATCCGATCCCTGTAGGTAGCAAGGTTGGTGCTGGGCGGGGAGCGTGTCCGCGGACTCCTTCAGTCGATGGAGACTGCTTCCAGGCTTCCCAGGGAGGCAGCGTGTGGATGTCCCATGTGGGTGTTTGCACAGAGGTATGTAGCTTTTTCGGATCAGTCCCTGTAGCATGTAGGGGGTTTGGGCTAGACCGGAGGTTGCTCTGGTGCTTTCCTCCTTGTGGGTACCGCACTCTTCCCCTTCGTTGAGCAAATTGGCAAGGTAAGGGGCGCTGAAGGGGTGACCATGTGGTGAGTCCACGTTGAGGCATTGAGTGACCCACCACTGGTCGGCGATTAAGGTACTGGGGCTGTCGTCTACCTGCCCGTCTCCTTCTTCCCGCTTTCCAATTCTCTCCTGAGGCCCGTCCCAGAGTCGCAGGCTGCTGCTCGGAGTTTCATGGGATTGCAGTCGGCAGGGTTTCAACCGAGGTGCACCTGCGGGTAGAGAGCCTGGCCCAAAAATCAGCGAGCAGACAGTCAAGCCGCTCCGATAGTGAGGGCAGCGGGGGCCCAGGTGCTGGGTTATTTATGGCGTCTGCCATGTTGTGCATCGTTGGTCTGATGGTGCAGGTAAGCCGGTTTTGGTTCCCCTGTCTCGCCCTCCAGGCTGTCGTTGCTGGGATATCCCTCTCCGGCAGGGGGGGGGGGGGAATGGAGTGTGCCGAGGAGATCGTCTGTGATGTAGGCCGCAGTCGGTCGAGGGATCGGTCACCTCCCTCGTGCCGTCTGGGTAGGCCCCATGTAGGCCTCAGATCTATCCCACGGCCGCAACCGCCAATTCTGGCCAAAGGCCTGATTGTGCATCGCTGTAGCGGTGGACACCTGTCTCTGGTGCTCAAAAGCAGGCATGGAGTGGGTCGTTTTCAGGATTTTTGTCGCGTTTTTGCCCACTTTAGCCCGGAGCTCGTCTAGTGTGCAGCCGCTCAGTTTGGCTGCCAAGCTCTGCCCCCAGATAACTGGCTTTAAGAACTTTTTTCACTTTCTTTTAAAATTATATGTGAAACTGCAAGAAGAAAAAAATCCATTAATAAAATAAAAGTACCGCAACTAGAGGTTCATATGTTACCCATCGTACAGTGCTACGGAATCTGATTGCGCTATATAAATAATAATATAATTATAATGTGTTACAGATAAGATTAAACTGGAGGACAGTTGGTTTCCTCACTGATAAGATCCTACACACTTTATTCAATTATCAATATAAAAAGTTATGCAATGGGTTGTCAAAGAGAGATTGTTTGCTTAAATGCAAGGATAACATGGCTCGGGGCTCCTTTAGGGAACAGCCACTCAGGATATGCACGCAAAACAACATACAACCAGTAGCAGTGCATTGCAGACATACAATGATGGAAGCACAGAACAGGTATGTGGACTTTTAAATAAAATATGGCCCACAGTAATTTTGAAAGCAATTCAAGATTATTTAGGGTTCAGGAAGTTGTATGAAGAGGAAGGCTTTATGTATAGGTTTGTTATTTTCCTTTATTATCCATGCACATTGTGGTCAAACATTACATGTATTTGGAGCCTGATATTAATGATGGATGTAATATTTGGCATACACATTATCTAGATGGACACATCTTAAAAAAAGTGATAAGAAAGTTATTCCAAGCAGCATGACCAGTCAAGGTGCATGGAGTTTTTATGTGCAGAGTTTCACTGTGAGAATTTGAACATGCCGAGTTTAAATCCTAGGTTGCTTGAGGTGCAAATCCACCTTCAACAGCATCATGGGATGGGATGTCATCAGCCAGCCCATAACTAGAGTTCCAGGCTGGCTAAAGTCAATTCTGTGCAATTGTTTTTACACAATGTGACATTCATTGGCTGAGAGCAGTCAGCTGACACTCTCAGCCAATGAATGGTGCCTGTCTCAGTTATATCATATCACCAAAGTATCAGGGAACCTCGGAGCCAAGTGAGGACACAAGTAAGAAGGCTGTAGTAGCTATCATGCTTGGACTAACCCAAGTATTTAGCACATAGATAGAGATGCACCTTTGCAAACAGGGAAGAACCCATAGGGCAGCTTCGTGTAACCCCGGCCATACATAGTGTGGTGCTCCATTGGGCATAAAAGGATAGACTCTCTACTGACCTGCTGTCTTTAAAATGACGGCAACACATTAATACACAATCATTTAATCTAGATCCATTTAACTTTCTGCAGAAATATACCAGATGTTTGATATTATTAGTAAGACTTTTTACATTAAACTAGCAAGCCAGCAGAATACAAAAGCAGGATATAGTGCTGAGCAGAACATTAACATCTGTTTTAGCAGTCTCTCGCACAGCTTTCTATACTATTTCATGGCAAGAACACAAACAGCATCTATGTGCAGGTGCTCTTTATCCCCTTAGTGACCAGACCGTTTTTACATTTTCTTACTGTTAAGGACCAGGGCACTTTTTACATTTCTGCTGTGTTTAGCTGTAATTTTCCTCTTAAAAAAAATGTATAAAATGTGATTAAAAATTGTAAAGAAAAACAAACAAAAAAAACACACTTTTTCTAACTTTGACCGGTTATGCATCTACAACCGCCAAAAAACACCCGTGCACCAAATAGTTTCAAAATTTTCTCCTGAGTTTAGAAATACCCAAATGTTAAAATGTTCTTAGCTTTTTTGAAAAGTAATAGGGCAATAAGTACAAGTAGCACTTTGCTATTTACAAACCATTTTTTTCAAAATTAACCCAAGTTACATTGTAACACTGATATCTGTCAGGAATCCCATAATAATACTTCACATGTATATATTTTTTTAAAAGAAGACAACCTAAGGTATTAAACTCGGGGTATTTTTACTCTTTTAATGCAACCATTTTACCACCAATCTATGCCAAATAAAAAAAAATATATAATAATTGGTGATTTTTTTGACACACATAGCAATTTAAGAATACATGTATGGAGAACTTTAAGGGTTACTGCCAAAGAACACCCCAATATGTGCAGTGGTGTATCCTGATTTTGTGCTGCCCTAGGCAGGACAAAACTCAGGCACCCCCCACCCCACCTCCCCTCTTTCTCCCTGGGGGTCCAGTGGCTGCTGGGGGGTCGGGGGCGCTGGTGGGCGGCTGGCGAGGGAGCACTTCCTCTGAGCTGTCTGCTCAACTCCCTCGCCCGCTGCAGGGTGAGGCTGGGAGCCGGAATATGACGTCATTTTCCGGCTCCCAGCCTCACTCTGCGGCGCGCGAGGGAACTGAGCAGACTGCTCAGAGGAAGAGCTCCCTCGCCAGCCACCCAGCAGCCCAGCCCAGCATGTCAGTTAGCCGCAAGGCTAACAAGACATTTGCCCTGGGCATTTGGGGGCGGCTTTTTTTGAAAATGCCGCCCAAGGCAAATGCCTTGTTTGCCTCGCGGCTAAAATGTCCGTGAATATGTGTTCAGCAACATCTCCTAAGTAAAGTGATACCCCCCATGTATAGGTGTGTCAGGTTCTCTGGGGGCTAAAAGACCTTATCTGGAGGGTGTGAATTCCAGTTTTCCAACTTGGAATTTTCACAGCTGGTCATCATGCACCCATGTCTTATTTGGGACATTTTTAAGCCAGTCAATGTTATTTACCCCCATCAAACCATATGTTTTTGAAAGGTAGATACCATAAGGTATTTCAAATGGTGGTATTTTAAAATTTTCCATGCACTAATTTTACCACCATTCTTTGACAAACTTTTATGTAGTAATTTTTTTGTGTTATTGTTCTCTCAAATTGTATTTTAGGCATGGATTCTCAGTTCCTGTTATTTGTTACTGACAAAGAACACCCCAATATGTGTTCAAAAACATCTCCCAAGTACAACAGTGCTCGCAATGTACAGGTTTTATGGGTTTTTGCAGAGTCACAGGGGTCAAATATAGGGCTTTCCCCTTTTCCATGTTTGCACATTGAAATGTGTCAGGTTGGCTGGGCCTATGTTTCCTTTGAAACCTTATAGAAGCCCAGGTATGAAAATTAACCCCATCATGCAGGGCCGGACTGGGAAAAAAATTAGGCCCGGGCATTTTTCAATCAGAGCGCCCCCTAAGAAGGGGGCGGGGCCAGAGAGTGTGTGTTTTGTCATCACTAGTGAAAAGCACTGGATGCTGTGTGTGTCTGGGGGGTGCTGTGTGTGTCTGGGTGCTGTGTGTGTCTGGGGGGTGCTGTGTGGGGGTGCTGTGTCTGGGTGCTGTGTGTGTCTGGGGGGTGCTGTGTGTGTGAGTGAATGTATTTTTAATTTAAATTTAAATATATTTTTTTTATTAATAAAAAAAAAATTTTTTATATCCCCCCCTCCCTTCTTACCTTTATCCTGGGAGGGGGGAGCCTTGAGGGGGGACCATGTTGTCATATTTCCCTGGTGGTCCAGTGGTGAGAGTGAACTCTAACCTGCAGGCTAGAGTTCACTCTCGCGAGATCTGAGCGTTGCCATGGTAACCGCGGCAACGCTCAGAATCCCAGGAGAGGACCCGGCGGAGCTGCTTATTAGAGCTCTGACGGGTCCTCTCTCCTCCCTGCCTCCCTCCCTCCCCTGCCGGCGGCCGGTTATAATTGCCTGTGGGCCGGTGAGGGAGATCTTTGATCTCCCCACCGGCCCATGGAGGCACACAGCAGGGCCGGCGCTCGGATAGCGCTGGCCCTGCAGAGGCCGGCCGGGGAGATCCCCTGTCGGCCTCGGCCCCACGGCCATCGCGGCCCACCGGGCATTTGCCCGGTATGCCCGATGGCCAGTCCGGGCCTGCCATCATGGCATACCATTTGTAAAAGTAGACAACCCACTGTATTCAAAATGGGGTGTGTCCAGTCTTTTGTAGTAGCCACTTAGTCACAAACGCTGGCCAAAGTTAGCATTTTTATTGTTTTTTTGCATTTTTTTAAAAACAAAAACGGCACTTTTACTGGTGCTTTTATCGTTGTGATAAGTTTCACTGTTTTAAACACTCATATTTGTGTTCAGTGAAGTCTCCCGAGTATAACAATACCCCCCATGTACAGGTTTTATGGTGTTTTGGAAAGTTACAGGGTCAATATAGGGCTTGCCCAATTCAGTTTTCTTCCCTTTGTAATACAGATTTGCGGCATCTTTGCAGTTGTTGCTTCGTAACAGCACTAGTGAGATGACCCTTGACTCGTGCCCCACTCACTTCTTTCTGCACAATTTGCACTTTAGGATCACTTTGCAAAGATGGCCTTCATGGAGGCACTCAAAGTACCCCAACCCTTTCTCTTGTGTCTGTTTAAGATGCAGGTGGATTTGCATCAGTGACAGTGGAAGGTGTCACAACACTAGCCTGTACATTCGCACTTTGTTGATTACTGCTAATGGAAATGTTGATGGTTGTATTAGTGGTGGTGATAGCGGTGCTGGTAACACTGATAGTGGGTGAGGTACTTGTGCCAGTGGTAATAGGAACAGCTGATGTCTCAAATCTCTCCATTGGATAAAACAATTCTATGGCGGATACAGATGGAATTGGAAATGTTGCAAAAGATGCAGGAGGTAAGTGCACACAAGCTGCCGGAGAAAATGCCTGTCTCTTCTAATTCCTCAGTCTCATCATACTCATAGTCAAGTAGCGTCTTGGCCAGAGTAAAAGTGCTAGGTTTGCAGAGGTGTGGGAAACAGAAATATCATTACCAGATTAATGACTACCAACAACCAGGGCCGGACTGGCACCCGGGGGCTGAGCAGACAGCCCAAATCATCAGGATTCTGTAGTTTAAGTATTTTCCCCTCGGACTGTGCCAGCCTATGTCAGTCCAAGGGTAGTAAAGAGGGAAAAGGTAAGGGCTGGTGCGGTGATTGTGTGTGTGCCTGCTAGAGAGAGAGCTTGTGTGTGTGCCTGCTAGTGAGAGAGCTTGTGTGTGTGTGCTAGCTAGTGAGCGAGCTTGTGTGTGCCTGCCAGTGAGAGAGCTTGTGTGTGTGTGTATCTGCTAGTGAGAGAGCTTGTGTGTGTGTGTGTGAGTGCCTGCTAGTGAGAGAGCTTGTGTGTGTGTGTGCCTGCTAGTGATTGAGCTTGTGTGTGTGTGTGCCTGCTTGTGAGTGAGCTTGTGTGTGTGTGTGTGTGCGCCTGCTAGTGATTGAGCTTGTTTGTGTGTGTGTCTGCTAGTGATTGAGCTTGTGCGTGTGTGTCTACTAGTGATTGAGATTGTGTGTGTGTGCCTGCTGGTGAGTGAGCTTGTGTATGTGTGTGCCTGCTAGTGATTGAGCTTGTGTGTGTGTGTGCACCTGCTGGTGAGTGACCTTGTATGTGTGTGCCTGGTAGTGAGTGAGTGTGTGTGTGTGTGTGTCTGCTAGTGAGTGAGCTTGTGGGTGTGGGTGTGCCTGCTAGTGAGTAAGTTTGTGTGTGTGTATGTGCCTGCTAGTGAGTGAGCTTGTGTGTGTATGTGTGTCTGCTAGTGATTGAGCTTGTGTGTGAGAGCTTGTGTGTGTGCCTGCTAGTGATTGAGCTTGTGTGTGTGTGTGCCTGATTGTGAGTGAGCTTGTGTGTGTGTGTGTGTGTGCCTGCTAGTGATTGAGCTTGGTTGTGTGTGTGTGTGTGTGTCTGCTAGTGAGAGAGCTTGTGTGTGTGTGTGTGTGTCTGCTAGTGGGAAAGCTTGGGTGTGTGTGTTCCTGCTAGTGAGTGAGTGTGTGTGTGTCTGCAAGTGATTGAGCTTGTGCGTGTGTGTGTGCCTGCTGGTGAGTGAGCTTGTGTGTGTGTGTGCCTGTTAGTGAGTGAGCTTGTGTGTGTATGTGTGCCTGCTAGTGAGTGAGCGTGTGAGTGTGTGTGTGCCTGCTAGTGATTGAGCTTGTGAGTGTGTGTGTGCCTGCTAGTGATTGAGCTTGTGTGTGTCTGTGTGTGTGTGCCTGCTGGTGAGTGAGCTTGTGTGTGTGTGTGTGCCTGCTGGTGAGTGAGCTTGTGTATGTGTGCCTGGTAGTGAGTGAGAGTGTGTATATCTGCAATGAGTGAGCTCTTGTGGGTGTGGGTGTGCCTGCTAGTGAATGAGCTTGTGTGTGTGCATAGGCATGCGCACGGGGTGTGCCGGGTGTGCCTAGGCACACCCTAATCCCCGTGGCCCGCACTATGTGCCTCCCTCCGTGGGCCAGTGAGGGAGATCAAAGATCTCCCTCACCGACCCACAGGAAGTGAGGGAGGCAGGAGAGGACCTGGGGAGCTCTTGCCAGCCCCACCGGGTTCCTCTCGCGAGGTCGGAGCGTTGCGCTCAGATTTCGCGAGAGTGAACTCTGGCCAGGGATGGCAGCAGCACGATCCCCCCTCCCTACAAAAGGTAAGAAGGGAGGGGGGATATTAACTAAACAGCCTCCCCCACCCTCACACAATACACACAAACATACATCACCCTTACACACACAGCACTCACTCTAACAGCACCCTTACACACACAGCACTCACAGTAACAGCACCCTTACACACACAGCACCCTCACATACACACACACATCACCCTTACACACACATACAGCACCCTCACACACATACAGTACCCTCACACACACATAAAGCACCCTCACAGCACCCTCACACACACATACAGCACCCTCATACACACACAGCACCCTCACACTAACAGCACCCTCACACTAACAGCACTCTTACACATACACACAGGCACACACACACTAACATCACACACATACATCACCCTTACACACACCGCGCCCTTACACACACAGCGCCCACACACACACAGCACCCTTACACACACAGCACTCATACACACACAGCACCCATACACACACACAGCGGTATATGTGTGTGTGTGTGTGTGTGTGTATATATATATATATATATATATATATATATATACGCGGTGTGTGTGTTTGTGCTTTAGGGTGAACACCCTTATACAATAGGCTGTGCACGCCTATGTGTGTGTGTGTGTGTCTGCTAGTGTGTGAGCCTATGTGTGTGTGGCTGCTAGTGGGTGAGCTTGTATGTATGTGTCAGTGAGCTTGACTGTAGTGAGCGTGTGTGTGTGTCAGTGAGCTTGTCTGTTAGAAGCATGTGTGTGTGTCAGTGAGCATTTCTGTGGTGGGCATGTGTGTGTCAGTGAGCTTGTTTGTGGTGAGCATGTGTGTGTTAATGAGCTTTTCTTTAGTGAGCATGTGTGTGTCAGTAAGACTTTCTGTAGGGAGCATGCATGTGGCAACAAGCTTTTCTGAGCATTTGTGTGATCAGTTCACAAGGAGACAAATCACAACATGCACACACTCTTCCTGGTAGCAGTTTAGTCAAGTTAACCCCTGAACTAATGATTCAACTGTAAAACAACTGATAAGACTGAAAAACATTCACCTGGCAAAAAAAAAAAAAGATCCAGGTGTACCTCTAAGGTGGCATAAAACCATTTCATCTACACCTCCAAAAAAGAGGCCCTGAAGTGGAAGAAAAGCACCTTTCACTAACAGGGACAACTTTTCTAGTGAGTGCAGTCACAAAAAAAACAAAAAACACGAGTCCCCACTGGAGCAAATATCATAAAGTAGAACATGAGGAACCTAATTTCTACAGTAAGTACAGCAGCCACATGCATTCCCATTCCCACGACTGTTTTAAGTATTTCTGTTGGCTTGTCTAATCATGGCGGTATCCAGCACTCCTCATCTAAATTATATCTCTTACAACCACCACTCAAAAATAAGCAAAACCCTTATAAGCTTCCCTCAGAACTAAAATAAGCTTCCCTCAGAATAACCAAACTAATGTTATCATAAGCATAATCCCATCATAAATACAAAAAAAATGTATGTGTATTTTTATTTGAAGAAAGGGAATATTAAAAAAGATGGGGAGGTAGAAACATGAAAAAAAATAAACAAGCAATATTGAGGGTATATGAGGGTATAGGAAGGGCTCAACTCAGCCAAATAGTGAGGGAGGCAGGTAGGGAAAAAAATGCTGGTGCCAACACGGGAGATGTTCAATACACCTGTTGCCAGAGTGCAGTGCTTATTGATGACAGTCAAATTTGACCAAAGAATAGACATCTGGTAGACTGCCTACGTCCCGTGTGCTAGGGGTATAACTAGCCCACAGCACAAAAGTGCAGATTGCTCTGTATGTGCAGTATTTCCAGCAGAAACGCTGCACGTACAGTTCCCTACTACCATGACCACTTCAAAACACTGTAGTGGTCATGGTGGTTGGAGTAACCTATTAAGCCGTTTTGGTGTACAGATCACACCCCTGCAGCATGGCTGCTCAATTCTCTGCCATTTAATAATTAGATAATTTTGTTTATGCAGCCCTAGCAGCATCTTCCCTGGCTGTGACTCACACAGCCTCCCTACACACTTCCTAAGAAAGAAGTCTACATGTTTTAGCTTAACTTATTGCATAGTGTTCTTAAAGGATCACTATAGGGTCAGGAACACAAACATGTATTCCTGACCCTATAGTGTTAACACCACCATCTAGCCCCCCTGGGCCCATCATGCCTCCATAAATATAGTAAAAAGCTTACTGTATTCAAACCTGAAGCTGTAACTCTGCATGCTGTTAGACTCAGAAAAACAAGCAGTCTGCTGACATGTGGTGGCCTGATCCAATCACAATGCTTCCCCATAGGATTGGTTGAGACTGACAAGGAGGCAGATCAGGGGCAGAGCCAGCATGATTCAAACACAGCCCTGGTCAATCAGCATCTCCTCATAGAGATGAATTGAATCAATGAATCCCTATGAGGAAAGTTCAGTGTCTGCATGCAGAGGGAGGAGATCCCAGGGCCGGACTGGGGATACAAAGCAGCCCTGGAAAAAAAATTTGTGCCAGCCCCATAAGTCACTGCGCCATATATTGTCGTGTAATATGTAAGGCTATGTCTTGCCATGACAGATGATTGAGTAATATATATATATATATATATATATATATATATATATATTGCTTTTTCTAATATAAAATATTGGTCCTTTCAGGGTAAAACGTTTAATTATACAGTAAGCATACTCACATGCAGACACAGACAACCTCATTGACACAAGCTCATTGATACACAGCCTCATAGACAAACAATCTTACTGATATACATCAGCTCATTGACATAAAAACACAAGCTCGCTCACTAGCAGGCACACGCATGCAAGCAAGCTCACTCACTAGCAGACGCACACACAGCTTAATGTGGTGGTACTGGTGTCTATAGCATGTCCCTACAGGCTTTTCAACGTAAACACTGACTTTTCAGAGAAAAGGCAGTGTTTACATTGCTTCGAAGTGACACTGCTAGTGACAGTCACTCAGACGGTCACTAGAGGTGCTTCCTGTGTTAGTGCACCTACATTCAGGGCCTCCACACTCTGTAGGTGCTGAACGTTCCCCATAGAGATACATTGATTCAATGCATCTTTATGAGGAGATGCTAATTGGAGTAGCGTTTTGCAGCCAATCCTATGGCAAAGCATTGGATTGGCTGAGATCATCAAGCTTGATGATCTCAGCTATAGAGGCAGGGCCAGTCGAGGGGAGACCAGCACGCTGCGTGGGGGAAAAAAAGGTGAGCAAAAACACTATTTTAAACACACATATACACCATGACAGACACAGAAACACACATATACCATGACAGATACACACCCCATGACAGACACACACACACCATGACAGACCGTGACACAGACAGACACACACACCCCATGGCGGACAGACACACACACACACAAGCACACCCCACGCGGACAGACACACACACGCATGATGGACAGACGGAACGCACACACACCCCGCAGCCGGACAGACGGAACACACACACACACCCCATGATGGACGAACCACACACACCCCATGATGGACAGACACACGCACACACCCATGACAGACACCACAAACACACACCCATGACAGACACACGCACACACACCACACCCCGCGCTGACAGACAGACACACACACACACACCCCTTATTGGACAGACACACACCATACAGACAGACACACACACACACCCCATAGCCGGACAGACAGACACACACACACCCCGCAGCCCGGACGGGATGACACACACACACCCCCACTTGACGGACAGACACGCACATATACACACCCACTTGGCCGGACAGACACACACACACACACACACCCATGACAGACACACACACACCCCATGACAGACAGACACACACACACCCCATGACAGACACACACACACCCCATGACAGACAGACAGACACACACACACACACACTATACAGACAGACACCATGACACACACAACATACATAGACACACATACACCATACATACAGACAGACACACACACACCATACAGACAGACAGACACCATAACACAGACAGACACATTACTAGTACCTGACACCAGGGGGAGGTCTGCTGTCGGCTGCTGGGGAGGTCTTCTGGCGGCCGCTGGGGGACTTGTCCTGGCGGCCGCTGGGGGGAGCTGCGCTGTCTGTGCTCTCCCGCCCTCACGCGCTGCTGAATGAGACCGGCGCCGGAATATGACGTCATATTCCGGCGCTGGTCTCATTCAGCTGTGCGCTGGGGAGCAGCGGTATTCCCGGTATCCCGGTGGGCCAGTCAGGCCCTGGGAGATACTGAATGTTTGGAAGCATTCTAGGCATCCATGACCCAGGAAGGATCTCTAACAGCTATCTGAGGAGTGGCCAGTGAAGTTATCACTAGGCTGTAATGTAAACACTGCATTTTCTCTGAAAAGACAGTGTTTACAGCAAAAAGCCTGAAGGTAGTGATTCTACTCACCAGAACAAATTCAATAAGCTGTAGTTGTTCTGGTGACTATAGTGTCCCTTTAAACTAAACTTTCCTACATCCTATTAAGAAGCCTCCTGTGTGTGGTCTGCATATCAAGTGGTTGTAGAGTAATTGTTCCCTCATGGTCTCATGCTCACGAATGAGTCAGAGAGCCAGCACCACAGGGAGAGGTTATTGTGGTCTGCACATATCAGAGGTGCACACTACACACTCCCCACTGCAACACCAGAGACTTTGACTCCTGCTAGACTTTCAGAGATCATAGCCCCTCCCCCTGCAAGCTATGCAGTTGCTGGGCAAAACAGAGCACACACACACACACACACACACACACCCACCCAACACAAGCACTCACACTATACACAGCACACAACACAACCCACCACACACAACCTACACACACACACATATTAGACACAGCCAGCACACACCACACACAGCCGGCACATATCACAAACACTTTTTTGACAACCGTCAAACACTACACATATTACACTCAGTAACCACACATTATAGGGAGAGAGTGGGACAATCAGGTTTATACACGAAATTCTCCATTTTCAGAAATTATGTCTGCAACAAAAACTGAGGGAAAATGTTGTAACCCCAGTAGTTTTGTAGATTTTTTTCCAGATCAGTTTTTTTATTCTCTTTTTTTCTATTCGTATTTAATTCACAGAGATGTAGAATTTGGTATAACTTTTCAAATATCCTGGGCTTTAGATAGGTACTCCACTATGAAATTATTTTGTATGTGAGGACAAGTAGATTGTCATGATTGACAAGTACATAGGGCTACCAATTTAGCCATTTAAACAAGTGTTTATTTTTTATTTCCACATTCCTGATAAAAGGTTTATATATTAACAGATTAACGATTGCAGATTCTAAGAATGTTGGTACTTGTATAAAGCTTATTCAAATCTAGCTATTCTACACAATAATTATCACTTAAACGCCTTTTATGTAGGTGTACAAATTATTACAGACTTCTGCAATGTTTAATATGGAATTCAAAGATGACAACTTATAATATATATAAACCCTCAGAGTAAGAAAGATTTCAGCCACAGTACAGCTTAATTATATTAGGGATTTGCATCATTACCGCACACGATAACCTGGCAGCTAGTCGGTGTGTAAAAAATACAATGCTTTCAGAGAATATAAACAAAGGGGCAGGCAGAGGCAGGTCCAAACATAGTACGTAATTACAAAACCATGTTAGATACAACATGTAACAAGCAACAATGTAGTAATAGTGAGGGCTATTCACTAAACGCCGGTTTTGCAAAAGGTAGCTACAGATATAGTCGTTGATTTTAGATATTTGAAGGGTAAAATGGAAAAAAATGGAATGTAGTTCACTCGGTTTACAGTTCTGCATAATTTGTCAAACTGCCTCCAAATTAATCCGCATTAGTTCTGCTGCAAAACTCACAAAAATCAGCCCAACTGGTCCTAAAGTTGCAATGGCATGTATCAAAAATACATATCCACATTATTATTATAAAAGAAGATAAAATAAGTTGGCAAGACTTAGTATCCCTTTAATTCAATAAACTGTCAATCAGATCATCATATTCCTGTAATTGGCTGTACATGCAGGGAATCATTCAACATTTAGAGTTTGCTTTGCATGGTCATACAAGGACGTAGTCATTATTTTGGTTTCCAAGTTAAAATACAGCTAATAGCTAACTTTTAGTTAGCTATTAGTGTGCGCCTTTATATGCTTCTTTAATAAGATGAATAATTAATTTGTAAACTCGAGTGTCATTTAAAACAAGATGCAGGTAGTTCCAGAGAGTGCCCCTAAGAATCAGGGTTATTTACTAAAGTAAAAATTGTCAGGAATTCAAAGTGAATTTCAAATGCAACAACAAATTAACCTATTTGAAAACATAACTGACTTGGAGAATTTTGCAAGTTTGGCTATTTTGGCCTTAAAATTAAGTCACATTTAATTCACCACAATTCTCACTTTAGTAAATAATCCTGTCAGAGTCCAAAACAAACACTGAGTTTCCCAGAATTGGTAATTTAATAGGAATTGCAGAGTGATTTACAAATGTGGAATCTACCAAATGAATTCCTAAAAACCCACACAGGCCATGCGGTCACAGCTCACCCCATGCTGGTCTTATGGAACAACCTGAATCTTCACTGTAAGCAGGGCCGGACTGGCCCACCGGGATACCGGGAAATTTCCCGGTGGGCTGGCACTTGGGGCTGCACAGTGCAGCAGCCCTTCCTCTGCCCACCCAGCACACACACTCACATTGGGGGTACTGGGGAGCACAGGTCACCTCTTACCTCTAGAAGAGGCTTTCCTTATCCACTCGCGAGCAGCAGGTGCAGTAAATAGAACTTTCAATGCTGCTCACGAGCCTTGAGTAAGTGTAGGGAGGATGTGACCTGGCAATCAGGCAGAGCTGTGCAGCCCACACAGGTATTCTAAAGTCTTGCTTCCTGTGTGTAAAGTGCTGTCAGGCAGGGAACCCTGTGAGAGAGCTGGAGGGAAGCTGCTGGGAAGGAGCAAGGTAGGCTCAGTGGGCAGAGGCACCTAGGCATTTCATTTTAATTGTACTGATTCTTAGAGTGTTTATATTTGAGGGTGTAGTTGTGAGTGTGATTGGTGTGTATTTTTGTAGTGTGTGTGTCAGTATGGATCGATGTGTCAGTATGAATCAATGTGTGTGTGTGTGTGTGTCAGTATGGATCAATGTGTGTGTGTGTCAGTATGGATCAATGTGTGTCAGTATGGATCAATGTGTGTGTGTGTGCGTGTCAGTATGTCTTGCGCAGCTTGCAGTGCGTGAGAGGGAGCCGAGTAGGGAGATGACAGCAGTGCTACTGGACTCCAGGGAAAGCATATTCGGTCTGAGTGTCTGTCTCTGTGTCTGTCTGTGAGTGAGTCTGAGTCGGTCAGTAAGTGTGTGTGTTCGCTCCAATCACATGGGAAAGGGTTTTGGGGTTTTTTTTACTCCCCTTTTTTCCACGCTGTGGCTGGCCCCACCTCCATGGCTGAAATCCTCAATCTTGACAATCTCAGCCAATCCAATGCTTCCTCATAGCAAAGCATTGGGAGACTATTGCGCAAGCACGGCAATATGCCACTGCACCAATTTAACTTCTCAGAGATGCATTAAATCAATGCATCCGTATAGGGAACATTAACGTAGGTGCTGCACAGTGTGAAGCACTGACTCAGGAAGCACTTCTAGAGGCCGTCTGAGTGACTGTCGCTAGAGGTGTCACCAGGCAGCAATGTAAACACTGCCTTTTGTCTGAAAAGTCAGTGTTTACATTTAAAAGCGTTCAGGGTCAGGATATAGACTTCAGAGCAACTACATTAAGCTGTAGTAGTTCTGGTGATTATAGTGTCCCTTTAAGAATTGTATTTTTGATGTTGATTTCTCTGGCTCCTAACTATTCTAGCTGGCTGCTAGATTCCAAACTAATTTGTAAAACTGTGTTTTTTGTAGACATGCATACATAATACAGATTTGGAGATTACACACGTATATAAATGTAACAAGGGTTTTACATTTTTCAAAGGGTTATTCACTAAATTTCTCATTTTAGAAAGTGAAAATCTAAACTGCATAATTTAGACCAAAATATCGGGTTTGAAAAATCCAAACTTCGCCATAGTGACAGCTTGACTATTGTAGCCTAATTTTTGGAATTTATTCACAAAAGATATTAGTTTAGTCGATAACCCTGCCCTGCTCTCAGTCTTTCATTCCCTGGTATCAAACTATATCCAACGCAGAGTGCACTCATAGGATTGAGGACTAAACAAACGACTATTCAAGTTTTGGGGATGAAACGTTGGGTAAATAATTTTCAATCTTTTGTGTTTTTCCACCTGTATATCTGTCACAGTTGGCACAATTAATGTTAGGGCTGGTGTAAAAAAATTCCAGGGCTGCTTTTTATTCCCAGTCCGGCCCTGACTGTAAGCAGCTCTATAAAGCCCTGCAATATCTATCAATGGAGGACATTCCATACTGCCGGAGTCAGTGGCGTACACATGACCCATGGGGCCCCGGTGCGAAAATTGATCCGTGGGCCCCCCCCCCCCGCGCGGGCCGGGCCGCAACACATGGCGGTAGCACCTGGTCGCAGGGGGTTACAGGCTGCAATTCCCCAAGTAATCGCTGTATGTACGCCTAGCATGCAGATGCACACACACTTAAAGGAGCCTGTTCTATACCCAGACTACTTCAGCTTAATGAAGTGGTCTGGGTGCCAGGTCGAGCTAGGTTAACATTATTTATAAACATAGCAGTTTCCAGAGAAACTGCTGTGTTTATGAATGGGTTAAGCTCTTTCCTCTATTTTCTCTAGTGGCTGTCCCATTGACAGTTGCTGAGGCGCTATATGTTTCTCACTCGTGATTTTCTACAGTGAGAGCACGCTAGCGTTCATAGGAAAGCATTATGAATAGCTTTCCTGAGTGTGTGACCGCTGAATGCGGCATAGCCTTTTGCCGTATGTAAGCATTCAGCCGACGGGGAGGAGAGAAGGAGGATCGGAGGCAGAGAGCTCCCCGCCCAGCACTGGAAAAAGGTAAGTTTTAACCCCTTTACCCCTTCCAGAGCCGGGCGGGAGGGGGTCCCTGAGGGTGGGGGCACCCTCAGGGCACTATAGTGCCAGGGAAACGAGTATGTTTTCCTGGCACTATAGTGGTCCTTTAAAGGACCACTACAGACACTCAGATCACATCAGCTCAATGAAGTTGTCTGGGTGTCAGGTCCCTCTAGTTTTAACCCTGCAGCTGAAAACATAGCAATTTCAGAGAAACTGCTATGTTTCACTGAGGGTTAATCCAGCCTCTAGTGGCTGTCTCACTGACAGCCGCTAGAGGAGCACACTGAACGTCCATAGGAAAGCATTGAGTAATGCTTTCCCATGGGCGGTTTGAATGCGTGCGCGGTCTCATTTGGAGCTGAGAGGCTGAGGGATCCTCAGCGCCAAGGGAGTCCGGCGCTGGAGAAAGGTAAGTGCTGAAGAGACACACACACACTTACAGACGCATACACACTAGCTAACAGACACACACATTTACTGACAGAGACACAGTCAGCGACAGACATACATACACACTCACTTACAAAACATACACTCTCATTGACAAACACACACCCACTAACAGACATCAAACAGACTCACTAACACACACACACTCAGTAAGACACACACAGTAACACACTCACTGACACTCACTAGCAGACACACACACTAACACTCACTCTAACACTCACACACACTAACACTCACACTCACTAGCAGACACACGCACTAACACTCACACTAACTAGCAGACACACACTAACACTCACTCTAACACTCACACTAACTAGCAGACACACACACTAACACTCACACACACTAACACTCACACTAACACTGACACACTAACACTCACTCTAACCCTCACACTAACCCTCACACTAACCCTCACACTAACCCTCACTCTAACACTCACTCTAACACTCACTCTAACACTCACACACACACTA
Source organism: Pelobates cultripes (assembly GCA_933207985.1). Taxonomy (NCBI): domain Eukaryota; kingdom Metazoa; phylum Chordata; class Amphibia; order Anura; family Pelobatidae; genus Pelobates; species Pelobates cultripes. The sequence continues at coordinate 284,792,170 of OW240914.1, forward strand.
ACACTCACACACACTAACACTCACACACTCAAACACTAACACATGTTTTTTTATTTTTTTTATTTAATCCCCCCAGCCTCCTTACCTTTTGGAGTGCTGGGGGGATTCCCTGGGGTCCAGTGGTGCTGCTGGGCTCCTGGGTGGGTGGCCGGTCGGGCAGGCGGTCGCGCGAGGGAGCACTCAGTGCTTCCTCTTCAGCTCCCTCGCGCGCCGCGTAGGGATGCCGGCGCCGGAAGATGACGTCATCTTCCGGCTCCGGTATCAGTGCGGTGCGCGAGGGAGCTGAAGAGGAAGCACTGAGTGCTCCCTCGCGCGCCCGCCTGCCCGACCGGCCTCCTGGGCCCCCCAGGGGAAGAGGCTGGCCCACTGTGTACATACCGGGTCGCAGGGGCGGCCGGGCCCCCTGGTGGGCCGGGCCCGGTCGCAGCCGCGACCCCTGCGACCCTGGTATGTACGCCACTGCCTGACACTACACCCTTCACACACACACTGCACACCTCACACATACACACAGCAGCCCCCAAACACAGTGCACTACAAACACACACACTACTTTCAAACATATGTGTTTATGTAGTATATATACTACAG
>OW240914.1:284800433-284892375 GCA_933207985.1 Pelobates cultripes
GCACACACAGATATCCCCCTAACATAGCTATAACTAAAACAAACTAAAAACTACTTCCAAAAATATTCAGCTTTGATATTAATGAGTTTTTTGGGTTCATTGAGAACATGGTTGTTGTTCAATAATAAAATTAATCCTCAAAAATACAACTTGCCTAATAATTCTGCACTCCCTGTATAGGGGCAGTGTGTGTATGGGGGACAGTGTATGTGTGTGGGGGACAGTGTATGTGTGTGGGGGCAGTGTGTGTATGTGGGGCAGTGTGTGTATGTGGGGCAGTGTTTGTGTATTGGGGCTGTTACAGTACCTGCAGTAATAAATGTACAAACCGCCGTTTAGTGAATGCTCCCTGTTCGCAATAAGGTTGTCTAGTAGCGTTTGCGATACAACCATGCGAACCACCAGCCAGGGAACACTCCAAACTCCCGAACGGTACCCGTATGGCTCCTTCCCTTTACGAGCCACAAGTTCACGAACTGCCAATATCAGCCGAACGCCAATATCTTCCAAGCGGCAAATAATTCCACAGAGCAGTCTCTAGTCGCCGGTAATAAAATCCCCCCAATAACGAGACCAAGCTCCGCATTGAGGGTAAAACACGAACTGAGTTTACTGTGGGCTACCTGCCCGTATTTATGCAGGTCTCCCACTTGGTGGACACTCCCCAAAGGGGCCAAATGGGAGACTGGAATAGCAGATGGACATGGGGACATTTCAGACATACAATCCCACAATATTCCAAGCATGCATCACAGTTTCCTCCTCTCTGCTCGGGAGATAATTGAGAAGTAATTCAATTATCTCCCAGAGCAGAGGCAAATCGCCATTTTAAATACAAGTCACAAAACACATAAAAATATATAACTTTATAAGTGCCGAACATATTACATTCATGTAACACATCCCCAGATAGCCTGGATCTGAGTGCATATTATTGGCGAATAGCACTCAGATCCCATACGCACAGTTCAATCGCCATGGAGTCAAAGTCTATTACAGTTCTTCGGTATGCGATTGACTCCATGGGAAGGCTATCTGGGGTAAGTCCATTCGTGCCTTTACATCTCCCGAACGGCCGGTGTTCGCACACTTCTGTCGATTGAGAAGGGAGGTCGACGGCTTCAGCGGTGTTCGGTTGAAAAAGTGTCAGTTTTCAGTTCCATTAAATAACCGTCGAACACCGCTGGTCTTTCGCATGGTTAAAATGGCCGCCGCCTCGTGGTCGACATACGAACGACGACCACCCTGTATTCGGTTTTAATTGAGAAGTGTCTGTGGTTAACCGCAACGTTCTAATTGGGATCAATAGGTTAACCAGCAGCACACTTCTCTTCTGGGTGGCCGTCCGTTCGGCAGTTCCGTTCGACAGAAAAGTACATTCCCTTAAACAAGGCATACGAACGGGTAAATTCATGCAAACGGCAAAACAGACGAACACAGCAATCCTAGTTCATATGGATGGGTCTGTCACAGGGGCAATGTGCGTATGGGGGCAATGTGTGTATGTGGGGCAGTGTGTGTATGGGGGCAGTGTGTATGTATGAGGGGCAGTGTGTGTATGTGTGTGTAGGGCAGTGTGTGTATGTGAGGGGGGCAGTGTATGTGTGTATGGGGGCAATGTATGTGTGTATGGGACAGTGTGTGTGTATGGGGGCAGTGTATGTGTGTGAGGGGGGGCAATGTGTGTGTATATGGGGGTAGTGTTTGTATGGGGGGCAGTAAATGTGTGTGAGGGGGGAAGGGCAATGTGTGTGTGTAGGGTGTGAGTGTGTGTGATAAGAAGGGTATGGGGACTTTTTTATAATATGTGTTTTTAAATTTTTTTAAATTTCATTAAAATAAATACATGTTAAATACATTTCTTGATCCCTGGTGGTCCGGTGGGGAATCCCTGGTGGTCCCAGTGGTTAGAGTGAACTCTAGCCCATAGCTCCTTCCTTCCTACAAACTGCCTCCCCATACTGTCACCTTCCTACATACTGCCCCCCCACACTGTCTCCTTCCTACACACCTCCCACCCCACACTGTCACCTTCCTACACACTGCCACTTCACACACACTGCTAATCCACACTGTCACCATCCTACACACTGCCCCCTCTATATTGTCACCATCCTACACACTGTCTCTCTATACTGTCACTTTCCTACACACTATCCACCCTTTCGAGCTAACAGGTAAGAGGCAAGTAAGGGGAGATAAGCCCAATTTAATTAACACTGCTTCCCCCAAGGCACTTATCCAACACTACATGCACTACACAGACACTACTACATACAGGGGCGTTTTAGCCGCGAGGCTAACAAGGCATTTGCCTTGGTCGGCATTTTTCAGGGGGCGGCAAAAAACGCCGCCCCCCAAATGCCCAGGGCAAATGCCTTGTTAGCCTCACGGCTAACTGACAAGCCGAGCGGGCGGGCGGCGCTGGGCGGGCGTCTGGCGAGGGAGCTCTTCCTCTGAGCGATCCGCTCAGCTCCCTCGCGCTCCGCAGAGTGAGGCTGGGAGCTGGAATATGACGTCATCACCGCCCTGCACCGCCCTGCACCGCCCGCAGCTACTGGACCACCAGGGAGAGAGGGAACCCCCCCTCCCCCCCAGCATTCACAAAGGTAAGGAGGGGGGTAAATAAAAAAAACAAAATTGTTACTGTGAGTGTGTGTGTGTCTGTTAATGTGTGTGTTTGTTAGTGTGTGTGTGTGTGAGTGTGTCTGCTAGTGAGTTAGTGTGTGTCTGTTAGTGTGTATGTGTGTGTCTGACTGTGTGAGTCTGTCAGTGTGTGTGTGTCTGTTAGTGTGTATGTGTGTGTCTGACTGTGTGTGTCTGTTAATGTGTGTGTCTGACTGTGTGTCTGTTAGTGTGTGTGTGTGTGTCTGACAGTTTGTGTCTGTTAGTGTGTGTGTGTGTGTCTGACTGTGTGTGTGTGTCTGACTGTGTGTGTGTCTGTTAGTGTGTGTGTTAGTGTGTGTGTGTGTTAGAGTTTGTGTGTCTGTTAGTGTGTGTGTGTCTGTTAGTGTGTCTGTGTGTCTGTTAGAGTGAGTGTGTGTGTCTGTTAGTGAGTGTGTGTGTGTCTGTTAGCGTGTGTATGCGTATCTGTCAGTGAATGTGTGTGTGTGTATTTAGAAGGGGGAGGTAAGGGTTGGGTGGGGCTGGCGCGGGGGTGGGGGTTGCCTGAGTTTTGTCCTGCCTAGGGCAGCACAAAACCAGGATACACCACTGACTACATACACAGACACTGCATCCACTATGCAGACACTACATTCACTACACAGGCACTACATCCTCTATGCAGACACTGCATCCACCACACAAACACTGCACATACTACATAGACACTGCATGCATTTCCACACACAGACAATGTACACACACCTCATACAATGCATTCTACATACACACCACAAAAACAGACAGCATCCATAACACACATACACTGCATTCACTACACACAACGGATGGTGTTCTTAGAGTGATGTGATGTGTTGGGTTTGCGCCAGACATAACATTTTCTTTGATGGCTTAAAAGTTACATTTTAGTCTCATCAGACCAGAGCACATTCCTCCATACATTTTGGGAGTCTCCCACATGCCTTTTCGCAAACTCAAAACGTGCCATTTTTTTTTTTTGCTGAAAGTAATGGCTTTCTTCTGGCCACTCTGCCATAAAGCCCAACTCTATGAAGCGTACGGCTTATTGTCATCCTATTGTCGTCTCCAGTCTCTGCTGTGGACCTCTGCAGCTCTTCCAGGGTTACCTTAGGTCTCTGTGCTGCCTCTCTGATTAATACCCTCCTTGCCCGGTCCGTGAGTTTTGGTGGGCGGCCGTCTCTTGGCAGGTTTGCTGTTGTGCCATGTTCTTTCAATTTGGTTATGATATATTTGGAGATCATCAAAGATTTGGATATTTTTTTATAACCTAACCCTGTACTTCTCAACAACATTGTCCCTTACTTGTTTGGAGAGTTCCTTGGTCTTCATGGCAGTGTTTGGTTAGTGGTGCCTCTTGCTTAGGTGTTGCAGCCTCTGAGGCCTTACAAAAAAGGTGTGTATATGTAATGACAGATCATGTGACACTTACATTGCACACAGGTGGACATCATTTCACTAATTATATGACTTCTGAAGGTAATTGGTTGCACCAGAGCTTTTTATGGGCTTCATACCAATTTTATGTTTTCTATTTCTAAAAAATAGTTTTATGTATATATTTTTCTCATTTCACTTTACCAACTTAGACTATTGTGTTCTGATCCATCACATAAAATTCAGATTAATAAAACATTGAACTTAAGGCTGTAATTTAACAAAATAGGTAAAAAGTCAAGGGGGGAGGTGGGGGATGAATAATTGTGCAAGGCACTGTAATGCATTCACTACACACACTGCATACACTAGACACACACAATGCATTTACTACACACACTGCATACACTATACACACACAGCATTCACTGCATACACTGCATAGAATACACAAACTGCATCCACTACACAAACAGACATTGCATTCACTACACATACTGCATAACATAATGCAGTGGTGTGGGGGGGACGGTAGTGTGGGGGGTGAGGACAGCATTTTATCCTTCGGTACGTAAGAGGGTGAGGGAGTGTAATGTGGCAGGGTGAGGTGATTAGGTGACAACATTAAGTGAGTATATGACAGGGTGAGGAGGTTACATGACACGGTGGGGATGTTATGTGACACGATGATGTGGGGTGACATGGTGGAGAGATGTTAAGTAAGGGTAATGTGGAGTGACAGTGTAGGGGATATTATGTGACATGGTGATGTGGGGTGACAGGGTGGTGGATGTTATGTGACATGGTAATGTGGGATGACAGGGTGGTGGATGTTATGTGACATGGTGATGTGGGGTGACAGGGTGATGGATGTTATATGACATGGCAATGTGGGGTGACAGGGTGGTGGATGTTATGTGACATAGTAACAGGGTGACAGGATGTTATGTGACATAGTGATGTGATGGAATGTTTTGTGACACGGTCATGTGTTGGTTACAGGGTGGGTGATGTTTTGTGACATAGTGCAGTACACTACTAAGACGTGAAGGGGTGTCTTTTTGCAAGTTGCAGCAGTTGCTGTTTATTTGGGACAGGATGGGCTCCCCTCGGTACTTTGCTCACAGCAAGCAGCATGGCCAAATGTGATGTGCAAGAACAGTCCAGCTGTATCATTTACATTTATGGAAGAAAAATTAATCTGCGGACTGAGAGAACTGGGTTATCTACAGAGAGCACTATTGGGTTGTTTCTGTTCTCTTTGAGTTTTGGATATCCCTGACGAACTGATACTCATCATACATCCCATAAGCGGGGATTATACCGCTGTGTGCGCTTTACCCTAGAGCTGGACAGAAGCTCTTAAAAATTGTGAGTTCACTACCATTATTCAAATTTTATTTCCACCTGAATCATACATACTGCACTATCGGCTGTTCTCTCTTTTTATCTTTTATATTATACCTGAAGACCCTGTTCCTGTATCCAAGGACGACAGAGAGGACATTTTAGGTTGGACTTTTCTTTCAATAATTATTACCATTATTGGACCTGGACATTGTCTATTCAGTGTGGCGCAGCCCTTCCTTAATATTTTGTTTTTATATTCAAAGTGTTGTCTTATCAGCGATTTATAAAGAGGCAAAATTATATTTTAGTCCCAAAAATGTATGTCCCTATTTATGCATGACAAACCCTTAGTGGCCTTAGCAACTGCAGATTTACATTGCATATTGCTGCCCAATTTGTTGTCTATAACAATTCCCAAATCCTTCTCGTGTGTGGTTACCCCCAATTCACTACCATTTAGGGTGTAGGTTGCTTGTGCATTCTTGACCCCAAAGTGCATAACTTTGCATTTCTCTACCTTAAATTTCATCTGCCATTTAAGTGCTCAGTCCCCCAATCTATCTAAATTCCTCTGTAGCAAAGCAATATCCTGCTCACGTTTTACTACTTTACAAAGTTTTGTGTCATCTGCAGACACTAAAACATGGCTTTCAATGCCTATTTCAATATTATTTACAAATATGTTAAATAGAAGTGGTCCCAAAACAAAACCCTGAGGGACACCTCTTACCACGTTTGTCCAGTTTGAAAATTTACCATTAATGACAACTCGTTGTACTCTATCCTTAAGCCAATGTTCTACCCAAGAACAAAAATATTAATCTAGACCAATTACTTTTAGTTTGAAGACTAACCTATTGTTAGGAACCGTATCAAATGCCTTGGCAAAATCCAACTAGATAACATCCACTGCAACACTTACTTCTTCGTAGAATGAAATTAGGTTAGTTTGACCCATAACCCATGTTTCATAAAACCATGCTGATTATTGCTAATAACAAAGTTCTTTCCAATGAATTCCTAAATATTATCTCTTAATAGCCCTTTAAATATTTTCCCAGTCACAGAAGTTAAGCTCACAGGTCTATAATTTCCAGGCAAGGATTTTGAACCCTTTTTTTTTTTTTTGTTAATATGATTTTTATTGTCGTTAGTGCAGGTACTTTCAGGCATTTAGACATTGATATCAACAGTGAGACTCGCAGGTCTCTGGCTCATTTTCATATAACAGTGGGTTCAATGTGGCCATATATTTGTGTAGGCACGCAGGCCTCATTGTCGTTAGGTTGCTGTTTCAGATGGCAGGCCTCGTGTTTTTCGTTACAATTTTGTTGTTATCTTAGGGAACCCTTTTTAAATATAGGAACGACATCTGCCTTCCTCTAATCCTCCTGTACAATACCTGAAACAAAAGAATCTTGAAAGATTAAATACAGAGGTTCACTTATTTCCCCACTTAGCTCCTTAGGTACTTGTGTGTGAATACCATTAGGCCCCGGAGCTTTATTTACATTACTTTTCTTTAACTGCTGTAGCACCTTGTCTCGAGTCATCCAATCACAAGTTATCTGCAAGTTTTTTGCAGCAATCATTTACATATCTCTTGCCATATGATCCTCATTAATATATACTGAAGAAAAATAGTTATTTAAAATTTCAGCCCTTTCCTGGTCTTCATTAACTAACAGACCCATCTCTGTTTCCAGTGTACCTACACTTTCATTTTTTGTTTTTTTGTAGAATTGATGTACTTAAAACAATGTTGGGGGTTGGTTTTGGATTCTTTGGCTATCAATTTCTCATTTTCTAGTTTAGCCACTTTAATTGCCTTTTTGCAAGCATTGTTGGCTTCCTTATATCTTATATAGGATGCCTCTTATTTGTCCGATTTAAATGCTTTAAATGCCCTTTTCTTATTTTTAATCTCTTGTTTTACTTCTCTTCAAAGCCAGATTGGTTTTAATTTGTTTCTTTTATATTTATTACCCAATGGTACATACTGAGAAATGTACCTTTCTAATATTTGTTTGAATAGTTTCCATTTATCCTCAATGTTTTTATCACTAAGGAGTTCATGCCAGTCGATATGTTGTAGCGCTGCCCTTATCTTATTGAAATTGGCTTTTTTAAAATTATAAGTTTTAGTATACCCCACATGCTTTTGCTTTTTTGAGTTTATTAAAAAAATTACAATATTGTGATCGCTATTTCTCAAATGCTCCCCTACTTGAATGTTGGTCAAAAGATCAACATTGTTTGTTATAACGATATCCAGACAAGCATCCTTTCTAGTTGGTGCTTGTACCAGTTGTGACATGAAGGTGTCATTTAACACATTCAAAACCTGATTCCCATTGCTGAATTACTAGTCACTCTATCCAAATTTATGTCCGGGTAATTAAAATCTCCAATAATTAACGTGTTACCCAGATTTGCAGCTTTCCCAATTTGCTCTAAAAGCTGTTCTTCCTCATTAATATGTCTTATTGAAGTCGGCTAACCATCAATATCTACAGTACATCAATGATTTGTATTTAATCTGATAAATAATAGTTGGAACTTGGAGTTTATTTAGATTATTCAGAACACATTGTGAGACATAATTTCTCACTGGACAAATAGTGATGTTATATAACAAATACTAACTACACTGTGAAATGGCAGATTTGAACAAGTTGTTCAAAGTGTTAACTTTATTAGTGTTTGTGCCAAGGACATTAATGTGCAAATTGCAGAAAAGTTTATATATATATATATATATAGTATGTTTTAATGAGAATGAAAAAAACATTAAAAAATCTGTGTATTTTTCAGATCACACACAAGGCCAGGTTGGGAAGTTTCAGCATGGGGGGTGGGTAGGTTAATCAGAGGCTTGGGAACATGGCACATTGAAATACTTTTAATATACTTGCACTTTCCCAAAATAGTCTGGCTAAAAATTAAAAAAGGTCTGTGTGGAAAGAACATAACAGCACAGAAGGCATATAACCATTTCTTACCTTCAAGGTACTCTGATCCCCAGCCTTTATAACTACACGTCCTGCCTATTATGTAAATGGTGGCATTTCCTTCAGTATCATCCACTGCTCTATACAGACATTACATGGTTTGTCTTCTTACCTGGGGTACACTGGGCATCGCTGTACTCCTCACTGTAACAGCGGAGAGCCAGAAGTTCCTCAGAATGAGCTTCCATTAGCTTCCCGGAGTAAAGTCTTGTACCTATCTACTAAACAACTAAAAGAACAAAAATAAGAAAAGCCATTTTTCCTAAATTTGCTAATTCGGTTGTTTAGTAGATAAGTCCCTAAACTGGTACCCTTAATTATGGCAATCACACATAAGGATAGTATTTTTTATTAGATTTAGGGAAGGGAGGGGGCTAAAGAAAAAGGTCCAATAGGGCATAATTCCTTAAAAATAGGTATCTATAAAAACATTTTGGAGTAACCCTTTTTTTTAAAAAAAAAAAAAGCCTTTTTTTACATTTTGCTGTTTCAGTTGCTTAAATGATAAGTATCCTCTTTACTCTTCTTATGAAAACAAATGGATCCTAAATATTTTGTTTTGATGTATTTTCTTCTGAATTTGATTGATTTCAGTTTATTCGAATACTTCCAAATTGCTGAATGTTAACAAATTGATTGCTGATTTTGGATGAAGTTTGACTTGGAACAAAATGAATTGCACTTACCTAATACACACCTCTCTCTCTCTCTCTCTCTCTCTCTCTCTCTCTCTCTCTCTCTCTCGTGAGTTGGAGTGCAGTAGTGTACTCTATGTGGCCAAGCCACCTGTATGAGAATTATTGGAACTACAGTTGCCTGCATTTTGAAGACAGGTCTTCCTAAACACTAAGCCTCTTAATCCTAACACTTGTTTTCCTTATTTACCCAACCCTATGTACATATGTAATGATAAATACCTACAAACTCAGCTAACTGTGACCTCTGAGCATTTAAAACACACCGTTTACACATTTAACATTTGGCATCCCAGATAGCTTTAGGCAGATGTGTAGAAGAGTGTAAGGTCAGCTTTCATATAACCAAGGGTTAATGTAATTTGGATGATAATATTTTTATATATTGGGTCTCGAACTCTTATGGGAACCTGCTATATCACTCAGTACCATGGACAGTGATCACGAGTACTAATTATAGTAATAAATAGCACAAGGTCAGTCATTGACAGTTATGTCATCTCCAGTAAGACAACTTCAGCGTGTATATATGATGAAGACACGTCATTCTTTTTAAATAGCAACGTGATTGTATTTTGAGTTTAACCCCAAAAACAGAGATCAGTGCCACATAAGCCCTGCATAATTTAGTCCATTGCAACTCCCATGAGGCCCAGCCATATAACAGATAGCTAAAGATCATGGGGGATTTAATTGCCACATCGAACTCCGTCTTTATTCAATAGATGAAATGTAATGCCAAGTCATATTTATATAGTTACTTGCTATAATTAAACATTCTGAGAGGCAGAACAAAGCCAGCCTAATGCACGCCTCCTCCTCTCTCAGCTAGCATTGGTGCTGTAATGCAGGACTCTTAAACCCAGCACTCACGGTGTTAAATTCGGCTTATACGCATTGGAACCGGTTACTCCTTTTTTGTGTATGAAATATCGCTTAGTTTACTAACAGCATTTTCTCTGATCTTTACTTTTCCTACCTTGTATATTGGAAACATTTCATGCGGAATGCCTGACGTCTTGAACCTGTCGGACAGGCCAAGTGAGCTATTGGACTCAGACACCTTTGTAGGCATGCAGACAAATACCTACTCAGCTGCCCGCACAGGGCAAACGTCTGCATTCTTTTAATACCCCTTCCCCCATGCCACTCAACAGAGGCTTAGCTTTTTCTTCTTGTATACAAAACACACTTGTTTCATTTTTTAGATTCTGTTCTGCTGGTTTAAGTCAGTCAGCAGCTACGCTTTCTGTGAAAGCTGCATGTTAACTGGAAAAAAAAAAATTTCTCCACCCTAAGGCAGAACTTATTGTAAATCTGTTTATCTTTCCATTGTGCTCTTCCCGTCTTATCCATATCTTTATTATTTTTTTTCTGTGTTTTGTATGGTTAGCTGTTTTGAAATATTTCGATAAAGACTTGCGTGTGGAAAGGACATGGTCAGCCTTCACTGATGTCCCTTGGGCTACCTGGCTGGGAAGCTATTATTGATCTAAATTAAATAATTGATGGACACTGTATATGGAAAAGCATCTCTGGTGGTAGAACCACCAGAGACGGAAATGTGGATAGCAGTTAGTTTATTACTTAAAAGAAGTATATAGGTTTTGTTTTTCTAAATGGTCACTTTGGATTTGGTTGGACACATGGAAGGTCTAAGGGCCAGATCTAAGAGCTTGGTTGACAGGATATCTAGGAGTGACAAACATCCAGACAGCACAATATCTTGGTCCAGTATATATCATTCTCAAAAGAAAAGAAGACAAAAATCAAGAGAATATCAGCACTATTACTTTTGGAAAAATGTGTACACGCATTCTTCAGAATTTGGTAAGTACACCTTACTCTATGGAACATTGCAGGTGACAACTGTTTCATGTCTAGAATAAACCAGTGTTAATAAGGGAAATGGAAATATAATTGTCCAATCTCAATATCATCAAAACAACTTATTTAAACATTTCTTGCCATATATAGATTGTAATGTCTTAGCTGTTGTTGAGAGCTCTTATTTTCAGCAGTTAAGACATTACGATCTATATATGTATGATTCCATAAGCTCAAACCGGTCTCATGAAATTAATATATTACTATGCATCTGTGGCAGTTTGTAGTCACCTTAAAGTATGTCACACGAAACCACGAGCAAGTGATTTAAAAAACATAATTTAGGACGGTTTCTGAGTTGCATTTGTTTGAAAGAGAAAGCTAAATTACCATTTAAAATAACCAAAAATGTGATATATAAAACCATTAGAATATATGAGAATTTGTATGGTTAACTGCATGTGTGCAAATTACAATCACTTCGTATGTGGACCTTTAGTCTTTCTCCCCTGTAGTGTGAAGAGACTTTATTAGTTATTGTGAGAATGTCTATAGATGATGATACCACATATTGCGGGTACTCACTAAACAGTAATAGAAAATGGTGAAGAAGAAACAAGGAAATTTTAGGCCAAAATAGCTTAAATATTCTAAAACTTAATTAGATATTGAATTTGAATATCTTGTCTCAGAATGTGCAAATCCCTTCAAAATCCTCTACATTTCCAGTTTAGTAAAAAAAACCTCAATGGTATTTACTATGATCAGCTTGTTTTGCATCTGATCACATCAATAGCTATGGAGTGCACTGTGCAATGTTTATTTGATGTGTCACTGTTTGCCACCATAGGCAGATTTAACAATAATAGTCAAATAATCTCGTATTTGGACAGCTGGTCACATTGTGTAAATAGCACTGTTTTAGGTCAGAAGTGGGGAAATCTATGGTAATCCTATTGAACAGAAACCATCCATACTGTTCTGCATAGAATGTGGACAAACTTGCTGCTCCAGTCAAACATTTGCAAGCACCATGGGCAGTTTCTGCATACATACATCACCAGTGCCAACGTTCACATTAACTACTACTTTGTGTTTCAAATTGGATGGACTAACGAGCAGGAATCAGAAATCCAGATCAGTTGACACTTACTTTAGCTGAAACACATTGGTTCATAGCTTAGCAAAAAAAATAAAACTAAAAGATGGTTAACTGGTCATTTTCAGGATGTAACCTTTAGATTTTGAGTGTTTTATTTTCCACTGGCCACTGACTGGGACCACATAATTTTATAATGTGGGTTATGGTACCCATGCCATCTGATCACACATTTTTATCAAGAGTGAAAGGCTAGAAGTGATGGGGCAAAGGATGTTGATCACATAAATGATTATTAATAATTTTAAAATGGGATTTGCTTAATGTCTGTCAAGTTATATATTTGGATGGTGAGTCAAACCTAGGGAATTTACCAAGAAATCTATTGTAGAAAGAAGCATGCTGGTGGCATGTTCTTTAATGGCTATACAGTCTGTAAAAGTAAATATATGTTATATAAATATATTATAAATAATAATCTCCTGAGAGCTATAATAATCTACAGAGCTAAGCAGGGTCATTCAGGACTCATTGACTGACATATCAGCTAAGCACTCTCAGCCATTGAGCACAGTCCTGGAATACCATGCTTTAATCTATAGAGATAGCTTCTCTTGCTGAAGAAGACTGGATCTCCTGGGGGTCTCGGGTAAATTATCATAGAGTACTAAAATAATTTGGTTGCTTACTGTGGGATCGCCAGGGCACCTTTGGTGGACCTACAGAGGACTATAGTGGTTGTGGTGGGTTTACAGGAACATTATTACCTACTAATCATTTTAAGTGGAATTTGTAAAATTCCATTACTTTTTTTTTTTTAAATGACAATAAGTGGTCTAGAACAGACAGCACAGCAGAATTAAATGTCCCCTGGGTAAAAGTGAAAGCGTAATGATATTATATTGATCTCTTAACTGTATTATGCCTGAGGCAGTATGCAGTACATAACAATTATAATGATAATGCATATGCAACTGAGCCCACTTGACATCACCTTTTTATGTATATTAACAGTTGTTCTCTGCATTTTGAAAGTGTTGGGGTTTTTGTGTCTTCACCTAAATTAGACATCTACTGACATATTCTGCATAATTTCAGAAATTTCTTTGGGGGTTTCACAATGCTCCCGGTAAGCTTCCAAACTACAAATTGTGATGAAATATCCTAAATTGTACTTAATAACTCAATTTAGTTATTCATTAAAGGCAATTCACAGTTATATTTGGAAACTGACCTTAAAACTGCAACTAAAATTTGGCTACATTAGGTATATGCTGAAAAATTTATGGAAAAGGTCAAAAAGTATGGAATTTGACACTTATCAATCACTAAATTGACTTTACTGAATCAGAAGCACTATTTAGATTTTTACTATTTAGATGCATCCGACAGCACAGAGTCTGTGTGAATGAATGGAGTGGCAGTCACGGGGTTGCCCAAAGTGTTCCTTTGCCATCTCACTGCAATGAGGTAAAAGATTAGGAGAAGCCATATCACTGTGTCACACTGGCTAATGTGAGGAATCAGGGCCTTCTTAACAGCATTATAGGCCCCTGGGCAAAGCAGTGCACTGGGGCCCTGCCACCACAACCACACACACACACACACACACACACACAACCTAACACATACACACACAGAAACTACTTAATATATACAAACACACATGTGCACAAACTGCTTAATACATACACAGACTGCTAAATACACACACACCCCTCTTGAAGAGCGCCCCAGTCCACAGCCTAATTGGCATGACAGGAGTGCCGGCGGCTTCCAAGTTCTGCAGGGAAAAGAGGGAGCCACACTGGAGTAATCCCCCTATAGTGACAACAATACTCCACAGCAATAAAACTCACAGTAATGTGTCTTTAAAGTACACTAAATGTGTTTACAAATCAGTATAAGATGCATTGTTTTTGTTTTAAATTACATTTTAGTTGCATAAATTGTTATTAAGTCACCTAAAATTTCTTAGAACAACTCCACCGGTGGCCACACCTCACTCAAACCTCTAAAATGAAAGCATTTCAGCTTTGTGAAATCTCCACTGCTTCCAAAATCAGTGTTTCTTGTACCCAGGCTCTTTGGCTCTGGACCCAATAATGAGACCCAACCCTAATTTCAATGTTTCCCCATTAATTTGAATGGGCACATTCTGCTTGTCAGCTGCCCACAATCACTTGTTTATCAAATGTTCCATATCTCACACTGGATATATAAATGGAGGATGGGGGAGGGTTGCTAACTCTACTTAATGTACTTGTTCTCTGGTGAAGCATTGGGGATTATTAACCAATGGGTTCTTAAAGTGGCTGTTTAATCCTGTCACTATTCTGATTTTCATTCATATTTATTAAAGTGTATGACAGATGACCGCCAAATCTACAGTGGAAGAAAAATTCCCACATTTTTCTGTTCTAAATATTAGTAAATCTGTTACTCTGGTAAAAAATAAATTCACATATTCATAAACTACAGATAGTGCAGAAAAACAGTTGGTGCAGAAAAAAACAAAACAGAAATTGCTGCAAAAATGTACCATGAATTAGAGTTCAGTTTGTGCAGAAGAAGCATACTTAAAGGACCACTATAGTGCCAGGAAAAGAAACTCCTTTTCCTGGCACTAAAGGGTCATTAGGTTCCCCACCCGCTGGGTTGAAGGGGTTAAAACCCCTTCAGCCACTTACTTTTCTCCAGCGCCGGGCTCCCTCGGCCCCGGGGAAACCTCCTCCCTCTGCCGACGTCAGCTCAGAATGCGCATGCGCGGCAAGAGCCACATGCGCATTCAAACCACCCATAGGAAAGCATTACTCAATGCTTTCCTATGGACGTCCAGCATCTTCTCACTGTGATTTTCACAGTGAGAATCGCAGAAGTGTATCTAGCGGCTGTCAATGAGATTAACCCTCAGTGAAACCTGCTATGTTTACAGCTGCAGGGTTAAAACTAGAGGGACCTGGCACCCAGACCACTTCATTGAGCTGAAGTGGTCTGGGTGCCTATAGTGGTCCTTTAATAATGTGTTTAAAACACTTTGATAAATAACCTCGATTGTGTTTACTATAAGCATAATCTGTGTATTATGTGCAAAATACGCAATATCTTACTCATTACCTCTGACATTGAAAAAGTTAAAATCCAATCCACAATGCATGTCTGAAATAAATTCTCTGTCATTCACAACATTCCAATTCACAGACCTACAGGTCTATTTATAAATCTATTTTTAGTTTTTTCACCGCTGTTTGCATTCTTACCTATATTTTCTATCACCCAAAATGTATAGTGTATATTATGATATATTAGTGCAGGTTGGGGGAAAAGGAAAAGGTTTGAATGTTTTTCTGTCCACAAATTCAAGGGAATAATTAACAATTCATTTTATCTATGATAAGAGTTGTGTACTCAAGTGGAGAAACAGACTCGTGACACGCAGTGTGGTTAAGTTATTTCTATGCGGATTAAAGGACCACTATAGTGCCAGGAAAACGAGTATGTGCCCCCACCCTCAGGGTCCCTCTCCCGTCCGACTCTGGAAGGGGGAAAGGGTTAAAAACTTACCTTTTTCCAGCGCTGGGCGGAGAGCTCTCCTCCTTCTCTCCTCCTCCGTTCCGCCCCAGTGGCTGAATGCGCACGCGCGGCAAGAGCTGCGCGCGCATTCAGCCCGTCGCATAGGAAAGCATTTACAATGCTTTCCTATGGACGCTTGCGTGCTCTCACTGTGAAAATCACAGTGAGAAGCACGCAAGCGCCTCTAGTGGCTGTCAATGAGACAGCCACTAGAGGATTAGGGGAAGGCTTAACCCATTCATAAACATAGCAGTTTCTCTGAAACTGCTATGTTTATAAAAAAATGGGTTAACCCTAGAAGGACCTGGCACCCAGACCACTTCATTAAGCTGAAGTGGTCTGGGTGCCTAGAGTGGTCCTTTAAGTAACAGAAGTCTAACTCTGTTTAAACCGATGTGTTGTATGCACATTATAGAAATATTTGACTTATGTTTTCAAATGAAAACTGAAATTAAAATAAGATGTGCTATATACTAGATTGTCTCTGTGAGATTTTTGTTTTTACATAAAATGTCTACCAGTGACCCTGCTTTTCTCCTCCTACCAGAGCCCATGACAATAAGGACAGTGTGTATCTGTCTATGTGCATGTGTATATGTATATAACCACTACCATATGTGTATATGGTTGTTACTGTAAATGCAGTGACTGTGTGTTTATGTCACTGTGTAAATGACTGATACTGTGTGGGTATGTGACTCAGTGTATGACTGTGTATGTGTGACCGACTGTGTATATGCCTGTGTGTTTATCAGAGCTGCCGTCAGAAAGCTCAAGGTCTGGGCTCCCGGGACCCACCTTTGAGTCTGCTCCAAGGGCCTGTCCCATGTTCGCGCACAGGTATGTAGTGTTTGTGTGTGTAGTGAATGCAGTATGTTTGTATATTGGATGCAGTGCATGTATTTGTGTAGTGGATGCAGAGTGTGTGTGTAGTAGATACAGTGTGTATGTAAAGGGGATGTGGTGTGTGTAGTGGATGCAGTGTGTGTGTGTTTGTGCAGTGGATGCTATGTGTAGTGGATGCAGAGTTTGTGTGTAGTGGATGCAGTGTATGTGTAATGAATGCGCTGTGTGTTTGTGTAGTGGATGATGTGTGTAGTGAATGTTGTGTGTGTAGTGGATGCAATGTGTTTGTGTATTTATGTGTGTGTGTGGGGGAAGTGGGGGCATCTACAAAATCTACAAAGGCTTGACAAAACCATCACAGATCAAAATGTTGTTGGGCCCTCTTAGTGGATGAAATAAAGGAACATCCAGAGCTAATTCCTTTTTTTGCAGAGTTTAATTCATTTTTTCCATCACATTATAGTTTGGATCTGGAACAGATACCAGGATCCTAGGACTCAACACCCAGGTTCTTGTATTATATGTCTGAGGGCTTTTGGATTATGGTATTTCTTTCTTTAAAAAAAAAAAAAATGTCATTCTTTATTTATGTTGTGCAAGAAAATACAAAAAAGTTTACAGTGCCACAACAGCAGTTAGCATAAGAACAAGTAAGATATGAGACAATTGTGACATTCATTAAAACTGCACATTTTAGAATATAAATAGACATAGGGTAAACAGGCTAGTCAGGTATGTCCAACTAAAGATTGAAGTATAGGTGTGTGGACAGGTAGTACATGTTAGACACAGGAGCTTGAAGGAACATGTTAATAAACATAAGAAAAAAATCATGGTTTAGGTAAAATCAGGTTTAAAAAAAAAAAAGTGCTGTAGAACATGCTAGCTATAACCCCCACTGGTGCAGAGGAGGGGTGGGGGGGGCTGAAAAACTTTCATTGTGGAGAGTTAGTCCTTTGTCGGGAGATCAGCTGCCTCCCCAAGACACCAGGCTGTCGGCTTGGATGGTGTGTGGTGACAGTGAAATGGTACAGGGTTGGCATTTTTAGTTCCCTCTCGTTATAAGGCACCCCACAGTTCGGTGTGCAGATAAAAGCTGGAAAGGCTTGTTTTATGCCTGGAAGTGTTGGAGCTATGAAGAAACACGTCTGGCTATCTTGGCTGTCAGGCCCATCCCCTGGATTTTTGTATTTCCACAATCTAACAATAAACTGCACACTAATAATTTAACAAGTATAAATTTTAATTAATAGAGCAGTCTAAAGCCTGTTTTAGCCATGGTTGTCTGGATAACTCTCAGGGCAAGCAAACTGTGTACTTAGAATGTGTTGTTAAAAAAACAAGAAAAATAATACCTTAAAGCTTTATAGTCTAACAGAGAATAGTAAAAGTAAAATATTTATGACTATATTGTCCCTTATTTAGGTGTTAAAGCGGCACTGTTATGCCAAACATACCCCAATTGCTTCCTCTTATTTTCTTCTCTCAGGATCTGTTCTTTTTTTCTTCCTATTTAATCTAGTTTTCTTTAAAACATAGAGACTACTTTGTCTTATGTATTTTTCTACACTTGACCAGCTTTGACCCAAAGAGGAGCTTAAGTCTGCTCCATTTCCTGTGGTTAAAGACATTTTCCCACAACACTCACCCTAGCCATCCACACCCCCCACAGTGATTAAAGGTCACCAAGCTCAGGGGTGGGGGGATGTCGGGAATAGGTTATTTCCCCTCCTTTTGACATTTAAGGGCCCTCACCCACAGCCGGTGGGTGGGAGTTGGATGGGTGAGGGGGAGATAGTAGGTCCCCTCTTTTGTGAATTAAGGGCCCCCACCGGCTGCTCATGGGTGGGGGCCAATGGAGGACACTAGGTTAGTTTAGTTTAGTCGACCCCACTTGCTATGCATGAATAAGGTCTATATTGTGCCCCTCATTAATCATTTT
Organism: Pelobates cultripes; assembly: GCA_933207985.1. NCBI lineage: Eukaryota > Metazoa > Chordata > Amphibia > Anura > Pelobatidae > Pelobates > Pelobates cultripes. Next base: position 284,818,797 of record OW240914.1, read on the forward strand.
TATAGGTGCCCCACCAAGGGGTAGAGTCATGGGTTTTTTTTGTTTTTGTTTTTTTTTTACAATAGTGTGCAGCCACATTGACATGAGGGTAAGCAAGAGGTGGGGAGCAGTGTTCCCCGACACTTCTTACAAAGGGGTAGCCGCAAGTCGGTAGCTCCCTCCTTGTAATAAAGTGGACAAACGGCATTTGTTCGTTCAATTTCTGTTAGTTTATTCGTCTTTCTGGGCATGTGCATGAATTTTACTGTGCTATCTAGTGTGGGCAGATGATGTGTCCCACACGGCCTAGGTCTGGGCAAAAAATCAACAGGCAAAATAGGGTGAAATGGAGGACCTAGGGGCATTTGGGGGTGACTAGGAGGACAAAAAGATGTAGTGGAGTCTGGAGGTGGGTTAAAAAGAATTGATGCGGCCATGACAGTGCCGCTTTAAGCTTTAATATAGACTTAAAGGGACGCTATAGTCACCAGTACCACTACAGTCACCTGCAGGTTTTTCAATGTAAATGCTGTCTTTTCAGTCACTCAGACAGTCACTAGAGGTTCATCTTTGGAGATGCTGAACGTCCCCCATTGATTCAATGCATCGCTATAAGGTGATACTGATTGGTGCAGTGCAGTGTTTTGCAGCGCTTGTGCAATAGCCTCCCAGTGGAAAGCACTGGATTGGCTGCAAAAGGGGGTTGAGCCATTCTGGCCCAGCCGCAGCAAGACTGGCACATCGTGGTAGAAAAAAAATCACCTTTTTGCTGAGATTGGAGGGGAGTCAGGCACCTAGACAACCACTTCATGACTATAGTGTTAGGAATACATGTTTATGTTCCTGACACTATAGTGTTCTTTTAAATAATTTTAAAATAAATACATAACACAAAGGAAACTGGAAAGCTGTGTGCTCATGAGTTATGTTGGTACCGCTTTATCTTTAATTTAGAGGCAAGAGATATCACTTACCGCTAACTTAAGTAGATTACATTTCCTTGTTGTATTTGCCGATGCACAACTCTAGCCTAGATCAGGTCATGTAGATGGTGCAAGCAGTCCTTCTTGAATTATTAATGGAATCTGACAATCTTCAAACATAGAAGAGGTCAACAGATGTAAAAAGTGGTTGTGTAATCCCAAATGCTCCAAGTAACCAGATTAGCCAATCCCAGGCTAACTTAATGTAAAAATATTTAAGTGTACTTGGTAATTCACTACTAACCTGCCTGTGTTACCATTGTATTTCATAAATACCTGGCATAACTGAACAGCTAGTGCACATCTAATTTTTATTAAGACCACATCTGCTCTCAAATCAAATGGACTACACATTTATAAAATCAATGGAGGACAACTGGTTACATTTAATTTCTTTAATTTACTTGAGAAATCTGCGGCAAATATATACATGAAAGGATAGACTTCTAAAGGTCCCTTCCTCTTCCAAAATGTCATGCATGCTGGCATGCTAAGACCTGTGGGGTTCAGACTTATGACTTGGGGATGGGCAAATCTTATTAAAGGGATACTCAAAGCACCAATATAACATTAGCTTAATTAATTTTGGTGTATGAATCGTGCCTTTGCAGCCTCAGAGCACAATTTTCTGCCATTTAGAAGCCTCCTGTGGGTTTTGCCAGAAGGTTGCCCTTTCTAATGCAGGTCCACCCATCATGGATGTCCCCAGTAATGCACGATTGTGTCATGATCCCATATTTCTTAGTTTTGGGAGGTATGATTGTTTTGATGCTCAAAGTAACAGTTTGAGAGGCTCTTATAGTTGCCATATCTGTAGTGCATTACCTCTGTGCTGACCAGATCTGTAAATCTTCTGGTCGTTTGGCTAACCAATTCAGAGACTTGTTCATGGCAGTTAAAGGAACACTATAGTGTCTGGAATACAAACGTGGATTCCTGACGCTATAGGTTTAAAAACACACTTTAGGTGTTCTCCCCAAATTACCTATCGTTAAAAAGGTGTTTAACTCACCTTATTTCCGGCGCCACCTAGATCTGTCACAGCTGGCTCTGCCCCCACCCTGCCTCCCTGACTAAGATCATAGATCATTGCAATCATTGCTATGAGAAACGTTCAGCGTCTCCATGCAGAGGGTGGACAGCTGAACGTCAGTGTGCAGCACTGACACAGGAAGCACCTCTCTTAGTCATCTGAGTGACTGCCACTAAAGGTGTTCTTCGGAAGTAATGTAAAGTGCTTACATTAAAAAGCCTGTATGGACTGACTATACTCACCAGAACAACTACATTAAGCTGTTGTTGTTCCGGTGACTATAGTGTCGCACAATTCCTGGCAGGGATCTACGGCTTGACTTGGGTTAAATATTTCCTGCTTCATCACAGACTCCTAATGTCTTCTGAATAGGGTTTAAATAACATTTTCAGTAACCATCAACTACACTGGGAAAACAGGAAAATTCACGAGCAGGAGCCTAATTCTTATGCAACAGCAGGCCACGACCTGTGGTGAAACTGGTTAATAACACTCCTTATAATCCATCATCTGATTAAGAGATTAAGGAGGAGTTCCACATACTATTATGTTTGGGTCGTTTCACATTCTCTCTTAATTCGGTCTGCTAATAGCTTAATTTGTGTTGGAAAAAAAGCAGTACATCCAGGAACTCAATTGAACTAATGGTCGTAGTGCATTTAGAATATTCAATACAGATCGCTTCAACCATTTGTTTCTATGGTACACAAATAGTTTGTATCCATTGTGAACTGTTAACATGTGTATTCACTGTGATTTAACAAAATAATTTGTAAGTGTCTCTTAATATTAGCAAAAAAAGATAAATGAACATAATGAATGGTTTTAAATGAATGGTATCCCAGTAATGTAAGCAATGTTTGACAAATAGAATGTTATTTACTGTGTGCTGTTAGATAGGCATACAAACTAATAGAATGAGAGAAAAGAAATATTTCATGGCAGGTTCCTTTCCGTACTTATGATAACACTCTGTGGAGCCATATGATAAATCACTGTTGTTCACTAATGGTATGGTCAAATGACAATGTTGGAATTAGGTTAACTAATATCTCTGCAATGGAACCTCTCATACTCTAGTTTCTTATATTAGACAAATGGTTGTATAAGCTATTTATTATGCAAACTTCTTCACATTCTTTATACATGTGTTAATTACAACAGGACAAAATGGGAAATTAGAGAAATTGCAATGTATCCTTTTAAGAAAATATTGGTGGATTATAGGACTTAATAAATGAAGATGAGGTTCATCATAAGGAAGTTTGAATAAAGTAGATTTTTTTTTGTGGTCCCAAATACACTTTATTTACAATTCTGCTAGCAGAATGCATTGATGAGGTTTGTTACCCCAACCTGTAGTATGTTAACCGTGTGCGTGACCGGTGCAATGCAGGGGGGTAATGGGGTGCTCTGGTGCTGCATGGGCTGGTAGATAGATCAGAGGATCTTCCTCATCAGCCCTGTGTGAGAGCATATAGTCTGCACCTTGGATGGGCACAGGTAAAAGGCAGTACGTCCTTGGTGGTCTGAATGGCTTACAGCACTGCTTTTGGAATGGCAGACACACTGACTGTGATCTGCACCTGCTAGAAGTGCAGACTACATGACTCCCCACAGAATACTCGGGAACCAGCTTGGTGTGTTCTCCACTGGACTAAAACAACGCCGTATCATAGTGGTCTCCACCAGACCACCAGGGATTATAACTCTTCCTTGACCAAAGATAAGCAGACACTTTTCTTGTTTCAAAGGTATAATGAAATATGTAAAGGGAGGTTGGAATCACAACACTCACAGTTTTAACCCACACACTACTCACAGCCAACCCACACATGCCACTCAACCTACACACATAACTCTTGGCTACCCCAGCAAACACACCAATCACAGTCATGCCATACACCACTCACACCCTCCCCAGAAAGACTATTCACAGCCACTATGCATACATCACTAACAGTTAACCCCTTCCAAGACTTGCAACCTCCCAAACACAGCCTTTCCCACATGTTACACAATCAAATGGATGAATTCTATGACCCACAAACACACAACACACTTAAAAAGATAAAGGCATAACGCCCTAAGCGTACCAGGAGATCAACTAACAAATCTGTAGTGGAGAGCAATGAAACAACACAGAGAATAATGGGTACAGAGAGAAAAAATGTAGATGAGACAAGTCTTCAGGATTATGCAGGGAGTGCTACTGAACTTACTCAAGTACTACTGCTATTGATGCTACTCAGAGTGCCCACTGCACAGCTCGAATGAATCTAGTGATGTACTTGCTTGCGCTGTGCTGCTCAGGAGGACAGATAATTATAGAGGGGCAGGACCCTGAAATTGGCATTGTGCCATCAAAAGTGGGACTTTTGGGAGGCCTGCAACACTGCAAGCAGTTTACACACACAGCATTCATCACACATCACACATATGCAGAAGTTTAACACGCAACCTTCAACACACTCACTGATAGAGAGACAATAGGGAATGCCAAATATTTTAAAAACCTCAGGGGGCAAGAGATACAGGCAGGTAAACAGTGAGAAAGAGACAGAAAGTTGTAGAACAGAGACGTGTGACTGAAAAAAAGAGAGTGACATTACCGACAACAATGAGAAGAGAGATTACAGGAAGATAAGGAAAACAAAAATTAGTGGGTAGAAAAACAGGACTTTTTCTTACAGTTGTCAAAATATTTGCACTGGCCCTGGTCGCACATGGTACTATTGATAGACATATATAATTTTGACAAGAGGACTTCAGAGGTTTCATTTGAGAAGTCAATGGTGCATATGAGAAAGTCAGAATGAATCTGTATCTGGGGACTTTGATAAAATAGCCCTGAGTTAAGCCTATCATTGCTTCCCTCCACGGTTGGATGGTTTTGGACAAACACATCTGTATTCTCCAAGCCACAGCAGACCCATTTTTTTGCCTGGAAATGGTTTAACAATGGACTGTAGTGGCTATGGTGCTCTGAGGGCCACTTTAACCTGAGTATCACACATTCCACACTATTGAAATGCGTCTTTGAAAATGTAAACCTTTAAGTCATGCGTTGCATAGCTCAGATTCCACTAATATTTATATTTAACATGTAAAATCCCCAACACTTTTAAAGGAAGAAGACCGGCAAACAAAATTAAATTAGGGAATTTTAGTAATGACAGAAGGCGAGTATTTGCATTACTTTCTTTATCCAGCAGCACAGATCAATCAAGTATGTTTAAACCAATCAAAAAATGATTAACATCCCATATATAAGATAGGACAGCCCCCAAATCTTTCTGTTTCTTTGATGTGAACGGAGATAGTCAATTTACCATGAACAAAGAATTGATGAACTTGATAAACGTCCAGTTAAGTCAAGAAACAACTTTCTTCAGCAGCCTGAACTTGTCCACTTGGTATTACGTGGTATTTGATACTGAAAAGAAGAAGAAACAAGTAAAAGGAACGTGTAGTGAACTTCATGTAACATATATACTGTGAACAGCATCCATATATTAATAAATTCGACTCTAGCAATAAAAATTGTTAAGTATCTAAGTTCAACGACAGTAAGCAAGTAATATGAATTTACCCATATACATTCTGATAATACGTATTCAACCACATAAAATAACCATACCATGGAAAAGAGAGCCAAATATGAGAGAAAATTAAAAGGGGGGGAACAAGTAAGGGAGGGAAATACTAAATTAAGATTATAGGTACACTACATTAGCATAATCTACAATTTTACCACATGAAAGGAGGCTTCATATTTGCATGTTTAACACTAATCAAGAAGAGAAAAAGAAGCATGAGAAGGACGAAAATAGAAAACTTGAAATGTGTCTTCCTGAGACCAATCTGCCAATCGCATGATGTTGGTGAGGGAGGCACCCAACGTAAAAGCATGTGTAGCCGCCATGCCCCGTATAGAATGAGCACCGAAAGACGTCTCAATGCCTTTCTTGCGAGAGTAGTCGTAGACACCAGTTTGTGTAGTTTGGGAGTATATCGGTGTTGGTGGGTGTGAGTAGTCTGCAGATCAAAGGATCTTGATCCACTGGGAGTCCCTGAACCGGAATGTGTGCCACCAAGATCGCGGACCGCATGACATTGATAGATCGATATGAGCGTCCTAAGGAAAAAGAATGTGCAAAAAAAATTTAAGATCATAAGAACCGGTGCTGTAAAGGAATCAGAAACCCTCCCCAAACACCAGCTAGTCCATTTGTTCCTGGCTGCGAGATAACAGCGTCTGGTGCCCGGTGCCCACAAATCCCATAATAGATCCTTAGTGACCTGTGATAATCCATCTGTTGACCAGGATCCCATGAAATCTTTCAGGCTACTACACCCTGTTCCAAATTATTATGCAAATTCTATTTAATTGTCACAAAGATTAAATATTTTGTTTTTCAGTTTAACTCATGGATGGCATTGTGTCTGAGGGCTCTTTTGATCACTGAAAACAATCTCAGACACCTGTGATAATTAGATTGCCAGGTGAGCCCAATTTAAGGAAAAACTACTAAAGGAGGGTGTTCCACGTTATTAAGCAGAGCACCATTTTCATGCAATATGGGGAAGAAAAGGGATCTCTCTGCTGTCGAAAAGAGTGAAATAGTTCAATGCCTTGGATGAGGTATGAAAACATTAGATATTTCACGAAAACTTAAGCGTGATCATCGCACTATTAAGAGATTTTGTGGCTGATTCAGAGCACAGACGGGTTCGTGCAGATAAAGGCACATTAAGATTTCTGCCAGATCCATGCAACGGATCAAGAGAGCAAAATACCATTACATAGCAGCAAACAGATATTTGAAGCTGTGGAGTCCCGCGGATATCAAGGTGTAGAGACCTCCAGAGTCTTGCAACTGTGCATAAACCTTCTATTCGGCCACCACTAACCAATGCTCACAAGCAAAAACGGCTGCATTGGGCAGAAAAATACATGAAGACTAATTTTCAAACAGTCCTGTTCACTCATGAGTGCTGTGCAACCCTGGATGGTCCAGATGGATGGAGTAGTGGATGGTTGGTGAACAGCCACCCTGTTCCAACAAGGCTGCGATGTCAGCAAGGCGGTGGCGGAGTCATGTTTTGGGCCGGAATCATGGGAAGAGAGCTGGTCGGCCACTTTAGGGTCTCAGAAGGTGTAAAGATGATCTCTACAAAGTATGTGGAGTTTCTGACTGACCACTTTCTTCCCTGGTACAGAAGGAAGAACTATGCTTTCTGTAATAAAATCATCTTCATGCATGACAACGCACCATCTCATGCTGTAAAGAATACATCTGCATAAAAGGAGAGAAAGTCATGGTGAGGCCTCCATCCTCCCCTGACCTCAATCCTATTGAGAACCTTTGGAGCATCCTCAAGCAAAAGATCTATGAGGGTGGGAGGCAGTTTACATCCAAACAGCAGCTCTGGGAGGCTATTCTGACATCTTGCAAACAAATTCAAGCAGAAACTGTCCAAATACTCACAAGTTCAATGGATACAAGACTTGTGAAGCTGCTATCAAATAAGGGATCCTATGTTAAAATGTAACGTGACCTGTTAAAATGTTTTAAAAAGTTAAAATGTTGTAATAAGTTTGATTGATATAGCGTTTGATTTCAGTAGATATGCTGCAAACATAACAAATGACAATTTTTAGTTCTTTACAACCTATAAAGTGTTTTGAAACTTACTGTGCGTAATAATTTGGAACAGTGCATTGTAAGTTTTTTATGTTTTAAAAAAATACTGTTATCATTAGGAGGTTTGTTCAATACAATTTGAATTGTACTCTTAATAGTTGATAACATGAGAATTATGCTGACTGTTATTTACATCAATTATTTAGGTAAATTAGAAAAATATAATTTGCATAATAATTTGGAACAGGGTGTAGTTCCAGACATTCTTACAGGATGAGGGGATGAGGTTGCCCCCACGGGTCAGTCAGCAAAAGTGGAAAGGATGGTATGAGGAGTTGATGGTCGCACGACAATTCCAAAAGATCCGGGAACCACAGTTGGCTCTGCCATAGAGGTGTCAGTAAGAATAAGGAGCTTTCTTGAGTCCGTACCTGGTGGATCACCCGTGCGAGCATGGAGAAGGGGGAAAAGGCATAAACTCCCTGTTTCGGCCAGTTCTGGAGAAACGCGTCCACCGCTTCGCATTCTGGATCTGGCAGCAAACTGAAGAACCTGTGAAGTGGTCGGTTGGGCCGAGATGCAAAGAGGTCTATAATCAATGGACCTCTGAGATTGAATAGAGTACGCAAGGAGCGTGCATTAAAACGTTGCATGGCTCTGTAGTGCAGCGGTCACGGATATATTGCCTGAATGGAGGCCAATAGGAGTCCCACAACCCGTCTTAGGAGGTGTAATGAAAAGTGATCCATGCGTAAGACTGCAAATTTTTTTCTTCATGGCAGCGATCTTCTTGATCGGCAGTCTGAGCACACAGAAGGTTGAGTCTATCTGGAACCATACAAACTGGACCACTTGAGAGGGTATCAGTGCGGACCTGTCTTGGTTCACTACAAAGCCCAGGGATTTGAGGAAGTCTACAAAACAATGTAGTCTGCAAGCTGAGCCATGCAAAACAGTAGCAAATCATCCAAGTAGATTATACATTTTATGCCTAGAGATCGAACGCAGGCCAAGACCGGCTTCAGGAGTTTTGTGAAACACCACGGGGCCAAGCTGAGTCCGAATGGGAGGCACATGAATTGACATGTTTGACCATGCCATTGGAAGTGTAGGAACTTGCAACAGAATAGAGCCACTGGTACCGAAAGGCAAGCATCTTTGAGGTCCAATCGAGTGAACCAGTTGTCCTTTAGGACTAGATCGCGAAGTAGATGGGCCCCTTCCATCGTGAAGTGATGGTATACCACAAAGTAGTTGAGCTGCTGCAGGTTGATGACAGGACAAAAGTCTCTTGCCTTCTTCTTAACTAAGAATATATTGCTGAAGAAGACGCCGTCTTCCTGCATGTGTTCTACCACACATTTGGAGACAAGGATTCGGACTTCCTCGTTGATCAATGACTCATTGTCTGCGGATGTATGCACGGGTGGTGAAGGGTGTGCTTGATATGGTTGGGTATGAAACTCAATCACATATCCTCACACTGTCTGTAGGATCCAGGCATCCGACGAGATCTATTCCCAGTTCTTTAAATAAAGGGAGAGTCTGCCTGCAGTCAAAGAAGAGACATTTGTATGAAGGAAAGGACTTACCTTTGGAGGGAAAACATCCTCTGTCTCTGTACGCACCTCTGTAGTAATGTGATGTCCACGAGGCTGACGTCGGATAGAACGATGATAAGGGAGGGTTTGGTTTGGAGCCCAAATTCCAGAATCGGCTGGTGGTTAAGCTCCTCTGCTGACCAGTAAAAGATAGAGATAGAGGAGTGCAAATACAAATGTATATGGTATACTTAGAGACACTGGTCAGTCCTTTAAATGTAACCTATATACAAAAAGATCCAAACATAGCATAATACTGTTTGATCAAATAATATAATGAATAAATGTGGATTTTCACTTACACTTTGCAGAGCCACATATAGTAGGCTCTGACTATAGTTGCTCTTTAGTAATTCCCTGGTATGCTGAACTCCACCATGTCTCCAGGACTTTCCACTTGTGCCAGGATACAGGAGATGTAATAATTCCAATAAAGAGTGGGGATACTTTTCAAAATTTAATAGCATTCACAAATATACAGGGACATATATAAAGTGCATAAAAAGGAATAGCAGCACTAAATATACAGGAACATATATAAAGTGCATAAAAAAGAATAGCAGCACTAACGCGTTTCGACTAAAGTAAAGTCTTTTTCAAAGTGCATAAAACAATAATCACCATGTTGAATATTTATATCTTCTCTAATGTTCAAATTTGGCGCCAAAACACCTCCGTCGTGATGTCCTCCTCCTACTTCCTGGTTCCGCCGCTTCCGCGTTCCCGCCCTCTTTCACGTCACGTCACGTTGCGTCTGACGTCATTGACATTGCCCAACTGCATATACAACATTGGGCCCATTCCATGATCACACTGGGATCGAGCTGGGTCCCCTGTGTTTACGCCAGATCTGCAAAATACAAGATTTTTGCGATAGGGCCTAGCAGGTCTAGCAGTTTGTCCTGTGTCACTTTTCAAGGGTCGCAGCCGGTTCTCGACATAAACACCACTACCGTTTGGTCAAACTCAGGTGCCATTTTGTCTGGCAGTGTTGGGTGAGGGCATTCCGCTCTCATGCGGGTGCGCGCACCTTGCTACAGGGGCTTGCATAGCCAGTAGTGGACAAATTTCATCAGAGATTGTGGTAGGGTCCATTCTGAGGATTGAGGGTGGCGAATGCTTTGCCGATCAAAGAGAGGGCAGCCCTGTGTGTCCAGAAACAGCCCTCCGTCTTCCGTGAAGAAAGAGTCCTTGTCACCGTATGATTCTTTCTCTTTTTTAGAATCAGAAGCAGGCATGTCCAGCCAGTTACTCTCGTCTTCTGATTTAGAGGCGTCTGCACGCCATTAATCAATGACATCCAAGGGATAGATATCATCATCCTCTAAGGATAGTACTGGTGGGGGTGCTATTGGTCAAGTGGCATGTTTACTGCGTTTAGCAGGAGTCTTCCCTGATGCCTGAGCGAGTGGTGCCGGGATGCCGGCTCGTTGGCGTTTTGGCAAGAGTGTAGGTGCTTAGAAGAAGCCTGTGAGCCCATATCTTCTATGTCATGTGGTGTCGGCCCCACAGCCTGTATAGCAAGTTTAGGCAGTACTTGTGCTAGCATTTTTGTTATTGCCTTCTTCATGGATGCTGCCACCGCAGCATTGATCATCGCCTGGAAACCTTGGCTTTGTGGAGGGAAATCCGACATGACCACATCCAGTGTTTCCTGTGAGAAAGCAACGTTTATGTTAGGACGCTTGCATAAGCAAGGCCTGGTGGGTAGACCCCTTGCTCTGAGCAATTGGGGGTAGCCTGGCACCAGGGTATCTTAATTCAGCCTCACTAGAGACTATGCAATGAGGGCATGTTTAAATGCTGGTTGTACTGTGGCTGATTGTATGAGGGGAACAAACCTTGTAATTGTGTGGAAGCGTCAGAGGCTTCAATAGCCAAAGGGAGAACCCCTAAGTCTCCAACTCAGGGAGGTACCTATAGCACATTGGTAATAATTGGTACCGCTAGCAGGGATAACCCTGATTAGTCTCTAGCAACAAGCCTGTGGCCGGGGAAGGGCTGTTGGGCGTGTTATGACAGCAACAGTCTCCAGACAAGGAGCTTCTCCCCATAGAAATTCCAGATCCAGCCATCACCGGTCGCTAGTAGGGGAAATCCAAAATGGCCACCGTGAATCTCGTACCCTCACAAAATTAAAGATGGCCGCCACGCGCGAGGACCCGGCGAGAGGAGTTCCCACGTGTCCGTGTGACAAAGTAAGGTGAAGAAGAAACTAGCTCTTGCGTCCCCGACCCCCAGTTAGTGTATACAAGGTAGAGGGAGCCCTCACGAAAGTGAAGTGCTGCGGTGCGATAGTCAGCCGCGCCCGTTAGTTAGTAAGAAGATAGATATAAGAGTAAAGGGAGACCCTGTGCCGACCTAAAAGTAAATAGGTACTATTAAAGGGGAACAGGAACCCCAGGAGGGAAAAAAACAAAAGAACAGTAGCAGTGAGAGAAACAGGTGACAGGTAAAACCCCAAATAATCAGCAATATAAAGCAAAATAGTACAGTGTAATAAAAAACCATCAGGAGCAAATGCGCCTCTGCGTGGAGCAGCAAAGAAAGAGGAAGATTTGGTGGCTGTCCTATCTTATATACGGGATGTTACTTATTTTTTGATTGTTTTAAACTTTCTTGATTGATCTGTGCTGCTGGAAATTTATAGTAAAGAAAGTAATCAAATATGAAGCCTCCTGTCATGTGGTAAAATAGTTTTTTTTAAATTTGCCCAACCCTTGTACAGACACCCATAGCGAGATCAAGCATTCTGTGGTAGGGGTAAGATCCAAGTGTCAGATTTGCATAACCGATGACATCCAATAGGGAGGTAAAACTAAGCTATTTTTGTTATTATCATATATGTATACATTCCATGTGCACATTGACGTCCAGTAATATACAAAAGCCATATGCTCAAAGATACGGAAAAAAAAAACCCTAAGAAAAGAAAATGAATCTATTAGTCATTGTAAGAATCTCTTAGAAACCATTGTCATCGATATCATTCTGTGAACATATGGCTTATGCTTACTTCTGTGCAGAACTTTGGACATTGTATATACATTTTACTAATAGCAAAAAAAGGGAGGGATCCGCACACTCATCACCTGTGGACCTCGGTGCTGTACCTAGTGCTGGCAAACCCTAATCATATGGTAACAGCAAAGTAGTCCAGGCACTCAAGGTCTTCATACATCAGCAGATTTATTGGAAAAACTTTTTTTTTAGCTGTATCTGTCCTGTTTTTTTCAATAAATCTGCTGATGTATGAAGACTATTGTGTATAAATGTGACATACCTCTTGCAAGCTGTCCATTCATTGGCCCCAGTGCTTGCTGACAAGATATGTCTTGTAGACTTAGAGACTTTTTATTTTTGTCAAACTGCAATTCGTTAAAATCTGGGCCATTCATGTGATCATCCGAATTGCTGAATTTCAAGCCGAAATGTAGCCCATTCAAAAACCAAATGAAACGTGCAATGGATGAGCATGTTTGTTTTGCATCTAGCTTCAGCATTCCGCCACTGGTGCCAAAGATAGAGATGCTTGATGGGAAAAAAGATGATTCATGGTTAGGGGACAGCTGCTTAATATTGATTTTATTCACTGATCAAATGAGGAGTGGCCAATATAGAGAAAAGTGAAGATGCCGTAAAAATATCTATATTTATAATTGTATTAAATATATAACATATAAATATATAAATATACATTTTTGCTCCTTCTCTTATTGCCCCAATTGATGACTTTTTCTCACTTGATCTGTGAACTGAATGGCGGGGAAATGCGCCTATTAGCGTAATGCTAAATATACATAATCTTCATATTATGTATACATTTTGTAGGCACAATGAATAGTCAATTTCAGTGTCCTGGTTTGTCTTATTCATTTTAGAAATCTTTTCCCGTTAACAAAATTCTGACGAGATAAATCGTAATATGACTGAAATTTGGCCATCCCGAAAGTTTTTTTATTGTAGGACACAGTGGCTTAATTGTAACAAATGTGTTCCCTGTGCACGAGTCTAATGTAGCGTAAATCCCTAAACTGTGAATTGTTAGAAACAGAAAAGGCTAGGAGAATTTTAACACTTTGGGTATTAGGAAAATGTAGTTTTGATATCTTTTGTGGATCTAAGAATTTTTTTGAAAGATTTTTGAAAATGGTTAAAAAACAACATTTAATAAGTTCAAATATTTTATTCCCTACTCCATTTGTGGAAAACAGAACAAGAACAAACAATAATTATGTTGCTGGAATAAACATGTCATATACTGCCCTTATAATACAGAAAAACCTTTAAATTATAGTGGCACTCTCTAATCAACCAAAGGTAAATCACAAAGCGAAATTGCATTGTTTGGAAAAATTTCAAAGATTTCACCTATGTACGGGAACTAGAGCTGCTTGTAATTATAGTCTCTGCATGCTGGTAGCTTTAAATAAATTAGTGGCTACCACTTCGAGGCAATGTGCTTAGGGCCTGTAGTCCCTCAATGACCCTGGGCCCTGATTCTCATACATCGTGAGATCTTTACAATTTTTCCAAGCAACGCAATTTTGGATATACCGTTTGATGCAACATGTGTTTTATGTTTTTTTTTTTAAATGTATGAACAAGTGTTACCGTTTAATTAGCCTTTTCTTTTTTTCCCCTGCTGTTTTTTGTTATTGTTGTTTTTCTCATTTTCTATCAATAATTGTGGCACTGGGGCAACAGAACACAGCTAACTGTTATGTAACCAAGGTTAAAAATATATGAAACAGGAAAGTGCATTTCTTTTGGAGATACACGGAGACATTTAGTTGGCAAGCCCTTATTGCGGTTATCATTATATACCGGTCTGTTCATTTTTGAAACTGGTATGATATATAATTACTGATGGCAATTTCTATTTTATATTTTCTATGTCATATGGCCTTTCTTTTTACAAATGCTATCCAAGTTTGTGATTTGTTTGTATGGTGTGGTTTCTCTACCCATTATTGACTAAATTGGGTTTTTAAATCATTACCATAGAGAATAAATTCAGTGTCATATTCCATTTTTTGTTCAGGCTTTCCTGGAGTAACATTCAATCCATTATTTTCAAAGAAGCCATCTGGCCTATGCACTAACTATCTTTAAATATTGTGGTTTTAATTCATTATATGGCTGCTCTGTTAAACCTAGTAAAGATTCCAGTATCAATGAACACAAAATGGATGACAACATTGGTGGTAAAACTGTTTTGGTTTTAACTTTTATAGATGACTACAGCTGTTTCTAATCCCTGTGTTCTCACTAATTTCATCAGCGACATCTAGGTAAAATAATGTGTATTTGTGTTGGCAAAAAATGTGAATGAGTATTTACGAATGATGCTTAAAATGTATTACACCAGTAAATCTTAAATTGGAATTAAATGGATATACTAAGCAGCACCAAGCAATTACAGCTTAAGTTAGTGGCCTTGATGACTGAATAATGAAGGCTGACAATTGTAAGCATTGCCTTTTCTGAGAAAAAAAAAGTTTACATTTGTCAGACAGCCACTAGAGGCACTTCCACTAAAACAAATTACGGTCTCCAGTTTCATCCACATGACGATTCTGAACACAGATGTCTTCCCAGAGAGAAGCAATGCAATGCTTCTTTATCAGGACTATCCTGTTGCTGCGCATGAGCAGGTGGGCCATCAATGATTCCCTATGAAGAGGCAGAAAATTGGCCAAAATCATCCATCTGAATGATCTCATGTTAAAGGGATACTGTAGTGCCAGGAATACAAAGCTGTATTCCTGGCACTACCGATCCCTCTGCCCCCTCCTTCCGTCCAATGTGGGGTCTAATGGGCATGCGTGTTTCCCCTATGGGGAAAAATCTTATAGTGGAGGTCCTCATGCAGAGCGTGAGGATGTCCAGTGTCAGATAACAGACCAAAAGTCTGTTACGACTCTGGAAACGCCCCCAGTGGCTGTCTGATAGACAGCCACTGAGAGCAGACTTAGTCCTGCAATGTAAACACAGCACCCAGACCACTTCAAAGAGCTGAAGTGGTCTGGGTGCCTACAGTGTCCATTTAAGGATGAGCCACGGCTGCAGTGAAATGTCGATGAAAGAAGAGTTTCACTTTTTTTTTTTTAAGCTTCCACAGGGGTCGTATAATCTGAACAACCTCAGGGATGCACAAATGTTTTAAATAGATATTTCTATTTATAATGTTAGGGTGTTCCTTCAACACAATTTATAGGAAACTGTTACTAATCTGGAATTTGCAACACTTAATAAAACATTGATATTTGCCTACAACTTGTGTTAATCTTTTTTATTCTTTTTTTTTTTTTTTGCACAATAGTCTGCATTTATTTCTATTAAAGATTTAGCAAAATACATCACAATCCTCCATACTTCTGCATGGGTTACCTCCTTAGTGAACATTACTTTTATTTATATATATTTTCTCAGTTAAAAGAACACTTCAAGCACTAAAACCACTGTGCCAGGAATACATTGGCACCCCAAAGTAAGTAGTCACACTACTTGTTTCCTGCAAATGCATGGCCAGCTCATTTGCTAAGTGCCTTTCTGCATTGAAATGTCACACAGTTAACCAGCAAGTTATAATGTCAATAAGGGATTGTAACAGCCAAGATGGCTGGACTGCAGTCAGTGGTGTGGCAAAATCCATGGCAATCAGGGCACCCAAAGCCCAACTGCTGCTGCCCTAGTAATGAATATGATTTACTTCTGTATCACCCATGTACTATGACATAGCCATGTGTTCACAGTCTATCATTCCACACAATTAATCATTTTCTATTTAAACCCCACTGTGATCAGCATTCAGCAATTGCTGACAGAGGTTTAAATACAGCTTTTTTGATATATGTTTGTGTTCTCATTCATTTATAAACTAATTCAAACTGAATTCAAAGTGAATTTAAAATGTAAAGCCAGAGTAGCTAAACTGAAAGCATAGCTGAACTTTTCCAGTTTCCCTATTTTGACCTTAAAATTGAAAATCACTTTGAATTCTCAATTTAGAGAAAGACTCTGTGAGTCTTTAAAGCTTTCATTAGCGGTATCCACTAGCTCTAGCCTTTCCGGGGTTTCATTAAAGGAACACTGTAATGTTAGGAATACAAACATATATTCTTAACGCTAGAGTGTTACCATACCAGTTTAGATTATTGCAGAGCCCACAGAAAAAAAAGTTTTACTCACCTTTACTTCCCTGGCGGGCTTACCTCCACAGCTGAGATCCTCAATCCTGATGATCTCAGTCAATCCAATGCCTCTGCACAGGAAAATATTGGGAGGCTAGCGCGTATGTGCAGTAGAAATAGGCATCTCCTCATAGGCATGCATTAGACTCTGCATTATGCAGAGTGTGAATATGCCAAACGTTGGTGATGTAATCTTTGCAGGACTGCATCAAGGAAGCCCCTCTAGAGGAGGTGTTGGGCAGCAATGTAAACACTGCCTTTTATCAGAAAAATCAGTGTTTACACTGCAAAGGCTACAGGGACAATCTCTATGGCCAAGAAACACTACATTAAGCTGTAGTTGTTATGGTGCCTATAATGTCCCTTTAATAGATTCACAGGTTTGTTTGTTTTTTTAGTTTATTTAGAGGATTTGGATTACAAACAAAACCTATAAGGGGAATATGATTTCCTGAACTGTTGTATATCACACCTTCTGCTTTTAAAATGGCCAGATATGGACAGTTGTTCTAGAGGCTGGTGGCTGATAGGATGATCAGGGGAGCAAATACTCCACTACATTAGAGATGACTTTGACATGCAGAACTCCTATGTACAGAAAAATGTTAATAATAAATAAATAAATAAATAAAACAAGATCACTGAATGTTATTATTCAGATATTTACTGTGACTTTTATAGCCTTTGTAGATTTGTTATACACCAAAAGAAAAAAACTCCTAAAATTGTGAGCTATTAAAAAAGGGGGCAACAGGATAGATAAGAAAGACTAAGAGATTTGGTTCCCAAACAGAGACTGTCCTGAGGAGGCAAGCAATACTGGACTATCAATGGACAGTTTAATTAATAGATGAATTACAAAAAATTGCTGAATATGAGCATTCACCATTGTTTCATGTGAATAAGTGCTAGATTCTGGGAAGGAAATAACTCCCTGGTACAAGGTAGATAAGGCACTAAGACACCCCCTCCTTTGTGTTTCTGTCTTTGTGGGAGGGAGTGGTTGAGTCTTGCATACTCCGATCATGAACACAGGGTTCTGGCTGTCACATTTAGAAACAAAAACACCTTCTCTAACACAGACGAGAGGTATCCCAGACACAGAAATACAGAAGTAGCAGTGCTCAGTGGGATCACAACATTCTGGTAAGGAGACGCCAGATATTCTATTGGAACAGCAGTGACAGGGTCAATTGTCACCAGTCTAAGATTTACAGACTATATACTGAGCATCGGACAGTATACTCCTATTATGTACAAACAAACCGGTCTGTATCAGTCACTGATACAGGCAGGCACCCAGTGTAGTTGTAGAACGCTCACAAATCTGACAAAATGTGAATGCCATATACTTTGCTCAGCAGGTCTGAGGTCCAGTGATGCAGTGTATGCTGCTGCAGTCAGGAATGTGGGGGAGTGGTTGCAGGAAGTGTTTGAAGAAATATAATTTTTTACCCTGGACATATTCCAATTTATGCTATTATTTTAATATATGCAGATATAGGATTGCACCATGATTGATTGTATAAATAGCCCTTTGTTACACAATGGAAACTTGTGAAAAGAATAGCAACATAGAAAATGTTATTCTTAATAAACTCTACAATTACATATTTTTTTCCTGCTCTTGCAGATTGTTTCAACCTTTAAACTGCAGTTATTTAATGTGCCACATTCCTTTGCTATTTTTATGACGTCATGTTTAGATGCCCACAATCTCTACTGTTTTCCCAGAAACCTCTTGTTTACTCTGCTTTGCCACTGTATGTAATAAGCATTGTGAAAATCTTATCTTGACAGCACAAATTAAAATTTTTGCTGATTGATCTTTGCACTGCTATTTGGCAAATGCCAATCTCTAAAAGTTTATTATAAACTCGTAATTGCTATTTTATGGAGCAAAGTTGAGCTGCCTGCTAACAACCAAACATATTTATATTATATATAATGTATTTATAAAAAAAAATAAAAAAAAAAAATGTCAAACAAACAAAAAAAAAGTGACAGACTGAAAGTAATAATCACTACTGTTTTCTAATTTAGCACTTTTTTTAATACACCATGCAGTGCAGTTTTGAATTGCCTACAATTTGGTTCTTAATGAATAAACTCTATTGTACTAACTATTTTTAACTATATTAACACAAAATAGTTCTTCATACATAACCTCCATTGTAACTCAAATGGCATTAATATACAATGGACCGTTTTTTTTTTTTTAATGAAGACCTATTTATTGACCTATTACTTTGGAGCAGGCATAGCATCATGGGAGTTGTGGCATTAAAACATTTTAGGGTCTACTTTTTAACCACCTTTACAACCATGTGTCTCCTTTAACAGCATTTGCATAAAATAAATGCTTTTCTGGGTGATATTCTCACTCTCTCTTTTTTTTTTTTTTAGAGAAGTCCCCAGAATAAAGAAGACATCTACTTTCCTTAACTAACTTTAACATTACTGTTTATTATTACTCTTTGTATGAATAAGGTCTCAATGTATTTCAAAGGTTTTTTTTTTTTTTTTTGTACAGTGCTAATATAACAGGTTGTTTTGGATATCCTGTACAGCAAACATATAATTATACATTTTAGCTCATATTGCAGTGTCGGTGTGCTTTTGAAGGTAAGAGATGTCTATATTCAAAAAAGTGTGATAGCAGTATCCAGCCTTTAATCAGAGAATTGTGTTTTCAGTGATTATGCACAGTGCTGTACAGTTTGCTGATGGTTGGGCAGGCCTGGTGTATTTTTAGCACTGTGGAGCTAATGTTACTTCTCAAAGTTCAGATTGCTGGTCTATTCACTCACTAAAAATTGATAGTCTTCCTCATGCCATTGTTTACTACAATTTTATCACGTGTTTTACAGCTTACAATAAAGATCTCATAACTGTAAAAGATATCGTGAGAGTCAAACATAAGTGTGACATGTCAAAGTACATATTTTTTTCTAATCATTGGCCACTTTATATTCTGTTTTATTCTTTACATTTTTATTTTTTTTTTAAATTTGTACTGGTAAGGTTTTTATGTTTTGAATATTTGTCTTTTTAGAATTTCATGTACATTATTTATATTATAGTGTATCTGTCAGCACATGAAGGGAATTCATTTATACAATAAGCTAGTAGAAATGTAGATGTAAAAATTGGTATATGCCAATGGCATCACCCTCACTGTCAAAATTCAAGCTACACGTGAGCGTTCTAGAAGTTATGTGTGGTGGCAGTTCCTTCTTATCTTAATATTTTGGGCTTCCTTCATTCAGGCACCAAAAGGGTTAAAATCTATTAACCTCTGATTCGTTCCACTTCAGTGAGACTCTCCCCACTGCAGTTCCTAGCTGTCTGCATGTGATGTCATCCTTACAGATGACCTGTGTCCAATCAGAGGCTTGTCATAGAGAAGCATTGGGACACACAAATAATGCTTCTCAAAGAGAAGCACTAAAACCACCACTTCTCTAAGTAAAGTCACTCCCTCTTTGAACTGCTAAAGGGATCTATAAGAAAACAACCTTTTAAAAATATATGGCAGAGGGAACATGCAGTTAAACCTTTAAGCACCAAAATGCTTTAGGGCACATCCGTTTCCTTTTAACAGCTCCTAAAGTAATTATCTTTATGATAAATTATGTTTTCATTGCAGTGGGAGCCTTTGTACATTAAAGTGATCATGTCACGACAGTTACTTTATGTGTTTTTTCAGAGAAAGGAGTTTTCTTCTCCAAATAATAAATGCTATAGTCTGGTTTGTGGGTATCTGATACATTCTTGAAGCAAAGCACACAAGCATTTGGTTCTGTTTAAAGACAACATACTAATTCCCAATTCATGACACTAAACGTATTTTCATTACTCCCAGAGAATTAAATGGCTTAAATGAAATATGCTGTACTCATTACCTATGCCCTATTTCTTAACCTGTTTCTAAACAAGATTGTCTTCCGTGCTGTTCCTGGGGATGGAGTGTCATTCATTACTGATATAACTGCCAGGGAAATTAATTAAGGGTTTACACTTAATTACAAGCTCAATTCTTCTAATTGTTGGGGTACCACTAAACTTGTATTGTAATGCACCCTTCCCAATCATCCCAATTTTGTCGGGACAATCCAGATCTTTGGGTCCTGTCCCACTTTTAGGGACACCAGTAAACTGTCCCCAAAAAGTGTAGTGGGAGCGCATCATTAGATGCACTCATGCTACACTTAGGGCACTGCAGAAATCACTGAAACACTGCATGGTCTGCTCACAGTGGGCAGACCTGTGAGATTGACATTGCATTCTTGCCAGGCTTACCTGCTAGTAATGGGCGGATCCAGTGACAGAATTGCATCACTAGTCCTCCTTTACCCCCTCTCACCGGTACTCCAATGTTGGAGGGTTTTGCATTGCTACAAAAAAATGCCATGCATACCTACCAACTTTAGAAGGTTTCCTATTGGGGTGGTTGGGCTTAGGGCAAGTTCTTATGGCAGACCATAGAACTATAGCCATAGACTTATGGCTATAGTTCTAGGCCCTGGTGCCCTCTGTATAGCACAAGTGCATCTAATGATGCGTTACCCCATGGACTAAAATTGAGATGTTGTAAAAAAAAAAAAAGAATTATGTTTATGTAGAATAAATGTTGCTAAAAACTTTATATATCAAGCTCATTTTAGCCTAATAAACAATAATGCTGATTTAGCGTAATATATAAGTTTTAGATTACTGTTGCACTTTTTTTTTTTAATGCTTGTCTTGCAATATGTTTAGTCAAAAATAATGTTAAAATATTAACTAAATATATTTTTTTAGATTAGCATATACAATAAGGCTTAAAATAGAAAAATTAAAGAATAGCCAAACTGAAATAATTGAAAGGAAAAAAAAAATGATTATAAAAAGGTATTGTTGGCAGTTATGAAATTGGAATAAATTTCTAAAAAAAAATGGCAAAATACCTATCTGAAGTTTAAAAAAATTTGTATATTAAAAAAATATATAAATAAAATAGAGATGTTGTGACAGGACCCCGAAATTGGTAAATTTGGGATGCCTGTGTTGGTGGTCCAGATTAAGTCTACTTTCAGTTGGCAACACAGTAATCCTCAGGGAATGCTCAGTAGGAGTCTTACAAATGCACCTAGGTTCAAGACATTTTTCTTTATAGAGTAGTCCTGCAAGTTTTCTCAATAACTTATTCAGAGCTTCGTGTCCTGGGTGTTTCCTGCAATAGCAAAGGACAAAAATAGGATAAAGAGGGTACCAAATGGGCTTCACAAAGTGAATCCCAACCAGTACAAACCAAGGCTGAACTGTAATAGGTACTCCAGCAGTAGTAATAAATGGGAATACTTTTTGTAGTTCTTAGCCAATGTTGTATTTCTAGCTCAAATCTGACCAGTTCCAAATGAGTCCTTTTTGGTTCTCTACCTCCTTCAAGTTGTTGTAGTGGTTATGGTGCAATATACCTTTGGGCGTGGTCCACCAATTTTCTATCAAACATTTTTGGAGTGGATTGACACATACTGGATCTCTTCCTGTCCCCCTGCAGCTGCTTATTTAACTGCGCATTAGACATGTGCAATTTGTTTAGCTTCAAATGTAAATTCGGATGAATGTCGGCAATTCGGACGCTTCTGAATGTCTGAATTGCTGAATTACCGAATTTCCGAAGTGCCTAATTTCGGAAGTGCTGAACTGAACCGAATTGCCGAAGTGCCTAATTCCTGAATTTCGGAATTGCCGAACCAAACCGAACTGCCGAATTTTGGAAGTCCCGAAGTGCTTCGCATTTCTGAAAAGTGGAAAAACAGAGGGAGGGAAAATTACGGGAATGATGACAGGAATCAAACCCTACGCCTAACCCTACCCCTAACCCTTCCCCTAAACTCTACCCCTAACCCTCCTCCTACCCCTACCAATAATCCTACCCCTAACCCTACCCCTTCCCCTAAACCTAACTCTACCCCTAACCCTGGATGTGTAAGTGGTTGTGGTGGTTAGGGTTAGGGATTAGGGGTAGGGTTAGGGGTCGGGGTAGGTGTTGGGGAGGGTTAGCGGTCAGGGTTAGGGAATTGCCGAAGTCCCGAAATACCGAATTGACGAAGTCCTGAATTTCGGAAGTGCCGAACTGAATTTTCTGCCCATTCACATCCCTATTGTGCATCATAGCTGTCCAGTCTTGTACGGCAGTGATAGACTGCAAGACCTGTAGGGAAGGCTAGTAAATTGACAGGAAACAGGATGGAACTTAAAAGACTCAGAGCACCATAATCACCGCAATGAGTTGTAGGGATTATGGTGCTTAGAGTGCCCCTTTAATGTCATCAAACTGAACAAAGCAAGCAACGAGCAATGAAATGGCTGTGTGTTTTGGTATTCAGCACAACAACATGTGATAATAATACATCACTTACAGGAACACTCCATTGGTATTTTGTTGAACAGTTTAGTAGATATTCTCCCACTTAAATCATGCATGCATTTAAAGGGAAACTATAATGCTAGCTATAGAAAGTTGTTTTCTTGGCACTATATTACCCCATAGTCCCCACCTCCCTCATGCCCCTCCCCTGTGCCTCTGAAAGGGTTAAAACCCCCTTTTGTCACTTACATTATTACAGCGCCGATGTCCCTCGGCGCTGGGTCAGGGTCAGGCTCTGTCTCTGCTCCTTCTCCCCTGACGTCAGCTAATGTTGTGGACTTAATGCGCATGCACAGCGAGCGCCACAAGCACATTAGGACTACCCCACAGGAAAGCAGTGAGGTTTTAGCTGATGCTAGATGTCCTCATGCAGAGCGTCAGTTAGGCAAACAAAAGTCCACTGCAAGGTAATGAAGGCAGTTTCTCAATCACTGCGATAATTACCATTGAAGGGTTAAACTGACAGGGGCACTGCACCCAGACCACTTCAATGAGCTGAAGTGGTCTGGGTGCCTATAGTGTCTGTTTAAGTAAACATTTTTATTGGGATTATATCTAAAAACAGCTTGCAATAATTGAGGGTATATCTAAAAAAAACCTTACAAAAGCTGCATATCTCGTCTGGAACCTTTCAATTGCAATTCCTCCTAATTTTTCCTCAGAACAAACTTGCAGTCTTTGCCAGGGGAATGACCAATGAGAAACATTTTTATTGGGAGTATATCTAAAAACAGCTTGCAATAATTGGGGGTATGAGGGATGGAGACAGCCAGGAGAGGAACCCGGAGGAGCTCTATCTTGCAGCTCCGCTGGGTTTCTCTTGCGAGATCCGGACCATTGCCATGGCAATGCTCTGGGTCTAGCCAGAGTGAACTCTAGCCCCAGAGGCTAGAGTTCACTCACCACTAGCACCACCAGGGATGGATGGGTATACAAACGGCTTGCAATCATTGGAGATATATCTATAAATAGCTTGCAATCATTGGGGGCATATCTACAAACAGATCTCTTGCCTGCAACCTTTGCAATTCTTCTAGCAGAGACTTGCCGTCTTTGCCAGGGGAATGACCAATGACAGGCAATTTTTGAGCGTGCATGCGCATGTACTTGGATATGTGTGCACATGCTTTGATCCATGGACAAACAGGTAAACTGAACCCAGTGGATGCTATATCACACTCTAAATCACTGTGGAGATAACAGTACTGGGAATATAACCTCCATGTCTGTCTGATGTTTTTGCAATTCTTTATTAAAGGCCTATAGGATAAGATGCACCTGTCACATATATATATATTGCAAAAACATGCAGCACACATTCCTATTTGCATTCTTTGTGTCGATATAGCACACAATTATAGATAGTATCAACCACCACAGTTTGATTTTACCACCTGTGTGACTTAGTAATCCATGAAGGACACATTCCGATACCCATGTATCCCATTCTTTAGTAGTTGCCCCATTTCCCAGCTAGATTGCCTGCCAAATATTGGGGAGTTTACCATTCTACTTATTTGTTCATGGGCCAGTGTGAAGTGGAGTCTGTGATGTGGGGTACAGAAAACCAGTTGTTTTTATTGCCCCCTTGTGTCATCGTCTGATTGAATGTTGGGACTACCAAAGTAGTTGCTCTTTAGCGATTCAACTTCGGAATTTCATTAATTGTCTGCAAATTAGACATTGAGGCATGATGGAAAAAAAATCACCATTGCCTTATCATTTCCATGTCATTATACAGTAAACACTGGTCATTAGGCAGATTTTGACACATTGCTTCACACTGTGACTCTTTGGTTAACGAGACCCATTCACTCCTTACACTGAAAATAAAACAAAAACATAGAAAGTGCTGAAAACCAAGAATGTGTGTATGAACTATGTTTGATGTGCAAAAAGCAGTTTGTGTAAACTTACTGCAATGATCTCATAGAAACATAGAATGTGACGGCAGATAAGAATTATTCGGCCCATCTAGTCTGCCCAATTTTCTAAATACTTAAATTAATCCCTGGCCTTATCTTAAGCTAGCCTTATGCCTTTCCCATGCATGCTTAAACTCCCTCACTGTGTTAACCTCTACCACTTCAGCTGGAGGGGTAAAATAATACTATCTGACATTATTTTTTAACCTTTGCTCCTCTAGTTCTGTACAATCTCATGAACACTTATTTCTACTGCTAATACCTCTCCCTATATAACCAAGCATTCTGCTAGCATTTCCTGCTGCTCTATTACATTGTCTGCCTACCTTTAAAGGTACCCTGTAGGCACCCAGACCACTTCAACTCAGTGAAGTGGTCTGGGTGCCAACTCCCATCACCTTTAACCTGGCAAGTAAAATTATTGCAGTTTTTATGAACTGCAATAATTACCTTGCAAGGTTAAGTCCTCCTCTAGTGGCTGTCTACCAGACAGCAACTAGAAGGACTTACGGCTTCTTAGACGACTTTTGGTCGTCTAAATGACGCTGGGCGTCCTCACGCTATGCATGAGGACCTCCAGCGTTGCCGGAATTCCCATAGGAAAGCATTGAATAAGGTTTTCCTATGGGGAGGTCTAATGCGCATGCACAGCCATTGCCGCGCATGCGTATTAGGTCATTGGCGCATTAGGTCATTAGGGACATCGGTGCTAGATTCAGGTAAGTGTCTGAAGGGGGTTTAACTCCTCCAGCAACATGGGATAAGGGGCGGGAGGGAGAGGGGCACTCCAGAATTCTCTAGTGCCAGGAAAACAGGTTTGTTTTCCTAGCACTAGAGAATCCCTTTAAGTCATCCCTTTCCTCCGATGTTGAGGTTAGGACTGTATCAAATATTTTATACTCTGCCCTTGGGTTTTTACACCCAAGATGCATTATCTTGCACTTATCCACATTACATGTCAGTTGTCACAGCTCTGAACATTTTTGAATTTACAAAATAATTTGCCATTTGGCTTATCCCTCCTGGAACACCAACCCTGTTGCAAATTTTAGTATCATCAGCAAAAATACATACTTTACCATCAAGACCTTCTGCAATATCACTTATAAAAACATTACAGAGAATGGGTCCAAGTACAGATTCTTGAGGTACCCCACTGGTAACTAGAAATATGCTCCACTGACTACAAGCCTCTGTTGTCCAGATCCGGAGTGGCCACCGGGCAAACTGGGCAAATCCCCTGTGGGCTTCTAACTGGGCCACATGCAATGAAATGCGGCCGCAGGCAGGGAGAGAGGGAGGGAGACAGCCAGGAGAGGAACCTGGAGGAGCTCTATCTTGCAGCTCCGCCGGGTTTCTCTTGCGAGATCCGGCCCATTGCCATGGCAATGCTCTGGGTCTAGCGAGAGTGAACTCTAGCCCCAGAGGCTAGAGTTCACTCACCACTAGCACCACCAGGGATGGATGGGTATAATGCCTGTTGTTTTTGAATTTTTTTTTATTATAAAAACATATATTAATACATAAATATTGGCATTTACCTTCCTCCCCAACACACAATCCTTCCAAACACACACATCCCCCTTACACAGCACCCTAACACACACACACACACACACATCACCCTCACACAGCACCCTAACACAAACAGCATCCTCACACAGCACCCTAACACAAACAGCACCCTAACACACACATCACCCTAACACAGCACCCTAACACACACACACACAGCACCCTAATACACACACATCACCCTCACTCACACATCACCCTAACACACACTCACACACACAGAACCCACACACAGCACCCTAACACAAACACACATCACCCTCACACAGCACCCTAACACCTACACATTACCCTCACACAGCACCCTCACTCACACACACACACACACACAAATGGCACCCTTACACACACACACTGCACACCTCACACATACACACAGCAGCCCCCAAATACGCTGCACCACTTACACACACACACACACACACACAATACTCCCAAACACATATGTATATATACTACAGAACCCCTCACATGCATAATGCACCCCTAAACACATTATATTCCAGACAAACACTAGATTACCCAACTATGGATCATCTACAGATATACACACACTAGATCTCTATACACACTCTGGGTCCTTCAAACACATACTAGATCCCCTACACACAGACGCTGCACCACCTACACACACACACTACATTTCTGACATACACACTCTGGATCCCCTATGCACACACTAGATTCCATGTAAGCAAGCACATAGTGTCAGTGAGTATCCCAATTATGGAAACCCCTGAGACAAGTTTCAAGTAACCACAACGTAAGCATGTTATTAAATTTGCTTGTGCTATGCAGAACAAATACGGGGCCCTTTTCTCATGCTAGAGCTCTTCAGCAGAGCCCTGCGCATGGTCTGCCCTGGAAGAGCATTGAACCAACATGCTCACTATGTGATGGCACGTGCTTGTCATTGTCACTATGTGGCCCGCACCCTTTTCAGTGGGCCGCTGTGGATAAAAAATGCTTGGGACGAATTTTTTTTCCAGTCCAGCCCTTCTGTTGCCTGTCACTCAGCCACTGCCTAACCTATTCAACAATATTGGAATCCAAACATAAATATAACTATTGTCATATATGCAGTTCTCTCCTTTTCCTCTCCTATCACTGCCCTTATCCTCTGTCAATAGTTTACTGAAACACAGAATACAGGGAAGGTATGGAGATTTGTCTTTCCTTGCATTGCAGGATGTGATGTGTGTCTGTTATGTTTATTGTATCCTGGGGAAAGGGCAGGGAAGGACTTGCTACAAATTGCAAAAAAGTAAACCACACTGCAGGTGGCTGCAAAGAGTCCGTTGATGTTTGGAACCACATTGACTCTTTCAACCTCAGATGTGGGCAGGTCGAGTAACTCCATATGTAACTCTACTTATTATTTCTCCTTCCTCATAATGTTTACCAGAAATCGAGAATGCGTCTGAAATTTGTCATCATTTGGTGTTAACGAGTTGTGAAAATCACAAAC
Source organism: Pelobates cultripes (assembly GCA_933207985.1). Taxonomy (NCBI): domain Eukaryota; kingdom Metazoa; phylum Chordata; class Amphibia; order Anura; family Pelobatidae; genus Pelobates; species Pelobates cultripes. The sequence goes on from OW240914.1 coordinate 284,846,620, forward strand.
CGCAAGCGAAGCCCCGGCGCGTGCCGACCCTGTGTGGCAGCCCTCTCGTTAGAAGAACACCATCCAGGGGAAGCATTTACGGATTGCTTCCCACCTCTTTCAGCACCCAAACGAGGACCTCCCCAGTGCCATTGGAGTATTTACACCAATCAATTAGAACGTTGGCAACTTGCAACATAAGTGTGAAACCGCAAGGGAAGTAACTAACGAGTGCTTCCCTGGGTGGCCACCATTCGTACAGACGAACACCGGCCAGGGGGAGCATTCGTGTCCCGAAAGGAGAAGCTTCCCTTGCTTGGTTTCACCCAGGGAACCTGCGAATGGAGACGGTTTGTGACTGTTGCCGTTCTGGGAGTACCTGAGATTGGTCGGGTCTTTGGGGACAATGACGGTTTGGTGGGCTTGGAAGCCCAGGAGGCAGGAGTCTTTCCCGTGCTGGGACTCCCAGGTACAGAGGGTCCTGGAAAGAAGACCCTCTGCTACGGGAAGTGGGAAATCCTGTATTTGGGTGGAGGAAACTGGGGACAAAGGAGTTCCTGTCACACGCACAGGTCCCTGGGAGGGGGAGGACCCCAGGAGGGGACACTGAGTGGCGGGAACCATGGACAAAGGGACAAGGGTTCCAGTTCTGTCCTGCGACTCCCTTTGCATGGGGAGAGTATAAAGCCAAAGTGGGTTGTTGTATCCCTGGAACTGTGTGTTGTCCAGTTACTAGGGAAGATAGGTCTCTTAATTTCATTAATAGTGGTGGGGGGAAGGGGAGGTGACCAGCTGGGTTACTCAGAGCTGCTACAGGTTAATATGGGGTAAGATGGCGTGGGTATAGTGGGATAATAGGGGGTCAGATGGCAGGGGGTGTAGTAGGTTAATAGGGGATACGAAGCAGGAGGTGTAATAGGGGTAATATGGCTGCTTAATTAATTTAATAATTAAAATTTATATATTGCACTCGTCTCCCTCTTATTACCTTGCTGGGGTCGAGTGGAGCATGCTGGTGGTCCAGATCCTTGGTGGTCTGGTTACTTGGTCTGTACCTCCGCAGGGTACATACCATGCTTCTCCCTCTGCCCAGGACCCACAAATCTTACCTCCGGCCCGTGAAGGGACAGTGCTGCCCTGCATGGGCCTGTAAGGGAGATCCTGTGATCTCCCCTGACGGCCTCGGCCAATGGCCATCGCGGCCCACCGGGCATTTGCCCGATGGCAAATAGGAGTGCCTTGGCTTCCTCCAATGCAAGTACTCAAAATGTTTCCTGTTTGACCTCTTACCTGGGGTCTGCCAGGCCCTGCTCTTGGCCCCTTATCTCCAGTCTGAGAGCTGAAAGGTCCTGCTAGGAGATTCTGTTAGCTCTCCTGTTCTTCTGTTCATTAAGTTGCTGGCTCTTACAGAGGCAACTCTTATCAGACCCCAGGGAAAATATCAAACCTTAAAAAAATAATTTTGACTACATACATTGAAGGGCACCAGGGAACTCCTGGCACGCTGTTTAGTGGTTATGGTACATGGGGTGTTTTTTTAAATGTATATTGCTCCTTAAACAGTAGTTCAGATTCTGTTTATTTGTGGATCCATGCGGTATCACTACCGGAGCTTGTCCGTCAGGGACCATATTTTTCATGGATAAAGGTTGGTATAGATAGCTGTTGTCCTGTGGCATGTCACCTTTCTTCTACACTCACTACATCCACCTTTTCACTGTCCTATACAACATACCAGGAGCTTCTGCCTGCTAGTAAGAAGGTTAGGAGAGGAGTGGACAAGTGAGTGCTAGGGGACAGTGCCCAGAAATCATAAAGCGATCATTACATCATTACATACATTTATGTCAAGCTCAGTGCGCTGTCTGCATATTACGCTTAGTTCGCCAGCCTTCATGATTGGCGGACAGCCTGACATACATTTACGCCATGTTTACATTCCAATTCTTACGGCAGACCTGCCTTATTTCAAGGCATGTGCGCCCATTTGGGTGGTGCCGGTTACTTGATTGCCGTTAGTGGACCACACTTTTACCCTGCCCACCAACATCTTGCTTCACCAGACGCTGCTGTAAGGGGTTTGGATTTGCTTGAGAGATGAAAGCGAGGTACAGTATTAGCATGTGTTTTCTTATAGATGCATCCTGTGAATTTCTCTCCAACACCACCTCCACAAGATACATGATGCTTGGCAGGTATGACTGTTTTAGTGTTTAATGTGGATAAGAAACTGCAATGAGGCTCATAGTAATTTTCAGCAGCAGGCCCAATGTACTTCCCTGGAACCACTGTTCCTGCTTAGGGAAAAGTAGGTAGGGCGGAACCAGTCCAGATAGTACTCTCTGTATCTAGATGGAGGTTCCTCCAGGCAGCCACAGGGGGCACTGTACTGGGATGAAGTGATTACTCTTCACTTTCTCCTAGGTCACCAAGCAACGGTGCAAGGGCGAGAACAAGAGAGGAGGCTCAACTCAGCACAGAGTGTGTGGAAAGTGAAGCATCCAGGCAGCTGCTGGTGAGTGTGTACTCTGTATGGGCCAGTCTGTGGATATGTGTATGGGTCAGTCTGTGTATGTGTATGGGTCAGTCTGTGTGTGTGTGTATGGGCCAGACTGTGGGTGTACATTGGATTGGCTAAAATCGGCAAGTGGATGGGGCCAAACACCGTTTTGACCAATCCTCATGTAGAACGTGGAGATGCTGAACGGCAGTGCTGCCTACTGTGCAGCACTGAGCCAGGAGGCACCTCTAGTGACCATCTGAGGAGTGGCCACTTGGAGGTGTCCCAAGGGGTAATGTAAACACTGCCTTTTCTCTGAAGGCAATGATTCAACTCACCAGAACAACTACATTAGGTATAGTTGTTCTGGTGACTATAGTGTCCCTTTAATTATACCTCTGAGGTTATTGGAGTAAAGAAAGAGATCATATTATATGCTTACATTGACAGGGACCAAAGTATTTACCCACCAATGCGGGAACAGTTTTCTTTGTAACAATACATTTGCAGTCTGTTGTGATACATTTGCTGCCTATTGTGATAAAATATACTTTTCCTAGCATGCACTTTGCCTATTTCTTGTTAGCATCTTATTTTCAAAGGTTTTTCAATCTTTGTAACATAGCTTGGCACTGAGGCAGATGATGATGTAGATTATTGCTACAAATAACCCTAAAACAGTTTCACAGCAGCTAGATTAAACTCTATTGTTAAGCCTCTTAGTGGCACTGTGTCTTTATTGTAGTACATCATTATATCCATTGTAAAGTATTACTATATATAAAGCAGTTAGACTACCACATAATGTCCGATCAGTGTCTTCTGTTGTCCATTTAGACCAGAGTTCGGCAACCTACAGCTCTCGGGCCTTGTATGGCCCACCCCTGCAAATCTCAGGTATGCAAATGTCCATGATAAAATTATGGGCAACAGCCCCCAAGCAGGGACAGTGCAAGCCTACGGTGGCCCAGGCAGCATCCTTAGGGCGCCTAAGGAAAGGGATGCAAAAATGACCCTGTACTTTGGGGGTTTGACAGGCCAGTTGTTTACCCTGACAAATATACTGCTGGTTCTTACTATCCTCTTTCTGCACAGCTCTCCACACCGTGTGTGTGCCCGTGTTCTATCAAATTTCTCTAGAACAATGGCGGCCAGGATGTGTTGCTCAGCATCCATACAAGGCACGGATGGGAATTGTGCAGGAAGACTACAGTGAATCAAAAAGCCGCAATAGTAACCAGTGAGAAGGATCTACTCCGGCCCTCCCAGGTTAAAAAAAAAGGTACAACAGGCATATACATAAAAGTGAACATGAGCAATGTGAGCATATAAAGTTTTTGGAATTCTGATGCTGATATGGCAAAATGGCAATACCAATAAAACATTATAATGTACCCCAAAAATTGTGTGAGCTTCAGCATGGTGCATCTCTTTAAATAAATGTACACAGACGGGACCTGCGTGATTCTTTTGTTACTCCTGTTGTATTGACATAAATAGGAGTTGAAATAGATGTAGTGTCAGGCCAATTGGAATAGTAGATGCATGATAAGGGAGAAATATGACCTAACGCTTGGCAAGATTTTAGTAAGAGACCAGATCTTTATAGGGGTTCAACTGTCAACACTGTGTCATTGGCTATTTCTTGTAATGACTAGTATCTTGGGCAGATTCAAAGCTCCCTGCTGTTTTGATATAACCTATACGCAGATTTAAATGAAGGCCATGTTTTGGTAAAGCTGTTATTTTCTTTTGCTTAACCCCTTGATGTGAAACTGTGACACGTAAATGTTTTAATTAAAGGGAAACTATAGTCACAAAAACAACTTTAGCTTAAAGAAATAAATCATGCTTGTGCAGTCTGACGGCTCAATTCCCTGCCATTTATGAGTTAAATCACTTTTGTTTTTGTTAATGCAGCCCTGGCCACATTTCCCCTGGCTGTGACTGACACAGCCTGCATGAAAACACAGTGGTTACATTTTGAATCAAATGTAACTTACTTTAAACGTTTTTATCTCCTGCTCTGTGAATTAAACTTTAATTATATACATGAGGATCCTGCATGGTCTAGCAGGCTATTAACAGAGCAGCTGATAAGAAATTCTAAATTAAACAGTATTTGCAAAAAAGAAAGTGTAAACATTAGATGACTTTTTACAGGAAGTGTTTAGGAAGGCTGCGTAAGTCACAGTAAGTGATTTAACTCTGGAATGGCAGAGAATTAAGCAATGAGACTGCAGGAGCATGAGCTATACACCAAGACTGCTTCTTTAAGCTAAAGTTGTTTTGGTGACTATAGTGTACCTTTAATTAAGTTAGCTATACACAGGAGCATAGTACTATTATGACCTCATATGGTATTTCTCTGTAGATGTTACTTATCTTGGTTATACTACATACTTCAATATCATTTTCAGGGGAGCGGGAATAAGGAACATCAGTTCCAGTTTAAGGACCCGTCACCCATGTCAAGTTTGAAATTTGTGCAAAAAGTACTTTTCACGCTTGTCTTAAGACTTACTCAGAGCACTATGACCACTTCCTGGAGACTGTATGTGCACATACAGAGATTAACTTCTTAGCTACCGGTGGTGTGACAAAGTCCTGGGCTGGCTCATGTCTATTTTGTGCAAAAATTGATGTCTGACTCAAATCTTGCACAGCATTCTGGTGTCAGACAGCTAATGGCGCCCACGTACTCCCCCCAGGCTGTGATCCCTAATCACCCTTCCAGTGAGGGGAAGGAATGTCTGCCAAGGAGGATTAGGTTGAGGGGAGAACTTGGCCTCAGCAATGGAATAAAAGTTTTTGTGTTGCTTTATTTTTGTGAAAGTTGTATAAAAACAACTGTATAAAATCACTGAATTAACACAAACTTTATGAAAACACTGGAATTTGTTTGGAGAAACCCTTTAATAGGAAACAGTACCAACCTTGTCTACTGAAACAAGAATTGTTGGAAAATGCAAATTTATGGCCATAAAAACCCACAAAACCAGACAGATCAAGTCACTCTTGTTTTTAACTCGGCTAATTTGCTCTGAAATTTATGATTCCCTAATGAATTCAGGTCACAGTTTAGTGAATAACCATGTAATTGTGAGCATAAGCTCAATTAAAAATAATCAGCAATTCATTATTTATTTCACTTGTGTCCAGGATCGATTTTGCTCTTCTAAGTACAGACATAAGGCAATGGATGAGACATTGTTACAAGTGATGTCTACAATGCCTTGACACAGTTAGGGCAAATCTGCTGAATTTTTTTGTGTCAAGTAAATATTTTTTTTTATGTCCAGACGCAAGAGGTAGAATTTGCGACAGTGGATACTTTTGTCACGGGTGGGATTAAAACAATAGCATATCATCCTAGATTCAGATGGGGGGGAATGCCAGGAATCCTTAAAAGGCAGCGGGGGCAAAAATAAACTGCAAGAACATGGGCTATGTTTCCAAGAAACCCATAATGAATATAACAAGCACCCCTCCCTCTCCACATCCCTTCTGCCATTCCCCTCCTCCAGCCCACAGATGTGACTTGCTTGCTGTCAAAAGATGTATTGTGTTAAAGGACCAGGGACTGTGTCTCAGCAGAGACATGACACAGCCCTGTACAGATGGGAACTGGGTCTGCCCTATTTGACAGCTCCGTATACCAATGGGTTGTTGTATTGGAATCCCCTGGCTCAGGAAACTCTTCAGATGCCCAGGTTAGTTAAGCACTTCCATAAAAAGAAAAAACACAAAAATTAATCGGACTTCGGACTATATCTTTAACTCACTAATTGACACTTGATGTCTGTTTTTAATGTTTCTTGTTCATCTTTCGTTTCTCCTCTGCACTTTGCTGCACTGTGGTTTATATGATACCAAGAGTATGAAACATTAAAGAAATCAATAGCAACAACTGTATATAAGAGTGCGGATCACTTCACAGGTTACACAATACTTTGTCTTTGTTTTTAATTGGTTTAAGTGCTGCTTCTTGGAGAGCAACGGAGTCTTCTGTAAGTGCTGACCGGCCTAATTCCTTCATCTTAAGACATAATTCAGCAGGAAAGCAGAGATGTGCTTGCAATGCCAAGACAATTATATCAGGGCTAAAAGTACAGATGCTCTGCAACTTTCCCCCGAGATCTCTTAATATAGCCTTTTAAATTGCATTATAATGTAGAAAGCACTATCCCGTAAATAGGAATAGTGCTTTCCTGTGATGAGAAAACTCCTCCTTAACTAGCTTCCTTCTTTTAATTTGCACGTTTACCATTTTCCTGTTACGGCAGTAAAACCTCCAAACTGAGGTTTATGCACTAAACTAGGAGGGGAGGAAGATCCAGTCTGGCTTTTGATCCAAAAATCAAATCTCTTGTCAATTATCGACAATTCCTGCTCTAATAAATGAACCCCCTTTGTGGATTATTCACCAAGCACTGAATAGGAGAGAACTGATTTGGGCAAGCAGTGACTGTAGTCATGGTGGAAATTGTTTCCAAATCTGCAAGTTTTGCCAAAAATGTGAAATTTTAGTTTTCAAGATGTAAATTAAATAAACTCCAGAGTTTCAGTACAGCACATTACAAAATGACAAACTTATCTTGTGTACAACCGTAAGGATTGTTTGTGCCTTTTATAAATACGTAAATAAATAATGTAATCCTTTACCATTTGATCATTTCCTGTTAGATGTTTGTATGTGGGATAAATTCATTGTTTTCAATATTTTCCCACTTCTTCAGTAGATCCCCATTCACTTAATAAATCAACTCTGTTCCCGTATACTGCTGCTACCTATGTTTCAGTTTTCATTTTATCCTACAGGTCAACGCTACTAGTTTAACGCTCTATAAAGAAAGCTATAAGAATGCTTCCTCTGAGGATGAATGTAGTTTACAGGAACACTTCAATCACCATAACCACTACATACCCCTCCCCATTTGAAAAGTGCCCTGTGCATGTTTTGCTCTGAATGGGCTCAGTTTGGTGTGCACTTTTTTCCTAGCCACTTTGCTGGGAGAACCGTCATTGTCATCTTCCCCTTCTAATGTGCTCACCTTCCTGTCCAGTATCCATACCTCGCATTGTTTGGAGTTATGTCTTTGATTAAATGATGCAGAATATGCATTATACATACTAGATGGCAGTGGATTTCACTTAGTGTCCAGGAGGATGAAGAAGAAATAATTTTATAGAAATGTATGGTGGATTTTGCAACTCTGAGTTCAACCCTTATATAGGGACACTCTACACCAGGGGTAGGCAACCTTTTAGCAGCACTGTGCCGATATAGGATTGTGATGTCCCATAGCGTGCCGGTCCTATTTCTTTTAAATTGAGGTGCGTATGCTGCCGTATTCTGCTTGTGTTATTTATACTGTAGTTGCTTTGTATTGTTGTATTTGTGCTATATGAGCTATTATATTGTATATGTTCAGGAGTAGTTTGTGGATGATACATATCGTGTATGATACATATGAATGTGGGCTGTGTACGGGGGCTGCTTGTGGAATTGTGTGTGGATGGATATGCCACATTTTGTGTTTCGTAGTGTGTGTATCTTTGGGGTATTTCATGTGAGAGGCTGCATGTGGGGTTGTGTGCATGTATGTGGATTGTTATTGTTAGCGGGTTACGTTTGTGCAGATTGTGTGTATGTTTGTTTGTGGGCTGTTCATATTATTTGTATGAGTAAATCTAGCAGTGTGGGTGGCTTCCCTGGGTTCCAATGGGGACCAGGCTGGCCAGGTACAGGTCAATTACAGGAGCTGCAACAGCAGCTGCAGGCTGCTCTACTACAGTGTGGATTCCCATTCACAAGTGCTGGGAGGAAGTGATCTGCAATGCATAAATTGAGGATTGTCCTTCACCACCTTTTCGTATTAGCAGATATCTGAAGTTTCACTGGGACTCCTGATAGGCCAGAGCCTGTTTGGCTGTAGCAGCCTTGAGTGCCGTGTAAAGACACCTTGAGTGCCGTGCATGGTACTAGTGCCGTAGCTTGCCTACCCCTGCTCTACACATTTAAAGCACTTTAAGAGCAGTGGCAGAACTACCACGGTCACAGGGGTCGCAGCTGCGACCAGGCCCGCAACACCAGGGAACCCGACAGCAGCTCGACCCCTGCGATCGTGGGCCGCCATCCCTTCAGGGCCAGTGCTCTGCAGCACTGGCCTGTGCCACTGAGAGAGCCATTCCTGTCAGTCTGGGTACCGCTCGGCCACATTACACAGAGTCGGAAGGTACAGGAGGGTGAGAGAGAATTAATTAGACAAATTGGGGGTGTGAGAGATGGAATGAGACAAATTGGAGATGGGAGAGACGGAATGATACATATTAGGAGGGTGAGAGAGGGAATTAGACAAATGGGGACTGAGAGAGGGAATTAGACAAATGAAGGGGCTGAGGGGGAAGAGGGCATGAGACACATTGTGGGGTTGGGGGAATGAGACACATGGAGAAGCTGGGGGGAGGGGATGAGACACATGGAAGGGCTGGGGGGGATCAAACACATGGGGCGTCCGGCGATTTTCTATTTTTCTAGTTATGCCTCTAGTTAAGAGTATGTCCTTTTTTTTCATTTTACAAAATTGTGCAGATTTCAATAGAAATTGACACCTTAATAAATTAACCTTGATGCACCCTTTTGGCTGTCAATCAGACAAGGGGTCCTGTTAAAGGGACACTATAGGAACCCACACCATTGACATAGTCTGGGTGCAGTGTCACTGTGTCATTAACCCTGCAATGTTAATTATAGCAATGACTGAGAAACTGCAATAATTATATTGCAGGGTTAATTCCTCCTCTAGTCACTGTCTACCAGAGTTTTAGAGAAACATTGCAGTACTAAGACAGCATCAAGTGGCTGACTACCAGACAGCCACTAGAGGCGCTTCCTTGTGTTTCACAGATTTTTACTTTGAGAAACGACGCTGGACGTCCTCACACTTTGCATGCAGGAGGAAGATCCAAATTCAGTGCCAAGAGATGTCAGCGCTGGAATAAGGTAAGTTTTTAACCCCTCCAAATTGGGGAGGCACTGCGAAAACAGAGGCAGATGGACACTGTAGCATCAGGAATACAGTTTCTTTAACCTGCAACGTAAATACAGCCACTAGAGGTGCTTCCTGAAATTTCACCGTGACTCCTGACGCTTTGAATGAGGGCGTCGAGCATCTTGAAAAACCCCATAGAAAATCATTGATTCAATACATTCCTATGGGGAAGGTCTAATGCGCATGCCCATATTTGGGCAGTGGAGTGTCCATTTAAATTGATGACAGTGCCATTCACTGAACAATGAACTGTAGTGATTTAATACACTAGTAACTGACCTGGTAACATAGCTGACTAGATGATTTGCTAATTTTTGTAGTTCATTGGTCAGTTCTCAACAATTCACTTTTAGTTTATTCACTATACTCCAACAGGGTTATTTACTAAAGTGAAAATTTAAAGTTAATTCAACTTTAAAACCAGATTAGATTAAAGGGACACTGTAGGCACCCAGACCACTTCAGCTCATTGAAGTGGTCTGGGTGCTGTCCCCCTTTTGCAGCTAGTGCTGCAATGTAAAACACTGCAGTTCCAGAGAAAGTGCAATGTTTACATTGCAGCACTAAGTCTGCCCTCAGTGGATGTCTACCAGACAGCCACTAGAGGGCTTCCGGAATTGTAACGAACCTTTGGTCCGTTATCTGATCCGCTGTGCATGAGGACCTCCAGTGTCAGATTTTCCCTCATAGGAAAGCCTTGATTCAATGCTTTCCTATGGGGAGGTCTAATGCGTGTGCTGCATTTGGGCCCCCGCTTGTCGCGGGATGGAGGAGGGGATAGATCTTCGACCCGGTGCTGGGATAAGGTAAGTAAATAAAGGGGTTTTAACCCTTTATTTACCGGGAAAGGGTGAGGCAGAGGGACAGGTAATACCAGGAATACAGCTTTGTATTCCTGGCACTACAGTATGCCTTTAACGGAATGAATAGTTGATAGTTTTTCCAATTTGGCAATTGTGTTCTTAAATTTGAAATCCTCTTAGAAATAATTTTCAATTCTCAGTTTAGTGAATAATCCTGCATATTACAGTGGATTGAAAACCATATTGCAAAAATACTGCATATAATAAAATTCTCCAACACAGTTATAGTCACATTATTATTTTAACCTAAATTATGCAATTCTATTTTTAATTCATTGCAATTTGACATTTAGTGAGTAATAATACCATGAGACATAGCAATGATTGGTGTCTTCAACAAAACACAATTTTCAGTGACACAATTAATTTAAGAGATATTCTTATAAGGTAAATTTCATGCATCTCCTGTATGTTTGGTGTAAAAAGAACCCCAGATCTTTGAATTACTTGCACATAGATACCTTTAAAGCAGCACTGTCATGCCGAACTTACCTTTCTCCTATTGTTTCCTCTTCTCTTCCTCTCTTAGGATCTGTTCTTCTTTTCTTCTTATCTGATCTAGTTTTCTTTAAAACTCAAAACAAAGTATATTGTCTTATATATTTTTCCTACGCTTGCCCAGCTTTGACCCGGGAAAGGAGCCAAGTACGCTCCATTTCCTTTGGTCAAAGCAATTTTCTCACCTCTCCTCCTGCTGCTTTAATTGCCATTCGAACACCGGCAAAACTACCGAATTTCATCCTAACAGAATGAGAACAGTCTGTCCATTCATGTTAGGACGCAATTCGTTACTTTTTGTTGGGTTCCGATCCTATTCGTGCTACGAGTGGATAGCTCCTTAATTCCCATGGTATTAGGGAGGTATCTACAAAAAAAATTGGTCTTTCAGCCAAATATATTAATACTAAGTAAAGATTACTTAGTATTAGTAATTAAGGGAGATTAAAATCTCCCTTCTGCTCCTATTGGCTATACCACGAGTAGGGGTATGTGTACTAAACAGTGAGCAGTCAGTGACTGCTGACTGTTGTAAAAAAGACCCCTTAACATTCTAATAAAGTGCCCCTCAGTGGGGCAACTATAAAAATAATCACTGGGAGGGAGGGGACTGTGTGTTCCCCCCGCCCCCAAGTTCTTCTGTGTCCCCCGTCCAAGTAAAGTGTGTTTTCCCCCCAAGTTCTTCTGTGTCCCCCCCCCCCCAAGTAAAGTGCCCCTCAGTGGGGCAACTATAAAAATAATCACTGGGAGGGAGGGGACTGTGTGTTTCCCAAGTTCCTCTGTGTGTATTCCCAAGTACCTCTGTGTGTCCCCCCCCAAGTTCCTCTGTGTGTGTGTTTCCCCCCCAAAGTTCCTGTGTGTGTCTCCCTCCCCAAGTACCTCTGTGTGTTTCTCCCCCCAAATCCCAATGTGTGTGTGTCTCTCCTCCCCAAGTCTCTTGTGTGCTCCCTCCAATCTGTGTGTGTGTGTCCCAAATCACTCTGTGTGTGTCTTCCCCAATTCTTTTTTGTGTGTCTCTTACTTTCCTTAGCCCCTTTATATGTCTTTTGCTCAACTCAGCCCCTTTGTGTGTGTTCCACAGTCCCTTTGTGGTCTCTTACCATCCTTTCCTCTCCTGGCTTGCCTTCTTACCTCCTTTTTGTAGCATGGCCGCACCGTCCGCGGTCAAGGGTCTTCTTTACATTCTACCCAGTCTAACAGGAAGCTGCTTACTACTCCCAGTGAGCAGCTTCGTGTTAGACCAGGTACAGGATAAAAAAGACCCTCTTATGTGGATTGCACAACCACGCTACATGAAGTGACTGGTAATATGGTGGAGCGCTGTGTGTACTGTCACATGTGAAAGTTTTTGATTGTTTATTTGTGGATTTTTTTTTCTTTGGCTAATTTAATAGTTTTACATTTTTCATTTACATTGTGTTCCCTGTGGGGTGGTAGTGTAGGATTAAAGCAAACAATAAAGAAAACCTAAAAATAAACCCAATATCGAATTGTTTTGGTTTATCAAGATTTAAAATTTATTTCACACGTAGGAATAGGAATGCAATGTAGACGATACATTGTTCATTACATTGAGAGGAAACCCATAGATTACATAATGCATTGGCAATATTTATCAAAGCGAAACATCTAATACTGAGTAATTTGATGATGGATTATATGGTGACTGTTCGTATTAAGCACTTTGCCCCTGAATACCACCTGTTTTCCTTTAATAAGTATGGCCTAAGTAAGGGATAGGCAACCTTTGGCACTTCAGAAAGATAAGCAAAATAACTATTAATGTAGAACCAGAGAAAAGAACACAAGAGGAGTGAATTGTGAGGGAGTGGAGGAGGAACAAGGAAAGGCATGGTGTTAGTTGATCCATGACTCCCATCCCAAACCTTTCTAAAATTGTTAATGGTGTCATAGAGCAGTGACATGAGGCTTTAAATATTGTGACTATTCCAAATGTAAACACTTGAGAGTAGGTAGGTGCTGAGTCTTTCCAGTTTCCTGCAGTACACCGAGAAGCTGCTTTACAAATTCAGTGGAACTGCTTCTATTATATACATACATATATATATATATATATATATATATATATATATATATATAAATCAAAGCAAGCTAAAAGTGGATCTGGGAGGAGTGTGAAATAAAAAAATGGTGCTGGGTAAAATGTGTACGTACCTCTTTCAATAGATTAGGACATTCCAACCACAAATTATATTTTCATAGAGATGTGCACTGGGCTCTCCTGCCAAAGAGAGAATGATATATGTGTCCTGGTCTCAGGGGTCTAAATACCACAGATTAAGCCTTTTGTATCTATTCTTGATTAGTTATTGATTAACGAGTGCTTGCTGTCCTGGTTCAGGTTGCAAGATTGAGAGACCTAGATCTCACTCTCATGAAGGCATGTAAAGGAGCTACACTTGGGGTAATATGGGAGGAGTAGCAAAGCGTATACCAAAGAAATTTGGAAGAATTGGAAGATGACATCTCAAAGGGTATTAAGGAACTGATTGGGAATTGGTTCAAATGTGACCCACAAAAACTGGCGAATTTGAGTTCTGTTAAAGGTTGTAGGTGTCTGTAGACTTCATACTGGAATGTGCATAAACTATTTAGTATCTAAAAGTGGTGCTTCTGAACCTCCCCACTTTGTGGATTGCACAAAATAGAAGTTTTGAAGGGGGATTCATTATTTGTTATACACAGTTGGTGATTCGAAGTGGGATTCATTATTCATTATACACAGTATGGCATTCAAGGCCTGGTTTTGTACAGCCTTTACCCTAGGGCTTTAACCACAAAAATGTTCAGGTGCCATGGTGTAACATATTGTTTCTCACCTTGCGGTCTCTGCACCCAACGGCTAATTATACACCCACGTCCGCTCACGTGATTGAGGATGTCGGCGGGCACGTGACTTCACGCACGCACCACTTGCGCACGTTTTGGGGTCAAAGGTCAATCTCAGCCAATCAAAAAGGTAAAGCAGGTATTTAAACCCCAAATTACCTTTCCTCATTGCCCAGGTTCTATGCGGATAAACGGCGGGGTGCCAACCCTGTTTACCAAGTGGGTGACAGGGTATGGTTATCATCGCGCAACATTAAATTGAAAGTACCTTATGAAGTTTGCACCCAGATTCCTGGGCTCCTTTCGTATCCTTCGGAGAATTAACCCTGTCATATTCTCTGGCCCTCCCGGCCTTATTACGTATTCCCAATACCTTTCATGTGTCGCTACTCAAGCCTCTTGTTTGCAATAAGTATACTGTCCCAAGCATTCCCCCTCCTCCCTTGGTTGTTTCTGGACAGGAGGAGTATGAGGTCTCCTCCATAATTGATTCCAGATTTTCTCGGGGCACTTTGCAGTACTTAGTTGATTGGAAGGGTTATGGGCTTGCTGTCCGTTCTTAGGTTCCAGCCTCTGACATTCATGCTGGCCGCAAGATCCGCTATTTTCATGCTAAATTTCCTCTCAAGACCCGTACTGCCCGTCTGGTGGGCGGTCTTCAGGTGTGGGGTAATGTAACATATTCTTCCTCACCTTGCGGTCTCTGTACCCAGCAGCCGTGCGTCTGCATGACTGACACTTGCGGCATGCTAATGGACATGCTAAAATATCTAGAATGAACAAAATAATCAGTTATGTTTAGTTGGATATTGTTTGTATGCTGATGATTACTAGCCTTGAGTTAGCATGTTTATTTAGAAGTTACCTCCAGGCTATTGTTTTGTGAATAATTAGGTGAGCATTCTTTAACTCTCACTTTTGTGAAGTCTGTGCACCACACTTAGTTTTTGCAGACTTTGACAGTTGTGTTACTTCGAAGGCAAAGCATTGACCGCTTGCTTTTGGAAAGCCATGAGATACTGGGGAACCCTAGCTGATGGCAATTTTTGAGTGAAATAGGAATACTCTATTTCTACACGGCAAGTGATTCATACATTTTTCTCTTTAAAGTGAAGGTAAACCCCTCATTTTCCCAAACTCTGTGATGTCAATTGAGATTTGGATCCCTGCCCGGACTTACCCAAATTTTGAGTCAGATTTCTTATCGAAAAATCACTTCTCATATTCATAATGCATTTCCTGTTACTGTTTAGTACATTATTTAACTCAGCTGGCCCTATGTTCATGTCATAGAAACTTCTCAGATCAGCATCATAAAAAAAATAAGAGTCAAAAACTATGGCGTTTCTCGTAAAAGGTTTTTCAGAGTTATTTACTATTATGTAATGTGTCAGGAATTCAGAGTTAATTTTGCATTTTAGTCTAAAATAGCCAGGTCAGAAAAGTTCTCAAAGTCAGCTTAACAATTTAGACTTAACATAATTCAGTTTAAACTAAAATTTAAAGTTCACTTTGAATTCCAGGCAATCCTCACTTAAGTGACAAACACTGATTTGAGTACCAGGAAATAATGGAAGTGGAACTCTTTACCAAAATAGGTTGTTTTATAAAATTCTATAGCGATTTAAAAAAAATCAAGATGTTTTTTCTTTAAAACCAGAATATTACAGGGTAAAATAACTAATGTAGGCAGTAAGAAATTTTTGAATCAAGAAGGATCCCCCTTCCTCCCCCCCCCCATGTTTAAGACACCATTGAAAATGACTTCAAACTGTTTTTTTTCCCCTTTTGGATCAACTGAACTTGATGGTTTTATTTATTTATTTATCCAATCTAGATTATGTTCTAAAGTCCTTTTTTTTACATTTTATTTCCTATATATATATATATATATATATATTCTGTTTTTTTATTTTAATTTTTAATTTTTTTAAATTTTTTTTAAGGAAGATGCTTTTTTTAAAAACATAACTCATTAAATAACCTGATCCTCTGTGCATGAACCTTGCTTCTTGGGCAAGAATATTTATACTGTAAGCTTGGAACATTTGTTTTTTACAATGCATATTAATGGCCCAGTCATTTACCGACAGTATCTTTTTTTTTTTAACTAACTCATCCTTTGTCATGTTCTATAGACTATTTATCCTATATACTATCTATTGTTTTACTTACCCAGTTAGTTGGGTTTAACATTTGCAGTGCCATACAAATGCTTTCCTCACACCGCAGGCTCTAATTGATTTTAAATTGATCACAAAAAAGGATGGTTTGTTACTGATGGAGGAACCATCTGTCCACATTGTCTGGTACTAAAAGGGTTAAAGTGTTCCGTAAACACACACACACACGAATCCTTTTTATGTATCTTTTTAGGGAAGTGAGCCTGGAGTTTTCAGAAATTCCGTGCTGCATTCATCGCCCAAAGTAGCAAAGTAACAGGAACTCGAGACACAATTCTTACAACAACACGATTCTCTGGTACATATTTTTTCATAGAAAACCATTTCCTCTACAATTGTTCTCCTGCATAAATATAGACACTAGCTGATTTTTTTCATACAGGCTGTTGAGCAATAAAGATGCTTCAAGGCAGGAATAACTAAAGAATTCAAATTGGGGTTATTTCATGCACAGGGAGATTTTTGTATTGGCAACGTGTGTAGTCATTTGGTATTCTTTCCTTATTTTGTAAGTAACCTGCCATTAATTTTTTATTTATTTTTTGGAGCCCTCCTTCTTTCTCTTCTACACGTTCTCCCAGTAAATAAGCATCACTTTTTTTTCTCTCTCTCTCTCTCTTTCTCTCCACGCAGATCTCCATGGATACTGCAAACACCCCCTTATATACTTGAAATAACAATTTTAAATAGATGAGAATTTGGACGTGACATAGCAATAAAAGCTGATAAGGGAATTGTCAGCAATGCATAAGGATAGGCTCCTTTGTCTCTGCTCCTTTTCTTAAATCCATTTGCTGGCGGATCTGATATTTTTCTTAACATGTGGTAATACATCTTTATAAACTAGATTTAATTTTTTTATCTCAGTATGTATTGGTTGTCATGTCAGATTATAGATTTCTCAATATTTTTTTTCCCTTTTCTAGTGTCTACTGTAGGTAAAGGGACAGCGGACAGGAGTGATTCGGGATTCTTGGCCAGCTGGTCTCATTGGCAAGGCTGCAATCCAAATCGCAAAGAAAGATGTCTGGAATTGGAGACAATGGCATCAGGCAAGTGAGCATGCTTCTGGGATACATAATGCTTTAATAGGCTATTGATAAATAGATTGCGCCACTCATTATCATGTTATAATGTGTTAGCAGGTGCATTGTTCTGCTTTCTGATTTTTTTTATTTTTTTTTATTCTTTTTTTTAAAATATTTGTATAGTCAGCTTTGTAAGGATGGATTTATCTGTCTTACGACTCCTAAAGACTGTAAGACAAGTCATGACATTTAATTTTTTTATAGAAATTGTCTGACAAACGGAATGACCAAAAACTAGATTGTGGTTGGATGTAGATATTCACAAGAAAAATATATACTGCAAATGAATAAATAAATCAAATAGAATATTTTAATTCCGTGGCTCAATGATACTTAATCTGTAAGATCTCAGTGGGATATGACAGATTTGCATAGTGGGAGCATCTGTCCTGCTGCCTACATAGAAATTAATCACAAGTCTTGTTTGGGCCCGTACAACAATTACTCACAATGTCCTGTCAACTAGGTGGGCAAATTGTGGGGGCAGACTAATCGATCCAACGCATGAATCTTATTCCCAGCTGATTATGTGGGTCTGCAAGATTTTTGGTATTGTTTAATGATGCATCCGTTGTGTGATGTTTTTTGATGCTCTCACTGTTTTTTTTTTTTTGTATATTGATGTAGATTCCAACCCTAAAGTTCTTAGTCTTAATCCTTACTTCTAATTAATAATGCTATCCTTATCCCTTATTTAAAAAGTCCATCTCCAACCTAAATACTGTCTAGAACACTGATGCTGTCCCTGACCCATAACTGTGACCCTCTATGATATATATATAATCTTATATATTATCTTTAGCCCAAAATGATATGTATCGCCCTATATATTACCTTTAGATGATACAACCAATGCTACATACTGTTCATTAACACTTCCTTTACATACTACCCCTAACATCACCCTACAAAAGGTCTTTAATAGCTCACGCCCCCAGTTTTGTGACCCATCTCTTTTCTTGGTTTAAACTTCAATGTGAGGTTGCATTTGATCCAGTAGACACTTGTTTAAATCTAGTGTACTTTTCAGTAGTTGACTAGTGATCTTATCATTGCAGTATGTTTCTGAATAGCCATCCCTTCTGAGCGTTTTGATCCTTGGAAGTTTTTTTTTGTATGCTTCTGTCTGTTTTTTTGGCTCACTTAGAAATTGTGTCTTGTTCTGGAGTCCCTACTTTTTCAAAATGCTTTTGAATTATGCACTGGAGCAGAGTTTGACTCTCAGGTGCTGCCCAATATTTGAAAATCTTATTCTTCCAGTGTGAAAGCATATGAATCACACAAGCCCTGCCCAATTTAATGAAAATATCATGTGTCTTCAGAAATGTTTTTTTTTTTTTTTTAAATCCTAGCCTTTCTGGAACTTGGCATCTCCCTTAGAAGTTTGTGACTATTGAATTGTCAGAGAGGTCAGATTATGTATTGCAGTCTGCAAGGTCATTGTCTATCCTGTCATTAACTATTTTATTGTCAATAAAATGGATTGTACACGGCTATTCAATAAAATTTGACATATCTGGAATTCAATGTGCATTTCAAATTTTAGGACAAAATAACAGAATCGGAAAAATGTTCCCAGTTTGACCATTGTGGTCTAGAATTTTAAATTTTCTTTAAATTCCTAACAATTCACACTTTAGCGAGTAAAAATTAGAGTTTATCCTCCGCAGAAAAGCTTAATTTAAAGCAGGCTTCCCCAAACTCCGGCCCCCGAGTTGTTGCTGAACTACAACTCCCATGATTCTATGAATGAAATAGGCTGAGAATCATGTGAGTTGTAGTTCGGCAACATCTGGAGAGCCGGAGTTTGGGGAAGCCTGATTTAAAGGAACACTAAAAGGTAGATCCCCAGATGTTGTAGAACTGCAACTTCTATTTTAAAACTACAGCTTTGTCATCCTCAAAGCATTCTAAAGTATCATGGAAGTTGTAGTTTTAAAATGGGATTTGCAGTTCTATAACATTGGGGATCTATCTTTTAGGGCACTCCTTCCATAACCCCTATAGCCAAGGTGAGTTGGATAATTTTTCAAAGTTCGCTGTTTCACTGTGCACAATGAATTCTTGTTTCTTAATATCGGGACCATTGCTTACCCTTCAATAATTACTAAAATAGAAGCTGTCAAGAACTGAATATTTCAAATCCTAGTCCAAAATAAAAATTAAATAAAACAATCTGGATGATGATAGAGAACGTTTCCAGCTTAGATATCTTGGCTTAAAGGGACACTATAGGCATCTGTCTTTCAGACAGCCACTAGAGAGACTTCCTGGTTGTTAGGCGACCTTTGGATGCATAAGGACATCCACCGTAACCCGAATCCACATAGGAAAGCATTGGGTCCAAGCACAGAGAGACATCGGTGCTGCACTGAGGTAAGTGACAGAAGTTGTTTTTTAACCCCTTCTGCGCCTCGGGGAGGGAGGAAAGCACTATAGTGTCAGGGAAACAACTTTTTGTTTTATTGGCACTTTAGTTTCCCTTTAACTTTTTAAATTAATTAATTAGTCAGTTTTCCAGTGTAGTACACTGGAGATTAAATAAGCATGATATCTGAGACCCTTTTTGACACCAAAAACCTAGTGGCTTTCAGTTTGGTGGGTATCACAAACTTTTTACAATAAAACTAACTAAGAAAATCTTGCTTTTACTAAAAATAAATATAATGCCAGGGCTAACACATATTTTTTTTTAAAAAGGAATGATTCCTTCGCTCACTAATTCCTTGGCATAGAAATCTTGGCTGAGGGCACAGCATCTATGCTGACAATTTACCAATTGCTGATACTCTGTCATTGAAGCCAACTTGTTGGTGGGATAATGGATAGGCAAGATGTGTGGGGTGGTGTTTCTATTTAGGACCAGTGATGTAGGTGGTTGAAACAACGTTGTTTAGTGGGTGTAATATTGGTGTAACCCTATGGACCCAGCAGTTTAATAAATAATGCATCAATATGATAAATGAATAAACATTGCATAAAAAGTTACCTCTTAATGATACACTTCAAACTAATAAATCCATTAAAGGCCTTGTACCTTATTATTGATAGGGTTTTGTTTTTGTTTTTTAGAGAGCATGTAGAATTTGTTGTTTTAGCATGACATTGGGCAAGTGTTGTGGCTCAGGCGTTTGAGCACTGATTATGAAGGCACTGTATTACAAGAATGTGCTTGTTTTGTGTCAGTCTTAACTCACTGACATTTCTCCACAGCCTACTGATTATACAGATGGACTTTGTGTAAAATAACAGAAGTCTGGGAAAATGGAGTACTGTGTTGACCTTTCCACTCCCTATTTCATTTATTCTAAAATGTGTAAACCCATCTTTCTGTAGAGGGGAAGCCAGGCCGTTCTGATTTGCACACATGGCACTTTTAAGACAGCCCAAATTTTATTATCTTAGATTGAGACACCTAGGCAAGTGAACTAGGAAAATGTATTATGCTGGTATTATTTAAACTAGCCAGACCTTCTCTTATAAGTATTAGTTTAAATGTGCAATGTGTTGTGATACATATTTAATTTATACCTTTAATTTTAATTTTAAAGTGGCTGGTTTGTATTTATGTCTTACTTTAGCTAAATAAGTATGTGTGTGTGATCAGAGGCGTGACTAGAAACCACGGGTCCCCGATGCGAAAATTGCCCTGGGCCCCCCCCAAACATCTACACCCCCCATACATCTACCCTCCCACTCCCATATGTTCACCCCCCTCACATGCAGACAAACAGGTACACATGCAGATACACACATACATATAGACACACACATACATACAAACAAACACACACATGCACACATAAATACAGACACATACATACAAACACACACATACACATACAGACACACATACACAAACACACACATATACATACAAACAAACAGATATACAGACACATACAAACAGACACACATACAAAATGGTTTAGAAACCCTCCTGTTTCCTAGCTTTTAGGTGCAGGAGGGTGATTTTTCCTGGGGACCAGTGCCTCAACCTCCTCTCCTTCCTCCTCTCGCACGGCTCCCGGTGTTAGCTGGGAGAATGTGTGGCAGTCACTTCCTCCTAGCTCCTCATCTCAGGGGTCCCAGTCACGCTGTTAAAGGGCCGCAGCACTCACCGGGCCCCCTGAAATTCATTGCCATTGGGTGGCTCATGCTGTTAGGGCCACCTGATGGCAATGAATTTCCAGGGACCCCCTTTAATGCGGCCCCGGCGGTTCAAGTCAGCAGGCGCCATGGTCCGCCACTGTGTGTGATTAATTAACCAAATTAAAGTGGCACAGGCACCATCAGTGGTCTTTGCATATTTTGCAGAGATCCCTGAAAGTGACATGTTGTTTTCTGTTGCTGTAGCCAGGGGTAGACGCTAGAGGTGTGTATATATACGCTTACCTGGAACCCTTCCTCGTAGGCACTACCATCTTTATTGAAGTGAAATATCTTCAAATCCTGCTACTTCATCTGCTAGAATGAAGTGGGATTTTCCATAGACTCTTATGATATGTTTCCCACATCTGTTGCTAGTGACAGCTTTGGGAATTCGCAAAACTTGATAATGGACACTCTGCCTTTTGTTAAGAATTGCCAGCTTAGGTTCTGACAACATAGAGACTAGAATCTGACCATGAAATACAGTAGAATTTTATCTTTTTGTCTTTATGAAACATTTAAAACTTAGAGGATGGTGTCAGAGACACTTTGAACACTTTAGGCACCTTTAGCACCATGACAACTTCAGCTTAATTAAGTTGTTATGGTGCCAGGAGTCCCTTGGCAACTTTTACCTCAAGAGATTAAACCATTATTGAACGATTTAACCCCAAACCTGTTCCAACGACCCCAGGTGGCATCCGACTAATGAAATTTCAGTTTCAGGAAGTGCAGAGTGCCGCAGGGCAGTGATGACACTGATTGGCTGAGGGCAGTCAGCTGAGGTAAGATTGCATCCTGGATCCTCCTGGCACTATAACAACATCATTTAGATAAAGTTGTTATGGTGCCTGGAATGTTCCTTTCAGTTTGTACGTGGCACACTTTTAACACTTTAAATGGCAGAGTTGACACAAACGTCAAATTCTGAGAGAGGAAACCTGGTATTCAAATGGTTAATGGACAATTTGGCTTGGCATGCATTTTTAGCCCATACTCTAAAGTTCTAGGACATTTTGTCAAGGCCTTATTTATGTTTTCATTTCACGTTTGTTGTCTGCTTCGTGATTAATCTTTCTGTGTTTGTAAACCGCTACATAAATGGAATTTTGGAATTTAATCCATCGGCAGTTGGTGACTCATTGGCTACAGTGATCCATGAAAAATAGATTGTATGTAACTTTTCTTATGACGTTTGCATTTGTAGAATGCAGTGACTCATCCTGTTCATGATAGTTCTAGTATAGTAGTGGATTACAATACCTGTTTTTAAATAATCAGATTAATGTAGCACTGCTTGCTTGATAATGGAATAGGACACTTTATAAGAACCGTGGAAAGGGAATGCCCCTTTATGTGTATGTGTGTATGTATATATTTATATATACTGTAAATAAATTAAAGGGACAGTCCAGGCACCAACACTACTTTTATGCATGTTATTGGTCTTGACCTAATTAATATGCTGTATTTATTCACAAATCTTTGTATTTTTCAGGAAAAAATGCTTTGTAGAATGCCGCACCATAAAACTTTCACAAAACTTTCATAATACTTTCAAATTCACACCCGTAGGAAAAAAAACCCTCCCCTTCTCATTATAAGTACACAGTTCATCTTGATCCAAGGATACATCTGACTGCCATTTTGGGGTCAAGAAATCTTTTTTTCCTAGTTTGTTGCAAAACTGGAAGTGCTTCAAACTGGGTTTATTGCCTTCTTTTGGATCAACAGCAAAAACAAATGTGAGAAAGGTCAAACTTGATAGGCACATATCTCTTTTTAGCTTCTGTAACTATGTAATATATGAGTTGGAAGCCATGGAGTCTGCATTAGAAAAAGAGACTATGACTTTGCAGTCACATAGTACGGATATCACTACCTGTCTGTCTATTATTTATCTGCCTGTCTGCAGTGTGTGTGGATTAAATTCATTGTGTATTACAAGTGAACAGAGGAGTTCAGCCACGTGGAACAAACAAACATTACATCTCAATGATGCAATACAGCATGCAATACAGAAACGAAAGGTTAAAATGTGTATTAAAAAAAACCTTTGTATTAAGATATTCCAAATATCTTTTTTTTTTTTTTACTTCTTTTTCTTCAAATCTTCACCCATGCAATCAGTCCAGACAATGTCAGTCTTGGCTGTCCCAGAACACTCCCGCAGGATTCCTTTCCACTCTGTGTTACATGCAGTTAACAATCCATGAGGTGTAACATTTGCCCTGTGTGTCTGCTTTTCCCTGCTCACTTGTAATATACAATGTATCTCTCTTTATTTAATTCATAGCCAAGCTCCAGATTATTAGAAAAACACAAAAAAATATTGATACGTCTGCCTATTGTATTTATGCCTGGCTGTCTTTTAATGCGGGCTTCTTTGTTTATAATATACTTGTAATATACAATAAAAGGTTATTTGATCCACAACCAACTGCAGACAGACATGCAGTGATATCTTTAGATTCTTCCCATGACTGGGTTATTTACTAAAAGGAGTAGTCAAAGTGAATTTCAATTGTAACGTCAAAATAACTGAACTTAAAAAAAATATCAAAATCAGCTTGGCTGTCAGTACAGCTACTTTGGTATTTAATTTGAAATTAATTTTGAAATCACTTTGGACTCTCATTTTAGAAAATAACCCTGTAAATCTGCTTGGGTGTTCTGTATTAAAGGGCCACTATAGTGCCAGGAAAACATACTAGTTTTCCTGCCACTATAGTGCCCTGAGGGTACCCCCCACCCTCAGGGACCCCCTCCCGCCCGGCTCTGGGGAGAGGAAAGGGGTTAAAACTTACCTTTTTCCAGCACTGGGCGGGGAGCTCTCCTCCTCCGTTCCTCCCATTTGGCTGAATGCGCACGCGCGGCAAGAGCTGCGCACACATTCAGCCGGTCTCATAGGAAAGCATTTAGAATGCTCTCCTATGGACGCTTGCGTGCTCTCACTGTGATTTTCACTGTGAGAATCACGCAAGCGCCTCTAGCGGCTGTCAATGAGACAGCCACTAGAGGAATTGGAAGAAGGATTAACCCATTTACAAACATAGCAGTTTCTTGAAACTGCTATGTTTATAAAAAAATGGGTTAACCCTAGCTGGACCTGGCACCCAGACAATTCATTAGGCTGAAGTGGTCTGGGTGCCTAGAGTGGTCCTTTAATGCAGCCTGCTTGGCTTCCATCAAAACTCGAGTGTGTGACTAAGGAGTCTCCAGAATAGTTTATTTTTATATATATACACACACCATGCCGGACATTACATTAATTTAGCTACTTACATTGTTGTACACTTGTGTGCTAGAACACATGGCATTACTGAGGAAATACCTTGGCACGCATGTGACCATGGGGTATTTCTCTGGGCAAATAGATGCCCAAGTGAGCATGAGTGTGCCCAAAGCATCATGGGGTGATTATGTCACCCTGAACATGGAAGTGCTGAGGTTTTTTTTAATTTGTCATCATTTCAAGGCCAACAAAAATGGATGCATAACTTAAGTAGCATACAAAGGAGGAGATGTGTGATTGATTTTTTTTTTTTTTGTTTCTCTTCCATTTCCACCGGCCTTTACCTCTTTCATTTTAGCTTTGCTTTTTAGGCCTGCTGTACATTCTGTGCTTCACGTGCCCACATTTTGCTTATTGAAGTGTAGCTCAAACAGCAGAGATCCATGCAAATGTATTGCGATTCTGCATCTGCAGTTTCCATCTGTTTACAGTGGGGAGAAAAACTGCACACACATAGATGTCATCGCTTGCCTAGTTGAAGGCTACATCTTATTGGATGCAACTCACAGTAAAAGACTTAAGCATGCCTGACATGATGTTACTTTGACTGTTTAACCTCTTAAGGACCAAACTTCTGGAATAAAAGGGAATCATGACATGTCACACATGTCATGTGTCCTTAGGGGATTAAAGGATTAGTCTATGTACAAATTGAACCTATGTTTACGTAATGCATTATGTACGCAATACTTTAAAAATATAGCAAAAAGTATTTAAAGACATTAAAACATTTTTTAAAAATGAAGAAAAAAATAAATCCACAACTAGCATGTGTCTCTCGGTGCACTGCTTAGAGGGTATCTCTGTAGCAGGAAGCAGATGACTCTCACTTCAGAATGAGCCACTCCAGTCTCCGTAGACCAAAATAAGATGCTAACAGCTGATCTTCCATTCCATTAGCTCATGTCCAGCAGAGGTTTATGGGACATGAGTTAATGGAACTGCCCACCAGCAGTTCTAATAATCACCTAGGGCATTTGGTGCTGCATTAGAAACTGATGGCTGCTATACTGCTTTTAAAGTGGCTCTGTCACTTCATAAAGATATAATAATTATAAAATAGTCATATTGATTGCATTGGAATTTCATTGTTTGATCCTGACAAAATGTAGAGTTTCTCCATCAGCAACGGCTGTGGGAATTTGGTATTGTCTTTCCCATTGCGAGATGTGATCTATGGAGGATACCGCAGTCCTGGAGCTCAGTGTTGCTCTAATGCAGCTCCTGGCAGATGAAAGTCCCCAGGAGGAATATGGCTCTCTGCTGCGAGGGACAACTTCAGTTAAGTTACATACCTTCCACTACACCCATTGCACTGTGAATAGAGATATTACCTTCGTGGGTCTTTGCAAAATATGCCATGACCCCCTGAAAGTGGCAGATCTACTTTAAATGAACAGGGTGGTGTTTTGCTACTGGGAGAGCCGTTGACTATGGATAAGCAGTTTGTGTTTTGGCTCTTTTATTTCTCTTTGGATCACATGGTACATGAACAGTAGGGATAAACTTGATATGAGGCAACTCAGTACTAAGTGTTCTGGGCTGTCTCATAGCAGCAAGATTTACAAATCGCTACTGCTATAACCCATTCTCGACACCCCCCTAGTGAGTGGCACCCGGGGCACCCCCTACCCCACTGCTGTGCACTGGTCATTTCATCTGTACATTGTGAAAGTGCTAAAGATGAAGAGCATTCTCTATTTTTGTTTCTAGATTGTATGCTCCTATCTACCTAGACTATATTGCCATGCTATCAGCAATTTCTTTTCACAATGCCCCCCCAAAAATATGCATTTGCTTCCTGCAATTCCTAGTGTGTAGGTACACACAGCAAATGCATCATTTGGGGGTTGTGGCTTAAAACTGCCCCATGCTAAAGCATGATTAGGCACCTGCCTACTCTGCCAAAATGTACACTGTCTTAGCGGCGAGGGAACTTCTAACACACAGCCTTCAAAGCTCTCTCACGTGTCCTGTAGTGATGCTGGGAGCCAGGGTGTGAAGTCACTCCAGCCCCAACTTCACTACAATGTGCACAGGAGAGCACAGTAACCAAAGTTGCCCCCACTGGACACCAAGGATAGGATCCACTCCACTTCTCTAAGGCACAGATTACTCAAGTTACTCAAAAAGAGGGAGCCTAGTTGGACCTAAAAAAACTCGACCCCCCCAAACAAATATAATTAAAAATCTATCTATCTATCCTCTTTATAGCCATTGTGTGGCTATTACACAAACCTCCTATGTGCTGGGCTATGCGCTCATGATCTGTATGAGAGTCGCATAATCAGGGGGAGTAGAGTGTGAGCGTGAAAGGGGGGGTTGCCAAAATGCATTTTCGCCTGTGTAGGCAGTAATCCTGGCACCAGCCCTAAGAACAAGGACTCGTTCTAGCCTAGGCTTTGATGTGTAAAACTAGAAATGTCTTTGTTGAAGGTGGTGTGTTTTTTCACCCCTCAAACCGTATAGTATAATGAAAGAGGAATATAAATACATATAAATAAAAGTACAATCATAAAATCAATTTGTATTATCATATTTTTTATTCAGCTCATTCTGTTTTGTTCTGTTTTTGATTAGTGGTTAAGTCATCATTTTATTTATTTACAGTAAGTTTAAATTCATATGCTTAAGTAGCTATACTCCACTATACATAACCATATTTATTTTTAATTACATGTGCAGTCTCCATGCTTTCTGTCTCCATAGATGACCTGGTGGATTCAGAGCTTGTCTCTGTGGCTGACGAGACCCCTCTGGGGAAGGAGTCAATCTCCCTTGCAGTGGGAGAAGGATTTGTATCTGGTAATAAACATAGGGTACAATCACACATAAATCTTAACAGGTTTTAGCAATTCACACACAGTGAAGCTTGCTACAAGAGCATGTTTATATTATATATCAACTTTATATCCTAGTGAAATATGTTGATTTCTTTACGTTTGGTTGATTATTACTGTGATGCTTAACATTTTATTACTTAAAATCACCCTACTGAATTTATTACTGCAGACATTGCTTATTTATTTAATTAAAGTGACAAATCAGTTGACAATGGATTGACAAAAAAAATGGAGATGATGGCACCCAAAGACTCCTGGCTCTATATTCCTTACAATAAGTTGTAGTGGTTATGGTGCTTAGAATGCCCTTTTAAGCTTCTTAAAATGGTGAGCCCACCTACAAATATAATCTCGTAATAAATACTGCTGAGCATTGATAAAGTAAAATGTAACAAAAATATATTGTATGCTCCAAAAGCTGTATTTATATGTCACGGATAAAACCATTCAGGTTTGTTTTCTAGTCCAATCATTTCAATGTACTATAATTTTTAGATCGCACATAACTAAACATAAAAGGCATAAAAGATCTTTCCTTACCCCCTAATTTGTAAGATGGAAAAAATTAATGCCGAAATCCATATCTCGTTATCCTGCAACAGGGTGCCTCCATCTTGGCTTTCTGTCAATCATTGTTTTAAGCATTTACTTTTCCTCACTTGCAACCTGTGATTTGATAGTGTCAATATGTAATGATTCTACTATACCTTGTAGTTTGACCGTTTTTAGCAGTTTTACAACGAAACGGTTCTGAAGCCACCAGTCTGCATTGTTTGTAATATAATCGTTGTTGGTTTTATTTATTTATTTTTCAGTGAATGCTACATTACCCCCTTCCCCTGTATGATAGGAGTCAATGTAACTGCAGCCACCATAATATAAATTGAATCCGCTATAATTTTTAAATTCACTTGTGAAAATAGGTTCGCTTCGTTAGTATGATAAACAAATACAAATGCAGCAGCAGGTTCCAGATCAGCTTTAGACATATTTTTTTTTTAAACTTGCTTGTGTGAAATTAATGCTTAACTGGACAAACATGTCTTTTTTTTTTTTGTTACACAATCTGTCCATTTATTCAAATAATTATTTTTTTTTTACCACTCACCCTCCTCCTAAACCTTAAAATGTGCCAGGTGCATATATTTAATTCATATATTTTACATGTTAATGTTCTGCCAATTAACTCATTTGGCAGATAATGTTTTTAAATGATTACAGCATGTTGGATGACATCACATCATGCATTAAATCTGTATTCCTAATGCTGTAGAGTTCTCCTAATTATTTAGGTTCCAGCCTATGATTGAATAACCAACAATATTTCTGTTATTTCAGTGGAAGCTCCTCTTGTAGCCATCAGGATGATGACCACTAGAGCTGTGTTTAACCCTGTAATGAAAATGTTGTTTTTCTAAAAAATATCATTTCACATTGCTGGGTTAAAATGATAGGCTCACTGCACCCAGGCCACTTTATTGAGAATAAGTAGTCTGGGCTCCTTTAGTGTCCCTTTAATCTGCAGGTAACAGTGGGACATACTGATATGCTGGTAGAGTGGATGGGTATATAGACAGTGCAATTCTCTCTTCTCTGCTCCTTTCCTGACACATCTGTAAAGAAAGAGGAGCTTCATTAATGACAGAAAAAGACATCCATGTCCCACTGCTCCAGGGTAGTTGGAGCCCATTGGTCCCTTTTGATACTAATAAGAAAACTCACAATGCATGTGACAACATAAGGAAATATGAACTTTGGCACCAGGGCCGCCACCAGAAAGTTTGGGGCCCCTAACTCAGCTCAGGCTCTGGGCCCCCTGGGGCCCGCCTCCAAATACAGCCCACAGGGTCCGCCTCCAAATACCGCCCACAGGAATACACAAACAGACACAAACACACACACTGATACAAAAGGACACAGATACATACTAACAGGCACACATACTGAAACAGACATATACGCATACAGGCATACATACTGACACACACATTAAAGACATACACACATATACAGACACACAGGCATACATAGTGACAGACAGACACATACTAACATACATACAGACACACATGCATGAGGACATAAAGACACATACATACATACACACTGACATGCATCCATACACACATACATTCATACATACAGACATACTGACAGACATACAGACCCTGACATCCATACACACATACATTCATAATGGCATACAGACATACACTCATAATGGCATACAGACATACATACATACATACATACATTCAGACTGACATACATGCATATATACAGACATACTGACAGATATACACGCATACAGACATCCATACACACAGACATACGTTCATAATGATATGCAGACATACATTCATACTGACATACAGACATACATACATACATATATGGCATACAGACATACATATATACATACATAGACATACATACAGACACACATACATACATGCATACAGACATACATGCATACATACAGACATACATAGACATACATAGACATACATGCATACAGACAGACAGACATACAGACAGACATAGACATACATGCATGCATACAGACATACAGATAGACATACATACAGACAGACATGCATGCATACCAGGGCCGGATTAACATAGGGGCTGATGGAGCTGCAGCTCCAGGCCCTGGCCCATGGAATAGGCCCATTGTTTTAAAAAAATAAAATAAAAAAAACTTTTTTTTTTTTACATTTTTTTTTTTTCCACACACTACTCTTAGGGATTTTATTTTGGCTTTTATTTTATTGGCACAGCCAGTATTTGAGGCTTCCTGACTGGTGCCAATATTACAGTGATACTGGCAATACAAATGCTGGTATTTTTCTCAGTATAAACAAGAGATTACTATGCAATACCAGCACTGGCCAGTAGGGGTCACTGTGTGGGGAGACAGGCAGGGATAGGAGGTTACAGCATATCCCTCCCTGCCTATCTATACTCACTGATCTGCAGGGGTGCAGCTACAGAGAGTCCAGACAGCAACTCCCACCCTGCAGAGACAGCCTACAGCTCAGGGAAGTAAGGGATGGGGGAAAGGCTGCAAGGAGACATGGGGACACTGAGACACTGGTGTCTCCTTGTCCCCATGTCTCCCAGTGCCCCCATGTCTCAAGGTCCCCATGTCCTCCAGCCAGTGTCTCTAGTGTCTGTGTCCCTGGTGTCTGTGTCCCCATGTCTTCAAGTATCCCCTATTTTGCCAGTGTCCCCATGCTTCCCAGCCAGAGTCCCCTAGTCACCCAGTGTCACTGGTGTCTCCGTGTCCCTAGGTCTCCCCGTGTCCCCAGGTCTTCCCGTCTTCCTAGTGACATGGGGACCCTGGGATACATGGGGACACAGGGAGACATGGGGCATTGAGACACTGATACATAGGATCACTGGGAGACCTGGGGACACAACACTAGGGGACACTGGGAGACATGGGGCACTGAAACACTGATACATAGGAACACTGAGACCTGGAGTAATCGACACATGGGGGCACTGGGAGACATGGGGCCACTGGGAGGAATGCATCTATACAGCAGAATCAAACTAAGTAGTTTTTTGGTGATTTTACAGCATTTGCTCTTATGTCACTCCTTGTGATTTACATCATGTGATGTCACCCATACATATTTAATTATGCAAATTAGCAAGGCTGGTATGTTTTTCCAAGAAAGGTGGCAACCCTAACTACTTTTCACATACTCTTACTTAAGTATGGAAACTTAAGAGGGATGTATAGGAACAAAACTTGTGTGGACTGGCTGACAATGAATATAGTTAAAAGGACACTAGAGTCACCAGAACAACTACAGCTTATTGAATTTGTTCTGGTGAGTAGAATCATTACCATCAGGCTTTTTGCTGTAAACACTGTCTTTTCAGAGAAAATGCAGTCTTTACATTACAGCCTAGTGATAACTTCACTGGCCACTACTTAGATGTCTGTTAGAGATCCTTCCTGGGTCATGGCTGCCTAAAATGCATCCAAACATTCAGTGTCTCCTCCCTCTGCATGCAGACACTGAACTTTCCTCATAGAGATTCATTGATTCAATTCA
This sequence comes from Pelobates cultripes, assembly GCA_933207985.1. Taxonomy (NCBI): domain Eukaryota; kingdom Metazoa; phylum Chordata; class Amphibia; order Anura; family Pelobatidae; genus Pelobates; species Pelobates cultripes. The sequence continues at coordinate 284,877,996 of OW240914.1, forward strand.
TCTCTATGAGGAGATGCTGATTGGCCAGGGCCGTGTTTGAATCATGCTGGCTCTGCCCTGATCTACCTCCTTGTCAGTCTCCGCCAATCCTATGGGGAAGCACTATGATTGGATCACCACTTCTAATGATGTCAGCAGACTGCTTGTTTTTCTGAGTCTAACAGCATGCAGAGTTACAGCTTCAGTTACAGCTTCAGGCTTGAATACAGTAAGATTTTGCTATATTTATGGAGGCATGAGGGGCCCAGGGGGTGCTAGATGGTGGTATTAACACTATAGGCTCATGTTTGTGTTCCTGACCCTATAGTGATCCTTTAAAGGACCAGTATAGTGCCAGGAAAACATACTTGCTTTCCTGGCACTATAGTGCCCTGAGGGTGCCCCCACCCTCATGGACCCCCTCCCGCCGGGCTCTGGGGAGAGGAAAGGGGTTAAACTTACCTTTTTTCCAGCGCCGGGAGGGGAGCTCTCCTCCTCCTCTCCGCCTCCCATCCTCCTCTTTGGCTGAATGCGCATTCAGCCTGTCTCATAGGAAAGCTTTTATAATGCTTTCCTATGGACGCTGGTGTCTTCTCACTGTGATTTTCACAGTGAGAAGCACGCAAACGCCTCTAGCGGCTGTCAATGAGACACCCTTTTACCCCACCCATTGACTTCCTGCTTGACTGGACACTGTTGTTAGGGGTTATGGATTTACTTGAAAGATGAAAACATTTCTTTTAGCTGCTGTTTTCTTTCTCTCCAGCACCATCTCCATCAGATACATGACGCTTGGGAGTGTTTTACTGTTTTCGGTCGATATGATTCTGAAGTTAGGCCTGTCATAATTGTCAGCACCAGGCCCACTGGGCTCTTAATCTGGCCCTGATGCATACATACATACATACAGACATATACATACATACAGACATAAATACAGACATACAGACATAGACATACATACATACATACACAGACATGCATTCACAGACATACATACATACATACACACATACACAGACATACATACATGCATGCAGACAGCCATACATGCATGCATACAGACATACATAGCCATACATGCATGCATACAGACTGACAGACATACATAGACATACATGCATGCATACAGACATACATACAGACAGACATACATACATACAGACATACATACACATACATACATACATACATACATACATAGACATATATACATACATGCATTCACAGACATACATAGACATACATACATGCATACAGACATACATAGAGACATACAGACATACATGCATACAGACAGACATACAGACATACATAGAAATACAGACATACACACACAGCTCATTTTCCAGCCACCCTCCTATCTCTTACCTTGTCTTTGCAGGAAGGTGACTGGGGCTGATGGGAGTAGTCGGCTGGCTCTCCCTCATTGCCGGGCGAGCGCTCCTCCCGCGCGGAGTGAGCTGGGAGGAAATAACCACTTGCTGCGGTTGTTTATTTTTTTTTAAAGGGGCCCGGTCACGCTATTACACTGCCACAGCGCTGACCGGGCCCCTGAAGATACAGATGCACGCCAGGCTGAGAGGGAGTTGCGCTGGCCCAGAGATCAAAGATATATACATTTCGAAATGTTAAATAATGATGTAACCGTATACAAATTTTTTTTTGTCTTATCAAATGGATACAGTTACCAAATTTAAATTGCTGCCCTAATGTAGGAAGGAATCTGTTTATACAACCATTTGAATGCAAAAAGGTAAAAGCAACAAAGAAAACACACATTTGAGTGAAAACTGACCGTGTTTACATTACCTGTACCGGTATTTAATAAAATGACTACAAAATCATTAAAGTAATATAGCCCACGATCTTGCTGAAAGCAAAGAGATTGGCAAATACTCTGCACTACAATGTGAGTAGAGCGTCCTCTTGTGTCCAGTAGATATATACTCTTTCAGAGTGATCGATAATCTGATTCAATTAAGTCTTTGCTGATCAAGTTTAGAGCAGCAAGTATTTATCATTAAACATGGCTCCACAAACTCTGTAAATTCATAGGACAAATTAAATTAAACTCAAAGTTATTACTATACATGCCCTTAACAGCAGATTGTATTCATATTCAAATAGTTTTTAGTGAGAATTTCCCCCCCCAAATATTTTACAAATAACATATTGGACACTATAGTCACTAGAACAAGTACAGCATAATTTAGTTGTTCTGGTGTGTATAGTATGTCCCAGCATGCTTTCTAATGTAAATACTGCCTTTTCAGAGAAAAGGAAGTGTTTACATTACTGCCTCGTAACACCACTGGAGGTGCTTCCTGGGGTCAGTGCTGCACAATGTGCAGTACTAATGTTTAACATCTCCACCGTCTGTATGGAGGTGCTGAACATTCCTCATAGAGAGGCAATGATTCAATGCATCTCTATGAAGAGATGCTGATTAGCGCAGTGCGACTATCTCCCACTCATGCGCAATAGCCTTCCAATGCTTTCGTATTTCATATTGTCAGTTTTGATGATCACGGCCATAGAGAAGGAATGGGGGCGGAGCTAGAATAAAGGTGTGTTTATTACCTTTTAAACAGGGGCAAGAGGGGACCTGAGACCTAAACTGCGTTTTTAACACTATAATGTCAGGAATACACGTTTGTATTTCTGACACTATAGTGTTTGCCTAAACAAAGACAAATAAAAGGGAGAATGATAAATAAAAAATAAAAAACAAAGGTGGGAGGGATTCCATATATATATATAAAATCAAACAATGCAGTTGCTTTATAGATTTAAAGAACTGAACCAACAAAATAATAAGCATGCATTTTAAGTTGTAAAAAGGTGTACCAATACTTCGTCAATGAATCCAGGTGTATGTTAATGAATTTAGGAAGATAAGTCACAAGATGATAAGTCAGAAAAAGTAACCCTAATTCTACCCCTGACCCTGATGAATTGCCCCTGCTAATATAAGTATTGATATCGGCAGATGGATTTTGTAGGTAAAACATTACAGTGGTCCGTGACATTAAAAACACTGAATACATCAGTAATGTCACAATATTATGTAAGGCGTTTTCAATCAATTTCACGTTTTGTGTCTAAATAAGTAACTTAGATTTCTTTGTTTCATTACCTAACTTTGCTTTGCAAAGATTTTTTTTTTAAATTTTTTAAAAATTTATTTTACATTTGTGTAATGCCCTCATATATGCATTATGTTGTTCCGTGTCAAAGTCAACTATTAACAGGTAATACATTTTTAAAAATTGCTTCATTGTTTGATTATGGAATTTAAGTAAAATTTTACTTTTTTTTCTTGTGACTTATTTTTCCATTCACCAATACAATAGCAATCTGACAATCTGGGATAGTTGGCAGCTATAATTCATAAATCACTGTTATTATGATGAACAGCATAATAAAATTAACTAGCACCTCTACTAACATATTCTTTTCTCTGTACTCAAAATTATTGTAAGCTCTGTGGGTAATTCTTACATTGTTTTTTTTTTTTTTTTTTTAACTCTTTGGAGCTATTCTTGAATCTTTAATATTGCTCCAGGTGTTCTGTTAGAATGTGTACAGTTACCAATAAACACTGCTTGTTTCCTCTCCTGCTTCTACCCTTCCTGTTATTTTCAGAAATCTCCCTGTCTTTCTCCATCCTGCGACGCTCCACACTGGGTCCTAATGTCCAACTGCAGGAGGTTGCGAGGAAAACTCTTTGGGCCCTGGAAAATGACAACAAAGAAATGCTGTTACTATTTAAGGTAGGAACTCATCATGTTTGCCTGATGGCTACAGTTGGAACGCATAATTTCTTTTTATTAGCACATATCTCCCTTATGCTTATTTTATTTATTGTCTTATTGTGACGTATAATTGTTAAAAGAAATATTTTTTAAAGGAACACTATAGGGTCAGGAACACAAAGGTATTCCTGACCCTTATAGTGTTAAAAACACCATCTAGCCCCCCTGTCTCCCACTTACCCCCCTAAATAGAGAAAAATCTTACCTTTGTTCCAGTCCGCTGCTGCTGGCTCAGCCCCTGATCTGCTTGCCTAACTGACATCATCAGAAGTGGTGTTCTGTGTCAATCACAATGTTTTCACATAGGAAAGCATTGGATTGGCTGAGACCGTCAAGGAGGCAGATCAGGGGCAGAGCCAGCACAAGCCAAACACGGCCCTGGCCAATCATCATCTCTTTGTAGAGATGCATTAATCTCCATGCAGAGGGTGGAGAGTGAGACACTGAATAGCAGTGCCAGGAAGCAACTCTATGGTGTTCATTTAAAATAATCCATTACTTGGCAGTATTTACTAAGTGCAGGGTATTCACTAAAGTGAGAATTCCAAGCAAATTCCAAATTTAAGGTCAAAATAGACAAATTGGAAAAATTCTCCAGTTTGGCTACTTAGATCTAAAATTTGTAATTCACTTTGAATTCTCATTTTAGTGAATAATCCGGTTAATGTTGTTATGTTGTTAAATGTGGAGTAGGAATAACGTCCAGTGTAAAGAACAATTTACATTTTTCTTTTGTAATGAGACATAACACTTTATTTTTTCATCTGTCCCATTCCCTGATAATGGAGATTTTTAAAGGGTCACTATAGTCACCAGAACAGCTGCAGCTTATTGTATTTGTTCTGGTGAGTATAATTAGACCATTCAGGCTTTTTGCAGTAAACACTGTATTTTCAGAGAACTGCACTGCTAGAGGTGCTTCCTGGGGCAGTGCTGCAGAGTAAATATCACTGACATTCCTTGTCTCCACCCTCTGCATGCAGATACTGAACTTTCCTCATAGAGTTGCATTGATTCAATTCATCTCTATGAGGAGATGCTGATTGGCCAGGGCTGTGTATGACTTGATGTGCCTCCTTGACAATATCAGCCAATCCTATGGGAAAGCAATGGGATTGTCTCACATAATCACTTCTGATGATGTCAGCTGGAAGCATACAGGTCAGGGACAGAGGCAGCATCAGTAGACTTGAATACAAGTAATATTTTACTATATTTAGGTAAGCAAAGGGGGAGTTGGGGAATGGTGGTTTTAACACTATAGGATCAGGAATACATGTTTGTGGTCCTGACCCTATAGTGCTCCTTTAAATTTTAGAAGGAAATGCATTAATGTGGAAAAATACACAGGTATTCCTTTGATATCCACGGAGACTGCTCCACATTGTCTCCTTTAAGTTTATTAAGTGTATTCCTGGCACTACCGATCCCTTTGCCTCCCCCCCCACCTGGTAAATAAAGGGTTAAAAACCCTTTATTTACTCACCTTATCCCAGCGCCGATGTCCTTAGGCGCTGGGTCGAAGCTCCGCCCCCTCCTCCATCCCGCGACGAGCAGGTTCTAAAGCGCCTGCGCGCGCGCATTAGACCTCTCCATAGGAAAGCATTGAATCAAAGCTTTCCTATGGGGAAAAAATCTGATGCTGGATGTCCTCATGCAGAGCGTGAGGATGTCCAGTGTCAGATAACGAACCAAAAGTCTGTTACGAATCCGGAAGCCCTCTAGTGGCTGTCTACCAGACAGAGCAGAATTAGACCTGCAAAATATAAATGTTGCAGTTTCTCTGGAATGTTGCACTAGGTGCAAAAGGGACACAGCACCTAGACCACTTCAATGAGCTGAAGTGGTCTGGGTGCCTACAGTGTCCATTTAGCCTGTTTAAAGAATAGTAAATGGTGAGTAGTCCTTAATAGTTATGGTCCTTAAAACAACTCCGGCAGTATGGAATGTCCTCCATTGATAGATATTGCAGGGCTTTATAGAGCTGCTTACAGTCAGGGCCGGACTGGGAATAAAAAGCAGCCCTGGAATTTTTTTACACCAGCCCTAACATTAATTGTGCCAACTGTGACAGATATACAGGTGGAAAAACACAAAAGATTGAAAATTATTTACCCAACGTTTCATCCCCAAAACTTGAATAGTCGTTTGTTTAGTCCTCAATCCTATGAGTGCACTCTGCGTTGGATATAGTTTGATACCAGGGAATGAAAGACTGAGAGCAGGGCAGGGTTATCGACTAAACTAATATCTTTTGTGAATAAATTCCAAAAATTAGGCTACAATAGTCAAGCTGTCACTATGGCGAAGTTTGGATTTTTCAAATCTGATATTTTGGTCTAAATTATGCAGTTTAGATTTTCACTTTCTAAAATGAGAAATTTAGTGAATAACCCTTTGAAAAATGTAAAACCCTTGTTACATTTATATACGTGTGTAATCTCCAAATGTGTATTATGTATGCATGTCTACAAAAAACACAGTTTTACAAATTAGTTTGGAATCTAGCAGCCAGCTAGAAAAGTTAGGAGTCAGAGAAATCAACGTCAAAAATACAATTCTTAAAGGGACACTATAATCACCAGAACCACTACAGCTTAATGTAGTTGCTCTGAAGTCTATATCCTGACCCTGAACGGTTTTAAATGTAAACACTGACTTTTCAGACAAAAGGCAGTGTTTACATTGCTGCCTGGTGACACCTCTAGCGACAGTCACTCAGACGGCCTCTAGAGGTGCTTCCTGAGTCAGTGCTTCACACTGTGCAGCACCTACGTTAATGTTCCCTATACGGATGCATTGATTTAATGCATCTCTGAGAAGTTAAATTGGTGCAGTGGCATATTACCATGTTTGCGCAATAGTCTCCCAATGCTTTGCTATGAGGAAGCATTGGATTGGCTGAGATTGTCAAGATTGAGGATTTCAGCCATGGAGGTGGGGCCAGCCACAGCGTGGAAAAAAGGTGAGTTAAAAAAAAAAACCAAAACCCTTTCCCATGTGATTGGAGGGAACACACACACTTACTGACCGACTCAGACTCACTCACAGACAGACACAGAGACAGACACTCAGACCGAATATGCTTTCCCTGGAGTCCAGTAGCACTGCTGTCATCTCCCTACTCGGCTCCCTCTCACGCACTGCAAGCTGCACAAGACATACTGACACACACACACACACATTGATCCATACTGACACACACACACACACACACATTGATCCATACTGACACACACACACACACATATTGATCCATACTGACACACACACTACAAAAATACACACCAAACACACTCACAACTACACCCTCAAATATAAACACTCTAAGAATTAGTACAATTAAAATGAAATGCCTAGGTGCCTCTGCTCACTGAGACTACCTTGCTCCTTCCCAGCAGCTTCCCTGACAGCACTTTACACACAGGAAGCAAGACTTTAGAATACCTGTGTGGGCTGCCCAGCTCTGCCTGATTGCCAGGTCACATCCTGCCTGCACTTACTCAAGGCTCGTGAGCAGCATTGAAAGTTCTATTTACTGCACCTGCTGCTCGCGAGTGGATAAGGAAAGCCTCGTCTAGAGGTAAGAGGTGACCTGTGCTCCCCAGTACCCCCAATGTGAGTGTGTGTGCTGGGTGGGCATAGAAAGGCCTGCTGCACTGTGCGGCCCCAAGTGCCGGCCCACCGGGAAATTTCCCGGTATCCCGGTGGGCAGGTCGGGCCCTGCTTACAGTGAAGATTCAGGTTGTTCCATAAGACCTGCATGGGGTGAGCTGTGACCGCATGGCCTGTGTGGGTTTTTAGGAATTCATTTGGTAGATTCCACATTTGTAAATCACTCTGCAATTCCTATTAAATTACCACTTCTGGAAAACTCAGGGTTTGTTTTGGAATCTGACAGGATTATTTACTAAAGTGAGAATTGTGGTGAATTAAATGTGACTTTTAATTTTAAGGCCAAAATTGCCAAACTTGCAAAATTCTCCAAGTCAGTTATGTTTTCAAATAGGTTAATTTGACGTTGCATTTGAAATTCACTTTGAATTCCTGACAATTTTTACTTTAGTAAATAACCCTGATTCTTAGGGGCACTCTCTGGAACTACCTGCATCTTGTTTTAAATGACACTCGAGTTTACAAATTAATTATTCATCTTATTAAAGAAGCATATAAAGGCGCATACTAATAGCTAACTAAAAGTTAGCTATTAGCTGTATTTTAACTTGGAAACGAAAATAATGACTACGTCCTTGTATGACCATGCAAAGCAAACTCTAAATGTTGAATGATTCCCTGCATGTACAGCCAATTACAGGAATATGATGATCTGATTGACAGTTTATTGAATTAAAGGGATACTAAGTCTTGCCAACTTATTTTATCTTCTTTTATAATAATAATGTGGATATGTATTTTTGATACATGCCATTGCAACTTTAGGACCAGTTGGGCTGATTTTTGTGAGTTTTGCAGCAGAACTAATGCGGATTAATTTGGAGGCAGTTTGACAAATTATGCAGAACTGTAAACCGAGTGAACTACATTCCATTTTTTTCCATTTTACCCTTCAAATATCTAAAATCAACAACTGTATCTGTAGCTACTTTTTGCAAAATCGGCGTTTAGTGAATAGCCCTCACTATTACTACATTGTTGCTTGTTACATGTTGTATCTAACATGGTTTTGTAATTACGTACTATGTTTGGACCTGCCTCTGCCTGCCCCTTTGTTTATATTCTCCGAAAACATTGTATTTTTTACACACCGACTAGCTGCCAGGTTATCGTGTACGGTAATGATGCAAATTCCTAATATAATTAAGCTGTACTGTGGCTGAAATCTTTCTTACTCTGAGGGTTTATATATATTATAAGTTGTCATCTTTGAATTCCATATTAAACATTGCAGAAGTCTGTAATAATTTGTACACCTACATAAAAGGCTACTGTTCGTAAAATGCTTTTAAGTGATAATTATTGTGTAGAATAGCTAGATTTGAATAAGCTTTATACAAGTACCAACTTTCTTAGAATCTGCAATCGTTAATCTGTTTATATATAAACCTTTTATCAGGAATGTGGAAATAAAAAATAAACACTTGTTTAAATGGCTAAATTGGTAGCCCTATGTACTTGTCAATCATGACAATCTACTTGTCCTCACATACAAAATAATTTCATAGTGGAGTACCTATCTAAAGTCCAGGATATTTGAAAAGTTATACCAAATTCTACATCTCTGTGAATTAAATATGAATAGAAAAAAATAGAGAATAAAAAAACTGATCTGGAAAAAAATCTACAAAACTACTGGGGTTACAACATTTTCCCTCAGTTTTTGTTGCAGACATAATTTCTGAAAATGGAGAATTTTGTGTATAAACCTGATTGTCCCACTCTCTCCCTATAATGTGTGGTTACTGAGTGTAATATGTGTAGTGTTTGACGGTTGTCAAAAAAGTGTTTGTGATATGTGCCGGCTGTGTGTGGTGTGTGCTGGCTGTGTCTAATATGTGTGTGTAGGTTGTGTGTGGTGGGTTGTGTTGTGTGCTGTGTATAGTGTGAGTGCTTGTGTTGGATGTGTGTGTGTGTGCTCTGTTTTGCCCAGCAACTGCATAGCTTGCAGAGGGAGGGGCTATGATCTCTGAAAGTCTAGCAGGAGTCAAAGTCTCTGGTGTTGCAGTGGGGAGTGTGTAGTGTGCACCTCTGACATGTGCAGACCACAATAACCTCTCTCTGTGGTGCTGGCTCTCTGACTCATTCGTGAGCATGAGGCCATGAGGGAACAATTACTCTACAACCACTTGATATGCAGACCACACACACAGGAGGCTTCTTAATAGGATGTAGGAAAGTTTAAATTAAAGGGACACTATAGTCACCAGAACAACTACAGTGCTTCCCTATAGGATTGGTTGAGACTGACAAGGAGGCAGATCAGGGGCAGAGCCAGCACAATTCAAACACAGCCCTGGCCAATCAGCATCTTCTCATATAGATGAATTGAATCAATAAATCTCTATGAGGAAAGTTCAGTGTCTGCATGCAGAGGGAGGAGATACTGAATGTTTGGATGCATTTTGTTTTTGAATTTGTATTGAATTTGTTCTGGTGAGTAGAATCATTACCTTCAGGCTTTTTGCTGTAAACACTGTCTTTTCAGAGAAAATGCAGTGTTTACATTACAGCCTAGTGATAACTTCACTGGCCACTCCTCAGATGGCCGTTTGAGATTCTTCCTGGGTAATGGCTGCCTAAAATGCATCCAAACATTCATTCTGCCTCCTTGTCAGTCTCAACCAATCCTATAGGGAAGCACTGTAATTGGATCAGGCCACCACATGTCAGCAGACTGCTTGTTTTTCTGAGTCTAACAGCATGCAGAGTTACAGCTTCAGGTTTGAATACAGTAAGCTTTTTACTATATTTATGGAGGCATGATGGGCCCAGGGGGGCTAGATGGTGGTGTTAACACTATAGGGTCAGGAATACATGTTTGTGTTCCTGACACTATAGTGATCCTTTAAGAACACCATGCAATAAGTGAAGCTAAAACATGTAGACTTCTTTCTTAGGAAGTGTGTAGGGAGGCTGTGTGAGTCACAGCCAGGGAAGATGCTGCTAGGGCTGCATAAACAAAATTATCTAATTATTAAATGGCAGAGAATTGAGCAGCCATGCTGCAGGGGTGTGATCTGTACACCAAAACGGCTTAATAGGTTACTCCAACCACCATGACCACTACAGTGTTTTGAAGTGGTCATGGTAGTAGGGAACTGTACGTGCAGCGTTTCTGCTGGAAATACTGCACATACAGAGCAATCTGCACTTTTGTGCTGTGGGCTAGTTATACCCCTAGCACACGGGACGTAGGCAGTCTACCAGATGTCTATTCTTTGGTCAAATTTGACTGTCATCAATAAGCACTGCACTCTGGCAACAGGTGTATTGAACATCTCCCGTGTTGGCACCAGCATTTTTTTCCCTACCTGCCTCCCTCACTATTTGGCTGAGTTGAGCCCTTCCTATACCCTCATATACCCTCAATATTGCTTGTTTATTTTTTTTCATGTTTCTACCTCCCCATCTTTTTTAATATTCCCTTTCTTCAAATAAAAATACACATACATTTTTTTTGTATTTATGATGGGATTATGCTTATGATAACATTAGTTTGGTTATTCTGAGGGAAGCTTATTTTAGTTCTGAGGGAAGCTTATAAGGGTTTTGCTTATTTTTGAGTGGTGGTTGTAAGAGATATAATTTAGATGAGGAGTGCTGGATACCGCCATGATTAGACAAGCCAACAGAAATACTTAAAACAGTCGTGGGAATGGGAATGCATGTGGCTGCTGTACTTACTGTAGAAATTAGGTTCCTCATGTTCTACTTTATGATATTTGCTCCAGTGGGGACTCGTGTTTTTTGTTTTTTTTGTGACTGCACTCACTAGAAAAGTTGTCCCTGTTAGTGAAAGGTGCTTTTCTTCCACTTCAGGGCCTCTTTTTTGGAGGTGTAGATGAAATGGTTTTATGCCACCTTAGAGGTACACCTGGATCTTTTTTTTTTTTTGCCAGGTGAATGTTTTTCAGTCTTATCAGTTGTTTTACAGTTGAATCATTAGTTCAGGGGTTAACTTGACTAAACTGCTACCAGGAAGAGTGTGTGCATGTTGTGATTTGTCTCCTTGTGAACTGATCACACAAATGCTCAGAAAAGCTTGTTGCCACATGCATGCTCCCTACAGAAAGTCTTACTGACACACACATGCTCACTAAAGAAAAGCTCATTAACACACACATGCTCACCACAAACAAGCTCACTGACACACACATGCCCACCACAGAAATGCTCACTGACACACACACATGCTTCTAACAGACAAGCTCACTGACACACACACACGCTCACTACAGTCAAGCTCACTGACACATACATACAAGCTCACCCACTAGCAGCCACACACACATAGGCTCACACACTAGCAGACACACACACACACACATAGGCGTGCACAGCCTATTGTATAAGGGTGTTCACCCTAAAGCACAAACACACACACCGCGTATATATATATATATATATATATATATATATATACACACACACACACACACACACATATACCGCTGTGTGTGTGTATGGGTGCTGTGTGTGTATGAGTGCTGTGTGTGTAAGGGTGCTGTGTGTGTGTGGGCGCTGTGTGTGTAAGGGCGCGGTGTGTGTAAGGGTGATGTATGTGTGTGATGTTAGTGTGTGTGTGCCTGTGTGTATGTGTAAGAGTGCTGTTAGTGTGAGGGTGCTGTTAGTGTGAGGGTGCTGTGTGTGTATGAGGGTGCTGTATGTGTGTGTGAGGGTGCTGTGAGGGTGCTTTATGTGTGTGTGAGGGTACTGTATGTGTGTGAGGGTGCTGTATGTGTGTGTAAGGGTGATGTGTGTGTGTATGTGAGGGTGCTGTGTGTGTAAGGGTGCTGTTACTGTGAGTGCTGTGTGTGTAAGGGTGCTGTTAGAGTGAGTGCTGTGTGTGTAAGGGTGATGTATGTTTGTGTGTATTGTGTGAGGGTGGGGGAGGCTGTTTAGTTAATATCCCCCCTCCCTTCTTACCTTTTGTAGGGAGGGGGGATCGTGCTGCTGCCATCCCTGGCCAGAGTTCACTCTCGCGAAATCTGAGCGCAACGCTCCGACCTCGCGAGAGGAACCCGGTGGGGCTGGCAAGAGCTCCCCAGGTCCTCTCCTGCCTCCCTCACTTCCTGTGGGTCGGTGAGGGAGATCTTTGATCTCCCTCACTGGCCCACGGAGGGAGGCACATAGTGCGGGCCACGGGGATTAGGGTGTGCCTAGGCACACCCGGCACACCCCGTGCGCATGCCTATGCACACACACAAGCTCATTCACTAGCAGGCACACCCACACCCACAAGAGCTCACTCATTGCAGATATACACACTCTCACTCACTACCAGGCACACATACACAAGCTCACTCACCAGCAGGCACACACACACACACAAGCTCACTCACCAGCAGGCACACACACACAGACACACACAAGCTCAATCACTAGCAGGCACACACACACTCACAAGCTCAATCACTAGCAGGCACACACACACTCACACGCTCACTCACTAGCAGGCACACATACACACACAAGCTCACTCACTAACAGGCACACACACACACAAGCTCACTCACCAGCAGGCACACACACACGCACAAGCTCAATCACTTGCAGACACACACACACTCACTCACTAGCAGGAACACACACACCCAAGCTTTCCCACTAGCAGACACACACACACACACACAAGCTCTCTCACTAGCAGACACACACACACACACACAACCAAGCTCAATCACTAGCAGGCACACACACACACACACACAAGCTCACTCACAATCAGGCACACACACACACAAGCTCAATCACTAGCAGGCACACACACAAGCTCTCACACACAAGCTCAATCACTAGCAGACACACATACACACACAAGCTCACTCACTAGCAGGCACATACACACACACAAACTTACTCACTAGCAGGCACACCCACACCCACAAGCTCACTCACTAGCAGACACACACACACACACACTCACTCACTACCAGGCACACACATACAAGGTCACTCACCAGCAGGTGCACACACACACACAAGCTCAATCACTAGCAGGCACACACATACACAAGCTCACTCACCAGCAGGCACACACACACAATCTCAATCACTAGTAGACACACACGCACAAGCTCAATCACTAGCAGACACACACACAAACAAGCTCAATCACTAGCAGGCGCACACACACACACACACAAGCTCACTCACAAGCAGGCACACACACACACAAGCTCAATCACTAGCAGGCACACACACACACAAGCTCTCTCACTAGCAGGCACTCACACACACACACACAAGCTCTCTCACTAGCAGATACACACACACACAAGCTCTCTCACTGGCAGGCACACACAAGCTCGCTCACTAGCTAGCACACACACACAAGCTCTCTCACTAGCAGGCACACACACAAGCTCTCTCTCTAGCAGGCACACACACAATCACCGCACCAGCCCTTACCTTTTCCCTCTTTACTACCCTTGGACTGACATAGGCTGGCACAGTCCGAGGGGAAAATACTTAAACTACAGAATCCTGATGATTTGGGCTGTCTGCTCAGCCCCCGGGTGCCAGTCCGGCCCTGGTTGTTGGTAGTCATTAATCTGGTAATGATATTTCTGTTTCCCACACCTCTGCAAACCTAGCACTTTTACTCTGGCCAAGACGCTACTTGACTATGAGTATGATGAGACTGAGGAATTAGAAGAGACAGGCATTTTCTCCGGCAGCTTGTGTGCACTTACCTCCTGCATCTTTTGCAACATTTCCAATTCCATCTGTATCCGCCATAGAATTGTTTTATCCAATGGAGAGATTTGAGACATCAGCTGTTCCTATTACCACTGGCACAAGTACCTCACCCACTATCAGTGTTACCAGCACCGCTATCACCACCACTAATACAACCATCAACATTTCCATTAGCAGTAATCAACAAAGTGCGAATGTACAGG
>OW240914.1:284892475-284902696 GCA_933207985.1 Pelobates cultripes
CTACATCCACTATAAACACACTGCATCTACTACACACATACACTGCATCCTTGTGGATGGCCTCAGTGTGGGCCCAGACTTTGAGCTGTGTAAGGAGCCCCAGAATTTCTGAAGGTAGCCCTTCGTGTATGATGCAACTAATATTTTCATTTTCATTCATTTTGAATACCCTATCCCTCTCTTGTTTCTGGTAATATTATTTGAACGCATGAACAACACAAACACTCATCATGCCTCTGAGAGCTTTTCCCACTTGTGAGCCTGTTGGGTTTGTTGAATAAGTAAATATTACATTACAATGACAGAGGATTTGCATATTTAACGCAATAGTTGAATTAAAAAATGGCTAAGTTGGGAACTCGTGAGGTTTTCACCTCAGTCTGAAACTCCTCTGTCAATATTCCACAATTCATAGTTTAGTGAATAAGCTGTAGGTGCTATATTGCCAAACAGGAGCAAGACACAAAACTGAAATTGAGTTTTTTTAAAAATGTTATGTCTTACTAATTTTAATATTTCAAAGATTAGAAGAGCAGGCACTTGTCTTTTTTGTATAATTCTAAGTTTATGTTCCTAACAGACAATTTGATTCTGATTATTATGGAGAAACGAAAAACCTATAACGGGATATAAAATGCAACCTCTAATGTAAAACAACAGTGCCTCTGTGTGGCTATATTGGCTTACTACATCTTCTGCTGGTGTAGCATGTATTATAGGGGCCATGTGGCAGGTGTTTGCTTTAACCCCTTAAGGACACATGACATGTGTGACATGTCATGATTCCCTTTTATTCCAGAAGTTTGGTCCTTAAGGGGTTAAATACAGAAATATAGAGTTTGACTGCAGATAATAACAGATTGACCCAACTAGTAAGTCCATTTCATCTATGAGAGCAGTGGTTTTGTGCAGGGGTTTACATAGAGCTTCTGGCACCTGGGGCCTACTTTAAAATGTAAAAAAACAACCACAATTGTTTTAATGTATTTAGCACTGAGCAGTGTTTGAATGTTAGCATGTTTTTGTATGGAGTATGTGTGAGTGAATGTAGGGTGTGTGTTTGTATGTAGTGCTGGCGTTTGAATGCAAGCATGCATTTGTGTGTAGTGTGGTTTTTGAATGCAGTGGTGTGGTTATTTATAATGGTGGAGTTTGTATGTAGTGTTGATGTTGAAATGCAGGGGTGTATTTGTGTGTAGTGTTGGTGAGATTCTGAGATGTATGCACATATACACACTGACACATGTAGATACATAGATACACAGACACACACTGACACACATGCAGACACAGAGGCGACTCTAGGAACAATATACGGGGGAGGGGGGAGGAGAGGTAGATAATTCTCTTATTTGTTATCCTTATGTGAGATTGCAATATTTAAGGACACCAAATAAGGGAGCTATCTACCAAACACATCTCTATGGGAGTGTTCAGACATTTAATGTAGGTGCTGCAGACAATGCAGCACTGAAATCAGAAGCACCTATAGTGGCCGTCTGAATAACTGCACCTAGAGGTGTTACTAGGCAGTAATGTGAGCACGGCCTTTTTTTACTGAAAAGGCAACATTTACATTGCTTAGCCTACAGGGACATGTATAGACACGAAAACCACTACATTAAGCTGTAGTGGTTCAGGTGATCATAGTGTCGTTTTAAGTGTTTGTGGAGGGAAAAAAGTGTGCTGTTCAGTAAAAAAAAAAATTTAAAAGGGAAAATTTCTTCTTGCCTGGCTACTACTGTTAAGTTTTTGTAGAAGGAAAATTATTTTTTTTTTATATATTTTTTTCTCTTGTACTGTCTGTGGAGTGATGGGTTGTTGTGTGATGTATTGTTTCTGTGTTCCAGACAGCCAATAGAAGCGCTTCCTGGCTTTTCATGGAGTTTAACTCAGTGAAACAACATTGGATGTCCACAAGCTTTGCATGAGGACATCCAGGATCTATGGGAAAGGTCTAAGGCCAGCGTGGTGCTCACCATTCATGTGCATTAGGTTCCCACATTAGCATGACGTCACTTGAGTAATAGAGGGATACAGCATTACATAATATGTTGGTGCTATATAAATAATTGTAATAGTAATATGGGTACAATGTCAGTGGGTTCTGTTATTTTGAAGCATGAACACATTTTTATTTGCAGACAGGTCATTGTATTAATGAAATCACATCACCCAATTTAATCCTACATCAGTTATCCCATCTCATCTGTTTATTTATCTTATCATGTCATTGTTTCGTTACCATATGTGTGGTGTTTATGTGACTTTTTGGTGGACATTGCATTAATAATTCACGTCTGGTGTTTACATTTGAGGTTGTATTTATTTCTCTTGCCGAAAGTTTTCATGGTCAAAATATGTTAATTGCAAACTGTGTTTGAACTCTTTTCCTCTTGTCTTTTCTTTATTTTGTCATACAATTGTTCAACAATGTTTTGTTTAAAAAAATAAATAAAAATAAAATATATATATATATATATATATAGAGAGAGAGAGAGAGAGAGAGAGAGAGAGAGAGAGATTTTATTGTTTTTTTTTTCTTTAATTCACATTTTTCTGTTTTCAGGATTTTCAGTTTAGTAAACGTGAGCAAAACGAGTGCTCTATCCTATATTCAATGTATTAAATACACTCCTGTAGGCATTACATTCACTATTCTTGCCTTCCTGGTTCCTTGGGGATTTGTTTTTTTCAGCCTATATACTGACCTTGCCCTATATTGCCTGTTGGAGAGGAGCTGCAAAGATGTAAATGCATTTTAACTTTCCTTAAGATCAGGGGTTCCCAATTAATTTTTCCTGTGGAACCCTTTGACTTAGTGTATCAACGTCGTGGAACACTCAGTGTGCACTTCCTGTCATTCCGGCCGGGTCCAGGAAACAGAAGCTCCTGTACCGCGGACCAAAGAGGAGCTCGGCCATGCTACAGGGAAGGGGAGGTGGATGGGAGTAGACCACATGGGGAGTAAAGACCACATGGTGGGGAGTAAAGAGGCAAGGGAGGGGTAAGTAAAACAAGGAGGGTGAGCAAGGAGAACACGGGGTGAGCAAGGAGAACACAGGGAGGTGGGGAGAAAGAAACAGGGAGGGGGAGAACACTGGGGGGAGTAAGGGAGAGCACAGGAAGGTAAATAGAACACGAGAGGGAAATAAGAACACAGGAGGTGGAGGAGGAAATATAGGAACAGGGAGAGGGGGAGTAAGCAGGAACACAGGGAGAGGGGGCAGTAAGGAGAACACAGGAGAGAGGGGGGAGAGTAAGAAGAACACAGGGGGAGTATGGAGAACACAGGAGAGGGGAAGTAAGGCAGAACACAGGAGGGGGGGGGAGTAAGGAGAACACAGGAGGGGGGAGTAAGGAGACACAGGGAGGGGGAGGAGTAAGAAGAACACAGGAGAGGAGAGTAAGGAGAACCCAGGGGAGAGGGGGGAGGAGAACACAGGAGGGGGGAGGGGAGAACACAGGGGGAGTGGAGAACACAGGGAGTAAGGGAGGAGTAAGGAGGGAACACAGGGAGGGGGAGTAAGGAGAACACAGTGAGAGAGGGGGAGTAAGGAGAACACAGGGAGGGGGGAGCAAGGAGAAAACAGGGAGAGGAGGGAGTGGAGGGAAGCAAAGAGAACACACGAGAGGGGAGCAAGGAGAACACATGGAGAGGGGGGGTACAGACGAACACACGGGAGAGGGGAGTAAGGCGGAACACAATGGAGGGGGGAAAGGAGGACACAGGAGAAGGGGAAGGAGAACACAGGGAGAAGGGGAGTAAGGAGAAACAGGGAGGCGGGGCAAGGAGAACACAGGAGAGGCGGTAAGGCGAAACACAGAGACACAGGATGATAAGGAGAACACAAGTAAGGGGAGTAAAGAGAACACAGGAGGGTGGAGCAGGGCAGGAGTGGGGGAAAGAGAACACATGGAGGGGGGAGCAGAAAACAGGGGGGGTAAGAGCGAAGGAACACATGGAGAGGGGGGAAGTAAAGAGAACACATGGAGAGGGAGGAGAACACATGGAGAGGGGGGTAAGACGAAACATGGAGAAGGGGAGTAAGGAGAACACATGGAGGGGGGAAAGGGAGGAAACAGGAGGGTAAGGAGAACACAGGAGAAGGGGAGTAAGGATACACAGGAGAAGTGGGGAGGGAGAACACAGGAGAGGGGGGGAGTAAGGCAACACAGGGAGGGGGGGAAGAACACAGTGAGAGGGGGAAAGAGAACACAGGAGGGTGGAGCAAGGAGAACAGGGGTGGGAAGTAAAGAGAACACATGGAGAGGGGGGGAGTGAGAAACAGAGCCCAGGGAGGGGGTGTAAGAAGAACACATGGAGAGGGGGAATAAGGAGAACCATGAGGGGGGGCAGAACACAGGGAGAAAGGGGAGGCGGAGAACACTGGGAGAAAGGGGAGGGGGAGAACACAGACTGGGAGAAAGGGGGAGTAAGGAGAACACAGGGAGAAGGGGGGAGTAAGGAGAACACAGGGTTAGGGCAGAGTAAAGAGAACACAGGGAGGGGGGAGGTGAAAAGAACATGGGGGAGGGGTGAGAAGAGACCTCTAGGTGAGGGAGAGGGGGAGAGGGGAGACCACTAAGGGGCAGGGAGGGAGAGCTCTATAGGACAGGGGGCGGGACAGGGAGCTCTTTCACACTACGCGCACACACACACACAATGCATTCCTATACATACACAGAAACACACAATGCATACCTATACACACATGCAAACACACACTGCTTCTCTTACATACACACAGAAACACAATGCATCCCTCACATTACTTGAAAGCAGCCTCTATTAAGTAGACTCTTTCAAATAGGAGTTAGAAAACCAGGAGTTACTTGGAGTGGTTTGTATACTGTGGAGAGTGGTTTGTATTTTATTTTTGTTTAATCTTTAACCCCTGGACTGTTTTTGCGATGTTGTACATTTGCGACCAGGCATATTTTTACACTTTTGTGGTGTTTGTGTTTGGCTGTAATTTTCCGCTTTCTCATTTACTGTTCCCATACAAATTATATATTGTTTTTCAGGACAAAAAAGGGGCTTTTACATACCATTATTATTTATATAATCTCATGTATTTACTCTAAAAAAAATACAAAAATCTGATGAAAATTGAAAAATACATGTTTTGACTTTACCTGAAAAATCTTTTACTCATCTACAAAAGCGAATGAAAAAACTGCTAAATAGATTCAAATTGTGTCCTTGAGTTTAAAAATACCCAGTGTTTACGTGTTTTTTTGCTTTTTTTTGCATGTTATAGGGCTATAGGTACAAGTAGGATATTGCGGTTTCAAAACATACATTTTTAAAATGTATCAATAGTGACATTGTAACACTATTATCTGTCATAAATCTTTGAATAACACCCCACATGTACAATTTTTTTTAAAAGTAGACAACCCAGGGTATTCAATATGGGGTATGTCCAGTCTTTTTTAGTAGCCACTTAGTCGAAAACACTGGCCAAAGTAAGCATTCATATTTGTTTGTGTGTGAAAAAAGTAAAAAAACCAAATTGAACGCTAATTTTGGCCAGTGTTTGTGACCAAGTGGTTACTAAAAAAGACTGGACATACCCCATTTGCAATACCTGGCTATCTTTTGCAAATGGTATGCCACTCTTGGGGTAATTTTCATTCCTGGGCTACCATACGCTTCTCAAAGGCAACGAATTCAACCTGGCTACTTTCAAAAATATTTGACCCATATATTTGACCTTGTAACTTTAAAAATGCCATAAAACCCGTACATGGGGTAATTGTTTTACTCGCATATACAACACAAATATTAGTGTTTAAAACTGGAAAACGACAACAACAATTAAGTATCATCAGCAAAAGTGCTGTTTGTGTGTGAAAACGCAAAAAGTAACTTTCACTCGACAATATCATCGCTGTGATATGTTTTACTGTTTTGAATCACTAATATTTGTGTTCAGCGAAGTCTCCCGAGTAAAACAGTACCCCCATGTACAGGTTTTAGGGTGTCGTAGAACGTTACAGGGTAAAATACAGTGCTAGCAAATTAAATTCTCTGGAATTTCGGCCTGGGTTGGCAGGCAGGTCCTCAAATTGCAATCAATAAAATTACTGAATTATGTAAAAATATTACATAAATACGCACGTAGAATTTAAATATATATGCATATTTATATATTTGAAGTCTACGTGTATATTTAAATAATTATTTATGTAATTTTGTATATGGACATATGTATATTTCTTATTATTTTTATTTATTTTTATATACATAGATATATATACAAATTCATTCTAAGTGTATTTTGATATAAATATATATATATTAATTTTAAAAATACAGTTAGAATAAAATTTCTTATAGATATATAATTTTTTTTAAATTTTTATTATTTAAAAAAAATTATTTAATTTAAATTACTTATTATTTATATTTTATAATAATATATATATATATACAATATATATAGTTATTATATATATTATATATATACGTGTGTAATTTAATTATAAGTGTATTTTTATTTTAATATAAGTACATATTAATATAAAAATACACTTAGTATGGTATTATATATATGATATATAGACATATATTATATAGATATAATATATGTCTATATATCATATATGTATACACATATATAATTTTTTTTTTTTATTAACACTAACTTTGGTTTTTTTCAGTCCCCAGAGTAGTGACATTAATTAGGATTTTATTAGACCATGTGATCGCTGTGTTAAGCCATCACATGGCCACAGGGGTCCTAATCTGCCGTGGGGAGACTGTCTGGGCTGCAGGCAGTCTCCCCACAACCGGAGGAACACTGATCGCCGCCGGGGGAACGACGGCGATCAGGTAAGTAGTTTGGACCGTTAGGGACGGTCTTTGGTAATCAAGCCATCGGCCGGGCAACGCGAAAAAATGCCGCTATTTAGGAAGGATAGGAAAAACAAGAAGGGTGGTGGGGTATGTTTGTATGTCAAACATGATTTAAAGCAAAATGTTAAGCAAATGGAATGCGAGGAGGATAATGTGGAAGCTTTATGGGTAAATATCTGCTTGGGGGAAAAGAAGGGAAACCAACTATTGGTTGGGATATGTTATAAACCACCTAATGTTAATATTGACGAGGAACAACAGCCGTTTGAGCAAATTGAGAAAGCTGCAAATCTGGGTAACACTTTAATTATTGGAGATTTTAATTACCCGGATATAAATTGGGACAGAGGGACTAGTGCCTCAGCAAAGGAAATTAGGTTTTTAAACTTGTTAAATGACACCTTCATGTCACAACAATCTTTTGACCAACATTCAAGTAGGTGAGCACTTGGGAAATAAACTCAAAAAAACAAAAGCACTTGGGGAATACTAAAACATATAATTTTAAAAAGGCCAATTTCAATAAGTTAAGGGAAGCTTTACAATATATTGACTGGCATAAACTCTTTAGTGAAAAGAACACTGAGGATAAATGGATCATCTTCCAACAAATATTACAAAGGTACATTTCTCAGTATGTACCGCTGGGAAATAAATATAAAAGAAACAAATTAAAACCAATGTGGCTTAGTAGAGAAGTAAAACAAGAGATTACAACTAAGAGAAGGGCATTTAAAGCATTTAAATCGGACAAATCAGATGCATCTTATAAAAAATATAAGGATGCAAATAATGCGTGCAAAAAGGCAATTAGACTTGCTAAACTTCAAAATGAAATAATGATAGCTGAAGAGAGCAAAACCAACCCCAAAGCATTTTTTAAGTACATAAATTCTAAAAAAAACAAAAATGAAAGTGTAGGTACACTAAAAACTGAAACGGGGGTGTTAGTTAATGAAGACCAGGAAAAGGCAGGAATTTTAAATAACTATTTCTCCTCCATATATATTAAGGAAGAACCCATGGCAATAGATGTGCAAATGATTGCTACTAAAAACTTGCAGAATAATTGTAATTGGTTAACTCAAGACAAGGTGCTGCAGCAACTAAAGAAAGTTAATATAAACAAAGCTCCAGGGCCCGACGGTATCCATCCACGTGTACTTAAGGAACTAAGTGCAGAAATAAGTGAACCTCTGTTTTTAATCTTTCAAGATTCTTTTCTTTCAGGAAGTGTTCCTGAGGATTGGAGGAAGGCAGATGTGGTTCCTATATTCAAAAAGGGTTCAAAATCCTTGCCTGGAAATTATAGACCTGTGAGCTTAACTTCTGTGGCTGGTAAAATATTTGAAAGGTTATTAAGGGATAATATTCAAGAATTCCTCGAGAAGAACATGGTTATCAGCAAAAATCAGCACGGTTTTATGAAGCACAGGTCATGTCAAACTAACTTGATTGCATTCTATGAAGAAGTAAGTAGAAGTATAGATCAGGGTGTTGCAGTGGATGTGATCTATTTGGATTTTGCCAAGGCATTTGATACAGTTCCACACAATAGATTAGTGTTCAAACTCAAGGAAATTGGTCTAGATAGAAAAATGCGTTTTGTTCTGGTAGAACAATATTTAAAACAGAGTACAAAGAGTTGTCATGTTAATGGTAAATTTTTCAAGCTGACAGAGGTGATATGGCGTCCCTCTGGTATCCTGCCCTGGGGACCCCTTCTATTTAACATGTTTATAAATGATCTTGAAGACCGCATTGAAAGTCCCGCGCTCTGCAAGCACTTTGACACCCAAATCCGTAAACAATACAATGTGAGCAAGATATTACTTTATTTATGACCAGATAGAGTTGGGACTGGGCACTAAACAGGTGATGATATTTAATGTTGAAAATGCAAAGTTATGCACTTCGGCATGAAGAATACACAAGCAATATATACCCTTAATGGAAGCGTATTAGGGATAACAACACACGAAAAGGACTTGGGAATTGTTATAGACAACAAACTATGCAACAATATGCAATGTCAATCAGCAGTGGCCAAGGCCAGTAAGGTATTTTCATGCATGAAAAAGGGCATTCATTCTACGAATATAATTTTGCCCTTTATAAATCACTGGTAAGACCCCATAGAATATGCTGTGCAATTTGGGCACCTGTTTCTAAAGAAGGATATTATGGCACTAGAAAAAGTGCAGAGTGGGCTACAAAATTAATAAAAGGAATGGAACATATCGCTATGAAGAAAGGTTAATAAATTTAAACCTATTTAGTTTTGAAAATGCCGCCTGAGAGGGGATATGATAACATTATACAAATATATTTGGGGCCAATACAAACCATTGTGTGGGAAATCCATTCACAAACGGACTCACATAGGACAGAGGACATGAGTTTAGACTGGAAGAAAGAAGATTTGCCTAAGGTAAAGGAGAGGTTTTTACTGTAAGAACAATCAGGATGTGAATTCTCTGCCTGAGGAAGTGGTTTTACAGAGACATAGAGATGTTCAAACGCACCAGATGCTACTTGCAAACAGAATATTCAAGGATATAATCTTTCAATGTAGGGTAATAACTGCTTGATCCAAGGATAAATCTGACTGCCATTCTGGGGTCAAGAAGGAATTTTTTCCTAGCTTGTTTGCAAAATTGTGCTTCAAACTGGGTTTTTTTTTGCCTTCTTTTGGATCAACAGCAAAAAACAAATGTGAGGTAGGCTGAACTTGATGGACGCAAGTCTCTTTTCAGCTATGTAACTATGTATACAAACACAGATTCACACAATGCATCCCTTACACACAACCAGAAACACACAATACATCTCTTATACACAAACAAACACTGCTTTCTATACCTTACACAAAAACACACTGCTTCCACTACACACAAACACACTGCATCACCTACACAAACTGCTACATTCTATAAGCACACACATTAGATCCTCTACAATAACACATAACACATCCCCTACACACTCCACTCCCTGTGAGTGAACTCATGGGTGGAACATGTAGGTAGACTTATGGGTGGGCCTTATGGGCATACTCACCGTCAGGCCCTGGGACCCAGACCTTGAGCTGTGTAAGGGGCCCCCAAAAATGGAGCTGCTTCCCGTTCTCTCAGAACATTACATTTTGTGACCACAGTTACAAACAGCCTCCAGAGATCCTGTTCTACACCAGACCAGTGGAGCCAGACTGCAGCCAGAGCCCATCACCATCCTCATCTGTTTGTAAGTAGGCAATCTAGTATATTATAAGTGACATTAAGCTCTAATTTACCTCACATTAAAGGGACACTATAGTCCCCAGAACCACTGCAGCTTGATGAAGTGGTTCTGGTGTC
>OW240914.1:284902796-284921435 GCA_933207985.1 Pelobates cultripes
GAATAAGCACACCATATTTTGTACAGCTCCAGATTTGATAATCAAATCCGACGCAAGTTTGCACGGTTGGGGTGCTCAATGTAGAACTATTTCCACCAAGGGCAGATAATAAAACCTGGAATCAACACTCCACATCAATTGTTTGGAACACCCGGTTCCTTTGCAGTCCATAGTTTCTCCCCAACTCAAGCCCAATGCGCTATCCTTCTGAAGATGGACAACGTGTCAGCAGTCCGCTACATCAATCACTTGGAGGCACAAAATACAAAATTCTGACCTACATGCCTCGTGATTGCTGGCAATTTTGCCTGAGACACGGCATTTCAGTCACGGCAGAATATATTCAAGGTCTCTCCAACACTACGACGGACTGGTATTCACGCCAACTCGGAGATTCCAGCGACTGGCACTTGGATTCCATGGTCTTCCAAGACATCTGGAACCTATGGGGTCTATTGGAAATAGATCTTTTCGCTTCTCGTTTGAATGCTCAACTTCCCCGTTTTTTCAGTTGGAGACCAGATCCGATAGCATTGGCTATGAATGTTTTCTCCAAGGAATTATGATTTTTTTGCCTTTCCATGTACATCGCCAGTCCGGCACCTGTTGATCGTGGATCCTCTATCGCCATCCCAAGCATAGTTTTCTTTTCTTCAGGAGATGGTTATCGACCTTCCATCTCTCGAGTGCCTTCTTCAGGATCCAGATGGTGTACCTCATCCTCTTGTTCTCCAAGGTCTCTTGCATCTCATAGTGTAGTCTATTTCAGGGAACCTTGGTCGGTCAAGGGAGTTTCGCAATCAACTCCCCAACTTATCAAGGGTGCACCCAACACGAGACAGGCTTATAAATCTGCTTGGAGCAGATGGCATAGTTGGTGCATGAAATTAAATTTAAATCCCATATCGGCTCCTTTTATGTCTGTCCTCCATTTTTCTGACTTCTATGATGAAGGTAAAGCCTATCGCACTGTGGACCTTACCGATCGTCCATTTCTGCTGGCCATCAAAGTTTTGATTGGACGCCTGTCGGTTGACATCCTGTCATATATTGACTTCTCTGAGGAATATGGTTTGCTCATTCATCCTTACCACAATACTCTGTCTTGTGGGAAGTCTCTATTGTCTTGAATTTTTTTTATTTATTTATTTATTCTTGCAAGAGGTTTTTCTGACGTACGAGCCCGTGAGGTGGTTGCTCGTTCCTTTACTCCAGAAGGTGTCCTCTTTGACATTTCACGGAGGACAAAAACCTCCTCTAAAATCTATCTTACCCAGTTTTCCCTGATAGATCTCTCCTTTGCCCTGTTGCATACTAATGGGTGTGTGAACATCGTTCTACTATGTTACAGAATCCTTTGAAACAGGAACTCTTCCAAAAGTCGCATCTTCCGGTGTCTACTCTAGCCTGGTGGGTCAAATACGTTATGTCTCTAGCAGGTATTGATACCTATGTGTCAGTGCCTCATTCGGTTCGTAGGGCAATGGCTTCTAAGGCTTCCTCGATTGGTTGTCGCTTGGAGGATATTATGAGAGCGGCTGGTCTTCGGAGTCTACATTCCATGATTTCTACTTTAGACCTATTCAACACTTCACAGGAGACATCATTTCACAGCTTTGAACTAGCATAATAGGAGCCTCCGTGTCTTAATAAAATTTACAGATTTTACTATTAACATGACGTAAAGTCATGATTTTATTAATGACACGGAGGCGAGTATTATCCCTCCCTCCCATCCCTGGAGATTTGGTCTTCTCTGGGTAAGTTGACTTCACGGTAAGTCTTTTTTGATTACTGGGTTTTATCCTTGTTAATGACTGTCAAGAGCTTAAGGTTTGACTAAACTGAATTTCATGTTATGTGTATATATATATCTGATATTTCATGTAATGCGAATTTATGCATAAATCCAGTTTTATACTTGGATACTACCATATTCTCTTTTCTCTTCCAGCTTGACTTCGAGATCCAGTTTAAGGCTCGTATACCCTCTAATTGGAGCCCACTTTTTATTTGGATTTGTTGTCCTTGTTCGGGATCGCAAGAAAGAGGAAGTAGGATACTGGACATTGCCTATTATGCTATAAAGAGGATGCTGATTGGCTGTTGCTGTTGCTAGGAAGATATATATATGTTATTTACTGGTTTCTTTTATACTGATTTAATGTTATTTTTCTTTGCTGCTGAGGTAAATAAAGAAAGA
Source organism: Pelobates cultripes (assembly GCA_933207985.1). Lineage (NCBI taxonomy): Eukaryota > Metazoa > Chordata > Amphibia > Anura > Pelobatidae > Pelobates > Pelobates cultripes. Next base: position 284,905,000 of record OW240914.1, read on the forward strand.
GTGCAGCATAATACTCGCCTCCGTGTCATTAATAAAATCATGACTTTACGTCATGTTAATAGTAAAATCTGTAAATTGTGTATCTTTATAGGCGTGTATCTTTATTATATTTTATTTGAAAGGAGATGGGTGTTATTTATAGTCTCCAGTATCACTAGCATTGGTGATCCACTTTGATGCACGTTAGTGGTTTCATTTAGACAGACAGAGATGAGGAATATTGAAGCCTGGGTAATGTGTTTATTTAAGAGGACACTCTCGAAGGCTGAGGTGACCAGATCCTGAAGGGGCACCCAGTCTGTTTTAGCTTGGACACTAGATTTGGGCTCTGAGTAAGCGAGTGCCAGGTTTCACTACAGATTGGGGTTTTCAATATGAGTTTTGAGATACCTCCTTTCAGTAAGCTACAATTTAAAGGTGTAGTGAGTCACGTGCCGTGCTTGAAGAATGCATCGATATTTACTGTAGCTCAATTATTGGAATACAAATGTTGCTGAAGTCTCAAATCACCCTATATGTCTAACATGTTAATTAATGACTTCAGCTTAGATCAGGACTGTCTAATATTGGTTCATATTAAGCCTTAATTATTATGATTATTATTTTATTCTTTTTTTACTTACATAGCGCCATCAGATTTCGTAGCGCTGTACTTGTTTGTTTTTGATGGTGTTGCCTTTAGAGTATTGTATTATATAATTAAAAAGCCGCAACAGGTATGACTTGGTCGATTAATTCTCTTGTAGCCAAAGCTCATTTTTAAATGACCAGTTATAAGCCCCGCCCCCTTACTCTAATATGTCACATGAGGAAGCAATGTTGGTACATGCTATAGAAGTCCCCACCTCTCTGAGTGACTCTTTCAATGCTTTATGAATAGACGTAAAGCATGCCTGGTAGCATTTATTGGACCACTCTTTCTTTCAGCATAGACTGCGTTTTAAGGTAGATGTTCTCATGAACGAATCTACTGCCAAATTTTTAACCACATACCCCATGTGGCGCGGTGGTTCGTGGGATATGTTCACCATTCCTATTGAAAATAATTGTATGATTGAAATTAGATTACAGTTTTCATCTGCTATATAGTTTGTAAAGGTGCATATCTTCATTATTTTTTATTTGCTTTATTTGTATACTGCACTAAAAATGGAGTGTCCACAGTGTCCTTTAACATAGATTAATAAAGTTTGATATATTACATTTTGATCATTATAAAATTAATTTCATTAAAAAATGGCAATTCATATACATAACGAAATCTCATGCAACTTTTATTGGAATGCGAGGTTAACCATTCCCGTGTAGTTGTTTTCGCACATTACAAGCCAAATGTAAAAGATAATAAAATAACATCTAGAAGGAAATTGGCTCCAATTATTGCCTTGCGGTTTGTTTTTTTTATAAGCTTACAGAGAAAATTCATACAGCATAACTGAAATTGTTGCTTTAAGTAACATGAAACCTTGGGGGGAACATGTAAGCATGTTTAAATGGAAATGGGTATGTTTTTAGATGCTGACTGGGAACATCTTAAAGTGTCGAAGGAGGTGATTTTATTGTTATTTTCGTTCGTAATGTGGAATGCTGGCAGGGGTCTAACTTGTTTTTCTCTCCAAAAGCAGAAGGAACATTTTTATGGTGCATCATTTGTGAAGCGGTAATTTTAATGTTTTCAAATGACTACTACGCTTTCACAATATTGCTTTTCATAGTGATTTGTTACTTTGCAGAAAAGGCGAACATCTGTTTCGTTACCCTTTGCCTTCCTTGTTGCCACTCTGTGAGTTTATTCCCTCTTTCATTATTTCACCTCTTTTTCTTTTTTAGTTGTTTGTTGAGTTTTTATTGTATGCAGATTAGTTTATTCCTACCACAATGGCATATCTAAACATTTTGGTTGCAATCATACTACAACTGTTTTTCTAGGTGGATGTATAAACACTCAGTATCGCTATATACTATCAGACATTAGAAACAATAATTATAAAACCAGCAGGTCTGACAGATCCACATTAAAATGGAGTGAAAGTTACTCTAGCACAGCATCATTTAGGACAGGGGTGCCCAAAAGGTATATGTTACAGTACCCTCAGCATGAAATGCACAAACCGCCGTTTAGTGAATCCTCCCCTCTCGCAATAGCGTAGGCTGCATGCATATCCAGTACAATCATGCGAACTGCAAGCAAGGGAATACTGCAAACTCACGAACGGGATCCGTACGGGCACTTCACTCCACGAGCTCCAAACTCACGAATCGCCAATAGTAGCCGAACGCATATATCTCCCAAGCGGCTAATAATTCCATCCAGCAGTCTCTAGTCGTCGGTAATAAATCCCCCCAATAACGAGACCAAGCTCAGCATTGAGGGTAAAACAAGAACTCGCTTTACTGTGGGCTACCTGCCTGTATTTATGCAGGTCTCCCACTTCGTGGACACTCCCCTAGGGGACCAAATGGGAGACTGTAATAATAGACAAACACATGACAGGTCAGGACCCACAGACACAGAACATTCCCATAATGCATTAGTATTCCCTCCCCTCTGCTCTGGAGATAATTGAGAAGTAATTAAATTATCTCCAGGACAGAGGCAAATCGTCATTTTAAATTCAACACAGAAAAACACATAAAAATATATAACTTCGCATTTGTCGAATGCTACCCATTCGTATCACGTATACCCAGATAGCCTGGATCTGAGTGCATATTATTGGCGAATAGCGCTCAGATCCCATACGCATAGTTCAATCGCCATGGAGTCAAAGTCTATTACAGTCTTTCGGTATGTGATTGACTCCATGGGAAGGCTATCTGGGGTAAGTCCATTCGTGTGTTTAAACCTCCCGAATGGCCGGTGTTCGCATCCTTCTGTCGATTGAGAAGGGAGGTCGGCGGCTTCAGCGGTGTTCGGCAGAAAAAGTGTCCGTTTTCAGTTCCATGAAATCACAATGAATGTAAAATGAATGCTGTCCAGGAGGTGGGAGTTCACCAGCATGCCTTTTGACAATTTACCTGAGATCTGATTATCTTGACTCTACAAGCAATGATATTAGTGCCAACTCTTCAGCTGTGTCTGGTCAGGTGTCTGGTTCTTGGCCTATATAAGCCACTTCCTGTCTCTGTACCTTTGCCATATTATTGTGGCAGGGCTGGCGCTACCTGTTAGGCGGACTACGCAGCCGCCCGAGCGCTCTGCAGAGAACATTAGCCGGCTGCAGCTTTGCCTGGGCGCAGCCTGAGGAGAGGGGCTGACAGGAGGGGGGAGAGAGTGTGACAAGGAGGGGGGGAGAAAGAGAGAGACAAGGAGGGGGGACGAAAGAGTGTGACAAGGAGGGGGGAGAAAGAGAGAGACAAGGAGGGGGGGGAGAAAGAGAGAGACAAGGAGGGGGGAGAAAGAGTGTGACAAAGAGGGGGGGAGAAAGAGAGTGTGACAAGGAGGGGGGAGAAAGAGAGTGACAAGGAGGGGGGGAGAAAGAGAGAGACAAGGAGGGGGGAGAGAGATTGACATCCATCACACACACATAATCACACACAATGCAACCCTTGCACACAGAAAAACACACAATGCATTACACACACAGAAACACATACACAAGCAATGCAACCCTTACACATAATGCATCCCTTACACACACAATGCATCCCTTGCACAGACACACACAGTGCATCCCGTACATACACAGAAACACACCTTGCAGCCCTTACACATACAAACACAGATTCACACAATGCATTCCTTACACACATATCAGGACATCCCCTACACACTCCACCCCCTGTGAACAAACTCATTGGTGGAACATGAAGGTGGACCCTGGGACCCAGACCTTGAGCTGTGTAAAGGGTCCCCCAAAAAATGGAGCTGCTTCCCGTTCTCCCAGAACATTGATTACAATTACAAACAGCCTCCAGAGATCCTGTTCTACACCAGACCAGTGGAGCCAGACTGCAGCTAGAGCCCATCATCATCCTCATCTGGTTGTAAGTAGGTAATCTAGTATATTATTCGTGGCACTAATCTCTAATTTACCTCACATTAAAGGGACACTATAGTCCCCAGAACCACTGCAGCTTAATGTAGTGCTTCTGGTGTCTATAGCCTGTCCCTGCAGGCCTTTTAATGTAAACACGGCGGCACTGCAGCACTGACTGCAGCACTGGCGTTAGTTAACATGGCAGATCATATGGGTGGGGCATTGTGATGTCACATGGGGGCGGCAACCTTTACTTTTGCCTAGGGCGGCAAAAATCCTTGCATCGGGCCTGTATTGTGGTTCCTGTACACTATAATCAAGCTTATTCCTGTTTCTTCTACCTGTTGCTGAATTTGGACCTTTTGACTTTCCTGCTTCTCCTTCCCACTGTCCTCGGCTTGCCTCACTACAATAACCATCTTTCTGTTCCAGTCTCTCATCTCTGCTTAAAACCAGACGGCCACTTAAGGCTCAGGGGCTCAACTATGTGGGTTACGAGTGGCTACTTTTGGCAGAAAACATTGCTGATCTGGCTGCTGGACTCCAAACCTTTGTATCATCAATATCATTACAAGACAAGCTAACAGTGGAAATATATTTGGTTTACCTGAATCAATTCAGACAAAGAATGTTTGAATTCCGCCAACCAAATTTCTTGCTGCAACAGTTCAGCTCGTCCAAATATTGTTCATGAAGACTTATAGCTTGAAGGATATATATATATATATATGTATAGAAATCATACTGCAGAAGTGTATACGGAACATGCCCACCTTGGATCATAAAGTAGGATTCCACTATGTTTTCATTTTTATCTTCTGCACTTCCATTTGTCAGGAATATGGGACTTAGCGTACACTTATATTGTCTCAGACACTTGCATTTGAGCTGGAGTGAACTGCAAGATGATAAAGAAGCTATAAGCATGTAGCATTTTATGGTAAAACATTTATTAGCTTGGGCTTCCAGGAGCTACAGTAACAGTGAAAATGCCATCTCTAATCAAGGCTGTTTAGAGGAACACTATAGTGTTTGGAATACAAATATGTATCCCTAACAATATAGTGCTGGACGCTTAGGTGACTGTCCCCCACAGATTGTAGTAAAAAAGGTATTTAAACTTACCTTCTCTCCCTTGTCACACCGGTCTTGCAGTCGGTGGCTCCACATCCATGGCTGAGATCATCAATGCTTTCTCATAGAAAAGCATTGGAAGGCTATTGCTTGCGAGCGGTAAAATATCATGCTGCGCGAAACAGCATCTCCTCATAGACATGCATTAAATCAATGCATCTCTATGAGGAACGTTCAGTGTTTCCATGCAGAGCACTGACTCAAGAAGCACCTCTAGTAGCTGTCAGAGTGACTGCCACAAGAGATGTTACTAGGCAGCAACATAAACACTACCTTTTCTCTGAAAAGGCAGCGTTTACATTGAAAAGCCTGCAGGGACAGGCTATAGACACCAGAACCACTACATTAAGCTGTATTTGTTCTGGTTACTATAGTGTCCCTTTAACCTCATTACAATGGCATTTATTACTGAACACAAAAAAAAAAAAAAAAAATCAGGCATGAGTTACTGGCAAACTTTCACTCCCAACTCAAAAAAAGCTACCAGCCCATGTCATAAATATATAGTGTGATACTCAATCTGTACACATTACATCTGCTGTATCCTGTCACAATTCTGCCTGCTGACAATCATTGAAATACATATTTTCACAGTGCCTGCATTCAAACTCATTATATCCTGACAACGACAAATGTTTTCCTAATACAATTCTGCATTACAATATATCACTTTGATTTGCTTATTCTAAACACGCATGCACAGGTTTCGGTGGACTGGAACTTTTACAATGCACTGTAAGCACTGTAAGATCTTCAGACAAATGTAACCTACAGCAGCTGAATTTCCATTGGCTGTCTGTCCGTGTTCAAGTTGAAAATCTTCCTGAAAATATTGATTTATTTTTCTCTCTGTATGAAAGCCTGAGAATTACTGTAGTGATTGATCACCTAATACCTCTGGAATCACATACACTCTGGAACCATTAAACTAAAGCATTTTGAACTTATTTAGCTAGACTTCCTCTACGGGCTGTGATTAGCAATACAGATTATCTTGGCCAATCCAATGCGTCCCCATAGGAAATATGAGAAGAGGGTTGCAAAAAGATGACCTTGACCTCACCCTTACCATAGTGTACAATCAAAAGGACTGAGATCAAGACTGCTTCAACTTACGCTATCCCTCCTCCCCCAGTTGAGCTACAAAATCCAGCCAAGGGAGCCATATCTAATGAAACTTCTCTTCCCTACCATAAAGGCTTGCAGATATGCTCTCTAGGTGTCTAATCTTTCAGTCTTAGCAACCCATTGGTTTAAACTGGGGGTAGAAGTTTGTTGCCAGAGAGCAGGGAAGAATACCCTAGCCGCATTTAGAAAGTGCCACGTTAGAAAATGTTTTGAACTTACAGATAGGTAAGGTTACGTGATTGAGTAGCATAAGTGCCGGGGCAATCAAAATCCTCTCACCCACAGTTGAGACCATTGTCTTATATATCTGAGACTAAATGGTTGCATTTGTATGCAATCCCTCTGAATATGGAGAAGGATGCTGCCATCCTGCCCAGATAGCCAGCATTTGTTGGGGCCCCCGAGGAACATCCTGTGTAGGAGGTGAGGGTACCAACATGACAAAAAGTTTATAATTTGTTGCTTAAACAGAGGAGCTTACGGAGTGACAATGAAGTAAAGTACAAATCTTGGACCATTGCCAGTCCAAGAAGACCATCACCAGATTATATTTCCAGCGCTCCATGACTTTAGGAGGGGATGGCTCCATCAGGGTAATCAGTAAATTGTACAGAATAGAAATACCCTTTTTGCAAGCTTGTTGCTTGTGTGCTAAGATTGTGTTAAAGCCCTATGTAGCCTGGGAATTATGATAATATTTTATCTGATTGTAATTAAATTGCTCAAGTAGCGTGTGTGCCACCAATCAAATCCATATGGGATAACTATGAAGGCAAGCTTGTGGATGCTAAGCAGGCCACTAGCCCTGTCTCTGAAACGCCAGTGCTCTAAGCTGAGAACCTGTATGAAAAACAGAGTTATAATGTGAGGAGTACCCTGACCTCGTTCCCGGTAATGGGGTAAACTGTTTAGCAATGGTAAGCCCTCTTAGCTGGATCCCTGCAGAGCTTTAAGTCTCCCTGATAGTTTGGGGAAGCACTTCCAGTACTTTTATTACTTTTCTGTTTTTATACTCATGTGTTTCTTTTGATAAATACAGTGGTTTTTGTTTCATATATTGTTTTAATATCTCCTAGTTTTTTTAAGTGTTTTTTATTGTTATTTTTTTATATTTTTTCATTTTAAATGTTTTCTGTGTTTTGTCAGGCTTCTTATTTTGTCATTCTTTTTTGTGAATGCAGTCTTTCTTTGTATCATGTTGTCTTCATTTTGATGTATTTTATTTTAATTTGCTCAAAGAATTAAATTTTTTTATTACATTTTGCCCAGAGCGGTATTAGCTACTCCACTCTGACAAGTCCCAAAGAAGGCCAAAATGATCAATTAGGGTTGCTGTATCTCTCGTGCAGAGAGACCTTGCTTTCATTTTGGTTCTGGACTGCCCTTGTGGGTGGGATCAGTCTGATATGCCTTGAACTTGGTTCTCTCTGTAATGGGGATGCCCTTTGTACTGCCCTTTGGCAAGCTACTGAGTGCCTCTAAGCATCTGTACATTCTCTTAGTTCTCATATTCTTTGATTTTGTTGCAGTACCTTGGCTCTCCCGAGGTTAAAAGGGTAATCCAGACATGGAACCCGTGCTGTGCCTAGAGGAGTATCAGCTTGCTGATGAGACCCAATGAAGGGCAAAATGATCGTTCAAGGTTGCTGCAACTCTTGTAGAGAACTTGCTGGACTGCCGTTGTTGGTGCAATCAGTCAAATATGCCTTGGAACTGGTTCTCTCTGAATGGCACAAGTGAGCAAAAACTATTTTGAGACCTGAGCGGGGATTTACCGAAGGGCAAGCTTTTGTCCATTCTCACCATTCTCAGAGTTCTCATATTCTTTGTTTTTAATACATTATGTTTTACATTCTCATGCTGTTTTCTTTTTTGCTTTTCCATTGAAGTATTTTTTTTGCTATTTTGTTTGCACTATTTTTATTATTTGTTTTTTTTATATTATTGTGATCATCCTTTTCATTTTATTTATTTGAATGTAATCGTTCCATGTTCTCATTCTTTTTATTTTGCTGTTTTTTATTTTTTTAAAGAAGTGTTTTTTTTATTTTATTTTTATGATGGTTGTTATACTACTTTTATATTTTTTTTTAATTTTCCATTATTTATTTATATTTTGTTGACAATTTCTGTTTTTCAAATATTTTTTTATTGTTATTTAAATTATATTAGATATTTATATATTTATTTATTAGATATCTATATTTATATTTTTTGTTCATGATATAAAGTGTCTGTGTGTCATATGTCAACTGTAAGTGGCTTATACATGTAGGGTGTGTGTGGTATCTGAATACAGGGGTGTATGTGTTGAGTATCTGCTTGTCAATGCAGAGGTGTGCTTATTTAGACTGGGTGTGAATGCAGTAGTGTGTTTGTGTTGAGTGTATGTTTAAATGCAAAGTTTATTTATGTGGAGTGTCAGTGTATGGAAAGCCTTTGTGTAAATGCATAGGTGAATTTGTGTGTGAATGCAGGGTGTATTTGTGTGGGGTTGCAGGAGAGTTTATGCATCTCATCTTCCTCCCAAGTCCTTGCTCTCCCCTTTCATGTTCCTTTTCTATATGTTTTTTCCTCTGCTCATCTTTACTGTACACCATTCATCCAGCTCTTCATGCGCCATATCTACATGTCCCAGGAAGCTGTGTAGTATTCACAAAAATATCATACACTCTTGCATACAATCCAGGTGCTCATGGTCATGGTTGGCAAATCCCAATTTAGCAGGTATGTTGAAAGTCAGGTCCAGGCACTCAGGATAAAAATCAGCAAAAAGCAGATTTATTGGAACAAAAGAGGAAACATTTCGGCCTGCACAGAGGCCTTTGTCAAAGGCCTTTTTGCAAGCCGAAACATTGCTCCTTTATTCCAATAAAACAGTTCTTTTGCAATATCCTGAGTGCCTGGACTTGACTTTCTTCATACCTGCGAGCTGTGTCAGAATCATTGAGGTATGGTACAGGTAAGTACCATAATAAGGATTCTTAGATTCAGGCATAGGCAAAAGATAGAGAGGTGTATTACCAGACCTTAGAGTGGCTAGGCTTAACTAGAAACAAATACACCAGCCTGTGGCTGCTCACTGTTAAAAAAAACCCAAAACATTCCCCCCTCCTGAGCCCCCACCAGCGACGCGCGAGTTGGGGCTTTTAAACTAAAGAAGGGACCTATTGCCCCCCGTGGCCCCCACCCCTGAGCGGCGGGTGGGGGCCCTAAATACCAATAAGGGGGGGGACACCTATTGTCCCCTCCTGTCCCCCACCTCTGAGCGGTTGGTGAGGGCCCTAAATATCAATAAGGGGGGGGGACCTATTGTCCTCCCCCTGGCCACCTCCCCTGCGCAAACCCTAACAATAAGGGGGGGACCTACTGTCCTTCCCCCACCCCTGAGCGGTGGGTGGGGGCCATAAATAAGAATTAGGGGGCCTACAGTTCGGCCCCCACCCCTGCACGGTGGGTGGGGGCCATAAATAAGAATTGGGGGGGCTACAGTCCGGCCCTCACCCCTGTGCGGTGGGGGCCATAAATAAAAATTGGGGGGGGGACCTACTGTCCTCCCCCCCGGTCCACACCCATGAGCGGTGGGTGTGGGCTATAAATAAGAATTGGGGGGGGGAACCTACAATCCGGCCCCCACCCCTGCATGGTGGGTGGAGGCTATAAATAAAAATTGGGGGGGACCTACTGTCCTCCCCCCTAGCCCCCACCCTTGCGCGGTGGGTGGGGGCCATATATAAAAATTGGGGGGGGGACCTACTGTCCTCCCCCCCGGTCCACACCCATGAGCGGTGGGTGTGGGCTATAAATAAGAATTGGGGGGGGAACCTACAATCCGGCCCCCACCCCTGCATGGTGGGTGGAGGCTATAAATAAAAATTGGGGGGGACCTACTGTCCTCCCCCCTAGCCCCCACCCTTGCGCGGTGGGTGGGGGCCATATATAAAAATTGGGGGGGGGGACCTACTGTCCTCCCACCCGGCCCCCACCCCTGAGTGGTGGATGGGGACCCTAAATAACAATAAGGGGGGACCTACTGTCCTCCCCCCAACCCTGAGCATGTGGTATCCCCAAACCCCTACCTAGCCCCCTCATCCTAAAAATAATAAGGGGGGCCCCTTATCTAAATACCTGTAAAAAAAAAAATCAGGGGTGGGGCCGGGGAACAGTAGGTCCCCCCCCTTATTGTTATTTAGGGCCCCCACCCACCGCACAGTGGTGGGGGCTGGGGGGAGGACCGTAGTTCCCCCCTTATTGTTATTTAGGGCCCCTGGGAGGGATGTGCAGGGGTGGGGACTGGGAGGGAGGACAGTAGGTCCCCCCCACATTCTTATTTATGGCCCCCACCCCTGAGCGGCAGGTGGGGGCCAGGGGGAGGAAATTAGGCCCCCGCCCAATTTTTATTTATGGCCCAATTTTTATTTATTTTTATTTATGGTGGGGGCCGGGGGGAGGACAGTAGGCCCCCCCCCACATTCTTATTTATGGCCCCCACCCAACCCTCAGGGGTGGGGCCGGGGGGGGGGGGACAGTAGGTCTCCCCCCTTATTGTTATTTAGGGCCCCCACCTGCCGCGCAGGGGTGGGGACCGGAAGGGAGGACAGTAGGTCCCCCCTCCACATTCTTATTTAGGGCCCCCATCCGTCCTGGGGGCAATAGGTTTTTTTTTTGTTTTTTTTTGTTTTTCAGTGAGCAGCCACTGCTTTTTTTTTTTATCAAAGTTAGGCCGAGCCCGCCGGACCCAAACATCCAGGTGTCCGGTCAACTCAAGTTAAGAACTGTCCAATACACTATTAAAAACTGGAAGGATAGTGGGATTTACCCTGTTCAGAGTGATGGGTAAGAAGAGAGACAAATGAAGCGATGCAACAATCATGTCTAGTGCCTACTGTACAAGCCTGTGGGGGCAGTGCAATGATTTGGGGTTGCTGCAGTTGGTCAGTTCTAGGTTCAGTTACATTATGTGGTCAGCTGACTACCTACATACGTACTGAATGACCAAGTTATTCCATCAATGGATTTTTTTCTTCCCTGATGGCACGGGCATATTCCAAGATAACAATGCCAGGATTCATCGGGCTCAAATTGTGAAAGAGTGGTTCAGTGAGCATGAGACATCATTTTCACACATGGATTGGCCACCAGAGAGTCCAGACCTTAACCCCATTGAGAATCTTTGGGATGCGCTGGAGAAGGCTTTGCGCAGTGGTCCGACTCTCCTATCATCAATACAAGATCTTGGTGAAAAATAAATGCAACACTGGACAGAAATAAATCTTGTGACATTGCAGAAGCTTATCGAAACAATACCGTAGCAAATGTGTGCTGTAATCAAAGCTAAAGGAGCTCCAACAAAATATTAGAGTATGTGATACATTTTTTGGTGGCGACTTTTTTTTGGCCAGGCAGTATATATAGGGCCCTGGCCCTATATTGGTGTGCTAAATGCCATTATCCAACTTTTCTCCGCAGGCGATATTGCGGTTTCCATGGCTTAGGTCGCTTGGATGTATTCCAATTAGGAGTCCTCTTAGGGGCACTGCCACCATGGGTTGGAGGTGCACTTTGCTGAATAGGCTGAGGCAAGTTAGCTGCTATCGGGATTACCACAGAGGCTTCCAGACGACATGTGAGTTTAAATAAGACGTCTGCAAACAATCTATCTAATTTATCCAGGATTGAAGGCTTTAGATTTCGGGATGCAAGCCTGCATGTGGTATCTGCCATTTTGTAGAAGGCAGAATGGCCACACCTGATGGACTGTAGCAGGAAGGCTGTCACCACAGCGCAGGTAGTGAATACCAGATATTCCTCATCGGTGGGGGGGGAGGAGATTTCATAAGGTTTGTTAGGCTGTAGGTAGAGGGATCGACCGCTTCCCTACCACCCTCTGTGAGTAGGCCTCTAGTAGACTGCAGGTATGCCCTCAACAAGATTCGCAGAACCCGGTCACAGCCGCAGCAGGATCAACTACCGAGGGGCCCAACCCAGCTTCGGTTGCTATAAATCTGTAACTGTGGGCCGTAAGTCATAAATTAAGGCTTGCATATAGAGTTTCTCCTCTGAGCACTCGGAATGTGCGTCTGATCAGCGTGCCAGTCAGGCTCCGCCCCCATTATAGAGGTTTTTAAACACTATCTGACACAAGGTGTGTGTGTGTGGCTAAAGCATCCTGTCATATACTAAAGGTAGAGATGAGTTTTCCTGTTTATTTATTTTTCTGCATATCCTTAATTTAATACAGAATCTATTTCCATGTTGAATGGATTATTATATTAACACAGTGTTAAGGTGACAGGTCCTTTAAAGTTGGAGGAAGCATGCAGAGCGGCTGAGGTAGGTGGGGTCCATTAATCATGCTGGTCAGGAGTTGCAAAATATGCATATTATGGTATGCCCAGCCATCTTGTTTATATGATGAGAATTAGATGTGAATTCATCCAGCTTTTATTCACAGGCTGATATCAGCTACCTATCAACTCAGCTTCTTGTTCAGCTTGTCTGCTTGTTCATCCAGCTTCTTTACATAAAAATAATTATTTATTAAACAACATTGTACATAATAAATTCAGCTTGATAAAATGGCATCAAACCTGGCACCCAGACGTCCATGAAATTCAATATGAAAAAGTAACCAAAGCTTTCCCCACATTGAACCCCAGGGAGGTGAGTGTTTGATTGTCAGTGAGTATGTGTGTGTGTGTCAGTGAGTGTTGTTTGTGTGTGTGTCTGTCAGTGAGTACCTGCCTGCCTGTGTGTCAGTGAGTGTGTGTGTTTGACGATCAGTGTGTGTGTGTGTGTCTGTCAGTGAATGTCTGCCTGTTTGTGTGTCTGTCAGTGAGTGTATGTATGTTATTGAGTGTCTGCCTGCGTGTGTCTCAGTGTGTGTGTGTGTCTGTCAGTAAGTGATTGTATGTATGTATGTCTGTCAGTGAGTGTCTGTCTGTGTGTTTCTGCCTGTCAGTGAGTGAATGTATGTATGTCAGTAAGTGTCTGTGTGTGTGTGTGTGTGTGTGTGTCTGTCAGTGAGTGAGTGTATGTCTATCTGTGAGTGTGTGTGTTTGTGTGTCTGTCAGTAAATGAGTGTATGTTTGTCAGTAAGTGTCTGTGTGTGTGTGTGTCTGTCAGTGAGTGAGTGTATGTCAGTCAGTGAGTGAGTGTGTGTGTGTCAGTGAGTGAGTGTGTTTCTGTCAGTGAGTGTGTGTGTCTGCCAGTGTGCATCTGTCAGTGAGTGAGTGACATGACGGGGTGGCAAAATGGATCTTTGCCTATGGCGGCAGAAATCCTTGCACCAGCCCTGGGCTCTACAGATAGTACAAAACACAGGTTGTTAGTAAGTTAGTGTGGGTCACGCATGGTGCATGCTGCTTCACATCCCTGTAATGCAGCTCTTGTCCTGTTACATCATAGCCTTTATGATGTAGATGCCTCTCCCAGTGACATCATAGAATGTCATAGGCTGGATGTCAGAGGGAGAGGCTAATGTGTTGACCATGAATGTTTAAAATCCGACTATAAAGCTTTTTTTTTTTAAAGGATATAGTTAGGAGTGCAGCAATAAACATCTCCTCATAGAGATACACTGACTTAATGCATCTCTGTTGGGAGCATTCATTGTCTCAATCGTTGCAGGACCACATCTAGGAAGTCCATCTAGTTTCTGTCAGAGTGACTGCCACAAGATGTAGCATTAGGCTGTGATGGGATTCCAGCATGGTCAAAATTTAGTAGGCCAAAATCTCCATGTGGCATATGTGTATGTTGTGTCAGTTAGTTAGCTACACGTAGCTAGGATACTGTCATCAGTGTACTGAGCATGTGCAGGAATGCAGGAACTGAAATTGCATTTATTTCCTTTGTCTTGGATGAGCCATGTGGTTTGACTAGATGTACAAGTCTATATTCTGCTCACTGATTGGTCTGAGGAATATAGGAGGGGTTATACTGTATGGGAGGAGATATGCAGTTAACAAAAGTCCCAAGCCACAGGTATATGTCTCTCAGAATGTTGGAACAGGAGTTCATCTGAGACCCGATCGGTAATGTGAATAAAGGCCTCTTACTTCCTGAAGACTTGTGTCCAATATCTCTGTGTTTGGCTTCTGCATGCTTACACTGCAACAAGGCAGCAGTGTAAACACTGCATTGTCTCTTACCCAGAACCACTACATTAAGCTGTAGTGTTTGGGGTTCCCAGAGTGTCTCTTTAAAGGGGAACTGACACTTCCCAGCTTTTTATAATACAGTGTGTTGTGGACAAAAATATTAACTCAATTTATGTTAGTAAAATGCCTATTTACTCAGCATACCTACAATCAGCATTATTCAACTTTATATGTGATTTACCAAAAATGGCTGCTAGGGAGTTTCCCCTTCGACATCGACTAACACCCTCACTAACAAGATGGCGCTGGAATCCTGGGGAGACCTCCAAGATACCAGTGACATCACACCTGGTAGGAAGAGCAATAAATGAACCACTTAACACCTAACCAATTATTGATGTATTGTTTCATGTTATCTCTGACAAAGCATATGATGTAATTTTGCTTTATAAGGGGCATGTCGTCCCCCCTGAATAAACTTTCCTCAAGTTTTTCATTAACCCGAAACCTGTGTCTGGTGTGAATTACTTTAGGAGCGTGCACGCACTACTTCTTTAATTTGGCTGGGGGCAGATACACAAGATAATCAATTAATTGATTGATTCCACATCACAGTGGAACCTCGGAACTCAAATTTAATCCATTCCAGAAGTCTGAGAACCTATTTCTTTAAAAACCGAAACAAAAGTTTCCATAAGAATGAATGTAAATTTGATTAATGCATTCCACAAATTTTAAAATGTAATAATACCTAATGCATAAAGTCATACAGAAAAACAACAAACAAAATGTAAATTAAATGAAAATGTAACTTCACTTTACCTGTCAGCTCTGCTCAGGGTCGGCCTTTGGGGTGTGCGGGCTGTGCGGTTGCACACGGTGCCGTGGCAGCAGGGGGCGCCATGTGGCCGACACAGCTCACACACTCCCTGCCCTCTCTATTCTCTACCCGGGCTTAGCAGAGAGAGAGAGACTGTAGGAGGCAGAGCTAAGCAGCTGGTGGGGGCGGAGATAAGCAGCGGGGCGGGGCTAACCAAGAATCTGCTGCCTGGTAAGTGAGACCATAGTGCCCCTGCTCCCCCTATAGTACCCCTGTTCCCCATCTATTCCTATAGTGCCCACCTCTACACCTATAGTTCCCCCCCACTACCCCTATAGTGCCCACTGCTCTCCCTATAGTGCCCATGCTCCCCATCTACCCCTATAATGTCCCTGTTCCCCATCTATCCTTATAGTGCCCCATCTACTCCTATAGTGCCCATGCTCCCCATCTATCCTTATAGTGCCCATGCTCCCCATCTATCCTTATAGTGCCCCATCTACCCCTATAGTGCCCATGCTCCCCATATCTACCCCTATTGTGCCCTTGTTTCACATATACCCCATAGTGCCCATGCTCCCCCTATCTACCTCTATTGTGCCCCTGCTCCCCCATCTACCCCTATAGTGCCCATGCTCCCCATCTATCCTTATAGTGCCCCATCTACCCCTATAGTGCCCATGCTCCCCTTATCAGTAGTCCACGGCGGGCCGGTGGGGAGATCAAATATCTCCCTCACCAGCCCACATGCTGTATAATGCGGCCGCCGGTGGGGAGAGAGGGAGGGAGTCAACCTGCCAGGAGAGAGGACCCGGCGGAGCTCTATCTTGCAACGACCGGATCTCGCGAGAGTGAACTCTAGCCTCACAGGCTGGAGTTCACTCACCACTAAGACCACCAGGGATGGATGGCAGCCCCAGCAACAGGATCCCCCCCTCCCAGGATAAAGGTAAGCAGGGAGGGGGGATATAATCACCTAACCCATCCAGCCTCACAGACACCCCTAACACTCACAGCACCCTCACTCACATACACACACTGCACCCCTAACACTCACACACTCACATAAACTGCACCCCTGACACAGCACACACACACACACACTGCACCCCTAACACTCACAGCACCCTCACTCACTTACATACACACACACTGCACCCCTAAAACTTACAGCACCCTCACACACTCACATAAACTGCACCCCTGACACTCACAGCACACACACACTGCACCCCTAACACTTACAGCACCCTCACACACACACACACACGC
>OW240914.1:284928852-284942461 GCA_933207985.1 Pelobates cultripes
AGCATCGATTGGCTATAGATCCATAGCTCATAATAAGAGAGTCTTCACTATGATAGTGTTAATCAAAGCTTCATCTTCAGGTAAATACGACTCAAGCACCACTCCAAGTTGTCATCAATATTGAAGGATTATTACAAATTCAATTCAACTTTTGTATATTAGAGAGGTACACAAAACAACTCTTAGCAAAGCTGTGAATGCCTATTGAGATAAGAGTCAAAGAGAAACTGCCATGATAGCTGGGCAAATTCAAGTCTGGTTATTTAGTAAAGTGTGATTTGTCAGGAATTCAAAGATTTAGTAAATTTAGGCCAAAATAGCAAATCTAAAAAAACATAGCTGACCTGGAGAATATTTGTAATACGGATATTTTGGCAAAAAAAGAGAACATTTAAATTCACTAAAAGGCACGATCCAGGCACCAAAAAAATGTAATCTAAATTTTTTTTTTATGGTACCAGGAGGCCCCTGGACTCACACTTACTTCAAGTAGTTAAACTATTCGGGAAAAACAAAGTTGCTTCCAGCGGCGATCTCAGCTCCCCCAGGTGGCTTCTGAAGTTTCAGATTCAGGAATCGCATAGTTCCACTGCACGGGGCCACTAATTGGCTGAGAGCGGTTGGCTGATACTCTCAGCCAATCAAGGACTCCCCATTCTCAAAAATGGTTTGCAAAAGGTTTGTTTCATTGCAAGCCAGTTCTGTTAATGGGAAGTCACTGATTGGCTGAGAGCATCAATCAATCTCTCTCTGCCAATTAGCGGCCCCTCTGCCCGGCGGTACTCCGAGCTTCCTGAATCTGACATTTCAGAAGGTGTAAGCCACAAGGGGGAGCTAAGACCGTCTCTGTAAGCAACTTCTGGGTTAAACCGTTAGAAAATGGTTTCAATAAAAAAAATGTATGACACATGTTCATCTGCCGGCTAGTAAGGAGTTAAACTGTCCGAGGAAAAGAAAGTGTTGACTTCTGGCTGAGATTGTGGAAATATTAACTCAGTAGGAAGTTCTTAATTGTCTTGTTATGACAGCAGAAAGGATGCCGAAGCGCGTAGAGGCTGACTTAGCAGGAACACTACAGCAGCTTAGAGGGTGTTTATTTCCTGCTATGTCCAAATGCCAGAACCTAGAAATGAGAAGGCTGGGAAAAGCCAGAAGTACAGTGTGACTTTCTGACCTTGGGAATGGCATTTTCCTGCTCGATGAATCTCACATGCAAAATAATACACCGAGCAATATTCTAAGGCAAGTCACTCTGCACAAGACTTTCCTTTAGAAAGGAGGCATTTGGATTTATGATTATTGTTATAGGGTTAGCATTAACTACCAAAAATGAATTTTGATCCTAGATATATTAGGCATTTAGCAATCAAGACTGAGATATTAATCTACTTTGAGTTATTTTTATTTATTTGCACTGGATGTGTAAAACACTTTTCGACAGAGAAAATAACAAAACACCTTTTGTACTAATATCTTTTGTAAAAGGTATTAAGGCAAGTAGGATGGGGTTTAAATAAGTTTAAAGGAACAATTATGGTGTTAGCAATGCAAAATGGATTCCTAACACTACAGTATTGTGTTTAACTAACTATATAGGTGACCAACCCCACTCCAGTCGCAATTAAAAGGTAATTTTGCTCACCTTTTCCCCACAAAACGCCGGTCTGGCCGTGCCTCTATGGCTTAGATCATCAATCTTAAATTGACACTATAGTCACCACAACAACTTCAGCTTAATGAAGTGGTCTGGGTGCCAGGTCCATCTAGGATTAACCCTTTCTGCTGTAAACATAGCAGTTTCAGAGAAACTGTTACGTTTATATTAGGGTTAATCCAGCCTCTAGTGGCTGTCTCATTGACAGCCGCTAGAGGCGCTTCCGCGCTTCTCACTGTGATTTTCACAGTGAGAAGACGCCAGCGTCCATAGGAAAGCATTGAGAATGCTTTCCTATGAGACTGGCTGAATGCGCGCGCGGCTCATGCAGCGCATGCGCATTCAGCCGAGGACGGGAAAGGAGGAGGAGAGTCCCCAGCGCCGGAAAAAAGGTAAGGGATTAACCCCTTCCTCCCCCAGAGCCCGGTGGGAGGGGGCCCTGAGAGTGAGGAAAACGAGTATGTTTTCCTGGCACTATAGTGGTCCTTTAACTTGGGTCTCACTGCTCAATTCTCTGCCATTTAGAAGTTAAGTAAATTTGTTTACACAGCCCTAGCCACACCTCATGTGACTTGCAAAGCGTTCCTAAACACTTTCTGTAAAGAGTCATCTAATGTTTACACTTCCTTTATTGCAAATTGTTTAATTTGGAATTTCTTATTTCCCACTCTGTTAATAGCTTGCCAGACCCATCAGTGATTTAATGACGCGTTTTGAAAGGCTGCAGGGAAGCCAATCAACAAGCGTTTGACTCGTGTGCCCTTAGAAGCCATCACAGTCATGCCTACTAATGGCATGGCTGTGATTGGCCAGTGCAGCATGTGACCCAGCCTCTATATAAGCTGGTTACTTAGTATTATTAAATTATGCCCCTACTCGCTATACCGTGAGTAGGGGCATATCTATTAAACAGTGAGCAGCCTGTGGCTGCTCACTGTTAAAAAAAAAAAAACATTCCCCCCTCCTTAGCCCCCACCTGCGACACGCGAGTGGGGGCTTTTAAACTAAAGGGGGGAACTATTGTCCCCCCTTTGGCCCCCACCCCTAAGCGGTGGGTGGGGGCCCTAAATATCAATAGGGGGGGAACATATTGTCCTCCCCCTGGCCCCCACCCCTGCGCAGCGGGTGCGGGCCCTAAATAACAATAAGGGGGGGAACCGACTGTCCTCCCACCTGGCCCCCACCCCTGCGCAGCGGGTGGGGGCCCTAAATAACAATAAGTCCTCTCCCCGGCCCCCACCCCTGAGAGGTGGGTGGGGGCCATAAATAAAAATTGGGGTGGGGGGGACCTAATGTCCTCCCCCCTGGCCCCCACCTCTGGCGGCGGGTGGGGGCCATAAATAAAAATTCAAATCCTCTCGCCCCCCACCCCTGAGCGATGGGTGGGGGCCATAAATAAAAATTGGGGAGGAGGGGACCTACTGTCATTCCCTCCTGGCCCCCACCCCTGAGCGGCTAAATAAAAATTTAACCCCCCAGATGACCAGGGGGTCCCCAAACCCCTAGTCACCCCCCCCCCAAAAAAATAACCCCTACCTACCCCCCTCATCCGAAAAATAATGAGGGGGGACCCTTGTCTAAATACGTGTAAAAAAATATAGACTTACCATTTGATGTCTTCTTTCTTCTAAACTCTTCTATTTTCAAAAAAGGCCAAATAAAAATCCATAATAACCATAATAAGGGGTGGCCGGGGGGGAGGACAGTAGATCCCCAACCCCTTTTTGTTATCTATGGTCCCCACCCACCGCTCAGGGGCGGGGGCCGGGGGGAGATGACAGTAGGTCCCCCCCTTATTGTTATGTAGGGCCCCCATCCGCCGCTCAGGGGTGGGGGCCAGGCGGGAGGACAGTAGGTGCCCCCCTCCACATTCTTATTTAGGGCCCCCACCCGTCGCCACTGGCTGCTCACTGTTTACTAGACACGCCCCTACTCGCGGTATAGCGAGTAGGGTCTGAATTTACTAATACTAAGTAATCTTTACTTAGTATTAGTAAATTTGGCTGAAAGACTAATTTAGGTCTTTCAGCCTTTTGGTAGATAGCTCCCTAATACCGTGGGAATTAGGGAGTTATCTACTAAGCGGCTGCTTATTTTATGTTATTTTAAGTGATTTCCTTATCCACATTTGTTTGCATGGCACTTGTCCTACTCTTACCCCCATTTTACTTCCTTTTGCAGACCTCTAGCCCTTTCCATTACTTTTTTAGAGGCATTTTTGTGCCCAAAAGTTCGGGTCCCCATTGACTTCTATGGGGTTCGGGGTCAAATTCGAGCCCGAACCCGGACTTTTTTTCAAAGTTCGGCCGAACCCACCGGACCCGAACATCCAGGTGTCCGCTCAACTTTATTAACAAATATTTATTTTGATTTTTTTTTTTTTTGTAAATATGATTTTTATTTGTTTTGCAAATAAAGGAAATAGGGAACATTGATACTCGCAGGTATCTATTGGCATATGAACAAATGCACAACATGTGCAAATAACAATCATGGAAAATGCGCAGATGTGTTTCAGATAAACGAATCATAAAGAAAAGAAAAAGGGTGGCGACGGTTGGGTATCGTATCATAGGAAGGCATTTGTAGGGGGACGCAGGTCCCATTAATTGTACTTAGTGCTTATAGCCTTGGAACATAAAAGGAGAACAGAGAAAGGGAGGGGGAGGGGAAAGAAAATGCATTCAAGTAGACAGGCAGTGGTGACACGCAGGTCACCTTTTAAGACTCAAGTAACATTTACGTGGTGGACTCGCAGGTCCTATGAAATAGAAACAGTGGGTGGTACTTTCACATGCTCTGTAGGGTGACAGTGTGGACACGCAGGTCCTGTTCCACCTAAGGGTAGGATTCATGGCAGGAGGTGATGGTCACTGCTTGTGTTTCGTTGCCTTTTGCCGGTTTCGGCCTGGTGCCATTAGTTATTATGTATTATATGGTGGGCTTACCAGTCCCTCTGTCCTGTATATGTGCTTGTACCACTCTCCCACTTTTTATGTAGTCGCCTGTTGCTTAGGCATTTACTCTTTGGACTCGCCGGTCCCAAAACTCCTTTTATATTAGTCCTATATTAGTTTTGTTGTGATGTGGTCGGGGTGTAGGGAAGAGGAGGGAGGAAAGAAAGTGGGGGGGGGGGAAGAGGTTTGGGGTGTACAGTACCAGTCACACTTGTCTGGATCGTCAGGTGCGGTCTCAGGGTCTAGTTGAGTGTTGGCGTCTGTCGCTGTGGGGAGATGTCTATTGTGGTGTCTGGTGCTAGGGCTGCTTCTCGTCCTTTGTTTGGGCCCGCTGTTGGATGGTGATATTGTCTGCCCCAGTCATTAATTTTGTCTGTGAACCCGGCTCCCGCCGTTGTCAGGATCCAATGTGTCCATGTGTCAAGGTATTTTTGTGTTCTGTCCGTAGATTTCATGTGTATGTCTTCCGTCTCCCTTAGGGCCTCCATTTGTGTGAGCCACTTGTCTGGTGTAGGTGCGTCCTTGCGTTTCCAGTGTTGTGGGATGAGCTGCTTTGCTACATTAAGTATCCTAATAGTGATTGATCGTTTGTATCTATTACTTGGTATGGTAGTGTGATGGAGGAGCATTGCAGCGGGGTCAAAGGGGGGTGGCTGGTCCGTGAATATCTTTAGCATTGTATGTATCCCCCGCCAAAACGGTTGTATCTCTGCGCACTCCCACCAAATGTGTAAGAACGTCCCGAGTCCCACCCCGCATCTCCAACATTGTGCTGATTGGTCTGGGTATATTTCGTGTAGGGCAGCTGGGGTGCGGTACCAAAGCGTTAGTAGTTTATATGCTGTTTCTTGGTGTTTGCTGAACGCTGCGCAGTGGTGTGTTAATGAGCACATCTTTTCCCATTCCCCTTCGCTAAAGCTGCGGTTCAGTGCCGTTTCCCATTTTCCTTTGAACCTGGGCAACTCCGTTGGGATTTGTATCTGTAGTGAGTTGTATAAGGTGGATACACCGTGGGGGAGGGGTTCTGGGTCGAGACACAATTGTTCGAACCACGTGGGGGCGCGCCCCAGTGCTTGCCCCTGGGGGAGGGTCTTAAGGTAGCTCTTCAGCTGGGCGTATTTGTATTTCTGTGCAAAGGTGGTAGTGTTTTCGCCTACAATTTCTGTAAGGGTCCTCGGGCCTGTCTGAGTGTATATGTGATGTAACCTGGGTAGGGGGTCTGGGATGAGGTCTCTGAAGGCCAGGGAGTCGAGTCCTGGTGGAAACTCCGTATTATGTGTCAGGGGGGTCAGCGGTGATGGGTATGGGGCGAGGCTGCCTCGGGCTGCCATCCTGTGCCACACCTGTAGGGTGGATTTCACGTATATGGGTATGTTTCCTCGCTTCCTTGGTGGTAACCATGGGGCGAGCGCTATGGGGATCCCTAGTTCTGCCTCTTCCACCGACTTCCACAGTTTATGTACGTTGTCTTTCGACCATTCCGCTATTCGCAGGAGGTGACAGGCGACGTAATAGAGGTGGAAATCTGGTAGTGCCATACCCCCCTTGTCTTTCGGTTGTGTGAGTTGTGAAAATTTGAGCCTGGGTCTCCTCCCGTTCCACACATATCCCCCTAGTACCTTGCGGAGAGAACTGAAGTAAGTTTGGGGAATACATATGGGCATTGCTTGCATCAGATATAGAAGCCGAGGGAGAAAATTCATTTTGACTACTTGGACTCGTCCAAGCCAGGAGATGTGGGGATACGACCAATCCCCTGTGTCCCTCCTGAACGAGGCCAACATCGGTGTGAAGTTTTCTGTAAATAGGCTTGTGCTGTGTTTAGTGAGCCAAATGCCCAGGTATCTAACTTTGGTGTCTGCCCATTGGAACGGGTGGCTTTGGCGGAGTATGCCCTCCCTATGCCGGGGCACTGAGATGTTAAGTATGTATGACTTTTTGAAGTTTATTTTCATGTTGGATAGGATGCCGTAGTCTCTGAAGGCTTTGATTATGTTCGGGAGTGAGATTTCGGGATTTGTGACAAAGAATAGCAGGTCGTCGGCGTAAGCCGCGACCTTATGGTGTGTGCCGCCCAATTCCACCCCCTGGATGTCTGGATTGTGCCTCACCGCGTGGAGAAACGGCTCTAGGGCCAGGACGAAGAGCAGCGGCGACAGGGGACACCCCTGGCGGGTGCCGTTGTGTATGGTGAAAGCCTTTGTGGGTGCGCCATTGACAATGACTTGTGCCCTAGGTTGCCTATACAGGGCCTCTATCCATCCCCTCATGTGCGTCCCCAAACCCAGGTGTATAAGGGCCTGAAACAGGTATGGCCATCCGATCCTGTCGAAGCCCTTCTCCGCGTCCGTGGAGAGCAGGAGAAGGCCTCCGTGCCTGGCCGTTCCCCCGTGTACTATCGATAGTGCCCTTATAGTGTTGTCCCTGGCCTCGCGACCAGTTACGAACCCCACCTGGTCTGGGTGGACCAGGGTGGGGATGTGCTGTTGTAGGCGAGTTGCCAGTATCTTCGCCATCAATTTCAGGTCGCAGTTTATGAGGGAAATTGGTCTGTAGTTGCCGCAATACTCTCCGTCTCTGCCCTCCTTGGGTATGATTGTGATGTGCGCCATGAGGGATTGTGTGGGCCAGTGGTGTCCCTCTCTGATCGCATTAAAAGAGGCCACCATCGGAGTGTATAGGGTCTCTGCGAAGCATTTATAGTAGCGCAGCGGGAGGCCATCTGGACCCGGGCTTTTGCCTGGTTTTGTCGCTTTGACTGCCCATGCCAGTTCTTCCGCGGTGATGGGTTCATCCAGCGCTTTTGCTGTGTCTCTTTCTATGCGCGTGTGTGTATGTGTCTGCAGGAATTCTTGTATTTTGTGTATGAGGTTGGTTTGTGTCTGCGGGTCTTGCGGCCCTGGGAGGTTATACAGCTCGGAGTAATATGAGTGTATCACCTCCTGAACCTTGTCGGGGAGGCGGTGTAGAGTGCCTGTTTTGTCCCGTATCTTTTCGATATATAGGTGTTGTCTACGCTTGGTGAGCATTCGCGCAAGGAGTTTTCCGCTCTTGTTGCCATGGATAGTGAAAAATGCGTTGTGCCGCGCTGCTTCCCTGTGGTGTCTAGCGTGTAGGAGTGTGGCTAGTTCCCTCCTTAGCTGGAGCAGCTTTACCTGGTTGTCTAGGTGTCCGTCCCTTTTGTTGGATTCGTCTAGCGCGTGTATGCCTTGTATGAGTGTTGTAATTTGTGCCTCTCGTTGTCTTTTCAGTCTTGCCCCTTTCTGTATGAGGTGACCTCTAACCACACATTTGTGTGCCTCCCAGGTAAGTGTGTGTGAGGTCTGGGCTGGGGTATTTTCTGTAAAGTAGTCACCCAATAGTTTACTAGTTTCCGTTACGATTTCTGGGAGCGACAGCATATATTCGTTTAGTCTCCATTTGGAGACCTTGGGCCTATGTAGTGGGGACGTTAGAGTGAGAGTGACCGGCGCGTGGTCTGACCACGTTGCCGTACCGTGTTCCACTGCCCTCACCAGGGCCAGGTCATAGTGGGACATGAAGAAGTAATCCAGTCGTGTGTATGTGTTATGTGGGTAGGACAGGAACGTATAGTCCCGTTCGTCTGGGTGGTGTGCCCTCCAGCAGTCCAGGAGGTGTAGACGTCGAAAAAGGGTCTTGATGTGAGTCAGGTGTTGGGGTGGGACTCTCGAGGTCCCTGAGGACGAGTCCCATTTTGGGTCCATGGTCAGGTTGAAGTCCCCTCCCAGGATTAGTATGCCCTCTGCGAACGATCGAAGTAAACGTAGAGTGCGGGTGAAAAACCTGTAGTGTCTCTGGTTGGGGGCATATATATTAGCGAAAGTATAGGTGGTGTCCGCTATCGTGCCCTTCAGGAATAGAAATCTCCCCTCGGGGTCAGTCTCAGTCGCTGTTTCTGTGAACGGTACGTGTTTGTGTATTAGTATGGCCACTCCTCGCGATTTTCCCGCATTATAGTCACTGTAGTAGCCCTTAGTATAGTGATGGTCAGTCATTTTGGGTCTAGATCCGTCTCGAAAGTGCGTTTCCTGTATATATACAATAGACGCTCCAGTGCTATGGAAGTTTCTCAGGGCATGCGAGCGTCTTTCAGGTTTATTTAGTCCTTTAGCGTTGATTGTGGTGATATGAAGATATGCCGGTCGCAGTGACATGGTCGGGGTTGGGGGGAGTTGGGGGGGGAGGGTCAATCAGCGTGGGAAGGTGGGGGAGGGGAACCAGCGCCTGTAAGAGCGCTGTCTAGGTACGAGCGTCTGGGTAGGGATAAGCGCCTGTCCACCAGGGATAAGGGGCAATTACCCACCCAGTACCTTGCGCCCTATCCTAAGGGGGGGTCGAAGGAAGTTGCGAACCACTAGGTAGCGCGCGTGAGGGTGTGGTCTACCGAATCGTAGGCAAGTCCTTTTATGAACTCCTCCGACGTCGTCCCCTATTGGCTCTGTTTGCATGTGTGTCAACTTTATGTTCCTCGCCTTGTGAGGTGTTGGCCCTAGGGCCTTCTAGTTATGGTGTGTGTCAGGTTTAAATTTGAGCGTACGAATATATGAAAAGTCAGAGGGGGAAACCTTATGCATATGAAAAATGTAAAATATAAAATGAGAAACGTAGAAAACAGTTATAACAGTTATAACATTCCAGTCATGGAGCTTCATGTTGGGTGCACCCCCGCCACCTGGTCCCTGTGCTCATGCACCCGTCCTGCCCGCATTTCCATCCGGCCGCCCCTCCTCCATGCATGGGCAGGATAGGTCTTTCCCTTGGGTTCTGTCTCTCCCCCCTCCACTCCTTGGGGGGGCCCGGGCCCCCAGCAGGCCAGGCCGGCGCCGGCTCCCCCCACACGCTCACCTAAGTGGGTCGTCACGCGTGGGTCAGGAGGTCGGCCCCGGCCCGGCCCGGTCGGGGCACAGGCCCCACATTCCCTCTCTCCGGGCATGGGTCCCCCAGCAATATACAATATTAGCAAGCTTTGGGCTCCGCCCCCAACCCCCCATCCCTTCTCAGAGGCACCCGGGTCTCAGTACAGTGCCCAGTATTCCCCTCAGGTCAAACATTTTTTTTTTTTTTTTTTTTCCCAAAAGGACTCAGCTAGCTTGTGTGGCCCAGTGAGGCCTCCCCGTATCACGCTATAGTTCTAGGTCTAGGGGGGGCTAAAGTCCCTTTTAAAACAGAGCAACTGGGCTTGGGGGGTTGTGATACTTGCGGGGAGCCGTCTGAGCGATGTTTCAGAGCTGCACGGCTGCTCGGTGCCCCATCATTGCTGTCACTGCTGAGGAAGTCCGTGAGGGTCACTCGGCTGGGCACTTGGGCTGTGGGGCGGCAGTCAACAACGCCTGTATGCGGAGTCATGTCCAGGCAGCACAAGACAGGTCCAGGTTTCTTACGCCTCTGGTTACATAGTTGCCCCCGACGGGCGTATCGTTTGCATGCGGGATCTTCGCTGTCTCTGTGGTTTTTGGGTCGGTGTCTGGGCGCTTGCGGCAAACGTGTAGAAGGCCAGGGGGTCTGGCCACTGCATATGGATCGGCGGGAGCTGCAGTTCTCGGGTTAACCCGGTTAGGTCATCTTCTCCCTTGACTAGGAAGGGGCCTGTCGGTGTGAAAACGTGCAGGCCTGTTGGGAAGGTCCACCGGTACCTTAGTTTGTTAGATTGCAGGATTCTCGTCAGCGGGCGCATCGCCCGGCGATAGGCCAGCGTGGCCGGGGACAGGTCCGGATAGAGTTGGACCTCTGCTCCGTTTATGAGGACGTGGTCCGTCTCCCGTGCTCTCCGCAATATGTCCTCCTTAAGTTGAAAGCTGGCCAAGCAACAGATGATGTCCCTGGGGGGGTCTTCCGGGGCACCTTTAGGGCGCAGTGCGCGATGTGCTCTGACAAAGTCAATTTTAGTGGACTCAGGCCTGCTCAGCAGTTTGTTGAAGAGGTCTGTGAGTGTCTCTTTCACAGGTTCAGTGTTGGCAGTATGTTCAGGAATACCTCTTACTCTGATATTTTGTCTTCTGCCTCTGTTGTCCAAGTCCTCTATATGGTATGCCATCTGTCTGAGTTGTGCAGATTGCTTAAGTATGGCGTCGGTAGTTGTGGATTGTACCGCGTGTGCGTGATCATTATCTGCTTCCAGCTGGGAGACTCTGTGGTTGAGGCCCTGCAGGTCCTCCCTCATGGCGTGCAGTTCTGTTGTAATTGATTTCTGCAGGGCTGCATTAGCTTCCTTAAGATCTGCTTTGGTGGGTAGGTTGCTGAGTACCCTCACCCAATCCAGGGGGGGCTCTGCCGTGCCAGCGGCATCCAGTTCGTCTCTCCCGGGCTGCGACAGCATGTTGTCCGTGGCCAGGGACTCATTTGAGGCCTGGGATGCGAGGTCGGCCGGGGTGATCAGGTATTGCCTCATCGAGGGTGCCGGGGACCCCCTAGGGGTGTCCGCGGACTTCACTGCGTGCGTGGCTCTGTGTGATTTCCCCATCGTGCGGTCCTGACACACGGCTCGGCGAGGAAAAGTGCAGAGCCGGCGGGGAGCTCCCTCACTAAGCCGCCATCATGTTCGGCGTCCAAGCCACGCCCCCTATTTTGATTTTTTTAATACATTTGTATTGTGGTTCCAATTGTTTGATATCCATGAGAGAAGAGTATTTTTATGCATTTATTGAACAAAAGGATAAAACAATAAAGACACATTTTCACTGCCTTCTTTGCTCATATTTAGCAAGGGTGCCAATGTTAGTGGAGGGCACTGTATCTTCGCTTATGCTCCAGTGCTGGTCCTCACACAGCAAAATAAAAAGAAAGAAAAATAATTTGTCTAGCAGACCTCTTCTTAGGCAATCTGTATCATGCATCACCGCCACCTACACTATAAGGGGACCAGAACAGAAAGAATAGATCCCAGGGCAGTGAATACAATATGGGCTTTCATTATTGATACCACACATTTTGTAGCATTTTTTTAAGCAAATATTTTTTTTATTGAATTTTAAGGAGGTAAGAATGTGCATAGTCATGAAAAGTCACAAAGACTTACAGGGCTATTGCCTAAAGTCCACGTGACCCGTACCAAGTAGGGCAATCAATACATCTGCATACTGGCCATTCAGACTAATAAATCACGCTATTTAACAATGTCCGCAATTCGCAATTCAGGCCTCATTAGTAACAACAACATTATACAAATATATTCAGGGCCACTACAAACCATTGTGTGGAAATCTATTCACAAACCGGACTTTACATAGGACACGAGGCCATGCGTTTAGACTGGAAGAAAAAAGATTTTGTCTAAGGCAAAGGAAAGGTTTTTTTACTGTAAGGGGGGATATGATAGAGACATTTAAATATATAAAGGGAATCAACACAGTAAAGGAGGAGACTATATTTAAAAGAAGAAAAACTACCACAACAAGAGGACATAGTCTTAAATTAGAGGGACAAAGGTTTAAAAATAGTATCAGGAATTACTTTACTGAGAGGGTAGTGGATGCATGGAATAGCCTTCCAGGTGAAGTGGTAGAGGTTAACACAGTAAAGGAGTTTAAGCATGCGTGGGATAGGCATAAGGCTATCCTTACTATAAGATAAGGCTAGGGACTAATGAAAGTATTTAGAAAATTGGGCAGAGTTGATGGGCCGAATGGTTCTTATCTGCCGTCACATTCTATGTTTCTATGTTTCTAAGAACAAACAGGATGTGGAATTCTCTGCCTGAAGAAGTGGTTTTATCAGAGTCCATACAGATGTTCAAACAGCTACTAGATGCATACTTGCAAAAACAGAATATTCAAGTATATCATCTTTCAATGTAGGGTAATAACTGCTTGATCCAAGGATAAATCTGACTGCCATTCTGGGATCAAGAAGGAATTTTTTTCCTAGCTTGTTGCAAAATTGTGCTTCAAACTGTTGTTTTTTTTTTGCCTTCTTTTGGATCAACAGCAAAAAACAAATGTGAGGAAGGCTGAACTTGATGGACGCAAGTCTCTTTTCAGCTATGTAACTATGTAACTATGTAACAACTCCATAAGCATATACAATCGTAGAAACAGAGGGATCACATATGAATATAGGTGCCCATGTTAGGACAGACCACAGCTCTGTTGTGAATAGAATTGGATGTAGGTGGTATAGTCCAACTGGGCTGAGAGCTCATCTACCATCAAGGGATTTACCAAAGTGAGAATTCAAAGTGGATTCAAAGTGAATCCCAAATGTAAGGGCAGATTACCTGGACTGAACGCATAGCTGGCAAATGTTTTGCAATTCAGCTATTTTGAACTTAAATTTGAAATTCACTTTTAATTCACTTAAAGGACCACTATAGGCAACCAGACCACTTCAGCTTAATGAAGTGGTCTGGGTGCCAGGTCCCTCTAGGATTAACCCTTTCTGCTGTACACATAGCAGTTTCAGAGAAACTGTTATGTTTACATATGGGTTAACCCAGCCTCTAGTGGCTGTCTCATTGACAGCCGCTAGAGGTGCTTCCGCGCTTCTCACTGTGATTTTCACAGTGAGAAGACGCCAGCGTCCATAGGAAAGCATTAAGAATGCTTTCCTATGAGACTGGCTGAATGCGCGCGCGGCTCTTGCCGCGCATGTGCATTCAGCCGATGACGGCAGAAGAAGGAGGAGATTCCCAGCGCTGGAAAAAAGGTAAGGGATTAACCCCTTCCTCACCCTAGAGCCCGGCGGGAGGGGGTGAGGGAGACCCAAGGACCCTATAGAGCTCGGAAAACGAGTATGTTTTCCTGGCACTATAGTGGTCCTTTAAGTGAATAACCCTGCTAGAATTTTACAATGTTTTTTAGAGCCACACAAGTGACTATACAAAAACCTGTAACAAATCATAGATTGCTGGTAAATCCTGGCATATGTGATTTTTGTTCAGAAGTACTGAAGCCATAATTGATATGCTCCATTAACCTTGCCTGTATTGGTTTGTATACGAACATATACATGCACACAGACCATGGAACATTTTATTCTGCAT
>OW240914.1:284945750-285016110 GCA_933207985.1 Pelobates cultripes
TGGACTCAACTTGGAAAGTGTGTGTGTGTGTGTGTGTGTGTGTATGGACTCAGCAGAGTGTGTGTGTGTGTGTATGGACTCAGCAGAGTCTGTGTGTGTGTATGGACTCAGCAGAGTGTGTGTGTGTGTGTGTACGGACTCAGCAGTCTGTTTGTGTATGGATTCAGCAGAGTGTGTGTGTGTGTGTATGGACTCAGCAGAGTCTGTGTGTGTGTGTGTGTGTGTGTGTATGGACTCCGCAGTCTGTGTGTGTGTATGGACTCCGCAGTCAATAATTAAAATTCCTGTGAGTTGTTGTGTAGGAAGGGCCCCAGTGTATTGCTTTGCCCAGGGGCCCTTAACTCTATTAAAATGGTACTGCTTGTGTGTGTCAGTGAGCTTCTATTTAGTGAGCATGTGTGTGTCAGTGAGCTTGTCTTTAGTGAGCTTGTGTGTGTGTCCCTGAACTTCTTTGTAGTGAGCCTTCTGTTTATACAAGTGAGTGTCTGTAGTAAGCTTGTGTGTGAGTCAGAGAGTTTTGTCTGTCAGTAAGCCTATTTGCGCATGTCAGTGAGCTTGTGTGCTTACTGTACTATATATATATATATATATATATATATATTTTTGACTTGTAGGAATGGCATACGTTTTTTTTCCAGGGCTGCTTTGGATTCCCAGGGATTCCCAGTTTGGCTCTGCCAGCGAGTGCACTTTACCGCTGAATAATCTGTGTGAGCTGCCGCACACTTTAGCCCTGTTACACGCGCTGGGAGCTGCTGTTGACAGGTACTAGTAGTCTAGAGATTGGGGTATATGCTCAGCTATCTGTATAATACAGATCTGTGTGTATAAAATATCCCGGGATAGTCAGTGCTTCCTGTATAGTGCTGCTCTCTGTCTTGGTATATTATACAGAAACAGACCTGTATTATACAGAGAGCAGCATTATACAGGGAGCACTGAGTGTCCCAATTTATTATACACACAACCCTGTATTATACAGAGAGCACTGACTGTCCAGGGATATTATACCCAGACAGTAATTGATAGCTGTGCTGCAAAATGTCCTTGGAAATTTTTTTTCAAATGTTGGCAACTATGGCACTGTATCAAGGATAATGTGTTTGTTTTTTAATAATCCCTGGTGGAAAATCATGATTCCTCCACCAGGTATTATTAAAAAAACAAAACACATTGTGTCGGGGGCGTGGCTTAACATGTGACAGGGGCGGGGTCAAACTGCGGCGAGGGCGGGGTTAAATGTGCCCCCCTACTTTTGTCACTGGCCCTCCATGTGCCCCCCCGAAAAATGAATCCTAGAGACGCCACTGATACAGACACTGCATCCACTACACAGACACTGCATCCACAAGACACGCTGCATCCACCACACACCCTACATCCACTACACACACTGCCTCCACTATACACACTACACACACAGACAATATATTCAATACACACTGCATACAATACACACTACATCCATGACACAATTACAGAGGAGGACCTTTATCATGTTAATTTGTCCTAAGCAAGAGATTTGTGCCATTTCGTGAAGTCATCTGTCAGTTGGAGAAGGAGTGGAAGAAATTTTGCCTTATAGATCCCAGTTGTGATTGTGGTCGTAATACCAGGGATGGCCGAGCAGAATTGATAAATCTGAGATAACTCTGTCTTTAGAGATAGGGGTATCGCAAGTCACAGTAACTCATGTCAATGTTCACTTTAATGTTGAGCATGTTGAAAAAACTCTCCAACTCCAGGATGACATTCGAGAGGGATCGATTAGGGTCAGTTATTGGAAATAGAAAGTTATCAGCAAAGACGGAACCTTTTGCCCTCTTAATAGTCCGGTTTGCTCTAATTGCTTGTTGGAAGGGTTCCATTGCTAGTATTAAGAACAAGTGGGAACGAGGTTATCCCTACCTCTTTCCATTGTCAATTGGAAAAGGTGAGGAAAATTTACCATTAACTCTGACTGATGCAGTGGGACACGAGTATAGTGCCTCAGTCCAGTTGTGGAATCTCTAAATAATTCAATTCAGTCAATTCATCTACTCACATGGCAGAGGTAGACCCACTCTGCAGTCATGAGGATGAATGAAAACTGCACAAGCATTGAAACGCAGATTTGTATTCCCATGACTGACTGAGCTCATTCATAAGCATCATTAAAGAAATATCAGTTTGTCAATTTAATTCCTTTTGAAGTGTAAAAAATGCCCCAAATAAATCTTTCCAAAGGGTGCTCTCGGTTTTAAATACAACCAAAGAGAGCATTATTTCCTAACACAACTGAACATCAGCTGCAGATTTGTCATTTCACCGAATAAACAACTCCCATGTCACTCAGCCAGCGTGGCAGCTAAGAGTTATATCTCAACAATAGCTGTTTGCAGATTGTCAAATCATGGTTCAGGAGGCTGTGGCCTTCCATGTCATGTTGAACTGCAACTACTATAACTCTCTACTGATCACAAAAGGATAGATGGGGTCAGTAAATGCATGCTGAGTGTGATAGGTGTTCTCCTAGAGGGGACATGGTTTACGTACTCTCAAATATTGTCTTTTGGAATTGTGATGTTCCAAAAATGAAACCTATTACTATAGACACACTGGCCGAAAGGCTAAGCTCTTAATGAATGATATTCAGTACCCGGGAATTTTAATTGAAAGGAAGTAGCTAAAACGGTCCAAGACCTGTACGCTGAACACTGGAGACACACAAATCGTAACGACACTGCTGATAATATGTAAGTGGCATTAGGGGAAGAACAGACGACGGCTCCAAGGTTTACTAGGCACAAGGAAGCTGTTCCTTGGTCTCGCATCATTGCAGAACTGCATAATTCCATGTCTCCATGGCAACAGGCTGGCTGGCGGCACTGCACTAATGCCCCCGTGGTGTCTGCAGGGTGGCGAATGAATTAACTATAACCCCAAGGGCAAAGCCAGCTCCAAATCACACAGATAAATGTACCTCCCTGACATTAACGGCTGGAACGAGGGACATGGTCGGTAACTGAATGTAAGAGTCATGTACGAATGTAAAAATATTGTCACTCCTCTGTGCTCAGAGGAACAAGCAACCCTGTACCATGGATGTGCAGCTAATGTAAACAACTCCTGTGATGCTCAGCCAATCGAGATGGTTATGATGTCCAAGCAGTTTATCTATGCTGCTGGAAACTCTCATGACGCATAGGCAATTAGGGTTGTCAGCTGTCCGGTATTTAACTGGCACTGACGGTATTTTAGGCTCTCTGTCTGGTACCTGTTTAGAAAAAATACCAAATGCAACGGTCAAAATATTTTTCTGGTGTTCTGAGAAATTGGCGAGAAAAATGGAGCCAGAATATCAACCTCTGTTATACATGACATGTACACACATTGTTTTATACCCACCCATTCAGACACTGTATACACACAATGACACACACAGTATCCACACACTAACACACACTCATACACAGTAAGTTGTTGCCCTTTCCTGAAGAATGCAAAAAGGTTTCAGACAGCAAGTTGTGGACTTTGATTATATTAACTACTGCTAGAATGTGAAAACCTCCAGGGAAGCAACACTCGTTATAATCTATATTACCTTGCTTTAGGTGAGATTCATCAGTTGCATTCATGTCATTTCATGAATGAATCTACTCATGACTGCTGATCTGCAGTTCCCATAAACTCTTAATGGGCATGCGACATGCACAATGTTCTCATTGCTTTAGGTTAGGATTTGCTAAGAAATCTCAGCCAGTTCCTTTTTCCTCTACTAGCTCCAAGGAAGTTCATTTATAAACTATACTTTGTATATTTTGCAAATTTTGAAAGTAATATGTAAATATATTTAGCAGGCTTCAGTAAGATAGGCCTGATGTGGCACGTCAGCAGGTTTTAGATATACACTGGACACACAGTGTCATCATTTTACGTTTGTTTTTTGTAATATTGACTACTGTGCCCCAGACAGTAATATGAAAACAGCACAGCCCAACAGCAAGTGCCCCCAGAGTAAGAAGTCAGCGGTCTGCCGGGCATGTGATGCTACCATTTTGAATACCTATACTGAGGAGGGCACCAGGGCATTCCTGACACCATAACCACTAGCGTGCGTCTCTGTGTTTATGATTGTTGGAGTGTTTCTTTAATAATTTATTTTTCATAAAGTGCAAGGTGCAACAAAACAAGGACAGCAAACCAATCTTTTTTCTTGGTTTCACTGTGCAAATATTTAAGAAGATCGGGACTGTCCATTTTGTTTTTGCTCTTGCGTGTGAGCACTGGCATGGACAGAAAGGCTTCATTTAGTGTCGAAGGTGGTTGTTCCGGTTCCCAAAGCCTTTTGAATTACAGTGTCCCATAGCCTTTTTAACCAATTGATTACTTCTAATGAGGTACTGGGTATTTAAGCACCTATTTAATTTCAATATCACTTGACTGAAAAAAAACATAATAAAACTCATCAAGAATTTTTTTTTTTTTAAATCTCAAAAAAGAATCCAAAGAAGAAGCAGCAGATGGCAAGACTAAGATCTGAAACCAGATGAAACACAAGTTTTTATCGACTAAACAGGGTATTGCAACTGCAAACCAAATGTAAAAATTCAGGATCAAACAGCCAACCTGTGACTATAGCTGGGTTGGAGAATGCTTAAAATACAGCCTAAATTTATAAATCTGGTTTTCAGTTTTCTGACATCACTGTTCACTGTTTAATGAATAAATCATTCATAGTTTATTCGTTATACAGTAAATGAAAAATGGCAAATGAAAACTGCTAAATTTAGGCCAAGGCAGCTGAGCAAGAATAACAATTGAGTTAGACAATTTGTTTCGCTTTGGATAATTTGATGTGAAAATTGTAATTCCCCTGTCAAGAAATCCCTGTTTAATTAATATTCCCAAGAGCAGTTTATTTATTAACAATTTAACAGTGAACTGAGTTATCATTGGAGTAGCAACATTTTGTCTAAAATACAGAATAATTCAGATATACAGTGGGACCTCAGTTTACAAATTTATTGCATTCTCCGGGACATTTCATATCGCGAAAAATTTGTAAACCGAAATGCGGTTTCCCATAAGAATTCATTGAAAACCAATTAATCCATTCTGGAGGTCAGAAAAAAGTCAAAATGAGCTGGCATGGAAACCAACCCACAATGCAGAACACACACAAAAAAGTCATGCAAACGACGAAGCTCAGCTCCCTACCTTTCCACAGCTTGAGAAATGCACCAAAAAGTCCCCAAAAAACTGCAAACAATTCCCAGAATGGCTCCAAAACTCGATGAAAAAGCCGCTTCAAAACCTCCACACTCGAAGTGGTGAGGCTAGAAACCTCCCAGGTGCAATGCATCCTGGGTGAAACATGCTTTGTATTGCGAAACAAATTTGTAAACTGAGGCCTTATTTTCAAAGGATTTTCATTTGTAAACTGTAACGGATCACCTGGCACTCCGACTGGGTACCTCCGTTAAAGGATGCTCCTAGCGTTTCCTGAGGACTCCAAGCACTCTGGCAGACACCACAATCACCGAACCGGAGAAGCGTATACCTTCTCTCAAGCATATGAATGCTATAAACAGCTGAATAGGCAAAAACCATACGGATGGGTTTAGACTCCTAGCAGTCAAACTGGAACAGCATACAATAAATCCTTCCCCAATAATGAGACGACACTTCACTTTGAGGGTTAAGCAGGAACTGACTGGACTGGCACATACAGCCTCTTTTATTCCCAATCCACAAACTTAGTACTGCCCACAGGGTTTTACATAACAACCAATAACACACGTACATTACAGAAAGACACTCCCACACAAAATCCTCCCCTCTGGCTGTGGTTCAAAAGTTAAGAAAAAGTCCTATTTGACCAAATGCAGCATGGCTTTTCTGCCCAAAACCAGTTCCACAGAGTCTTCTAGCCTGGAGATAATTGTGGAAGTAATCCAATTATCTCCAGGACAGAGGCAAAACTCCATTAGCCACATGGCAGCAAAAGACAATAAAACACATAAAAACATATAACTGTGCAGCCATTGCACAAAACAGGTACATTCAACATATCCCCAGATAGCTCAGATCTGAGCGCACATTATTACTGAATGGCACTCAGAACACACACATACAGTTCAGTTGCCATGGAGCCAAAGTCTTTCCCCTAGTCTTTCATTATACAAATGGACTCCATGGCATAGCTATATGAGTAACACTGCTCACATAGGGAAAGTACCGAAAGACCCAGCTTTTGGGTTTTTGCAGGGGAAAATCCATCCTTTCAACATGGGGCCATAGTCACAGGGCAGGAGGCCGGCAATCAGTCTTCTCCAATGCCCAGTGGCGAGGCTGGTTCCGCCACATAAACCGAAAATGATGTTAACCGAGGCGTTTGTAAACCGAGGTCCCACTTTCCAACTTTAAAGAGACTCTCTGGGCACCATAACAACTTCAAAAGAAAGAAAGTTACAGAGTGGACATCCTGTTAACCCCTAAAGCACCTAAAGTGATTTAGGGGTGTGGAGTGTTATGTTAAGGTTGAGAGCTATAGAACCAATTCAGTTTAATAAAACGTACATTATCTCATAGTATAATGTTTAATTGAACACTTGAACAATGTAAACACGTGTAACAGGTGCATATATGGGGACAATTTTGAGATAAGAAAATTGTAATAATTAAATGGAGGGTGTAGGAGAAAAACCAGAAGGGAGGATTTGGGTACATGCAGGCTAGTCATAGCGTGACAATTCTAGAAAGGAGGAGTGGGAGTGGATGTATCACAGACGCAAAACTAAGAACATAAAATGTTCTCATGTGACAAAGAAAAGCAGTGCTAGTGAGCATTGTTCTTACAATATTTTACAGAAATTTCCTATTTTTACCTTTTTGCAATACATACATGTTCACTACGTTGTGACTACGGCCCTAGGTTTCCTACCTTGATTTTATTCTGGAGGATCTTGCCATCATATCTATAAAATATGTTTGGTTTGATTTTATTTTGTAATGCAAGATATTGGGGTACACTGGCTTCAACTGTTGTTTCAACACCAGGAAAATCATATATTCCTTAATGATCAATATCAGAATGATACCCATATTCAAAGCTTTACAAAGAGTCTTAGTGATAGATATTAGTGAGTTAACTATTATTCTGTAGAATCCAGGTATGACTATAGATAGTAATATAGACAATGATCAGAGCATCCCAGGCTGTTTGTTGTGTTCTATGCTACTGTAACTGATAAACTACATTAACTGTAAATGTGAGAAGATTATGGTTTCCTCTAGTGCACAGAGGATTCACAATCTATTCAGGGTTATTCAATAAAGTGAGAATTCAAAGAGCATTTCATACTTAAAGGGTTGCTGTAGTGATTATAATGCAAGGCCTGGTTTAAGAATGGTTTGCCCTCTTACCTGGGTCTCCACTGGGCCCCGAGGTCACTATCAACCAGGTGACACCCATACGGAATCTGCAGATCTGCAAAAGCTGATCCAGGTGCCGATAATGAATGGAATTCTGGGCATGAAAATTTGCACAGAATTTAGTTTAGCAAGCCTAGAGAGCTTTTTCTAGCCTTGCTGATGGCACTTTATGACGCTGCCAGAGGTGGAGTTTCACCTCTAGCAGCCAAGAGGCAAAACTCGGTATGTGCAGCATCTCACAGCGAAACACTGCGCATACGGACTCCATGTACCATAACCACTTCAAATCCGTATGTTTCATTAAATATAAAAAAAGCTTTTAAAAAACAAGAAACATTTGATGACAGTAGTCCTTTTAGGCCACAATAGCCAAACTGAAAGAATACCTAGCTTAGATAATTTTTCCAGTTTTGTTAGTTTGACCTAAAATTTGATATTCACTTTTTTTATTTAGTATTTTTCATAATCACTTTTACATGTACAATAATAATCGGTTACAACCTCTTCAATCATATAATACAATGAAAAATACAAGAAGATTATATATCTTACATCATGTTTTCTT
This sequence comes from Pelobates cultripes, assembly GCA_933207985.1. Classification (NCBI taxonomy): domain Eukaryota; kingdom Metazoa; phylum Chordata; class Amphibia; order Anura; family Pelobatidae; genus Pelobates; species Pelobates cultripes. Next base: position 284,953,732 of record OW240914.1, read on the forward strand.
CCTTTACCTTCACTTTTATGTCAAAGTAACAAATTATTTCTTACATTACTATACTCTACTAAGTTCCTAAAGTGATGTATTACTCTTTTATTTATAAACAAACAATAGAAAAAAAGAAAAGAGAGAGAGAGAGAAAAAAAAAACACCCCATTTTTACAACAAACCCGGTCACCATTCTCCACATGCCCATGCAACAACCTGTTTTAGCTCCTTCCTACTTCCTCCTAATACCCTCTATATACTTGCTTTAGTACATTTTCCTCCATTTTCCCATGCTTTTTTTCTACTCTCCTTGCCATGCATTTATATATTTTGGTACAAAATCAAGTCGCAAGAGTATTCTGAGAACGGACAGCAACTGAAATAGCCTGCCCTTCGGTGGTTCCCTGCTCAGAACTCTCCATTTGTAATATACATACATCAATTTGTGATGTATTCCTAGTTAACCAGTTTTTACTTATATTTCCTAATGTGATTATTATTATTAAATGATAAATAAGATATTGATCCTCTTTTGGGAGTTTATTAGTGAAATTATGTAATTAAAGCAATCTGGCTCAAAAGGAAGAGAGATGACAGTACAAGATGTAATAAGGCTTGCGATCACACTCCAAAAATGTCTTAGTTTAGGGCAAGCCCACCAAATATGCACCATAGTGCCAATACCTATACCACACCTCCAGTATATATTAGGAACTTCAGGGTCTACACGAGCTAACTTCACCGGTACCCAATACCATCTGTAAAGCATTTTCCTTGAATGATCTATATGATCTTATAATGATATTCACTTTTAATAACAGGGTCATTAACTAAGTGAGGAATGCCAGGAATTCAAAGAGAAATCATAGTTAATTTCAAATCTAAGGCCAAAATTGCCTAAGTGGAAAAATTCTTCAAATCAGCTATGATCCACGTTTGGCTACTTCAGCTCTAAATTTGAAATGTTCACTTCTTACTTTAGTGAATAACTCCGATAGTCTTATACAACATGAAGGTGATGGAGACTTTTTCCAACTCTTCTAGTTGGCCCAGATAGAAACATAAAAACATAGAATGTGACGGCAGATAAGAACCATTCGGCCCATCTAGTCTGCCCAATTTTCTAAATACTGCTCACCCAGTCTCCACTCACACACAATTAAACTGTTAATAGTATCCAACTGATTCCTCTATTGCAACTCTCATTATTCTAATAATATCCTTACCTTTTGTGTCACTTTACCCCACTCCCTCTAGCATGTTAGCTCATTGAGCAGGGCCCTCAACCCCTCTGTTCCTGTGTGTCTAACTTGTCTGGTTACAACTACATGTCTGCTCGTCCACACACTGTAAAGCGCTGCGGAATATGTTGACGCTATATAAATAATAATATAGTAATAATTAGTCCCTGGCCTTATCTTATAGCTAGGATAGCATTATGCCTATGCCATGCATGCTTAAACTCCTTCACTGTGTTAACCTCTACCACTTCAGCTGGAAGGCTATTCCATGCATCCACTACCCACTCAGTAAAGTAATACTTCCTGATATTATTTTAAAACCTTTGTCCCTCTAATTTAAGACTATGTCCTCTTGTTGTGGTAGTTTTTCTTCTTTTAAATATAGTCTCCTCCTTTACTGTGTTGATTCCCTTTATATATTTAAATGTTTCTATCATATCCCCCCGTCTCGTCTTTCCTCCAAGCTATACATGTTAAGATCCTTTAACCTTTCCTTTAAGTTTTATCCCGCAATCCATGAACCAGTTTAGTAGCCCTTCTCTGAACTCTTTCCAAAGATCCTTCAACTCAATTGTAAACTCACTGTCAAATCTCACTGTTTAGTAAATAAACCTGAATAAATCCACGCGTGCAGTGGTACAAGCCTAGTTTAGAGGGTTTTCTGAAGCTTGCTGACACTGACGTTACCCTTTGCTGCAGTGATCTTTGTATTTTCTGCTCTGTTTATTTAGCCTTTGATGTGCTGGTCAGTTTCTTGCTGTGCTGGGCACACTGTAAGGGCAGAACCCCCAGTGAATCTGTTGAGTACTAATCAGTTGGATGTGTCTGTGAGTTTTCTGAACAAACGTGCGTTGGTACAGAAAGGAGCAACCTCTAATCCTCAAAGTGCTAATTTACAAATGAATGGTCCCTCTCACTCCTCCCTATTCGCATCATTATTGAAAATCCATTTAATGTGTAAGGAAGGGGAAACGAGTACTTCAAAGAGGAAGTCAGAATCTTTCCTTTTTAATCTACTCTAATCTAACGAGGTTAATTCTAGGCAACCAAATTGCACTTTTCACTAAATGGCTGGCACACGAGCATCTATTCACAAGAAATATTTGTTTGTGCCAGTCTGCAAGCCATTTAAGAGCTCTGAAAGCTGAAATGGCTAACTCATTCATTATACTGCGTGCACATGCATTGATAATGCATTACAAATATGCAAAAGTAAATAATGAAAATGTATAACAGATTTAAAACGTTACTTACTTTTTAAAATTACATTATATATGTGCAACCCCCCTTGACACGTGCTTAAAACAGCTTACCCTAGAGGTAAGAGTTCGCCAGGGACTTCCTGTAACCATAACAACTTAATTTAGATGAAGTTGTTATGGCGACTTAAGTAGCCTAAAATGTCTCTTTACCCAGCGTTGCAAAGGTTAAACTACAGGAGGCAGAGGCTGACTTGGTGGTATCAAAACTCTCTGCGTACAGTCTCGGTTCTACTTTGAGGGTGGGTTTCTGGAACCAGTACAGTTATCTTATTATTCTATTAGCCAAGTCTCAGAAAGCTTTGCAGTGTTTTACGAGGACAGGTACACGCTGTGTTATGGGACATTGTAGGTTACAAGGGAGGTACAGAAAAGGAACTGAACAGCAAGCACAGTAACCTATAACAAGAAAGTATTTTGTAACAGAAGCAGCTACTATAGGCACCGAGACCACTTCAGCTCATTGAAGTGGTCTGGTGCATTGCCCCTATCCCCTTACCACAGAAGGAGGAGACCTCCTCGCAGCACAGAGGGACACTTACCTTATCTGGGTACAGTGTGCCTATTGCCCTTATTCCTGCCATGTAATACGCAGCAGTTTTAGGCAGCATTAGGACAGCCTCTAGTGGCCGTCTATCAGACAGCCACTAGAGGCACTTCCTGCTTGCTAAGGAACTTTTTGTCAAGGGACATAGGCACTGGGATCGAGTAAGTAAATAAAGAGTTTTTAACCCTTTATTGGCCTGAGGGTGGGGGCCACTAAGGAGGGGAGAGGCAGAGGGAGCTATAGTATTCTTAACACTATAGTATCCCTTTAAGACGTAGATTGTGGAGATAATATTTTGACAAAAACTTGAGAAATGTGGGCAAGATTTTTGACCAACAATAATAGAGTGCTGTGTGTGTTTATTTATGTTCATGGGCTGAAGGAAAATAATAAAGATAAAAATGTGTTGGACATTTTGTGAATGTGTTGAAATCTGGGTCACGTATATTTGTGGAATGTGAAAAGAAAATATTGGAGAATTGACCAACAATCCACCCAGATTACTCCTACAAATGTATTGTCAGTGAACTGGGCATGGCAAATGGATCTGTTTAGCAGATTGCATAAATATTAAACCACTCCCTGTGAATCTTGTGGAAACTAACTCTATAGAATTTTAATTTGCTGTAATCAAATCAAAATGAACAGCCAACCAATACTCTGTCACTTGGGCTGGAATGTATATCTAATAAACATACCTCTCAACATCTCAAATGGACAAAGTGGGACTCTTTGATTTTAGGGTCGTGACCGAGTTGTCTGGACAGAGGTGGGGCTGCTCTGAGAAAATTTAGATAACTTATAAGACGCCTGCACAACATGCAGCCACATAGATGTTGCGGAACTACAACTTCCATGATTCCTTGGCTATCTGTTTCAAAGAATCATGGGAGTGGTAGTTCAGCAACATGTGCAGGACTGACTTATAACAATGAAAATAAAATTACATTTAGAACAAGAACAATGTATCTTTTTACACAGAGTGAGTTCTAAACACATTTATTGTAGTTGAAAGAAACATTACTGGGAGTTTTATTGCTGTGAACCTCTGTTATACACTCAGACACACCAACGTTATGGAGCTCCGAGAAAACAGAGACATTAGGGAAAAAAAGAGGGAGAGAGGGATTGGGGACTAAAATAGGCACTGTCGCTCCTATTTAGGTACAGTTTGGAGGTATTAATAAATCATGTGTTGGGATGGACACTGCATAAATCACAAGCATAGGTACAGTCCTAGTATAACTTGTAACAATACAAATAGACCTAGTGTAAATCATAAAGTTAGGGATTACGCCAGCATAAATCACAAAGATTGGTGTAGACACCATATAAATAATTAGGCCAGGGGTGGGCTCTCGATAAGTATAGGCCCAGTACAAATCACAAAGGTAGAGATAGGCCCAGTAAAAATAAGAAGAATTGGGATAGTCTTGGTATAAGTCATAAAGTTAGGGATAGGACCAGCAAAAATTGACCGATGTGGAACCACGGCTCCAGGCGGCACTCTGACAGGGACAGCATTTTGTTGCCCCTGTCATCATCTAAAACACTAGTTTCCAACCCGTGGCGGCGGTGCAGTAGCACCGCACGAGTTTGGAACCTGTGTGAAGGTCCATCGGGTGGCCCATGCCTTAGGGCCACCTCATAAACATATGCAATGAATGCCCCTTCTATCCACAGGGAGAGTTGGGAGGAAGTGTCACTTCCTCCCAGCTCACACCGAGACCGAGCCGCGCGAGAGGAGGCCCACAACTCTCACCATCCACAGTCAGCAGAATGTAAGAAAATGCTAGGTGGCTTAATTATTTACTGGGTGTGTTTGTGTGTAATGTGTGTGTGAATCTGTGTGCAGTGTGTGTAACTGTGTGTTTGTGTATCTGTGTGTGTGTGTGTTTGTGTGTATCTGTGTATGTATAGTGTATATATTGTATGTGTAGTGTGTGTATCTGTTTGTATGTGTGTAATGTGTGTGTGTGTGTAATGTATTTGTAGTGTCTGTATCTGTGTGTGACGTGTGTGTATCTGTGTGTAGTGTGTGTATCTGTCTGTGTGTGTAGTGTATCTGTATTTGTGTAGTGTGTGTATCTGTATGTGTGTTATGATTGATTAAAATCAAAGGGAAGGCAAATTCTGGGGGGTGGCACTTGCGTTATTTTGCCCCATGCTGCAGACTCCCATGTGTCCAATTGTAACTGGAATCCAGGCATGCTAGATATGTACACATATACTAATGACAGAAAGAGATTATCAGAAACGAAAGAATGTGTTAAAAGAGATGAGTGGAATCATAGTGGGTGGAGATACAGCTGGGAGAACGAAAGCCCTGGTGATAATGGGAGAAGGGAGTGTAGTCAGATGCCTAAATGAGTTGGGCTGAGAGGGACTGAACTATAGTTTGTTTTTGAATTATGTAATAAAGAAATTTTTGCAAACATGAGTAAGTTGTGAGTAAGAGGCTCATTTAATGTTTCTTTTTTTTATTATGCACAAGATTTGTCTTCGGGATACAAGTAAAGAATGTAAATGTAGGAACAAACGAAATACAGGTGATAGAAATACACTAGAAATTGAAATGTAAAGGACATTCTAATATTTCAAATGGACAAAGGGGTGCACTTTAATTTTAAGGGTGTGAGTGTGACTAGGGGCAAGGCTGATCTCAGAAATGTTAGGTGATGACTAGGGATCGATCGGTTTTACCGATATTGCCGATAATACCTCCTAGGACCGCCAGGCTCATTACAAGCCCGGCGGTCCTGGGGGGGAGCGGGCATCAAGCGCTTACTCACCTCCCAGCAGCTCCTCCAGCTCCCCAGTGCAACTCTCGCGAGACCCGCGGCCGTCAGAGCGTTGCCATGGATCACCATGGCAACGCTCCGCGCGACACGCTGGCCGCGAGAGTTGCACTGGGGAGCTGGAGGAGCTGCTGGGAGGTGAGTAAGCGCTTGATGCCCGCTCCCCCCCAGCTCAGCCAATACCACTGGACCACCAGGAACTGTCATATCCCCCCTCCCTGGCCAGGTAACAAGCAGGGAGGGGGGACAAAAAATAATAATTAAATATATATATATAAAAATAATTTAATAAAAAATTCCCCCTCACACACTCCATTATATACACAGACACTACACAAACACACTGTGTATATAATGCAGTGTGTGTTTGTATAGTGTGTGTTTGTATACAATGCACACAAATACACTGCATTATATACACACACTATACAAACACACTGCATTATATACACACACTATACAAACACACACAAACTGCATTATATACACACACTATACAAACACACACAAACTGCATTATATACACACACTATACAAACACACACAAACTGCATTATATACACACACTATACAAACACACACAAACTGCATTATATACACACACTATACAAACACACTGTGTATATAATGCAGTGTGTGTTTGTGTAGTGTGTGTATATAATGCAGTGTATTTGTGTAGTGTGTGTATATAATGCAGTGTATTTGTGTAGTGTGTGTATATAATGCAGTGTATTTGTGTAGTGTGTTTATATAATTCAGTGTGTGTTTGTGCAGTGTGTGTTTGTGCAGTGTGTATTGTGCAGTGTGTGTATATAATGCAGTGTGTGTGTTTGTGTAGTGTTTATATAATGCAGTGTTTGTGTGTGTAGTGTGTGTATATAATGCAGTGTGTTTGCATAGTGTGTGTATATAATGCAGTGTATTTGCGTAGTGTGTTTATATAATGCACACTACACAAACACACTGCATTATATACACACACTACACAAATACACACACACACTCTGCATTCATTATATACACACACACTTTGCATTTAGTATATACAGCATTCACTTTACGCACACTACCCACACACTACACAAACACTCTGCTTTCATTATATACACACTACACTAATACACACTGGATCCACTACACACACTAAACAAATACACACTGCATCCACTACACAAACACACATTGCATCCTCCACACACACTACACAAACACACACTGCATCCACAACCCACACACTACACAAACACACACTGCATCCACTACACACACACACACACACTACACAAAGACACACACTGCATCCACTACACACACACACTACACAAAGACACACACTGCATCCACTACACACACACACACAAAGCTCCCCTGTCACACTGCATCCACTACACGTGGCATGTATATTTTGTGCATTTACCTTTAGAAATAGTTTTTATTTTCCAAAATGGTAAATGTACAGAATATCGGCAAATTATATCGGCTATCGGCCTGAAAGTTCACAGAATATCGGTATCGGTATCGGCTCTAAAAAATCAATATCGGTCGATCCCTAGTGATGACTTACTTATAACAATTAATTCAACTAAAATGGAATTTAGAACAAGCACAATGCATCTTATTTACACAGACTGATTTCTAATTACATTTATTGTAGTTTAAAGATATTGAAATAATATCACTGTTGCGGATCTGTGTTAGACACTGAGGTACTCCAACAATATTGAGCTGTTAGAAAGGAGGGACACTAGGATAGAACGGGGGGACAGTAGGATTTGGACCCAAGATAGGGACTGCCCCTTCTAAATAGGGACACTCGGGATAACACTTTGAAATGAGCATTTTAAATGTCTATCAATCTATCTGTTCATAGCATTCAAGATGATGTGAACTGCAACTCCCATGATTCTTACCACACAAAGTCTGTCCAAGAGTGGTTGGAGTTATAGCCTGCATCATTTTCAGCATGAACAAGAATAAAAGGTGCACAATTATTATCTAAGGGAACCAATGGACATGGTGTTACACAGCATTAATACTTTAGTAACTCATGCTTTAAAACCAACCATAGAGTAACAGAACACTGGTTTTATAATTGACTTGTTATTACAGTATAATTATGAACTCGATATTTGTTTTTAATATTAAGAGAGAATAAAACTTAATAAATGGCACGGTCACATATGTGAGTTTATAAACTTCTTAAAGGTCACCTTATAGTCACCTGAACAACTTTAGCTTAATGAAGCAGTTTTGGTGTATAGAACATGCCCCTGCAGCCTCACTGCTCAATCCTCTGCCATTTAGGAGTTAAATCCCTTTGTTTATGAACCCTAGTCACACCTCCCTGCATGTGACTTGCACAGCCTTCCATAAACACTTCCTGTAAAGAGAGCCCTATTTAGGCTTTCTTTATTGCAAGTTCTGTTTAATTAAGATTTTCTTATCCCCTGCTATGTTAATAGCTTGCTAGACCCTGCAAGAGCCTCCTGTATGTGATTAAAGTTCAATTTAGAGATTGAGATACAATTATTTAAGGTAAATTACATCTGTTTGAAAGTGAAACCAGTTTTTTTTTCATGCAGGCTCTGTCAATCATAGCCATGGGTTGTGTGGCTAGGGCTGCATAAACAGAAAACAAAGTGATTTAACTCCTAAATGACAGTGAATAGAGCAGTGAAATTGATCTATACACTAAAATTGCTTTATTTAGCTAAAGTAATTTTGGTGACTATAGTGTTCCTTTAACGCAATGGTTATGGTACCTATAGCCCGTCCCTCCAGGCCTTTTAATGTAAACACTGCCTTTTCAGAGAAAAGCATTGGATTGGCTGAGGTCATCAAGGTTGTGCTCTCAACCATGGGAGCAGTCTGGTGCGGCCTGGAAAAAAAAGGTGAGTTTAAACAATTTTTTACTGCGATCTAAGAGGGGCAGGGGACCTAAATAGTTAGTTAAACAATATAGTGTCAAAAATACATGTTTGTGTTTCTGACACTATAATATAATTAAATGAATCTGTTTCTTTAAGTCAAAGCTCTTGAATTGGTTGTCTGTTTTCTAATGAATGCCAACCATTGACTTCTATCCAGGAATGCCAGTGATTGAGATATGTATTTTACATATGTATGGGCGGATACACAGTGTGCACAAACGATTGCTATGTTGCATCTAACACAACGTAGGCTGCGAAGCATTTCTCTAATAGCTTTCTTCATATTTCATCGCTCTCCTATTTGCAACCTTCATCCCAATCCTATCCCTCCTTAGCCAGACTGCAACAGTTTCTGCATACTTCCAGGTTTTCAATAGAGCCCGAATGCTACATTAGGTGAAGCATCTATCTTTGGTAGGGTTTTCTTCCTAGTAGCAGATCTCACTCTATTGTTCCCCGCTCACCCAATGAAATCATTACATGAAACTGTGATACATAATTGGATTTCTGCCGTCTGCGTTTCTCGATTTATTTATTTATCTTTCTTATCAGATTGAGCGTTTGCTGGTAAAATTATATCAAGCTAGTAAAAAAAAAAAAACATTATTAACAGTTTCCCTTTTTGTCATCTTTGACATGGCTATGCTTTTACTCAAGCTGGCTAGCAAGACAAAAAAATGTATTTAGAACGTATATACAATATACCATTACCATCAATCTACCAAAACACATTTTAAAAAAACTAACAAAGGTCAGGACTGGTGGTAGAATAGAAGTGTCAAATCAAGAAAAAAGAATATGTAATTAAAGTAGAAAAATACATTTAAATATTGGAACTCATTGTAAACAAGGGTTGTACTAAAAATATTGGTAAATTAGTCATCTTAAAAAGGTCTATATCAGGAATTCCCAAAAGGTAGATCCCCAGATGTTGTATAACTACAATGCCCATGATGCCTTGCATGTATTTAGAATGACAAAGCATCATGCAAGCTGTAGGTTTAAAACATCTGGCACCCCTGGTCTATATAATAATAGTACTCCTTACTGGAAGTAACCCTACAATGTTTTGATGTGTTTTGTAGCGCATTTATTATAAAAACATATTAAAAACTAGAATTGCAAATATATATAATTACAGATATTCTGGCTTTTGGTGCAAATCCCCGCACATACTTCACATTTTCTAAACAATTGTACATTTGACATATGCATTTGTTGCTTTCGTCAATAAACAAATCGATTCATTCGGGCAAATTGCTGGGAATTCCAAATCTGAATCACAAAGCAAATAAAAACATTTTGTCATTTAAACATAAATTGAAAAGTTTTGTTTCAGATGAAACAATTCATTGTCAATCTAAAATAAATAGACATGTCTATTGTATGTACTGATTGACATGCTGAAGAAGTAACACATGACGACTATTGAACCCAGCTAGAGTTTAACTGAAAGGGTTAAAGTGCAGATTTAAATTAGCTGTGTAACTCTCCTAGCAGAGATCAGAAAAGTGACAATCAATAGCCCTACAAACAGTGCAGAAGAACTTCTAAAACAAGGCCAGCTCAGGATTTGACAGATTCATAGAAGAGATAACTTACTTCTTAGTCTCTCACACCTATAAATCTGTCAATCCCAAAGGGTCTGTGAGTCTGCAGAGTGTGTAAGGGGAGGGAGTGAACAGCAGATATCAAAGCTTTCTGTTCACAGATGCAGCAGTTAACTATTTCTGCAGATATTGGGAGAGAATTCAACACCATGTGTTAATATACTCAGTATCCTTTTGCTCTGATTGTGCGTTCTTGTGGTTCAAATAATGATAATGTCAGTGTCATACAGCCTGAACTGTGACATCGTGTGCTGTTACATACAGAAAGTGTTTTAGAATGGGAAGGTGGAACAGATGAGGCATGATTAGAATAGATATTAATTAAAAATGCTAATATTATTTGAACATTAACTGAATATTTACTGTTTCTAAAAAATACACAATACAAAATAAATCAGGCACAAATACATCGAATTAGGTAAAAATCTAAAAAATGCATACGAAGAATTATGCTGGTGCTTAAAGTATTTTTTCTTTTAATAGAACCTATATGTTAGATTTTAATTGTGGTTAGTTGAAACAAAATACAGACATAGTCAAGATAGAGATCAGATAATTCTATAAAATAATCCTATAGGGGGGGTGGGGGTGGAGGTGCTGAATAAGAGAAGGGACAGGGACACTTTAGCATCATGAATAGGGATCAATAGGGATCCAGAGTATGCTGATACAGATTATCGGTTGCATTTGGGGACAATTGCCAATAACTTGTGCTGATATTCTATACATTTAAAGTTTAGAAAAAGGAACACAATTTCTACACAAATCTGGCATTAACTGAACATGCTGTCAGCAATCACACTCCTACCACTCTCCTGTAGCCAGTACATGATTGGATCAGTGAGATGAGCTTGCTGTCAGAAATCACATTCAAATCACTCTCAACCAGTACATTCCAAGATCCCAGTTGACAGCAATCACACTCCTATTACTCTCAGTCAGCCAGCCCAGTACACTACAGTAGATTATTTATGGTTTTATCCCCCTGCCATCAGCTGTGTGAACTCACAGGGAGAGGTGACGTGGGGTCACGACACAGCGCCTCATTGGTTGGCAGCTGGAGGTTCCAGATGTTGAATAAGGTGTACTGTGAATGGGAGAGGTGTGTAAGTTGAAGGTGAATTAGAACACCAATACCGATTATCAGAAACATACGAAATATCAGCTCTTATAATTGGCAGAACCGATAATCGATCTATCCCTTTTTAGGAATACAGATTTGTATTCCTAACGCTATAGTGTTCCTTTAAATGTTAACGGCATGCATTCACATCTTCTAATAACCCTATTAGCTTAGTGGATACTTAAATTGCTTTAATAAGAATAAGCTAACCTATTAGCTGCCTTAGCGTATTGTCTGTTCATGTGTGAAATGGAATGGTTATACATGCATTGTGTGATTGATTTTCTCCCTGATACCACTCCAGCTCAGGGTGTTTGAATCTGCTTGCTGATAATTTGCAGGGATAAAAGCACCAGGAATTTAAGGTCACAACCTCGCGAAGAAAAGCCTTTGGACAGGTGGACATTTTCAAAACGCTAACAGAATGGAAAAACAGTCAGTGTGCTTGGCTTTGTTCGGACAAATTCTAGTTCACAATCTGCACCTGTTGCCCGGTTTGATGTTCCATCTCTCTCAAATTTCATCCAGTTGGATTACAGTCCCGAGTTTTGGATAATTTAGACAGGAGCTGCTAATGTGTTGACATCTTCAGTGTCAGGGGTACGAGACACTGGAGACCTTTTTGTCATCTCTGTTTACAACTGATGTTTCTGCTCAAAAATCCTTCATAGCTTTCTGTTTCATATCAAGCTATTCACTTTTTTTGTGGTTGTAAGGAACTCTCTGTTAAAATACCATTTAATTGCATCTATGGCCAAGTGACCTTGGCCAAGGTCATTCCTCAATTCAAAGACTAAATGAGATTATAAGATCAACCATCTGAGGCTGCTTTGTGCCAACTTCAATAATATATCTACATAGCAACATATATTAGGTAGAATGCTTACAGGGACACTGTTAGCATCATAACCATTACAGCACACTGTAATTTTTTTCACCTTAGATGACATTGATTGTGTGAGAATGCTAGGATAACAATTGATTCTGTGTTATCAATACACTCAATGAGAGGGAGACCTCCGAGTGCTCCGGTTTAGATCTGTTTGCCCATATAGACATTAAACCAGGACATTCTAGGCAACACAACCAGTAAAGAAAAATGTAGTTGTTGTTTCAATAATTCAAAATGTCTGTACAGTATTTCTTACGATGACTTATCAAGCTGCTTTTATTAAACTATATATATATATATATATATATATATATTACTTAGATTGCATCCTTTCTAACATTAATATAGATATTGCACTGTTATCCTCTGAAAGCAGTGGTCAATATGCTGGAGTACAATAAATAAATCACGATAATAATAGATCACATTGCAGATGGGCTAATAAGAATCACAAAATATAGACCAAAAATATAGAAATTTATAGGGTGCAGGATTAAGTAGCCTATTATGTATGATTCTATCATATCTACATGAGCTGTCACGCAAATGTGTTGATACTGTCTAGTATCTAATAAAATCTTTCAGTCAATACGAGACTCAGTCATTTTGACCACTACACCTTTCCACATCAAAGATATTCACTTATGTTCCTACATTTTGTCCTGGGAAAGTCACAGGGGTGCAATTCCAATTAAAAGGTTATATGCTAAGGTCATATTTCTGTCACCAACCATAAGGCCAAGCAGAGCAAATATAGATGCAGCAATTGTAATTTATTGCACTTATAATGACTACAGTACACTATTGAACTGCAAATATAATGTAAATTATGCAAAGCAATTATCAAGAAGAAATATTGAATGATAGTAGATATTTGGTACAGATGCCCTCTCTTGAAGCAGCTAGACATAGCTTACCATATAGAGACTCCAAAGGTTGATATTACTCAGTAGATGATTAAATATTAATATTTTGAAATAATTTGTTGGCAATAGATTACTGAGGACTGTGGGTGGAATATGATTTATGTGGCTCCTATAAGTGGATGTATTCAATGCCTTGCAAGCGCTTCTACAAATTCAACTAATGAGATCCCAAGAACAGTGATTCAGAAATATTCACAACATTTATACAAACAGACAATGGATTTCTAAAAAGGGTAGGAAATATATCCAGCTTTCAAATACCTATAATATGCATAAAGACAAATAGAAAAAAATGCAAAAGAGACATGTTATGACCTTTAGATGTAGTGGTATTTATTTAGACTTCTCTACCATTTGCTAAATAAATAGAGCAACTAACCATCTCTGCGCATCAATGGTGTTTATCCAAATATAAAAATACCTGTATTGGACAGCACCTTTATTGTAACTCCATATTTACTAGACAAGAATCAGATTTTATCATGGATTAAGTTAATGTGCACTTAGAATTTAAGAAACACTACAGGGTTAGGAATACAAGCCTGTATTCCTAGTGCTATAGTGTGCCCTGTCCCTAACTTTTCTAACTTTTAAGATCCCCCCCACCTCCAGTCGCTTAACTCTGCGGAAATAAAAGTCTCTCTTATTTCACTTACCTCCGCAGAGGTTAGTGACTCTCTGCGCTGGGTAGGTCTCCTCCTTCTGCAGCGTCACACTGATTTTAGAACATACTGCACAGACGCAGCAAATGTGGCGCGTGCATTAGAATTTATCTAAAACTGCAATATTTTACATTGCAGGGTTAATGGAAAAGGACACTGCACCCAGACCACTTTGATGAGTGTTCTGGGTGCCTATAAAGTCCCTTTAACCTCTTAAGGACCAAACTTCTGGAATAAAAGGGAATCATGACATGTCACACATGTCATGTGTCCTTAACGGGTTAAGGAATGCAGTGCAGTACGAGAAGAAGGAATGCTGTAGAAGTACAGTTCCTGTAACATTCTATTTTTTACCCTTCCATGGCAGACTTTCTATGACTATCTTGCGCTAGAGGGCTGTCCTAACACCAGGAAGGGATTGGTGACTCTCTTTTACCTTGTTGGTTAGAGCTGTTGAGGACCAGATTGTGCTGATAGCATGAACTGTTTTTGGCTCTTGAGAGGCTAAAGGGTTCATAAGGGGTTAAAGGACCACAGAAAGTTTGTAATGAAGCTCATCCACATATGACTTGATTACTCTCAGACCAAACCAGATGGAGAAGGGATGAGCACTTGTCTATGTGACAGAGTCAAATTAAGGTCACCATTGCAATGCTTTCTAAAAACATCTCCAACTCTGGTTGAACACATACTATTTTTATATCACAGAAGAAAATTACAACTCATGTCAAGCCCACCCAGGCCATCTGAGCAATTAAATAGCAGGAGCTTTTTATAAAAGTGGCAAACGGTCCTCCTTTCTTTTTAATGCAGAAAAGATAACAATAGGTTAGAAAGTAAAAGGGCAAACTGTGGAGGCAACAGATGCCTCGCACCAACCACTCTGTCATTAAAAGTAGCACAAGTGGCTGGAAGAACCCCAAAAGGCATCTGAAATCATGCATGGAGAAGGACATGAGTTACTCTTTACATAAGAATAATACAAAACAGTATTCTTGTAATGCTTGTTTCCTGAAAAATATGTGAGCTTACCTGTGCCTATAGCACTTGCATCGTGAGACGTCCCACGATTCCAAAATTTAATTCTGGAAGTCTTTCTTCAGTTATTAAAGTGGCACTGTCATGGTCGCATCCGTTTTTTTTTTTTTAACCCCCCTTCCCGACTCCACTACATCTAATTTACCCCCTAGACATCCCCATATGCCCCAGGCACCCCATATTACATTTTTTTAAAATCTTTATTTTGTGCCATCTTTGTGTGGGTAGATGAAGGCCCTGTGGGACACGTCATCTGCCCACATTAGATAGCGCTGTAAAATTCCTGCGCATGCCCAGTTAAACACTGGGGCTAATGTCCGATACTTGGACGGTAATTTCGCCTATTCATTTATTTGTCAAAAAGACGAATGAACGAAAAGAAATGTCAGGCGAACAAACAAACACCGAATATTGGTGTTCGTTTGTTTAGTTTATTACAAGGAGGGAGCTACCGGCGTGCAGCTCCCTCCTTGTAATGTGTAAAGATAGAAGCGGGAGGGAGCTGTGCTCCCCGCCACTTCATAAGCCCCCCATGTCCTTCCTCACTCTATGGGGGTCAATATGACCCGCATATTAGCAGAAGGGAGATTGAAATCTCCCGAATGCCCCTGCTCACTATCCTGCGAGTAGGGGCATTCGTAAAGTCCTACCTACCCCCCTCACCCTAAAAATAGTGAGGGGGGAGACAATAAAACTAAATATCTATAAATAAATAAAAATACTTACAAAAGATTATAGAGCCTTCCCACGCCCAACCAATGAGAGTGCTTTGACAGGTAAATGAAGAGACTTGAAATCCAACCAATCAGAGTGCTCTGAGTCATTTTACCGAGCGTGAGAAATGTCTTTGGAATAGGTCCACCCCATTTTCATTTAAGGCCCCGACCTGCTGCCCATGGGTGGGGGCCAGGGGGAGGACAATAGCCCCCCCCCCATTGTCATTTAGGGCCCACACCCGCCGCTCACTGTTTACTAGACATGCCCCTACTTGCGATATAGCGAGGAGGGGTAGATTAATGCTGGTAATCTTTACTGAGTAAATAGTAAAGTTGGCTGAAAGACCAACTTTCACCGTGGGAATAAAGAAGCTATCTACTAAGCGACTGCATCAGCACCGAGATCGGATCCGAATTTCAATCATTCAATTTAAATTTCGAACCTACCTAAAAGTACCGATTGTCGTCCTAACATGAATGAACAAACTGTTCTCATTCTGTTAGGGCGAAATTCGGTAGTTCTGTTTAAATAACAGGACGTTCGGGAATAGTGAAAGGAAGCATCACGAGATCACTGAGGAAAGGTGAGAATTGTGGGAAATTGCTCTGCCCACAGGAAATGGAGCACACTTTGCTCCTCTGCTGGTCAAAGCTGGTCAAGCGTAGGAAAAATAGATAAGACAAAATAGTCCCTACTTTGTCTTATGTTTTAAAGAAAACTAGAGTAGACCGGAAGAAATTTAGAACAGATTCCGAGAGAGGAAGAGAAGAGGAAGCGATTAGGGAAAGGTAAGTTCGGCATGACAGTGCCGCTTTAATGTAACTAAGGAAGGCAGTAATCCCTTTGTGAATGCAGTGTACAATGTCAGAGGTCCTCTCATGTCCCAATAGTAGCAAGTGGTAGAGATAAACTTCCAACACCAGTCAAATGTATGCATACTTTATTCTACCAACCGGGACCCATCAACATTTCAACACTTTCTACAGTTGCTGATATGCTTCCCCTGATGTCCATCCAGCATTTCAACTATAATCCATGGGAAAGTGAAGAGTCACACACCTAACTGAGCATCACAGGGGTTGAAGCCCACAAAAGATAAGCAGCTTGTTTTTACCTCATGGGATATTTAGTCTACAACAGCATTCCAGTTTTTACACTCTGATTCAGTTATTTGATAGTTAGGTTGGTCTAATTTTAACTGATGCAGTTAAAGCAGCACAGTCACCCCTTCCTCATGCAAAATTAGTATTTCATAAAGATAACATTTTTATGAAATGATCATATTGATGTTGGTATTGATGTTGGAATTTTACTGACATTCTAACCCAATGATGGCTGCAGGGAAATTGGCTGTATCTATGGAGGGTCTCATGGGATCCTCTGTGGCCCTCATGCTGTTCTCTTGTGCATGCGCGAGAGAACAGCAGGGACGTTGGCTCCTGGCATCTGATGCGCAAGGAGCAGCAGACGACCGTCCGGAAAAGGATGGACTGGTTCACGTAAGTACAACTTAACTTTGTGTGCCCCCCTCCGCCACCCATCCCCCAGCAGCGATGTCACCGTCGGGGGTCTTGTGTGCCCCCCTCAGCCACCCAATCCCCAGCAGCGATGTCACAGTCGGGGGTCTTTGCAAATTATGCAAAGTCTATATAAATAAGATCATTATTCTTGTTCTGACATTTAAGTTTGATAATTTGTTATCAGTGAGTATTTTCTCAGAATGACCCCACCCCTGACTACACACCCTCTTACACCCCTATAATTAGTGTCTATATGTGTACATAAGAAATGTTGGGAGGTATGTAAGTGCTTTTTTAATGCATTGAATTCCAAGTAATTTTAGCTTTTATGTGAGTGCCTGGTGACTGATTATCAAGAGATGCTTTCATCCTGGCACAAATGCATGCCCTCTTTTCTGCTGTGCCTGTTACCACTCACATGAATTGCATCACTGGCACACTCAACCACCAATATCCTCTTTGAAATTTGCATGCATGCAGAAGAAAGCAAGTATTACTAAAACTGTTTTATTTACTTAACATTTAATGCCTATAATTCATTAGACTACTAATTATAACAGAGAGTAGGATTTTTAAATTACACAACACTGTGTGTGCGCGTGCACACACACTCATGTGCGCATGCGTGGCTATCATTGACTCTGCTAGACTAATATTCATTAAAAACATTCTTTTTAAATCCCCTTAATGAAAGTTATAATCGATATAGCAATTATAAGATAAATGTTTTAAAGGCACTATGACATTAAATTGAAATTGTCACCTTTCTATACTTGCTAAAACTATTCCAGTAAATATACTACGTTGGCGTTATGGTACCTCTACCAGCACTGGAAGCTATTTAACAGATTTGCTAGGCCCTCTTAGTTCTTAGTATATAGAACGCTAAGCAAGCAATGAAGGTTATTGTCAACTCACACATAGCAGATCATTTCAGAGCTTCTACAGATGCGTTTGTAGGGAATATTTATGGTGGGACCATCAGCAGACACCTTAAGCATTAAGTTGTGTAATAACTGATGATAGTTGCTCTTGCAGCTACAGATTGTATAGCTACAGACAATGAACATATTTCTCTTTGACCACAGAAGATGAATTCGATTCCTGGATAAGAAGGTTTTAAAGTTAATTCAGAGAATTTTTCAATGATAAAAACTTCCTGACTTTGGATCGTGAAGATCAAATTCAATATGATTGTCCAACATTTTTCCACCAGTGATAAAAAAACATAATCTCATAACTCCATATATATTTTGTTTGGATCTAAACAGTAACTTGATCATTAATTTCACCTACTATAGCATCACGCAATCAGAATTCTGTGAAGCTTAGTTTAAAAATCTAATGTTGCTGGCAAAACAACTGTTTTTTTTTTCCCTCAGTAATCTTTTAGGTCTGGAGCAATGGCATTTATTTAATGTAGCTTCCGTCGGTTCGAATGAACCCATCAGGTAGAATTACCAAGTGAAAACCCAACTTGTGGTAATTCAAAGGTTAAACCCAGGAGTTGGCAAAGTGTGATGTTGATCCTCAGGTTGTGTTGGAGCCAATTCAAGACAAGTAGTCATTGATGTCAATGAAGAATGAAGAAACTAAAACCTGCTTGGCAAAAAGTAACTCTGCCAACTGCCAAGTCCTGTTAGCGGAGCATGAACCAAGTGCACTTAAATTGTACCCCAGTGACACTCAACTCATTTTGTCTAGTATATTAAAATACAAGCGTTAATCGATAATCCATCAAATATTGTTTGTAGATTGGGAGAATCCCTGTACTCAGTCTAGAGTAGACTGCAACATATGTGTTCATCATCTTAATACCTTAGTTTTTTTTTGTACCCTCAAATAATTAATTTATTTCTATGTGTTCTACAGATGCCCTTCTTTGATATTCTTTCTGACATGTGACATCAAACCTTCATCATGCAAGCGAAAAGTCAGATTAGAAATATTCATTAATTAAGGTAAAATCAAACCTCAAGACACTGGAGTAAAACAAGGACAACTTTTGTGAACTTAAGACCTAGACTATTTGAGAAATGCAACAAATCCATCTTTTGATTGGTTAGGATTGAATGAAGTATTTTACAATAAAATGTTATTTACCACTCCAAACCTCAAAATCATTCCATTTAAGGTTGTCAAACCTTTCCTGTAGAGGTATGTCTCCATTGGTCCCTAACTGTCCACCAGATCCGTTGTGCTTTAGATTTTCTCATTCACGGTCATGTTGTGATGTACCACATACACATCTTGCCTGTGACCATACCACAGCTTGGAGACATGCACAAGAACACACAATGTTTTTTTTGGGTTTTTTTTCACAGCATAAAAAATCCCAGATCTTTGTGTGCACACATTAAAGTAGTTTTGGAGTAAGTAACCCTTCAAAAGAACTTTAGCTACATTCTTGATCACTGTGCTCCCTTCATTTTCTCTTTCCAAACCAGTCATATGTCGATGTCTCCAAGGTTCCAAAGCAAGTTTATTACCCATGTTATTGTACCCTGCTCCAAGCAGGACCTAATGTTTATCTCTATTCCCAAATCCACCTTGCGGTTAAGTTTTACTATGCTATTTATATAGAATTCTGTGACTCATCTACAGTTCCAATTCTCTGAGCCTGTCTACTGTGTATAATGGTTCTGTGTGCCAGGCTGGGGCCAAAACTTGATCCTGTCCTTGTTTAAGCCTACTTCCTGTCCCATGGTACCCTTTATCAAATCAAATTAAATCAGCTTTGTTGGCACAACAAAGTAGATATCAGTGTTGCCAAAGCACATCTGTTCCTAGAAGGGGTTATGTAATGTTATTCAGTCTCTGCAAGGACAGAAAATGTATAAGAGAAGGATTTCAGTAATTTTATTTGGAATGTCTCAATTTATGGTACAATGTTTATGGTCGGCTAAATACTGTTATGTGTGTTCATTTTCTTTCAGAAGAATTTTTGGTATTGTTTCCTTTTACATTGGAGCTGCTACTGGGGGATGGGGGTGTCTTAGATATGTTTGGTGACTTACCAATAACAATTTATGCAACTAAAATGTAGTATAGAACAAGAACAATGCATATCATTTACGCAGCCTGATTTCTAAACCCATTTATTATAGTTTAAAGACATATTACTGTGATTATTATTGCTGTTGAGCTCTCTTATACACTCAGACACACCAACAATATGGAACTCCTAGAGAAAGAGGGACATAAGGATAGAAAATAGGAACAGAGGGATTGTGTCCAAAATAAGGACTGTCCATCCTTAATAGGAACACTTGGGAGGTATGGGACAGGTGACTGTATAGCTATGTGATATTTGCAAGAAAAAACACAAAAGATGGAGCTTCTCAGAGGTAGGGCAGTATCTTACTAGATTATACATTGACGTAAAGAATATTTTTGAAGTACATCTAATATCCCAAAAGACCAAATATCCTTTTTTTTTTTTTTTAATTCTTTATTTATCTCAAGACAGAGTAAAACCATACAACGTGACCATAACATGAGTATGCTATACAAAGACACATGAATGTTAACAATAGTACTGTACTTGTCTGTATAAAGGGCATTTCCGTATAAAGTATATCGTTGGTAGTCCACAAGGTCATGTAGTATAGTGTGTCTTCAAGCCAATCTTGGAGATTTACAACATTCAACAACCTGCCCTGGTTTTTATGTTTGTAATTAGAATAGATTCATGTACAATCTGTCTAATAATATAGTAAGGAGAGAGCTCTGTTCACTCGGAGGTCTATACCCCTGTTAAGTGCGTCAGAGGGTAGTGTAATAGCATATTTTGTTTTGCTCGTTTTCTCTCCAAATGTTCCATGAGGAATTATTCGCTGTACAACCGTACATGACGTATAAGAAATTAGAGAGTGTAAATGGATAGAAAGGATAAAGATATTAGCGAAGAGGGGTAAGGAAGAAGAGTATGAGGGTTGGGGGGGGTCCTGGGGGAGCAAACCTGGGGTCCGCTTGTGTCACCAAATGCGAGAGGTGCATATATTCATTTTTAAACACTATTGATCAGATTCTCAAGCCGGTATAGTTTTGTGAATAATACGATCATCATAACTTGAAATCTGTGATTGCAATACACTACATTCTGTGGTTTACATTTTTAAGTGTATGTTAATAATTAATAAAATCATTAGTTGTTAGATGTCACAGAAGCATTTGCTGTTGGCAAACAAAACCTTTAGTCTCCTCTTCCCAAAGTAAAATCATGTGACAGGTAGCAGCTGTGGAATGAAACATGTAAGCACATGTATCTTATGGGGGAGGGAGTCCCACCTGCCCAAATAAAATTCTGCAAAAGATAATATTATGTCTGTCAGTAACACCAGGCTCTTTGTTCCACACTGTAGAGTATCAACACTGTTTTTCTTTACTAAGTACATTTTCTTCTGTTATGAAGTAAAGCCTTCTAAAATAAACCAGGCTCTTGAAACAGTGGCTCTGGTGTCTAAAGCCTGTCCCTGCAGGCTTAGCATTGTAAATGCTGCCTTTTCAGACAAAAGGCAGTGTTAAAGGGACACTCCAGGCACCCAGACCACTTCTGCCCATTGGAGTGGTCTGGGTGCCAACTCCCACTACCCTTAACCCTGTAACTGTAATTATTGCAGTTTTAATAAACTGCAATAATTACCTTGCAGGGTTAACTCCTCCTCTAGTGGCTGTCTACTAGACAGCCACTAGAGGGCACTTCCTGCTTCACAGTACAGGTTTTCTGTGCTAGAGCGTCGCTGGACGTCCTCACGCTGTGTGAGGACCTCCAGCGTCGCTCAATTCCCCATAGGAAAGCATTGAAAAGCATTTTCAAAGCTACTACTATGGAGAGCTCTAATGCGCATGCGTGGCATTGCTGCGCATGCGCATTAGGTATCCTCAGCCGTCGGGCGGGATCAGTCTCCCCCGTGGGCTGACGTGTTGAAGGGGAGGAGCGGCAGCGACCCGAAACCACGGCCGAGGGACATCGGCGGTGATCTCAGTAAGTCACTGAAGGGGTTTTCACCCCTTCAGCAACCGGGGATGGGTGGTGGGAGGGAGAGGGGACCTGCAGTGCCAGGAAAACGCATTGTTTTCCTAGAACTGGAGAGTCCCTTTAACATTGCTGCCGAGTAACACCTCTATTGACATTCACTCAGACGGCCACTAAGAGGTACTTCTTGACGTTCGGTGTCTATGTGCTCTGTATGGAGACACTGAACACTTCCCCTAGAGATGCACTGATTCAATGCATCTCAATAAGGAGATGCTGTTTGGAGCAGTGTGGCGCTTTACTGCATATGCACAATAGCTTTCCAATGCTTTTCTATGAGAAACCCTTGGGTTGGCCGAGATCATCAAAACCGATGATCTCGGCCATGGAGACGTAGCATGGGAGAAAATGTATTAACTATTTAATCTCCACGGAAATGGGGCGGGCAACCTACACATTGAGTCCTGGACTATAGTGTTCCTTTAACATATATAACGGACATTGCTATTACAGACTTACAAGAGGTTTTCTCTGGGACATTATTTGAGCAGGTACACATCCTTAGCAGTTCATAAGCATTAGAATATTTTACCCAACTGATAAATTCAATAATTCCTGCCATATTCCAAATGTAAGAAATGACACTCTAGTTTATTGTTTTCATATGACAATCACTGAATGATGATGAGTTTTCTTACAACTCCCTAAACGAGCAGTTTCCCATCACTGTACTGTGGCACATTTGTGTTCCTCAAACCATCTCAAAGTATGCCAAAAACTCATTAGCTTCAGGGCTGTAATAACTTAGATGAAAGCCTGAAATTTTATTTTTTTGAAGTGTCAGCATTAAAACTAGGATTCCCATCTGGCATTTATTAAAATTGATAAGTGAATTGGGCTAGAAGTATGCATATCTCTCCAGAAAGTCTTCAACTAAATGTCACAGATGGAAAAATAGAAGAAAAAAAAAAGAGGTGTGCCTTGAAGCTTTTTCTCTCGCTGAAGTGTGCATTGGTCCAAAACAGTTTGAGAAACACTGCACATTAAAGGAACACTATAGTGTCAGGAATGCAAACATGTATTCCTGACACTATACAGGGAGTGCAGAATTATTAGGCAAGTTGTATTTTTGAGGATAAATTTTATTATTGAACAACAACCATGTTCTCAATGAACCCAAAAAACTCATTAATATCAAAGCTGAATATTTTTGGAAGTAGTTCTTAGTTTGTTTTTAGTTTTAGCTATGTTAGGGGGATATCTGTGTGTGCAGGTGACTATTACTGTGCATAATTATTAGGCAACTTAACAAAAAACAAATATATACCCATTTCAATTATTTATTATTACCAGTGAAACCAATATAACATCTCAACATTCACAAATATACATTTCTGACATTCAAAAACAAAACAAAAACAAATCAGTGACCAATATAGCCACCTTTCTTTGCAAGGACACTCAAAAGCCTGCCATCCATGGATTCTGTCAGTGTTTTGATCTGTTCACCATCAACATTGCGTGCAGCAGCAACCACAGCCTCCCAGACACTGTTCAGAGAGGTGTACTGTTTTCCCTCCTTGTAAATCTCACATTTGATGATGGACCACAGGTTCTCAATGGGGTTCAGATCAGGTGAACAAGGAGGCCATGTCATTAGATTTTCTTCTTTTATACCCTTTCTTGCCAGCCACGCTGTGGAGTACTTGGACGCGTGTGATGGAGCATTGTCCTGCATGAAAATCATGTTTTCTTGAAGGATGCAGACTTCTTCCTGTACCACTGCTTGAAGAAGGTGTCTTCCAGGAACTGGCAGTAGGACTGGGAGTTGAGCTTGACTCCATCCTCAACCCGAAAAGGCCCCACAAGCTCATCTTTGATGATACCAGCCCAAACCAGTACTCCACCTCCACCTTGCTGGCGTCTGAGTCGGACTGGAGCTCTCTGCCCTTTACCAATCCAGCCACGGGCCCATCCATCTGGCCCATCAAGACTCACTCTCATTTCATCAGTCCATAAAACCTTAGAAAAATCAGTCTTGAGATATTTCTTGGCCCAGTCTTGACGTTTCAGCTTGTGTGTCTTGTTCAGTGGTGGTCGTCTTTCAGCCTTTCTTACCTTGGCCATGTCTCTGAGTATTGCACACCTTGTGCTTTTGGGCACTCCAGTGATGTTGCAGCTCTGAAATATGGCCAAACTGGTGGCAAGTGGCATCGTGGCAGCTGCACGCTTGACTTTTCTCAGTTCATGGGCAGTTATTTTGCGCCTTGGTTTTTCCACACGCTTCTTGCGACCCTGTTGACTATTTTGAATGAAACGCTTGATTGTTCGATGATCACGCTTCAGAAGCTTTGCAATTTTAAGAGTGCTGCATCCCTCTGCAAGATATCTCACTATTTTTTACTTTTCTGAGCCTGTCAAGTCCTTCTTTTGACCCATTTTGCCAAAGGAAAGGAAGTTGCCTAATAATTATGCACACCTGATATAGGGTGTTGATGTCATTAGACCACACCCCTTCTCATTACAGAGATGCACATCACCTAATATGCTTAATTGGTAGTAGGCTTTCGAGCCTATACAGCTTGGAGTAAGACAACATGCATAAAGAGGATGATGTGGTCAAAATACTCATTTGCCTAATAATTCTGCACTCCCTGTAGGTCTACGTACGTTATTAAAATGTCCGGCCCCCCTTACTACCATTAACAAGCTGTTTTACTCACCTTTTTTCCTTGTGGCTAGCCCCGCCATTGCATCCTTGGCTGAGATCATCAACCTTGATGATCTCAGCCTACCCAATGCTTTCCCATTGGAAAGCATTGGTAATCTTTTGCGCATGTGCAGCAAAACGCCATACTGCGCCAATCAGCATCTCCTCATAGAGATTCACTGAACCAATGCACCTCTATGAGGAACGGTCAGTGTCTCCATGCAAAGCATGGATATGCTGAACGTCAGCGCAACACACTGTGCAGCACTGGCCCAGGAAGAACCTCTAGTGGTCGTCTGAGTGACTGCCATTAGATGTATTACTAGGCAGTCATGTAAACACTGCCTTTGCTCTGAAAAGGCTGTGTTTACATTAAAATGCCTGCACAACTACACCAGCTGTAGTTGTTCGTGTGGCTATAGAGCCCCTTTACCTATAGTCTGCGCCTTCGTTAGCATAACTAGTGGTAGGGGATGTAATCACAACATATTTGCAGGGTTCGTTCCATTTCTTACATACATTTTGGTGATAGTTTGTAATGTAATCCCAGGTAATTTAGCTGAGGCAACATGAGGTTGGGTCTTGAGGTCATATTCCAGCTCCTTCAGGTTTTAACAATGTAGGAGAAAGGTACATAAGGAAGCAAGCTCTATGAGCATATCTGCTACTCCATCTGCAAGAGCAAAAATAAGACGTGGTATCAAAGGGTACAGGTCTACCAGACTGTGTCAGGGCCCAGTTGCAATTTTGTCTCAGTACTACCAGTTTAAATGAGAATACATGCAACAGAGATACTTGAAGCAAGAAGCCAGAGCAAAT
This sequence comes from Pelobates cultripes, assembly GCA_933207985.1. Taxonomy (NCBI): domain Eukaryota; kingdom Metazoa; phylum Chordata; class Amphibia; order Anura; family Pelobatidae; genus Pelobates; species Pelobates cultripes. The sequence continues at coordinate 284,979,484 of OW240914.1, forward strand.
TCATAAACAACCAAAATCAATTGCAAAGACATCAATGGGGTCTAATGTAATTAGGCAAAAACTGTTAGAAAAAAAGCTTTATTTTTTGGGGGGCAAAATAGCCGAAACGGAAATATAGTTGAACTATAGAAAATTATATTGGCCCAAAATATTACATTTCTGGTAATTCACGGTATACTGAATAACCCTTAAAATGCATGGATATATAAGATATAACTTGACTATGATGACAAGGGTTCTGATCATCAAAGTCAATTAATGTATGATGGAGGTGGAACCTTATGTCACAGGCGCCTTAAGTCGGTGAACCACTTCTTGGTCGGTGAATTTATGGGCTAACAATTGCCGCTTGAGTTGAAACGCAACACTCTGCAAATCTGGCAGGAAATGGATGTTAAAGAATTATTTCTGGTTTCATCCTCAGTCTGGATATGGTGCCAGAATCAATGTTTGTCATTGTTCGTCTATGTCACCAAGAAGCCTTAGGTTAGCTATGTAGAAAAGTGAACAAACAGCACTACTTGGGGTTCTATTCATAGAGTCCAAGGTCTATTTGGTGGAATGTGTTGAGGTCACATATATAAGGGCTTTAGAGGGAATTCAGGTATAAATACAGCCAGGCTTATTTCTCAGAGAGATGCTTTCAGAATAGAAAGAAATTATATTGTAAACTGCCACATTGATCTGCAGTTCCTCTGCCATTGATAATTTCATTACATCGTCCTCAATGACATTACTAAGCATTCATAATACATATGACATCTACAAAAGCTTTTCCGGATTCCAGTAATGCACATGCTCCTCCGGTCAATTCTCCTTTTGTTTTACATTTTAAAATATTGGATTAAGCATTTTCTAAAAAAATTAAGATTTCACATTACATTGGGGAAATTTCACTTTTTTAATTATCATATAATTTTGGTTCAATGCATCAATCTTCATTTGAACCTGATACCACTAGGGGTGGGGTGGTGAGAAGAGACCACTAAGGGTGAAGGGAGAGGAGAGACCACTAAGGGTGGGGGGTAGGAGAGACAAAGAGGGGGGAGAGGAGAGACCACTAGGGGTGGAGAGGAGAGACCACTAATGGAAAGGGGGAGACCCTGGGGGCAGAGGAGAGCAGAGACCACTAAGGGGAGGGAGAGGAGAGATCACTAATGGAAAGGGGGGAGAAGAGAAGAGCACACTAAGGGAGGCGGGGGAGGAGAGCAGAGACAACTGAGGTGGGGGAGACCACTAATGGGGTGGGGGAGAGGGGAGGAGATGAGGGACCACTAAGGGACAGGGGAGAGCTCTATGAGGGGCGGCGGGGTGGAGAGGGCACTAAGGGATGGGGGAGGGTAGGGGAGAGCACGGAGGGGAGAGGGGGAGATCACTAAGGGACAGTGGTGCAGGGAGATCACTAAGGGACAGGAGGGTAGAGCAGTAGGGGGCAAGAGGGAAAGAGGCTAAGGAAGGGGGGAAAGAGAAGCACAAAGGGGCTGGTAGGACTCAGCCCCTATCCTATCCCATCCCACAAACTCTCTCTTTCACACTACACACACAATGCTTCCCTATACATACACAGACACACACAATGCATCCCTACACACACAAAAATACACCATGCTTCTCTTACACACAGAAAAACATACAATGCATCCGTTACACACAAAGACAATGCATCCCTTGCACACATACACAGAAACACACAATGCATCCCACAGTTACTGACAGCTGCCAGAACCTGTTCTACACCAGACCAATGGAGCCAGACTGCAGCCAGAGCCCATCATCCTCATCTGGTTGTAAGTAGGCAATCTAGTATATTATTCGTGGCACTAATTTCTAATTTACCTCACATTAAATGGCAGATCATATAGGTTTTATTTTGCTTAGGGCGGCAAAAAGCCTTGCACCGGCCCTGTCTCCAGAGGAGGAGGAAATCTGTATCTGGCTCACCGCAGGAAAGTTGTCAAACCATTAAACCACTTACTTTGTTAGGGTGCCAGTGCACTCAGTAGGCTAAAGAGTCAAGAATAAATATTTTTTTTCCTTTTTTTGATGTAAAAACCGAATGGCACTTAGATGGTATAGTCTTTTGTTGACTTGATCTGATGGAATAGAGTTACTGTATACACAACAAATAAAGATGTAATCAGGTGGTTGGAGTTACAAATGACAAGTCCTCCCCATTACAGAGAATTTAGTTTTAAAAAGTACTATATTCTGGGAGGTGGGTGTAACAAACTCTGTAAATTCTTCAATAACAATTGTAAAATATGTGCTTGCTTTAGAATGGCATGTTTGACTCTTCCAAAACAAATAGTTGGTCTGCCATTGTTGGGCTGAAGATGTAAATTAAAGGGGCAATCTACGCGCGTAATCGCTACACTGAGCTGAGGAGAAATGAGTACTGATTTAATGCTGACATTGCTTTTGTTAGGATTCACATAAGGAAGCATTTATGCCTTTATAAAATATATTGTGGGTGGTTGAAAAACAACCAACAAAACAAAACAAAAAACCTCTAAAACAAAACAGTGATTTGGTTCCTCCCCTCCCACATTTGACATGCCTAAGTAGAGCAAAATGTTTGTCCTACACCATGCATGTCAAACTCAAAGGCTAACACGGGCCAAATAAACAAGGTTTAAGTTTATGTGGGCCGCAAAAAAACAAAAACTTCAGTTTTCAAAGAAACGTGGATTTATTTAGAAAAGTACAGTACAGTATAAAAGAGTACGGTATAAAAATGTTGCCTAACTCGCCAAATAGCTAGACAATGTTTTGATCAAAGATCGGTTTGATAAAAAGTGAAGCTTACATAAAGATTACAAAAGTTACTCTGTTATTCATTAAAGTGAGAATTTAAGGTGAATTCAAACAGAATTTCAAATTTAGGTCAAAACAGCCAAACTAGAAAAAATCTCTCAGTTAAGTGGGCTTTCCTTTTGGCTACTATGGCCTTAAATTTGAAATTTACTTTGATTTTACCCTGACTTCTCACTTTATTGAATAACCCTCATTTTCTTTTCTCTGTTTTATTAAATGTTCTGCTTTGTCTTTGTTACTAAATAGAGTTAGTTGGTTTAAGAGTTGTTTTTTGAACAAATGTGTAGTTTGCTCATCACCCTCTATTCCTAAATCCATTTTAAATGGGACAAAAGGGTCTGACAGGCCAATCTCACACTTATGGATGCCAACGTGGCATGCAGACCTAGCCACAAACCATCGTGCCCCCACACTCCACCTAAAGCTGCCCATTTGCTGAGCTCTGCTCAAGTATTCTCATGTGGGCAAAATTCCCAGTGTAAATGTTTTTAATGGCATTTCAATGGCACTTAAGTATCCATCTGAGGAAGAGCGAATGGTGTTCAAAATCATGACTATCCAAACAAACTTTGGACAGTTGGGAGATATGCACATGTTTATGAACGTTGTTACGGCATAGGAGATACAAACGACTGCCTAGGGCCTACAGCACCAGGGGCCTGGTGCTGCCCTAATGCCTTTTGGCTATACTACGAGCAGCAGTTGATTTCATTGAGAAATTGCCAGGAGTTCCCTAAAGGAATGAGGGGAGCTACATGTGTTCTTGCAACTACAATAGAATCCTGAGACAATTCCCACATACTACACTCTGCAATCTTCGTTCTAGGACAGTGACGTAGAACCTTTAAAGGACCACTATAGGCACCCAGACCACTTCAGCTCAATGAAGTGGTCTGGGTGCCAGGTCCCCCAGGTTTTATCCCTTCAGATGTAAACATAGCAGTTTCAGTAAAACTGCTCTGTTTACATTGCAGGGTTTATCTAGCTTCTAGTGGCTGTCTTCCTGACAGCCGCTAGAGGCGCTTCACGACGCTGGATGCGAAAATCGCATTCAGTATGCAGAATGTCCATTGGAAAGCATTGATAAATGCTTTCCTATGGACTGTTTGAAGGCGCGCGCGGCTCTTGCTGTGCATGCGCATTCCGCTCCACTCGGGAGCTGACGTCGGCGGGGAGGAGAGGTCACCAGCGCCGAGGGGGGCCCGACGCTGGATAAAGGTGGGTGGCTGAAGGGGTTTAACCCCTTCAGCGCCAAGGGAGGGAGACCCTGAGGGTGGGGGGGTCCTAAGGACAATATAGTGACAGGAAAATGAGTTTGTTTTCCTGACACTATAGTGATCCTTAAGTGACTTTTAAACACAACTGCATAATTGCATTCATGCCAACCTGTTAGTCTGGGATTTGAGGTGTGTATTCAAAAAAGGGTGTCGCAGCTCAAGGCTTTATTTTGCCACCTTTTTGAGTAAATTATAAGCTAAACAATTATAAATTGTTTAATTTTGTTTGGTGACATTTTGAAAAACCTGTTTGTAAGGTGTGACTGTGAATTCCCTATTGTTGGGAATGTACCAGAGATCGATGTACTGATAATCATATATCATAATCATGGTAAATAGGAGGAGTGGGGGGTAGGGGCTACTGAATAGGGGGTCATGGTAGCTTGTCAAGAAGCTGTTGTGTAGCCCATTTGAAGGGAGGTTGCTTCTGATGCACTTTAACATGGGCAGAATTCCACAATTACATTTCACAGACAGTGAATATATCAGTACACACACTCTGGTGTAGACGTTTGACACCAGTGGACAAAATCCAAAAAAAAAGCACATATACCTGCAATTTTGACTATTCCACTAAATCTGGGATAGTTGGGTGACTATATTTACTTTTATTTTATTTAAAAATGTGAAACTTTTTTTAGTTTGGGAAATGAAACTATATGGACTTTTGATGTGCTTACACTATCATGTGTATTTTGTGAGAAATCAAGCACGATTTGGCCCAATGACAGTCACACATGTTTTAAGTCGCACATATTTTGAGCCTTTTTGCTTCTATTCTTTAATATTAATATTTACATAATTATTTTATTTTGTAAGCTTGAATAATATCAAAGGAAACAGAAAAGCATACAAAAAAAAAAAATGAACACTATTTACATTTGTAATGAAAATGCTAATATACTAAAAGAGGTACATTTGCATTTCATTCTCCTTTGCAAGTCGCTGGCTGCTTTTGACAATTTGTTACAAGCATTCTTTATGTCACCTGCCAACTCTGCCCATGACACTGATCCTTCCCTGAATGAATGGTCCTCTCCTGCTCTATAACCTCCATCAAGTCACTTACCCTACCTAAACCATACCCTAATGGGCAGGCAGTTCTGCTGATCAGTCCTAGATTAAGAAAGCTCCAATGCAGTTGGGATCTATATTGGCAGCAGGGCCTGTGATGTGGACTTTACCTAGTCTGACCTGAATTTTGAAAGTTTGGTTTTAAATTAAATTAGACCATGATCCACTGCATAGTGTATAGTGATTAAACCTGGATTAAAACTGGATTCTATGCAGTGACTACAAAAATAAATAGTTCTAACTAAATAGCTCTAATGAAATGTATTATTTAAAGAAGTGCTTAGTTCAGGATTTAGAGATTCTTTTAAAGGGGCACTCTATGCATCATAGTAACGTCAGCTTACTGTAGTGGTTATGGTGAAAAGTCTATTTGTGGTTATGGTCTTTCAGTCTATTTGAGCAGTTGAGGCTCTCTGTCACGTAATGACTGACCCATCTGCTGCCCAGCTAACGTGGAATTCCGCATTTACCTTACGTTTACAGCTTTGGGCAGAAATGGTAGGCCGAAATGCCTAGGCTAGCTTACTCCCAGTGCTTTCAGTCTATCACTGCCATCCAAAGATGATTCGGCTAACACAGAAGCCCACTTCCTTCTTAGTGAAGACACAGCAGCGGAGTCAAGTTTAAGAAAATAGTAGAGTGCTTTTTGTCAAACTGTTTCAGAACAGTTTGACAAATAACTCTCAAGATGGTGCCCAAAGTCTATTTGTGCTATGATGAGCAAGAGCAGTTTTGGAGTTCAGAGTGCCAGTTTAAAAATCTCTTAATCTCTGGGTATTGTATTTCATATCCCTGCCATGTCTATTAACACAGTGTGGGAACAAGGAAAATAAATCTCAACCACTACGGACACATCCCATTATTTCTCTGTATGATTACCAGTTAGAGATGTGCTGATCTCAACTTTACTCTCTGCTAAAATTATATTAAAGAATAAAGCCTTTCAAAGGCAGGGGTGGTGTGGCAAATCAGGACTGTTTAAAATATGTGGGATGGTTGGCAGGTATTCTCTAAATGGAATATATCAGTCTTGTTGCAGGTAATTTTGTAAGCTGGTTATCCAACTCATAAGGGCTCAACATTTAGTGAATAACCCCCAGTAAATACACTTTTCCATTTCCTAAACAATTTAGTCCCTTTATTGTAACTGTTTCTCGAACTATTTCCTCTGACAAGCCAAAGGCAAACTCACATCTCATTAAACTTCCCGAGCACACAGCAGAAGGGCAATGATTACACCAATGTGTTGCATGTAATTATTCGGCTGAAGCTACCTCAGCTGTATCATTAGAAAAATTGCTATTTATTCTCTGACAGTGGATCAAAATTTCCCAATATGTTTATTATTTCTTTTTAGTCAAAATAACTGGTTTTCCTTTTTAAAAAAAAAAAAAAAAAAAAAAAGGCATAGAGCAAGTCTAGAAGAATTCTGTTCTTAATGTGCCGATAACTCTATATTTCGAGGTAATAAGACCTGAAGCACAATGGTCTGATGGGATATATTTGTTACAATTTAGTATTTGTCTTAGAATATAAGGCTAGACAGTAAGAACATGATAAAGGATATGGCATGTCGAGTAACTAACAGCATACAGACCTAATCATTGGTCTTAAAAGGATATTCAGAGAATCATGTTTGAAGTGACATGCTAAGTACCGTATCCATTGAAACCCAGAAATGATTGGATCATGTGGAGATTATATTTCTGCATTATCCTTATGAATGAGCATAGGTTAGCCGAGTGCCCTCAGCCAGTCATTGCCAACCGGGTTTGTACAGATTAGCACAATATAAATTAATGTTATTTATATTACAGAATGGGTCACTGAGATAAATTTGCCAAGCTAATGTCATGTGCAGAAAAAAGATTAGGAACTTCTTCCCTAACAGGATCACATATAAAACATCCAGTTCTAAGATGCAAGACTTCATCTGTAGAGAAAACTGTTCATTTTTTTTTTTCACAAATGAAAGAACTATGGTTATTTTAATTGCAAATGAGATATTTTGCCATACCATATGTAATGCCTTGTCTTAGTTTAGTCAATAAATTCTTGTGTAGTTTGAAAATCTGGTGCCATTTTCTGAAACAGCAAGGGGATTATTATTTAAAAATTATTTTGCTTTCTGTAACAAAAAAATACATTTATTTTTGCCATACATTACTTGCATTCGTTGCCTTGACTATTTGACAGACTTTCCCAAAGTAGCCTTCTACAGATGACTATCTAACAAGCTGCCTGCCAACATAAATGTGGCTTTTTATTTCAGTTAATTTCACCTTTGTCAGTTCCTAATGTGTAGGTAGGAGGACTGATCATCTAGCGACCAGGGAGATGACCTGCACCTATCACAGCTGGGGAGTCCCATTTGACCTGCACCTATCACAGCAGGGGAGTCCCATTTGACCTGCACCTATCACAGCAGGGGAGTCCCATTTGACCTGCACCTATCACAGCAGGGGAGTCCCATTTGTCCTGCACCTATCACAGCAGGGGAGTCCCATTTGACCTGCACCTATCACAGCTGGGGAGCCCCATTTCCAGCACAAGTCCCAGAGAGGGACACTATAGGAGGTATGTTCTAGTATCCCCAGAGATTTCGCTGGGAGTATTGTACATTTTTTTTTTAAGCAAATTATCTTGATCAAGTATTTTCATTTATTTTCTTATGTGACTGGATTAATTGCACACGACTGCGGCTGGTGTATATACTTTTCGAAGAAAAGCTACCTATCCATCTCTGCACAATTATCTACAAACAAAATTCAGACAGCGTTAATTGGAATATGGTTAAAACCCATACAAGTCTACGATTATACATTTTTATCTTCCAAGACAGAGAGAGAGAGACAGACAGAGACTGATAGACTTGGAGACGGTATGTATCCATTCCAGTGGTTCCAACAAAGGATTATATGTAAATGATCCATATATATATTTTCCTAGTGAAATTTATATTCATATATATATATAGATATAGATATTATAAATTTCACTAGGAAAATATATATATCTCTTTGTATTGCCACTAAAAAAAAGTGGTTGACACTATTGCAGCAACTGAGTGATGTAAGGTTTTGGCTGCAAGTCGCCTTTCAATCAGAAAGCATCGTTTTTTTGTTCTGCTTGTTCAATCACAATGACAATTTAAGAGACTGTTCTGACCCTTTTAACTTCAATGGTTGGATGGTGATTGCAGTGCTCTAAATTATTTCTATCCACGTTTTATCTCGGCAGACTTTTTATTTTTTTCCCCAACTAGATTTAACCCTCTGAGTGTCCGAGCCATGCCTCAGGACGAGTGAAGACGGCTATTTCCGAGGGAATGCAGGTTAGAGATTTATTTCTTTATTTTCTGTCTTTTCTTGGTAATTACATATAATCATAATCAATATAATCATGGCTTCTGTTTTTTATTTATATATTTTTTTTGCCTATGATTTGCATCTTGTTTCCGGTAAAATCCATTATTTCTGTTCTTGAAATGTTATGTTAACCTTTGATGTCACTTGACGTTTTCATTAATGTGTGCGGATTTACCATCCACTGGATTGAAGGTCACATTAAATAGCCTGTAATAGTCTATAATTACAGCTGCCATTTTCTACCAACCGCACTTGCTTAGATGTACGCTCTAATTTGGCAGAAACATATCATGAAACTGCACTAAGACTAAAACTTACTTTTCTATTGTTGTATGTAACTAGAATGGATAATATAACATGCTTAAACCCACTATTCATGGTCACAAAGTCACAAAAAGATAGAGAACTTTATTTTTACTACTATGATGTCATTGCCCAGCAACGGAATGTTTCTCTGACATCATGTAAGCTCACTGAGCAGGGCCCTCAACCCCTCTGTTCCTGTGTGTCCAACTTGTCTGGTTACAACTACATGTTTGTTCGTCCACCCACTGCGGAATTTATTGGCGCTATATAAATAACATAATAATAATAATAACAATGTGCCAGCTAGCGAGCAATCCATGTCTCTAGCAGAAAAGAAATATCTCTAGTCCTACAAACTGTACATTTTCAAAAGATTCAATAGACTGAAATGTGTTTTCATCAGGTTATTAACAGACAGAGAGTGGTAGAGAGGGATTTAACCCCTTAACGCCGTTAAGGCGTTCTATGCCGTCCCCATTTAAATGGGCTTTAAAGTCGTTGCGGCGGCATAGAACGCCGTAACTGCATTCAGCCCCAGGAGCCTGGATTTACTCACCTCTGGCCGCAATCCTCTTCTGGAGGGCTGCCTGACAGTCCAGGCAGCCCTCCCACGGCAAATGAGGCCCCCGGGGCCATTAGATCGCTCTTAAAGAGCGATCACATGGCCCTCTATAGCTGGCTGTGGATCTGCCAGCAGGGGGACTGTCTGGAGTGTCAGACAGTCCCCCCGCTGGTGGGTAGTGTTAAAAAATATTTATTAAACATGTTTAAAATTAATTAAATGTATTTTTATATATATATAAAATATATATATAATATATATACATCTTATATATATGTAACATCATACATAGTGTATTTTAATGTTAATATAAGCACATATATTAGTATTAAAATACACTTAGAATGACGTTACATATATATATAAGATATATGTATATTATATATATAATACATCTATATATATTTTATATTTGTATATACATGTATAATTACAATAATAAATAAATAAAATAACTAAATAAATAAAAAAATTTTTTTTAAATTAAATAAATTATATATACATATGTAATTTCATTCTAACTGTATTTTGTTATTAATATATATATATATATATTGGTAACAAAATACACTTAGAATGACATTCTATATCTATCTATATATAAAATACAAATAACCGCAAATATATATAATTACATAAATAACTACATAAGTGTACACGTAGACTTTAAATACATATATATGTATATATATATTAACATTCTATGTTTATATTTAAGTAAGATTTTAACATAATTATGTGATTTAATTTGTTAAAATTTGATTGATATGCCTGACAACCCAGGCAAAAAGTACAGAGAATTTGAATTGCAAGCACTATATTTAACCCTGTAACTTTCCAAGACACCATAAAACCTGTACATTGGGGGTACTGTTTTACTCGGGAGACTTTGCTGAACACAAATATTAGTGTTTCAAAATGGTAACTTGTATTACAACAATGATACTTTTAGAAAAAGTGACGTTTTTTGCATTTTTCACACACGAACAACACTTTTACTGACGATATTATTGATGTAATACAAGTTACCTTTTTGAAACACTAATATGTGTTCAGTGAAGTCTCCTGAGTAAAACAGTACCCCCATGTACAGGATTTATAGTGTTTTGGAAAGTTAGAGAGTCAAATATAAGGCTTGCATTTCATTTTTTTCACATTGAAATTTGCCAGATTGGTTATGTTGCCTTTTGAGACCGTATGGTAGCCCAGGAATAAGAATAACCCCCATGATGGCATACCATTTGCAAAAGTAGACAATCCAAGGTATTGCAAACAGAGTATGTCCAGTCATTTTTAGTAGCCACTTAGTCACAAACACTGGCCAAATATTTGTTTTTTTGCTTTTTTCACACAAAAACAAATAAGAACGCTAACTTTGACCAGTGTTTGTGACTAAGTGGCTACTACAAAAGACTGGACATACCCCACTTGCAATACCTTGGGTAGTCTACTTTTGCAAATGGTATGCCATGATGGGGGTAAATCTCATTCCTGGGCTACCACACAGTCTCAAAGGTAACATTACTAATCTGGAAAATTTCAAAAAACTGTGAAAAAACTGAAAAATGGAATGTGCTATATTTGACCCTTTAACATTTCAAAACACCGTAAAAACTGTTAATGGGGGCTACTGTTGTACTCGTGAGACTTTGCTGAATCCAAATATGTGCTTTTTTTGTAGTAAAAGCTAACAGTATTATGACATTTACAGCTAAAATGTGAGGCAGAACTACAATTTTTTTTTTTCAAAAAATTTCTCACAGTTTTTTTGATTTTATTCATAATAAATTATGTTTTATATATAAATATTTGATATTAAATGAAAGCCCTGTTTCTCCTGAACAAAATTATATATAATAAGTGTGGGTGCATATAATATGAAAGAGATGAATTATGGTTGAACAGACATATAGCGCAAATTCCAGTTTTTGTTTACATTTTGTTTTGATCAGAACGTGTACTATTGACTCCGTCCTGAAGGGGTTAATTAATCTCCCACTAATGTTACTTTTTGTATGTCCTCTCACAAATTTCTTCTTTTTCCCCCTGAAGATATTCAATGCCTCTAATAGCAGGATCTATAATTGGATTGGGAGCTATAACTCTTTTTTCCTTTGCAAAACAGCTAAAGGGTTAGTCCAACCACCACGACCACTTTTGGTTTTAGAAGTGGGCACAGTGGTAGGAGTGTGTACGTGCTTATAACGCTGCACATTGAGAGGTATTTCATGTTTGTGCCGGGAGTTACTTACATCCTGGCAGACGTGACTTTGGCAGCCTGGACTCTGTTTTGGACTGCCAAATGTCAGTTATGTGCAAAAAATCCATCCATCATCAGCGAGCACTGCATACTGACAACAGACATAATTAGCTTCTCTCTTGCAAGGTAAAGCATTTGTCTCCCCTTCCTCCCTCTTACACTGAAACCATCCCCTACCATCTGTAACCTCCATTCTTGTTTTTATTTTTCCCTGTCTCCTCCCCTCCCCAGAGCATGCGCTTTGAGCCGGTTAGACGTTCAGCGCAATTGGACTGTGCGACAGCTGCCATAACGTCAGAAGGGGAGTGGGGAGACACCCTGGGAGCTTCAGCTATCACTGGATTTCAGGAATTCATGTACATTTTAGCTTATTTTATAGCTTTATTTTAGCGTTTATGGAGAGGGGGATCTAAACAATAATGCCCAATAGGGCATTAGGGCTTAAAATAAAAAGAGGGGGAAATGGTTGAAGTAACCATTTAAGCCAATATATATCAAGTATAACAACAAACAAAAAATATATTAAAGGGACATTATAGTCACAAGGACAACTACAGCTTATTGAATTTGTTCTGGTGAGTAGAATCATTACCTTCAGGCTTTTAGCTGTAAACACTGCTTGTTTCAAAGAAAATGCAGTGTTTACATTACAGCCTAGTGATAACTTCACTGGCCACTCCCCAGATGGCTGTTAGAGATCCTTCCTGGGTCATGGCTGCCTAAAATGCATCAAAACATTCAGTGTCTTTTCCCTCTGCATGCAGACACTGAACTTTCATCATAGAGATGTATTAATTCAATTAATCTCTGTGGATATGCTGATTGGCCAGGGCTGTGTTTGAATTGCGCTGGCTCTGCCCCTGATCTGCCTCCTTGTCAGTCTCAGCCAATCCTATGGGGAAGCATTGTGATTGGATCAGGCCACCACTTCTGATGATGTCAGAGTAAGTTCACAGGCAGAGGCAGCAGCTTCAGACTTGAATACAAGTAAGATTTTACTATATTTAGGGAGGCATGAGGGGCCAGTGGGGCTAGACAGTGGTTTTAACACTATAGGGTCAGGAATACATGTTTGTGTTCCTGACCCTATAGTGCTCCTTTAACATGTGAAATACATGACACTTACAGCACAGGAAACTAGCAACTGCACTTTGACATGCACTACAAAAACCCAGCGAAACCACAGCATAGTAAAACCTTTTGTACAAAACAGAACAAAGCGATAAAGCATGGAGAAGAGCAATACGCATAAGAGAGGTAATGGAGAAGAGAACAAAAGAGGGAACGAGCTACACCTGGGACAAGAGAAATTAGTTTTCAATTGGATACTTTATACATGTCATGCATGTTATTGGATACACTGCACACATTTCTATATTTGTTTTATGCAGTGTGAGTATAAAAGTAAATGGACTGCCTAATAAGGACAACTTGAGTGACAGAAAGGGGAAACTGACTAGGGGTGGGAGAAGAGTGTGCAGAAGGAGAATATGGCAGAAAAGGAGTGATTGGGAAATATGGAGGACAGATATCTGCGGTGAAGAAGCTTAAAGAAAGGTCTAAGAAGAAAGATGGTGTGAGGACCTACCTAGACATGCACACCTTAGCCGAGGATAGATCTGTCTGATTTATTGGAACACATAGGGCAAGGATGATTTTGGGAACTCAAAAAGAGAACAGCCTACAACTGAGGTTTACTCATGCTAAATGTAGCCCTGGTAAGTGTCATTCTGGATAGAGTGGGTGGAGGACGTGGTCTGAATGACACACAAAAATGCTAACAAAAAGAGGGGGACTGAATACAAGATGTTTGTGTTAGAGGGTTGAGAAACCCCAACATAGAACAAAGGATACTAAAAAGTTATTCATTAAATGAGGAATTGTCAGTAATTAACCAATGGAATTGACCCTGTTAGATAACAGTTAAAAAAATGCAGACAACATGTTCACCTACGGCTGTTGTAAGACTATAACTCTTATCCCACATGGTCGATCATCATGGTACTTGAATAAAATAAATAATTAGAAGAATTTCTCCAGCCTTGCTATGCCTTCAACAGACAACACTATGTCCCACAGAGCGGGGAGGGTCATACAACACAGTCTATTAGTAATATACTGTAATATGACAGATGACAGTGAGAAGGGTGGCTACACTATGAAAGGGGGGAGCAGTAGAAGCAGAAGAAATGGATGAAGTGTGTCATGGCGGGCATGGTTGACAATACATTGTGTAAGTTCACATTATGAACTAGCACCATCTTGTAGAATATGAATAAACGTGATATAACCGATTGTATTGTATTAATGTGTTGAAGGCTTCCCAGAGATTCCCAGACACCAAAATAAGGATTTCAACAGGCAGATGGTATGTTCAATGATGTAATTTGTCCTTGAGTTAAACCTCACTCTACTTGTGTTAAGCAGGTGATCTAGATTTTGGCAAATGTCAGGTCCTGTAGGTATATTGAGAATAGCCTGCCCCGTCGTGAAGAATCAGAACATGAACCTTTATAGACATCGGTTTTATAACTTATAACATTTGTAATATGTCACTGACAGTGTAGTTGGACCTCACTTACCCACGAGCCAACTCCCAGTAATGGACTGATCATCGAGGGTGGATTGCACACTAGACAGAGTATTAGTCTGGCTAACCATATTGGGTGCAATGCCCTCACAGGACTGGCATGAATCAGCTGTCATAAAATGGATGGCAGCCAGCATCTTGTTCATTCCTCGGATGGCTTAACTCCCTAATGATATAGGATGAATGTCTCCTTAATCTCTAGCCATTGACTAGGGCACGCGTTAGTTATCGTTCACCTGCTCCTCAACATGCCAAAGAGATTTATTCTAGTCTATATATGTTTTTTCTGTGTGCATGGAGTTACAAAGTGATACACCCTGCCCTTGAGCATTGGAACTGAAAACCATCTATAACTTCTATCACCTGTTTTCATGAAATGCTCTGTTTCCTTTAAAATGTATAATAAAGGCTTACCAGCTGGCTTCAGTTCAGCCCTGGCATGGGCAATACACACATTGCACTGGAGAAAGAGAAACCTCTACATTGTCTTATTGCTCGATTCGTTGCCATTTAGAAGTTAAATCACTTTTGGGTCTGTTTATGCAGCCTTAGCCACACCTCCTCTCGCTGTGACTCATAAACCTGCATGAAAAAATGGTTTAATTTGCTATCAGTTGTTAACTTGCTTTACAAGTTTTTATCTCTTGCTCTGAACTTTAGTCACACATTGGGGGCTCCCGCAGGGTCTAGTAGACTAAATAGCAGCGAATTGAGCAGTGAGACTGCAGGGGCATGATCTGTACACCAAAACTACTCCATTAAGCTAAATTTGTTTTGGTGCTTATACTGTCCCTTTAAGCACACATGAACGTACCCAAGGGATGATGGGGTGGAAACGTCATCCAAAATGAACAAATTCAGTGAAAGTGAGTAAATGTTTGACTTGCTTTTTGCTTCGCTATACACCCCATTAAACATTGCGATAGGTTGAGGAACAAGGGCCGGTCAATTTCCAAGTAGTGACACTCCTGGTTTCATATAAAATATACAAAATATTAATGCATGTATTAGGAGAAAACAATGCTACAATATTCACGCTCTTTGCTTATATGATATCTCTTTTATATGATGTCTCTCTCTCCACGAATAATTTAAAACACTCCAACTCGGCGTTAAAGGACCACTATAGTTACCCAGACCACTTCAGCTTAATGAAGTGGTCTGGGTGCCTGTCCCAGCTAGGTTTAACACTTTTTTCTATAAACATAGCAGTTTCAGAGAAACTGCTATGTTTATAAATGGGTTAATCCAGCCTCTAGTGGCTGTCTCACTGACAGCCGCTAGAGGGCTTCCGTGCTTCTCACTGTGATTTTCACAGTGAGAAGACGCCAGCGCCCATAGGAAAGCATTGTGAATGCTTTCCTATGGACTGGCTGAATGCGCGCGCAGCTCCAAACCGCACATGAGTATTCAGCCGAAGAGGAGGAGAGGAGGCGGAGAGGAGGAGGAGAGCTCCCCGCCCAGCGCTGGAGAAAGAGGTAAGTTTAACCCCTTCCTCTCCATCCAGCCTGGCGGTAGGGGGACCCTGAGGGTGGGGGCACCCTCAGGGCACTATAGTGCCAGGAAAACAAGTATGTTTTCCTGGCACTATAGTGGTCCTTTAATGCCAGCTTGACTATTTTCCCCTAAATTTGACAGTTCCTTCCAGAATTCCTAGGTTAGTGTACAATCCAGGGATTCATAGATTGTAAACTTTGTGCAGAGCTCTGGGCACCTCTTGTAACTGTCAATATTATTTTGTCTGTCAATTGCTTGCTGTCATATATCTCCCACTATATAGCAGTAAAGCACTGCTTGCTTATATGTTGGCACAGTCTAAATGTTTGTAATAATAATAATAATTCTGTGATAAGGGTCATACATACAAAAGACACTATAAAAAGGCCTTTTTTGGGGAATGTCTAATTTCAAATGAGACACCGTTTATATGAAACATGGGGTATATCTGCGGGACATTTAAGGGCAGTGTAGTGTGAGATCTCTTGGACAGACACAGCATTACATCACACGGTTAAGACTCTGACATGCATCTCATGGGTAACTATTTATAACCCATTACAATCCTTCAGGGGTGAGTCTGGGCAACTAACCAAGCTGGATGGGGAACTATACATAACTCGAGAGCTGAGTTCAGTGGCTTTGGAATTCGCTTATGCAGATATTTCCTTCCGAGCATTAAGCCTGGAGCTGCCAGTTTCATCACTGCAAGAGGCAGGAGATTCAGCTACAACAACCAGAGGTCAGAAGCTTCTAAAAGCCCTAAGCGTATGGACACGGACCAGAATCTGACTGCTGAGCAGAGAGTGACAAGGACGGGCCATCTGCTCCTTAAATCTCTAGTGCTGCTTTTCTGAACAGGGTGACTGCTCAGTTTGTTAATTCTCCTTTCTACCTCTCGCATGCACACACTTCCCAAGAACACACAAACACACATCTGCTGCTGCTGTCGTCTGCACAAAGCTTGCACACAAACACAGCATTGTTGGATCGCATCGAAACATAACATACAAATGCACAACTGTTTTCTACAAAACAGAGAAGCACCCGACTCCCACACAAACATACATTCCCGCAGCTACAGTCTCGAAAAGAGCATAGCCAAACTGAAAAATACACACACAAACAAATACGTAGATATTAAAATGAACTCTATATAATTTAAACCGAGACACATATCTCTTATAGTGATGTAAGCATTTGCAAAAAAACTTGCTGTGCGATATGTACTAACTGATATTTCCCTCTTAATAATATTCCGAAGATTCCTAACCTCGTTTAACATGTCTGTGCAATACCTTGTCAATCATCTTTAAAAGATCCACATAGGCGTTTTACAATGCGGAGCACATGTCCTATGTTCAAAGTAGGGCACTGTTATGTGACAACCAGTGCCAATCTGCAGTTTATGGGATTTCTTTCTGTCACTCATAGAAGTTAGTTTATGTGAATATGAATCCTTATAATTATAATTACACAGCAATGTTGTGTTGAGAATCGCACTTCTAATAAAAAGATTAATCTAGATCGCCTCTATCACCAATTTATTTAATTTGTCAGCATCAGAGTAATCACCAATAACACAAGTACTGCCAAATTAAATGTGTATATGTAACTTTTGCAAATTAGAATTTGCCATTTGTAAAAAAAAATATTTATATATATATATATATATATATATATAAATTTTATTACAGGCGGCAAATTCTAATTTGGAAAAGATTTACAGATCTGTTTATTTTTCTATAATGATTTATATGAAAATTAATTGCACCCTGTACTCAAAATAATATACGCACTAGGCCAATCTCTGGAGGAAATGTTATTGCAAAAACGTACGCATGTATATTTGTGCAGCTAATCATATCTTTCAAAGGACATACTGATGGATGTAACAGGTAGCCAAAATTTTTGTATCTTATCTCACTGCACATTATCACCAGTTGTTAATTGCATAATATTTTTTTGTTAAATATATTGCTTATTATAGCTTTCTCTCTCCAGGAATTCTCCATGCACCATAACCACTACAGCACTTTGTTGTGGTTATGATATAGAGAGTGCCCTGGCAATACCCCACAATTGTAAGTAGGCAATCCATTTGCCAACGGTTTGACTTCTTCCCCAGGTTCTATGGTATTTTGACAAATTGCACCAATTATGTGGATGCCTGAAGAGACATTGCAAGAAACAGCTCTAAGCCTAGAGAGCTGCATATTTTAAATTATAAGTTTTCAGCTACAAGTAACCTTATATTACAACAAAAGAAAACTACTTCAGTTAACGAAAATGCATATTACGATATTCTTCTTGAAATGCAGACATTTCACGCTGGTATAGATAAACAGCAGCATTTGAAATAATTAATCCATGAAATTACTGAATAGCAATTGAATTATTTAAAAATAAAGAAAATATCAACAAGAATATAATAGTCAATTATCTGCCACCATTCCACATTATGTGCTCCATTCTCATAAATGTGTGCATATGCAATGTCTGATTGCACTCAAAGTCTTATTGTTATTTTCAGAGTTAATAATGAAGAAAAAAAAAAGATTACACACGGCATGATGACAGAGAAATGGGTTCTGCCATCCAGATAATGATAAGACAATAAGACATCAGTGTAAATGCCAAACTATGCGTGGGAATCTGGGACAATATGGAAGACATCCTTGTAATTCACACTCCACAATCAGGGCAGAGGAATTTACTGCTTTGAAAGACAAATTATTACGCACACAGTTTGGTGCATAATTACGGTTTAATGTTATACAACAAGATTCAATAATTACAAAAATGCACAGCAGTACAGCAACAATAAACTGGTTACCTAAATATAGTGTCATACGTACGTATTATCTGAAATATTTATCTTCCAATAATGTAGGAGACGAAGACATGTTGGACAAAGATGGCTTGTTGACCCATTTGAATGTACACAGGTGGTGTCCATATCGTTGGGGAATGGAATGGTTCAACAATGCAGCAGTAAACCAAATTAACTTTTTGAGAAAAAGAAAGTCTTAGAAAAGGGGGACACCATGGAAGGAAAAGGGATTGAGGAGATGTTGGTCCTAAAATGGGTTCTTATAATGTATCACCAAGAGAGAATATGGTTTATAATCATGACTAACTAAAACATTAGTATAGCCATTTTCTCAGTCACAACCTGCGTCATGTTGATTAGAGTCAGTCTACAATCATTTATGTTTACATTTGGCAAATTGAAGTCCTACCTTGCAACATGCAGTAGAACATAAATGTTCACAGTAAAAAATGCAAACTTTTACATTACATAACTTTGTTAAAGCTAATATTCCAGTTCAATTTTACGAGAGTAAATTCTGACCTACTGCCTGCATTCCATTAACGTTAGCACAGCAGCTCTTTTTAGACACCTAAATTGCCACAGGGCTTCGACTTTGTATTGCTTGACAACCAGTATGACAAGACTTACGGAGATATGTGAGAGAAATACAAACATTCGTTGGCAATCCTTGCATTCTAGGCTGGCACTGAGTGGTTAGTGCTCAGTTTAAACATAGGGCAGCAATCAAGGCTACCATCGTGTGTTATTGAACACTGCTAAAAGAAATATATATAAGATACGTAAAACCAAAAGAAAGACTCAGCTTTTTTCTTTCTGGGGCATAGCCCTCATTCACACTATTAAAAAATAATAATAAATATATGTATATTGGACACAGAGTTTTATAAATTACAAAGCAGTAGTTGAAAAAATTATTATTAGTTACCTAGTAAAGCTAGATTTTGTTCCCTGTTGAAATTAGGTAGCTGATCAAATCTGTTGATTGCCCATTTATTTCCTGTTGCGTGTAATAACATAGAGAAATAGTCTATTCACAAAGGATGCAAGCATGGTGACGTAGTGACTAGAACAAGTACCAACATACGCTTGATCTCAGATGTCTTCTAATGGCCCTAGGAATACTAAACATAAAAAAATAGCCTGATCTGCACCAAAGATGGTCAAGTCGTTTTTGATTTCAAAATACTGAATCAGTAAAATGGGTATATTCTGAATGTTCTAGGAACAGGTCTATGGAAACAGAACATTAATCGTAAATGCTGTCTGTAAGAAGTACGAAAAATCCGTAAGAATAATGCACATATGTTGTGACGTCAGATATTATGGTGCATCAAGGACAACGGCAGGGGAGTCATACCAACAGTAGATGTTCTACAGAAGGGTAAGGACAATACATAAAGGTACACTGAAGGAACACGTGGAATTCTGAGCTTTTTCTTTTTCCAACAAAGGTTAGGCCACCACCACATCCTATTCACTTCCAATTGACCAGACATATTGCAGCTACTGAGTCATCACCATGTCTATTAGTAGACAAGCCAATTTACATCCGGTTATTATAAATGTAATGAGGTTGGTCAGTGCCCAGGACCGTCGCTATATCAGAGATTTTCACCTGCAATGTCAATATATACAAGGGTCGTTTTCTCAAATTTGTGTAACACTATCGGGGGCACTAATAGTGGTAAAATTACTTCTCAAGTAAATCAATCTATTCTGAGACAAATCATTAAAAAATAAATGATACATATATATATATACATACATAGATACAAAATATTTATGTAAAAATACATACAACAAAGAACAGAGTTTTAGTACACCACGTGGGCAAGGTCTATCCACAGAAATGCTAAAAATCAACAAAAGAGCCATAACCAATATATGTGTATTTAAATGTATTCTGGAGGAGGGCCGCTGGAGTTCACAAGACAATTTAACAGTTGACCACACCAATAAAATAAAATAAAGAGATTACAAAAATGGAAAAAATCACCTTTCTTGAAGTACAAGAAATATAAAACCTGTATTGTCTATATGATACTGATATATGAGTTTAAAACTCTCTTTATATATATATATATATATTTTTTTTTTTTTAACATTATTATTATACACATTTCAGATCACAAATACAATGCATGCATCCATATACACATATACACCTATGTGTGCATTTTGACCTTTGTGTTTGTGTGTGGCCCCAGGCTCTGTACTTACAGCTGGTACTCATGGTGGTGCTGGTCTCTTGGCAATCTTCTCATCCGACACAGTTTAAAAGATGTCAGCAGACCCCTGGTCTTCCCTGCTTGAGATGCCTCCAAACCCAAGCCTTGAGTATTTCTTTACAAAGAGCAGTCGCAGCAGCTCCCTGAGGCTCCCAGAGCAGCCATCCCTAGGTGATGTGAGTGAGGTCACCTCTCTCAAACACACTCAGGTAGACAAACAGATGGCGCTGGGTCAGGCAGGAGGGCAGAGCAGGAGCCAGAACAGAGATTCAGGGCAGGATATAGAGGGATGATGCTCAGGGCAGGAGGTGGGAAGGAAGAATACTGTAGATGAAAGAGAAGTGCATGTAAAAAGCAGGTGAATGAGAAGACACCCTCTTAATCCTTCTTCTCTATGCAGGAGTCAGCTATGGCATGGACAACCTGGGGGTGCCCTCCTGCTCTCACAATGCTCACAGCCAGCCTGCCAAGAGTCCCCAACACTGATAGCAGCACCAGCCTGGGAAGGTGGAAGGAGCACAAGCTCAGGATCAATGCTAGCTGCCTGTCTTACAGCACTTGGGGGTGTGGATTAGAGAGAGGAGGGAGGTATTGCAAACACACACACACACTCATCATCAAAGCTGACTGCTCCTTCCTCAGCTGAGAGTGAGGTATGTGTAGCCAGTCTAATCCTATCTATGCCAGACCCACTGGGAATCCTCTGAGACATTCCCATACCAGCAGCAGGATAGTGTAATGTCAGGGGGTGGAAGGAAGACACCTCTGGATGGTGGGCTCATCATTATACAGCTTGGACAGAGACATGGAGGAGCTCTGCTGCCACCTACTGTCAAAACAGAAAAGCAAAAGTGTTCTTATTTGCTCAGTGCTGTGCACACCATCAGTTTTACAACCATAAGGCACTGATTGGAAGAAATACATTTTCTTTACTTATTATATTATTAGCTAATTAATCAGCTTCATGGCTCTGAAAAGATGAGCACCCACTTTCTGGTTAAAGAGGTGTGGACTTCTACATTTATTTTATGTTTTAAACACCTCACAAACACATTTGTTAGATATAGAAATAAACACAATATTAGAAAAATCTGGCAAGAGAAGACACACTACAGCTTAATGTTGTGGTTCTGGGGCAAACAGACAAGGCAGTGTTCATATTGCTGCCCAATGCCATTCTAGTGGAAGTCACAACGACAGAAACTAGATGGGCTTCCTGGTTGTGATCCTGCAAAGATTGCAGGACTGACGATTTGTGTCTCCACACTCTGCATTGACACAATGAACGCTTCCCATAGAGATGCATTGAATCAGTGTATCTCTATGATGAGATCGTCATTGCTGGACTCCTAACTATATACTTTTTTACATTTATACTCTGATTTTAACCATTTATAGTCAACACATTAGCCCCTCCCTCTGACATCCAGCCTATGACCTTTGATGATGTTACCGAGAGAGGCCTCTACATCATAATACAGCATGTGCAATGTGTGCTCCAAACTTTCTATAGAGCCACTTCTCAGTCTGTATACATGTGGTGCTTGTGATCCAGGAGTAGCTGTACATAATGAGAATATTTGCACTATGAAGTGGTTCATTGGGGTGTGTGCGGCTGACACCATCCTTCAGTAAGACAGAATCCTTATTGTTGCTTTGCAGGAACACTGTAAAACAATGGCAGACATATTGTGTATGGTGTAATTATTGGGAATGGATGCCAGTAGAATTACATAGGTCTAGCTGCTGTTTCTTAATATATAAATAATATATAAACAATAGATTTGCTGAATACAGACTACAGGGTTTACAATTTCCACTAGCTAGGCTTATATTGACTGGTCATTTTTAAGGTCTGGCTAGCAGCATGGGATTTGAGAACTTGAAACTGAAATCTCTGCAAACTGTAAACAGCCATGTGACAATCGATACAACCCTTTATACTTTGACTATTGAGATCACAAACAGATATGTCATCAGAAAAGCACAACAATTTCAATTATTTTCTGTTAGCAGCGATCCCTCGTTCAATCTATCCTGAGCCAAACAATAAAATCAAGCTAAATTTAGCTCAGCCAAGATGGTTTTCACCATGCCAAATTATAGCTTTTTTTAAAATTATGTTCTCTTTTACTGCAAGCTTACAGACTTTTTATCCATTTCCTGCGATGTCCAATTCACTCAGGAAATGGCCAGGGCAGCTATCAGTCAGGCAGGGTATGCAGCAAGAGTCCAAGGCCAGCTAGAATGTATACACTGAGCTGACAGGTAGCCCATTTTTTTCTTTTTAAGTTTTTTCTTTTAACTTTATCTTTATCTACTTAAAGGAAAACAAGTTCACAGATATATGAGAAAATACAGACCTGGCAAAATGAGCTGTTGATTCAAGGATTATTTGTAAGAATTGTATGAGGGGAGTCATAATGCAATTTGTACTTTGAATTATGATATTTTAAAGGACCACTATAGGCACCCAGACCACTTCAACTTGTGTTACCTTTTTCACAAGCTGCTCCACTTTTTAAAATAAATTTGGATTAAAAATATATCAGGTATGAATTTCTACATCACAAATACATATTTTCTAGGTATTCAAATAAACACAATACAGTATAACCTCGGAACTGGAACGCTCCCTTATTCGAACAATTAGGTATTCAAACATAAAATTAGAGAAAAAAAAGTCTCGGTATTAGAAGAAAATCACTCAGCATTGACCTCATTGGTATGACCCATTGGCCTCCTAGAACTAGCCAAAGCGAACAGAGCTCCATTTTGTCAGTGAACAGAGCCAGGGCCGGCCTTAGGCCTTCAAGCGCCCTGTGCGAAAAATCTTAACAGCGTCCCCCACCAGGGCCGGACTGGGAAGAAAATTCGGCCCGGGCATTTTTTAATTACAGCGGCCCACTACAAAGGGGACGTGGCCAGATAGGGTGTGTTTTGTCATCACCAATGACAAGCACGCCCCATCACAAAGTGAGCATGTTGGTTCAATGCTCTTCCAGGGTAGACCATGCGCAGAGCTCTGCTGAAGAGCTCTGGCATGAGAAAAAGACCCTGTATTTGTTCTGCACAGCGCAAGCAAATTCAATAACATGCTTACACTGTGTTTGCTTGAAATTTGTCTCTGGTATCTCCATAATTGGGATACCAGGAGACAAAAATGCCAGGAAAGCATATTGTGCAGTGTGTGTGAGGGTGTTGCGTGTGTGTGTAAGGGGTGCAGTGTGTGTGAGGTGTGTAGTGTGTTAGTGATGGGTGCTGTGTTTGCGTGAGGGTGCTATGTGGGTAAGGGTGCTGTGTGTGTGCTGTGTGTGATTGGGTGCTGTGTTTGCGTGAGGGTGCCATGTGCGTATGAGGAAGCTGTGTGTGTCAGGGCTGCAGTGTGTGTGTATGTGTTGGTGTTGTAAGTGTTAGGGGTGCAGTGTGTGTGTGCTGTGCGTGTCAGGGGTGCAGTGAGTGTGTGCTGTGCATGTCAGGGTTGCAGTGTGTGTGTGTGTGTGTGTGAGGGTGCTGTAAGTGTCAGGGGTGCAGTGGGTGTGTGTGAGTGAGGGTGCTGTAAGTGTTAGGGGTGCAGTGTGTGTGTGTGTGTGTAAGTGAGGGTGCTGTGAGTGTCAGGGGTGCAGTGTGTGTGTGAGGGTGCTGTGAGTGTGCATGGGTGCAGTGGTGGGTGAGTGTGTGTGTGAGTGAGGGTGCTGTGAGTGTTGTGAGTGTGGAGTGAGTGGTGCTGCGTCAGGTGTGTGCAGTGTGTGTGCAGAGTGTCAGGGGTGCAGTGTGTGTGTGTGTGTGTGTGCTGTGAGTGTCAGGGGTAGTGTGAGTGGGGTGCTGTGAGTGTCAGAAGGGGTGCAGTGTGTGTGTGTGTGTGTGAGAGGTGCTGTGAGTGTCAGGGGTACAGTGTGTGTGTGTGTGAGTGAGGGTGCTATGAGTGTCAGGGGTGCAGTGTGTGTGTGAGTGAGGGTGCTGTGAGTGCCAGGGGTGCAGTGTGTGTGCAGTGTGAGTGAGTGTGCTGTGAGTGTCAGGGGTGCAGTGTGTGTTTGTGTGTGTGTGCTGTGAGTGTCAGGGTTGCAGTGTGTGTGTGTGTGTGTGTGTGAGTGAGGGTGCTGTGAATTTTAGGGGTGCTGTGTGTGTGTGTGCTGTGAGTGTCAGGGGTGCAGTGTGTGTGTGTGTGTGTGCTGTGAGTGTCAGGGGTGCAGTTTATGTCAGTGTGTGAGGGTGCTGTGAGTGTCAGGGGTGATGTGTGTGTGTGTGAGGGTGCTATGAGTGTCAGGGGTGCAGTTTATGTGATTGTGTGTGTGTGTGTGTGTGTGTGCTGTAAGTGTTAGGGGTGCAGTTTATGTGTGTATGTGAGTGAGGATGCTGGGAGTGTTAGGGGTGTCTGTGAGGCTGATGTGGGTTAGGTGATTATATCCCCCCTCCCTGCTTACCTTTATCCTGGGAGGGGGGGGGGATCCTGTTGCTGGGGCTGCCATCCATCCCTGGTGGTCTTAGTGGTGAGTGAACTCCAGCCTGTGAGGCTAGAGTTCACTCTCGCGAGATCCGGTCGTTGCAAGATAGAGCTCCGCCGGGTCCTCTCTCCTGGCAGGTTGACTCCCTCCCTCTCTCCCCACCGGCGGCCGCATTATACAGCATGTGGGCTGGTGAGGGAGATATTTGATCTCCCCACCGGCCCGCCGTGGACTACTGATAAGGGGAGCATGGGCACTATAGGGGTAGATGGGGCACTATAAGGATAGATGGGGAGCATGGGCACTATAGGGGTAGATGGGGGAGCAGGGGCACAATAGAGGTAGATAGGGGGAGCATGGGCACTATGGGGTATATGTGAAACAAGGGCACAATAGGGGTAGATATGGGGAGCATGGGCACTATAGGGGTAGATGGGGCACTATAAGGATAGATGGGGAGCATGGGCACTATAAGGATAGATGGGGAGCATGGGCACTATAGGAGTAGATGGGGCACTATAAGGATAGATGGGGAACAGGGACATTATAGGGGTAGATGGGGAGCATGGGCACTATAGGGAGAGCAGTGGGCACTATAGGGGTAGTGGGGGGGAACTATAGGTGTAGAGGTGGGCACTATAGGAATAGATGGGGAACAGGGGTACTATAGGGGGAGCAGGGGCACTATGGTCTCACTTACCAGGCAGCAGATTCTTGGTTAGCCCCGCCCCGCTGCTTATCTCCGCCCCCACCAGCTGCTTAGCTCTGCCTCCTACAGTCTCTCTCTCTCTGCTAAGCCCGGGTAGAGAATAGAGAGGGCAGGGAGTGTGTGAGCTGTGTCGGCCACATGGCGCCCCCTGCTGCCACGGCACCGTGTGCAACCGCACAGCCCGCACACCCCAAAGGCCGACCCTGAGCAGAGCTGACAGGTAAAGTGAAGTTACATTTTCATTTAATTTACATTTTGTTTGTTGTTTTTCTGTATGACTTTATGCATTAGGTATTATTACATTTTAAAATTTGTGGAATGCATTAATCAAATTTACATTCATTCTTATGGAAACTTTTGTTTCGGTTTTTAAAGAAATAGGTTCTCAGACTTCTGGAATGGATTAAATTTGAGTTCCGAGGTTCCACTGTGATGTGGAATCAATCAATTAATTTATTATCTTGTGTATCTGCCCCCAGCCAAATTAAAGAAGTAGTGCGTGCACGCTCCTAAAGTAATTCACACCAGACACAGGTTTCGGGTTAATGAAAAACTTGAGGAAAGTTTATTCAGGGGGGACGACATGCCCCTTATAAAGCAAAATTACATCATATGCTTTGTCAGAGATAACATGAAACAATACATCAATAATTGGTTAGGTGTTAAGTGGTTCATTTATTGCTCTTCCTACCAGGTGTGATGTCACTGGTATCTTGGAGGTCTCCCCCAGATTCCAGCGCCATCTTGTTAATGAGGGTGTTAGTCGATGTCGAAGGGGAAACTCCCTAGCGGCCATTTTTGGTAAATCACATATAAAGTTGAATAATGCTGATTGTAGGTATGCTGAGTAAATAGGCATTTTACTAACATAAATTGAGTTAATATTTTTGTCCACAACACACTGTATTATAAAAAGCTGGGAAGTGTCAGTTCCCCTTTACAGAGACACTCTGGGAACCCCAAACACTACAGCTTAATGTAGTGGTTCTGGGTAAGAGACAATGCAGTGTTTACATTGCTGCCTAATGCTACATCTTGTGGCAGTCACTCTGACAGAAACTAGATGGACTTCCTAGATGTGGTCCTGCAACGATTGAGACAATGAATGCTCCCAACAGAGATGCATTAAGTCAGTGTATCTCTATGAGGAGATGTTTATTGCTGCACTCCTAACCATATCCTTTTAAAAAAAAAGCTTTATAGTCGGATTTTAAACATTTATGGTCAACACATTAGCCTCTCCCTCTGACATCCAGCCTATGACATTCTATCATAAAGGCTATGATGTAACAGGACAAGAGCTGCATTACAGGGATGTGAAGCAGCATGCACCATGCGTGACCCACACTAACTTACTAACAACCTGTGTTTTGTACTATCTGCAGAGCCCAGGGCCGGTGCAAGGATTTCTGTCGCCATAGGCAAAGATCCATTTTGCCACCCCGTCATGTCACTCACTCACTGACAGATGCACACTGGCAGACACACACACTCACTGACAGAAACACACTCACTGACACACACTCACTCACTGACACACACACACTTACTCACTGACTGACATACACTCATTCACTGACAGACACACACACACACAGACACTTACTGACAAACATACACTCATTTACTGACAGACAAACAAACACACACACTCACAGATAGACATACACTCACTCACTGACAGACACACACACACACACACACACACACACTTACTGACATACATACATTCACTCACTGACGGACAGAAACACACAGACAGACACTCACTGACAGACATACATACATACATACATACATTCACTTACTGACAGACACACACACACACACTGAGACACACGCAGGCAGACACTCACTAACATACATACACTCACTGACAGACACACAAACAGGCAGACATTCACTGACAGACACACACACACACTGACCGTCAAACACACACACTCACTGACACACAGGCAGGCAGGTACTCACTGACATACAAACACTCACTCACTGACAGACACACACACAAACAACACTCACTGACACACACACACATACTCACTGACAATCAAACACTCACCTCCCTGGGGTTCAATGTGGGGAAAGCTTTGGTTACTTTTTCATATTGAATTTCATGGACGTCTGGGTGCCAGGTTTGATGCCATTTTATCAAGCTGAATTTATTATGTACAATGTTTAAAATTGTTGTTTAATAAATAATTATTTTTATGTAAAGAAGCTGGATGAACAAGCAGACAAGCTGAACAAGAAGCTGAGTTGATAGGTAGCTGATATCAGCCTGTGAATAAAAGCTGGATGAATTCACATCTAATTCTCATCATATAAACAAGATGGCTGGGCATACCATAATATGCATATTTTGCAACTCTTGACCAGCATGATTAATGGACCCCACCTACCTCAGCCGCTCTGCATGCTTCCTCCAACTTTAAAGGACCTGTCACCTTAACACTGTGTTAATATAATAATCCATTCATCATGGAAATAGATTCTGTATTAAATTAAGGATATGCAAAAAAATAAATAAACAGGAAAACTCATCTCTACCTTTAGTATATGACAGGATGCTTTAGCCACACACACACACCTTGTGTCAGATAGTGTTTAAAAACCTCTATAATGGGGGCGGAGCCTGACTGGCACGCTGATCAGACGCACATTCCGAGTGCTCAGAGGAGAAACTCTATATGCAAGCCTTAATTTATGACTTACCGCCCACAGTTACAGATTTATAGCAACCGAAGCTGGGTTGGGCCCCTCGGTAGTTGATCTTGCTGCGGCTGTGACCGGGTTCTGCGAATCTTGTTGAGGGCATACCTGCAGTCTACTAGAGGCCTACTCACAGAGGGTGGTAGGGAAGCGGTCGATCCCTCTACCTACAGCCTAACAAACCTTATGAAATCTCCTCCCCCCCCCACCGATGAGGAATATCTGGTATTCACTACCTGCGCTGTGGTGACAGCCTTCCTGCTACAGTCCATCAGGTGTGGCCATCCTGCCTTCTACAAAATGGCGGATACCACATGCAGGCTTGCATCCCGAAATCTAAAGCCTTCAATCCTGGATAAATTAGATAGATTGTTTGCAGACGTCTTATTTAAACTCACATGTCGTCTGGAAGCCTCTGTGGTAATCCCGATAGCAGCTAACTTGCCTCAGCCTATTCAGCAAAGTGCACATCCAACCCATGGTGGCAGTGCCCCTAAGAGGACTCCTAATTGGAATACATCCAAGCGACCTAAGCCATGGAAACCGCAATATCGCCTGCGGAGAAAAGTTGGATAATGGCATTTAGCACACCAATATAGGGCCAGGGCCCTCTATATACTGCCTGCCCAAAAAAAAGTCGCCACCAAAAAATATATCACATACTCTAATATTTTGTTGGAGCTCCTTTAGCTTTGATTACAGCACACATTTGCTGTGGTATTGTTTCGATAAGCTTCTGCAATGTCACAAGATTTATTTCTGTCCAGTGTTGCATTTATTTTTCACCAAGATCTTGTATTGATGATAGGAGAGTCGGACCACTGCGCAAAGCCTTCTCCAGCGCATCCCAAAGATTCTCAATGGGGTTAAGGTCTGGACCGATGAATCCTGGCATTGTTATCTTGGAATATGCCTGTGCCATCAGGGAAGAAAAAAATCCATTGATGGAATAACCTGGTCATTCAGTACGTATGTAGGTAGTCAGCTGACCACATAATGTAACTGAACCTAGAACTGACCAACTGCAGCAACCCCAAATCATTGCACTGCCCCCACAGGCTTGTACAGTAGGCACTAGACATGATTGTTGCATCGCTTCATTTGTCTCTCTTCTTACCCATCACTCTGAACAGGGTAAATCCCACTATCCTTCCAGTTTTTAATAGTGTATTGGACAGTTCTTAACTAGAGTTGAGCGGACACCTGGATGTTTGGGTCCGGCGGGTTCGGCCTAACTTTGAAAAAAAAAAAGCAGTGGCTGCTCACTGAAAAAAAAACAAAAAAAACCTATTGCCCCCAGGACGGATGGGGGCCCTAAATAAGAATGTGGAGGGGGGACCTACTGTCCTCTCCTCCGGTCCCCACCCCTTATTGGTATTTAGGGCCCCCACGCGCCGCTCAGGGGTGGTGGCCAGGGGGGGCAATAGGTCCCTTCTTTAGTTTAAAAGCCCCAACTCGCGCGTTGCGGGTGGGGGCTCAGGAGGGGGGAATGTTTTTGGTTTTTTTTAACAGTGAGCAGCCACAGGCTGGTGTATTTGTTTCTAGTTAAGCCTAGCCACTCTAAGGTCTGGTAATACACCTCTCTATCTTTTGCCTATGCCTGAATCTAAGAATCCTTATTATGGTACTTACCTGTACCATACCTCAATGATTCTGACACAGCTCGCAGGTATGAAGAAAGTCAAGTCCAGGCACTCAGGATATTGCAAAAGAACTGTTTTATTGGAATAAAGGAGCAATGTTTCGGCTTGCAAAAAGGCCTTTGACAAAGGCCTCTGTGCAGGCCGAAATGTTTCCTCTTTTGTTCCAATAAATCTGCTTTTTGCTGATTTTTATCCTGAGTGCCTGGACCTGACTTTCAACATACCTGCTAAATTGGGATTTGCCAACCATGACCATGAGCACCTGGATTGTATGCAAGAGTGTATGATATTTTTGTGAATACTACACAGCTTCCTGGGACATGTAGATATGGCGCATGAAGAGCTGGATGAATGGTGTACAGTAAAGATGAGCAGAGGAAAAAACATAGAAAAGGAACATGAAAGGCGAGAGCAAGGACTTGGGAGGAAGATGAGATGCATAAACTCTCCTGCAACCCCACACAAATACACCCTGCATTCACACACAAATTCACCTATGCATTTACACAAAGGCTTTCCATACACTGACACTCCACATAAATAAAGTTTGCATTTAAACATACACTCAACACAAACACACTACTGCATTCACACCCAGTCTAAATAAGCACACCTCTGCATTGACAAGCAGATACTCAACACATACACCCCTGTATTCAGATACCACACACACCCTACATGTATAAGCCACTTACAGTTGACATATGTAACTCTGCATTCACAGACACACAGACACTTTATATCATGAACAAAAAATATAAATATAGATATCTAATAAATAAATATATAAATATCTAATATAATTTAAATAACAATAAAAAATATTTGAAAACAGAAATTGTCAACAAAATATAAATAAATAATGGAAAATTTAAAAAAATAAATAAAAGTAGTATAACAACCATCATAAAAATAAAATAAAAAAAACACTTCTTTAAAAAAATAATAAAAAACAGCAAAATAAAAAGAATGAGAACATGGAACGATTACATTCAAATAAATAAAATGAAAAGGATGATCACAATAATATAAAAAAAACAAATAATAAAAATAGTGCAAACAAAATAGCAAAAAAAATACTTCAATGGAAAAGCAAAAAAGAAAACAGCATGAGAATGTAAAACATAATGTAGTAAAAACAAAGAATATGAGAACTCTGAGAATGGTGAGAATGGACAAAAGCTTGCCCTTCGGTAAATCCCCGCTCAGGTCTCAAAATAGCTTTTGCTCACTTGTGCCATTCAGAGAGAACCAGTTCCAAGGCATATTTGACTGATTGCACCAACAACGGCAGTCCAGCAAGTTCTCTACAAGAGTTGCAGCAACCTTGAACGATCATTTTGCCCTTCATTGGGTCTCATCAGCAAGCTGATACTCCTCTAGGCACAGCACGGGTTCCATGTCTGGATTACCCTTTTAACCTCGGGAGAGCCAAGGTAGTGCAACAAAAACAAAGAATATGAGAACTAAGAGAATGTACAGATGCTTAGAGGCACTCAGTAGCTTTCCAAAGGGCAGTACAAAGGGCATCCCCATTACAGAGAGAACCAAGTTCAAGGCATATCAGACTGATCCCACCCACAAGGGCAGTCCAGAACCAAAATGAAAGCAAGGTCTCTCTGCACGAGAGATACAGCAACCCTAATTGATCATTTTGGCCTTCTTTGGGACTTGTCAGAGTGGAGTAGCTAATACCCCTCTGGGCAAAATGTAATAAAAAAATGTAATTCTTTGAGCAAATTAAAATAAAATACATCAAAATGAAGACAACATGATACAAAGAAAGACTGCATTCACAAAAAAGAATTACAAAATAAAAAGCCTGACAAAACACAGAAAACATTTAAAATGAAAAAATATAAAAAAAAACAATAAAAAACACTTAAAAAAACTAGAAGAAATTAAAACAATATATGAAACAAAAACCGCTGTATTTATCAAAAGAAACACATGAGTATAAAAACAGAAAAGTAATAAAAGTACTGGAAGTGCATCCCCAAACTATCAGGGATACTTAAAGCTCTGCAGGGATCCAGCTAAGAGGGCTTACCATTGCTAAACAGTTTACCCCATTACCGGGAACGAGGTCAGGGTACTCCTCACATTATAACTCTGTTTTTCATACAGGTTCTCAGCTTAGAGCACTGGCGTTTCAGAGACAGGGCTAGTGGCCTGCTTAGCATCCACAAGCTTGCCTTCATAGTTAGCCCAATTGGATTTGATTGGTGGCACACACGCTACGTGAGCAATTTAATTACAATCAGATAAAATATTATCATAATTCCCAGGCTACAATCTTAGCACACAAGCAACA
This sequence comes from Pelobates cultripes, assembly GCA_933207985.1. NCBI lineage: Eukaryota > Metazoa > Chordata > Amphibia > Anura > Pelobatidae > Pelobates > Pelobates cultripes. The sequence continues at coordinate 285,012,122 of OW240914.1, forward strand.
AGCTTGCAAAAAGGGTATTTCTATTCTGTACAATTTACTGATTACCCTGATGGAGCCATCCCCTCCTAAAGTCATGGAGCGCTGGAAATATAATCTGGTGATGGTCTTCTTGGACTGGCAATGGTCCAAGATTTGTACTTTACTTCATTGTCACTCCGTAAGCTCCTCTGTTTAAGCAACAAATTATAAACTTTTTGTCATGCTGGTACCCTCACCTCCTACACAGTATGTTCCTCGGGGGCCCCAACAAATGCTGGCTATCTGGGCAGGATGGCAGCATCCTTCTCCATATTCAGAGGGATTGCATACAAATGCAACCATTTAGTCTCAGATATATAAGACAATGGTCTCAACTGTGGGTGAGAGGATTTTGATTGCCCCGGCACTTATGCTACTCAATCACGTAACCTTACCTATGTGTAAGTTCAAAAACTTTCTAACGTGGCACTTTCTAAATGCGGCTAGGGTATTCTTCCCTGCTCTCTGGCAACAAACTTCTACCCCCAGTTTAAACCAATGGGTTGCTAAGACTGAAAGATTAGACACCTAGAGAGCATATCTGCAAGCCTTTATGGTAGGGAAGAGAAATTTCATTAGATATGGCTCCCTTGGCTGGATTTTGTAGCTCAACTGGGGGAGGGGGGATAGCGTTAGTTGAAGCAGTCTTGATCTCAGTCCTTTTGATTGTACACTATGGTAAGGGTGAGGTCAAGGTCATCTTTTTGCAACCCTCTTCTCATATTTCCTATGGGGACGCATTGGATTGGCCAAGATAATCTGTATTGCTAATCACAGCCCGTAGAGGAAGTCTAGCGAAATAAGTTCAAAATGCTTTAGTTTAATGGTTCCAGAGTGTATGTGATTCCAGAGGTATTAGGTGATCAATCACTACAGTAATTCTAAGCTTTCATACAGAGAGAAAAATAAATCAATATTTTCAGGAAGATTTTCAACTTGAACACGGACAGACAGCCAATGGAAATTCAGCTGCTGTAGGTTACATTTGTCTGAAGATCTTACAGTGCTTAAGCATTGTAAAAGTTCCAGTCCACCGAAACCTGTGCATGCGTGTTTAGAATAAGCAAATCAAAGTGATATATTGTAATGCAGAATTGTATTAGGAAAACATTTGTCGTTGTCAGGATATAATGAGTTTGAATGCAGGCACTGTGAAAATATGTATTTCAATGATTGTCAGCAGGCAGAATTGTGGCAGGATACAGCAGATGTAATGTGTACAGATTGAGTATCACACTATATATTTCTGACATGGGCTGGTAGCTTTTTTTGAGTTGGGAGTGAAAGTTTGCCAGTAACTTTTTTTTTTTTTGTGTTCAGTAATAAATGCCATTGTAATGAGGTTAAAGGGACACTATAGTAACCAGAACAAATACAGCTTAATGTAGTGGTTCTGGTGTCTATAGCCTGTCCCTGCGGGCTTTTCAATGTAAACGCTGCCTTTTCAGAGAAAAGGTAGTGTTTATGTTGCTGCCTAGTAACATCTCTTGTGGCAGTCACTCTGACAGCTACTAGAGGTGCTTCTTGAGTCAGTGCTCTGCATGGAAACACTGAACGTTCCTCATAGACATGCATTAATTTAATGCATGTCTATGAGGAGATGCTGTTTCGCGCAGCATGATATTTTACCGCTCGCAAGCAATAGCCTTCCAATGCTTTTCTATGAGAAAGCATTGATGATCTCAGCCATGGATGTGGAGCCACCGACTGCAAGACCGGTGTGACAAGGGAGAGAAGGTAAGTTTAAATACCTTTTTTACTACAATCTGTGGGGGACAGTCACCTAAGCGTCCAGCACTATATTGTTAGGAATACATATTTGTATTCCAAACACTATAGTGTTCCTCTAAACAGCCTTGATTAGAGATGGCATTTTCACTGTTACTGTAGCTCCTGGAAGCCCAAGCTAATAAATGTTTTACCATAAAATGCTACATGCTTATAGCTTCTTTATCATCTTGCAGTTCACTCCAGCTCAAATGCAAGTGTCTGAGACAATATAAGTGTACGCTAAGTCCCATATTCCTGACACATGGAAGTGCAGAAGATAAAAATGAAAACATAGTGGAATCCTACTTTATGATCCAAGGTGGGCATGTTCCGTATACACTTCTGCAGTATGATTTCTATACATATATATATATATCCTTCAAGCTATAAGTCTTCATGAACAATATTTGGACGAGCTGAACTGTTGCAGCAAGAAATTTGGTTGGCGGAATTCAAACATTCTTTGTCTGAATTGATTCAGGTAAACCAAATATATTTCCACTGTTAGCTTGTCTTGTAATGATATTGATGATACAAAGGTTTGGAGTCCAGCAGTCAGATCAGCAATGTTTTCTGCCAAAAGTAGCCACTCGTAACCCACATAGTTGAGCCCCTGAGCCTTAAGTGGCCGTCTGGTTTTAAGCAGAGATGAGAGACTGGAACAGAAAGATGGTTATCGTAGTGAGGCAAGCCGAGGACAGTGGGAAGGAGAAGCAGGAAAGTCAAAAGGTCCAAATTCAGCAACAGGTAGAAGAAACAGGAATAAGCTTGATTATAGCGTACAGGAACCACAATACAGGGCCGGTGCAAGGATTTTTGCCGCCCTAGGCAAAAGTAAAGGTTGCCGCCCCCCATGTGACATCACAATGCCCCACCCATATGATCTGCCATGTTAACTAACGCCAGTGCTGCAGTCAGTGCTGCAGTGCCGCCGTGTTTACATTAAAAGGCCTGCAGGGACAGGCTATAGACACCAGAACCAGTGGCGTACATACCAGGGTCGCCGGGGTCGCGGCTGCGACCGGACCCGGCCCACCAGGGGGCCCGGCCGCCCCTGCGACCCGGTATGTACCCACAGTGGCCGGTCGGGCAGGCGGGCGCGCGAGGGAGCACTCAGTGCTTCCTCTTCAGCTCCCTCGCGCACCGCACTGATGCCGGAGCCGGAAGATGACGTCATCTTCCGGCGCCGGCATCCCTACGCGGCGCGCGAGGGAGCTGAAGAGAAAGCACTGAGTGCTCCCTCGCGCGCCCGCCTGCCCGACCGGCCACCCGCCCAGGAGCCCAGCAGCACCACTGGACCCCAGGGAATCCCCCAGCACTCCAAAAGGTAAGGAGGCTGGGGGGATTACATTTTTTTTTTTAAACCATGTGTGAGTGTTAGTGTTAGAGTGTGTGTGTGTTAGAGTGTTAGTGTTAGAGTGTGTGTGAGTGTTAGAGTGTTAGTGTTAGAGTGTGTGTGAGTGTTAGTGTTAGAGTGTGTGTGAGTGTTAGTGTTAGAGTGTTGGTGTTAGAGTGAGTGTTAGAGTGTTGGTGTTAGAGTGAGTGTTAGAGTGTTAGTGTTAGAGTGAGTGTTATAGTGTGAGTGTTAGTGTGAGTGTTATAGTGTGAGTGTTAGTGTGTGTGTCAGAGTGTGAGTGAGTGTTACAGTGCGTGTGAGTGTTAGAGTGAGTGTTAGTGTTAGAGTGTGTGTGAGTGTTAGAGTGTTAGTGTTAGAGTGAGTGTTATAGTGTGAGTGTTAGAGTGTGTGTGAGTGTCAGAGTGTGTGTGAGTGTTACAGTGCGTGTAAGTGTTAGAGTGAGTGTTAGTGTTAGAGTGTGAGTGAGTGTTAGAGTGCGTGTTAGAGTGCGTGTTAGAGTGCGTGTGAGTGTTAGAGTGCGTGTGAGTGTTAGAGTGCGTGTGAGTGTTAGAGTGTTAGAGTGCGTGTGAGTGTTAGAGTGCGTGTGAGTGTGTGTGTCTGCTAGTGAGTGTCAGTGAGTGTGTTACTGTGTGTGTCAGTGAGTGTGTTACTGTGTGTGTCTTAATGAGTGTGTGTGTGTGTGTTAGTGAGTCTGTTTGATGTCTGTTAGTGAGTTTGTGTTTGTCAATGAGAGTGTATGTTTTGTAAGTGAGTGTGTATGTATGTCTGTCGCTGAGTGTGTCTCTGTCAGTAAATGTGTGTGTCTGTTAGCCAGTGTGTATGCGTCTGTAAGTGAGAGTGTGTG
>OW240914.1:285016210-285410260 GCA_933207985.1 Pelobates cultripes
CTCCCTTAGAACTGCGGGAGGTGACACCGAATAGCAGTGAAAGGTATGGGCTGTGACAGCAGTAGACAGGTGGCAGCTATAACCGAGTCTCTGATGTAATTATGCCTGCTCAGGAGTCCAACTCGCAAATACAGCTTGGCAAAAAAGGGATTTTGCAGCTGTGATCAGACACATACATCTACGTATTCTGTGGCTGTTTAGTGTGATCACTGCAATTACATTTTACAACCATTATACAGCACGAATGATGCTTAAATGGAACATATCCATATTACATAAACACACAATTCTAATGTAGAAATGTTTGTACTGCATTTGATCTCAGACACAATAGATTAAAAGTCAGTAACAAATTGAATAACACAAGATTGCATATCTTCAAATATTGGGATTCATGAAAATGGGGTGGGGGCAGAGTGGCACAGGTGCCATGTATTTTATGCCATGATGACTTGAAGGTCAGCTCACAAAAAGGAGAGGTATCTGCCTGCAATGCATGGCTAGCTTGCAGTCCAGCCATCAAGTAGAGATATCTGCCCATGCATTGAATACTGCATGCTAGTATGCCAGCTAGTATGGGACAAAATACCCCACAGAGATTAATTACATTTATTAATTCTTTTTTTGTGCTGGTGTACACCAAAAAAAAATAAGAGAAGATTGAGATAAGAAAAAAGATAGATGCAAGGATTGGTATTGTCCTACTATATCTGGGAATGATGGCAAGTATGAGATTGTATCCTCTACAACCATATCTGACAATGCCATCGTAAAACATACTTTAAAAAAATATACCCTATACATCAGGGTGGTGTATTCTGTCCTTTTACAATTTTATCATTTAAATTGTATACTTGACTATCATTGCAAGTCAATGTATATAACATGTAAATTCATTTAAATGGACACTATAGTCACCAAAACAACTAGCTTAATGAAGCAGTTTTGTTGTAAAGATTATGCCCCTGCAGTTTCACTGCTCAATTCTATACCATTTGATGTTCACTTCTTTGTTTATGCACCCAAGTCACACCTCCCTGCATGTGACTTGCCTTCCAAAACACTTCCTGTAAAGTGAGATCTAATGTTTACACTTCCTGTTTAATTTAAAATGTGCAATTTGCAAACTTGCAATTTACAGAGCAGGAAATAAAAAAGTAAGTTAACATCTGATAGAAAATGAAACCATTTCATGCAGGCTGTGTCAGGAGAGGTGTGGCATGGGCTGCATAAACAAACAAAAGTGATTTAACTCCTAAATGGCAGAGAATCGAGTCATGATCTATACACCTAAACTGCTTCAATAAACTGCTGCAGAATTTGTTGGCGCTTTATAAATAATAATAACAATAAGCTAAAGTTGTTTTGTGACTATAGTATCCTTTTAACTGCGCAGCCCTATACACTGTGGCATATCAGTGTACGGCACAACTCCGCTTAATCCTAAATTTAGAAGGACAATCCTGGCTTGGGGATCCTGTCCTACCATCCACGTTTGTCCTGCATCCAAGATGTCTGCATCTGGGGACACAAAGGAAACTTTTTGCTCTGCATGGCATGTGTGCGCTCATGTGCTTCAGCATCTTGAGGCCATGACATCAAGGAAAAGTGCTATGGAGATGTATGATTTTTGTGCAGGCAAAGAGAGCATAATCATGCAGGAATATCCACAGATGTCCATGGTACTTTCTATGATAATACTCTGCAGACAATGAAAATATGTGCTTTGTATTTATCTTTTCCAGCTGTAAACCGCAAATTGAATTTGTGTGCCCAATGCTTTTAAACCCAAAATAGTGTATTAGGAATGGTAATTGTATTAATGTGCATTTTGTATTTCTCACTGCGAGAAATGCACGAACAGCCATTTTACTGCAGAAAACACTCTGAGGAGTAAACAGCAAACTATAATTACAAAGTTTATTATTATTTTATATCTGGAAGAAATGAAACAGCTAGCTGGCCCATTAAGCCATATCTCAGAATTAACTATTCCATAAATGTACATTAGCCTCTTATTAAAATTATATGAATTGTTTACATTTGCTTTTCCCCCCTCTAAACTAATATTAAATATTTACGTTTATGATAAATAAATAGATAATAGGGGTTGAAATGGCTAGAATATGTTGTGTTTGTCATATAAAAAAAAGATATGCTATAACTATTACAGGCACATGGGGAGCCCTGGAGGATTATGGGTAATTCTGGATCGAGCCAAGGCTTTAATCACACACAGGAAGCTCCTACAGGGTCTAGCAGGCTATTAACAGTGAAGGAGATAAGCACTTCTAAATTAAACAGAATATGCAATAATGGAAGTGTAAACATTAAATCTCCATTTACAGGAAGTGTTTAGGAAGACTGTGCAAGTCACATACAGGAAGATATGACTAGGTCTATATAAACAAAGTGATATGAACAGAGAGACTGCAGTGGCATGACATATATACCAAAATTGCTTCATTTAGCTAAAGTTGTTTTGGTGTCTAAAGTATCCCTTTAAATTTAGAGGGATTATAGCAGTTCAATGGTTAGGAGGTAACTGTCCACTTGATCAAGTTGTCTGCATAGCACAGGCATGTACATGTAGGAGGCTAATTACTCAAAAAGTGCCCATTTGAATGGGATGGGATACAAGACCATCGCCAAGCAGCTTAGTGAGAAGATGACAACAGTTGGTGCGATTATTCGCAAATGGAAGAAACACAAAATAACTGTTAGTCTCCCTCGGTCTGGTGCTCCAGGCAAGATCTCACCTTGTGGAGTTTCAATGACCATGAGAACGGTGAGGAAGTTTGCCAATGAACATCTGAATGATTCAGAGGAGAACTGGTTAGATGAGACCAAAATCGAGCTCTTTGGCATCAACTCAACTTGCTGTGTTTGGAGAAGAGGAATGCTGCCTATGACCCCAAAAACACAATCCCCACCGTCAAACATGGAGGTGGAAACATTTTGCTTTGGGAGTGTTTTTCTGCTAAAGGGACAGGACAACTGCACCACATCAAAGGGACGATGGACGGGGCTATGTCAAGTCTTGGGTGACAACCTCCTTCCCTCAGCCAGGGCATTGAAAATCATGTCATGGGTGGGTATTCCAGCATGACAATGACCCAAAACACACAGCTAAGGCAACAAAAGAGTGTCTCAAGAAGAAGAAAATTAAGGTCCTGCAGTGGCCTAGCCAGTCTCCAAACCTTAATCCCATAGAAAATCTGTAATGGGAGCTGAAGGTTCGCGTTGCCAAGCATCGAAACCTTAATGACTTGGAATGGTATCAAACTGGCATGCCCACTTTGGGAAGTGTGTGTTATTGGTGATGACATGCCCCCAAAATGTTCCCACCTCTCACATTGGCTGCTCTTTGAATGTCCAGGCTAAAGTTTTGTCCCAGTCTGGATCTGCTTAACTTTTACATGCGTTTCAGTAATCTTCTCCCTCAGTGTATAACGTACATGAACATCACCAACCAGATCTACTACATGTTTGTTTATATCTATCTCAATATTTATATCTATCTCAATTAATGACGTGGTGGTAAACAAATGTGTGATTTGTTGTAATGTAGAACATTACCTATAGCAGTAAATGCACACTTGACAGATTAATGTAATACCCCATCCATTATTGGGATTATTTGAAACCTAGGCACAGGCCCGGACTGGCCATCTGAAAAACCGGGCAAATACCCAGTAGGTCGTGATGGCAATGATCCAAGGCCAACAAGGAAGATCAGGGGATCTCCCCTGCCAACCCCTTTACAGCTTGTGCTGCATGACCTACGGCCAATATAGGGAGCTCTTTGGCCGGTGGGGAGATCTAAGATCTCACTCACCAGCCTGCACACTGATGCCCAGCACAGGCCCTGTGTGCATGGTCTACACCTGCCAAGGGGTGCAGACCAGATTCTTCATCCACTGGACCATCGGGGAAATTGTTCTTCCCTGGCTCCCCCTACCTTCAAGGCTCAACGTAAGAAAGAGAGATGGGGAGGAAACTACAGTTTTGTTTTGTTTTTTAAATAAAAATGTAATTTAAAAAGCCCCCCCCCCACCCAGAAGCCCCATGTTCCCAGCTCCCCCCCATCCAGCAGCCCCTGTCTTCCCCTCTCTCATCCAGCAGACCCTGTCTCCATCTCTCACACCCAGCAGACCCTGTCTCCCACTCTCACACCCAGCAGACCCTATCTCCACCTTTCATACCGCAGCCTTTGTGTCTCCCTCTCACACCCTGCAGTCCATGTCCCCCTCTCACACCCTTCAGCCCATCTACCCCTCTCACACCTTGCAGCCCCTGTCTCCCCCTCTCACCCAGCAGGCCCAAATCCCCCCACTTACCCAGCAGCCATACTTGCCCCCTCTCACCTAGCAGCGCCTGTCTCCCTCTCTCCCACCTAGCCGCCCCGTCTCCCTCTCTCCCACACAGCCGCCCCTGTCTCCCTCTCTCGCACACAGCAGACCTGTCTTCCCTTCTCCCAGCCAGCAGACCCTGTCTCCCCCTCTCACACCCAGCAGCCCCTGCCCCTGCCTTCCCCCTGCCCCCCAGAAAATACATGCTTGATTACTTAAATTAATCAACCTGGAGCTGGATACCCATGGGGGCAAGGAGCCCCCTGTCTATTTAATCAAAGATGTAAATACTCAAGTCTACTTACAGTCAAACCCACTCTCACTCCAAACAAGGGAGATACAGACACACAATGCCCAGGGAATATTTGCTCTTTTTTTCTGTACATTAACATTATACTCCATCATTTTACACACTAGATGGAACAGAAGAAATTGTAGATAAAAAAAAAACATTAAAACAGCTCACTGCAATAGCAATGATATAAGGCACTAGGGATTTGTTCTGAAAAGTGGTGCAAACATGGAAAAGTGGCAGGGTCACCAATGGAATATGACTGACACACACTGACCCATGCCGACACACACTGATCCATGCACACATATACAGACACACATTAACCCATGCAGACACACACTGACTCATACACACACTGACCCATACAGCTACACAATTTCCCATACAAACACTGACCCATACAGGCACACACTCACACATGCACACACATACAGACAGACACTGACCCATGCAGACACACACTGACCCATGCAGACACACACTAACCCATACAGACAAACTACAGACTGACATACACAAACACAAATTCTTCACAAATACACATTGTGATGTCCCATTGACCCACTTACCTTTCTTCATACTTGACTACTTTTTGTGTGTAACTGGCAGCTTCCCTGAGCCTGGTCACCTTCATTCCGTTTCAGTCCCACCCTGCTCTGCTCCGCCCACTTGTCCCCACGTACAGGGCTAGGAGCGAGAAATTGAAGCACCCATGCAATGAGTCAATGGAAGTCTTTGTCGGGGAAGCAGGCTGAAGTGGATGCCACCGGACCACTGTTAGGACACTAGTCAGTAGCCATGTAAGTGCTCCCTAGCGCCCGGTAACATGGCCGGCGGCACGATTTGTATAATTATTCAAACATAGAAGGGCGGCCAAACGAGCAGAGCAGTAAAGCTCCTGCCGGCACCCCCCTTTTAAGCAGCGCCATAGATCGCTGCGTAGGTGGCCTAAAGGAAGCGCCTGCCCTGGTTACAGATCGCAGAAACAGTGTGCATAGTATGCTAGATTGAGATAAATCATAAGTAAGTAAGTGGAAGCATATCAGCAAGTCCCTGGGTACCACAACTGGGGCTCTTGGCGACTTGGGAACCCTGAAGTGGTAGGGATGTGCATGGGCAAAAAATTTGGTTAGGATCGGCACTTCCACAATTTGGGACTTCAGCCCTTCGGTTCGGTTCGGCACTTCCGAAAATCAGGACTTCGGCAATTCAGGAATTTGGCAATTCCCTAACCCTAACCCTTATCCTTACCCCAACCTTCCTCTAACCCTAACCCTACTATGGTTAGATGAGGTTGGGGTAAGGGCTATGGGTAGGGTTAGAGAAAGGTTGGGATAAGGTTAGATTCCTGTCATCATTCCCTTAATTTTCCCTCCCTCTACTGTTTTGCCAATTTTCAGAAATCCAAAGCCCTTCGCCACTTCTGAAATTCGGCACTTCCGAAATTCGGCATTTTGGACATTCAGAAGCATCCGAAATTCTTCCGAATTTAAATTCGGACCGAAACGAATTGCACATGTCTTGTACTCAGCAAGGATGTTTTTGGCTTTAGAAGGTGATAATAAAGAGGACAAAAAATAGGATAGCAGCCGTCAGAGGTAGTGAGAAACTTAATTATCTGCTATGTCTTCTAAGACACCTCTAATCCTAAGGCTATGCTGTCGCTTAATGTCCTCAGTCGCTGCCACTTTGCCTTCCGTGATTAGGTTGGCTTGCTTGAGACACATGTTCCATGTTAGAGAAATATCTTCAAAGACCAGATTGTCATGAAGACATATAGACAATCCAAGCACAATAACCACTACAGCTACATATGGTGTGTCACTGCTGGAAGTTAAATCATTTTTGAACAGTTTGACTTCTAATCTCGGTCACTTTCCACCTCCACTACCATTGCCAGAAAGCCTGAGGTTTCTAAGCAGGAATTTCCACTAGGTCTCCTGAAAAGTCCTGAAAATCAGAGCTTAGCTCTTTGGTTGATCGCTCTCAACCAATGACCAAAGTCTTACATTGCAGGGCTTAGCGCAGGAGAATTAGTAGAGGTTCCTGCTTATGGTAATTGAAGTTCCTGCGATGGTAGTGAAGACAGGGAGCGGCATCTGGCAAACCACAGGTAGGAAGTGTAACTGTTCAAAAAGTCTTTGAACCTTTATAATGGTAGGAAGACGCAAGGGCACGCCTGGCACCATAACCAGTACAGCATTGCGCAAATAAACCTCAAAGTGTATTTTGTACCATATTAACTCTTTTTGTCCTTTAAATAAAAAAACAAACAAACAAAAAACATACCATAAGGATCGGGTATTGCTGTAACAATCTGGTGGAATAACTTCAAATGTTATCTCACATAAAAAAGATACATAGACTGAAAATCTCTCTAAATCACTTGTACATTAAAAATGTAACCCATTAGGATACTTTTTTATTAGATAATCAAGAATGTTTATAGTGTTTTTATAATCTAAATCTGTAAACTATAGCAATTTCACTGATAAACAATTATTTGTATAACACCCAGGGGCCTTTTCATTAATCCAAATGAGTAATATCTGTCATTCTAGTGATGTAAATAATATTAGCATTGCTTGGTTTTCACTAATGTGTATTTATATAATAATAATAATAATAACAAAGTATTTAACCAGGAAAGGTACATTCAGATTACTCTGGTTTATATAAGCAGACTTATTTAGCCCACATACTTTATATCTCTGTTTTAGTTAAATGAGTCAGTAAAAATGTGTGCACTCCAACTAAATGTACTGTGTATACCTGCATATTGGTTGATCCAATGTATACGTCAACCCTAAAAAATTTGAGTCATATTATGGGTGGAAGACTATATTCATATAAGTTTTCCCCAAACAATGTGCCTACATATACACCGGCATATTGTCAGGATTACAAGTTGATCCAGCACGCAGTACTGTGTCACTCCTAGGACTAAGGCTAACGTATAACCTGACCTTAGAATGGCCGGACTTAATGTCTCCAAGAATAGTCAAAATACTTGCCGAGGTCAGAGACACAGAATCAGATACAAAGATGAGGGAAAGCCAAAAGTCAAGGATACCAGATATCAGGGAAGTCAAAACAAAGCCAAAGTCAAATACCAGAAAATCAAGATCAGGAACACACTCTCAGATAATCATAGGCATGAAGCCACGACAGAGCACTGAGCAAGAGGAGAACTGGGCCTAAATTGGCTGTAACCTGCCAATCAAGATCCGACTGGCTGTAACCTGCCAATCAAGCAGGCCAACCCACCAAGAGCAGGACATGCAAAGAGCACTGTAAAGTGCTCTCTGCAGGGTCCTAGTTCTCTGGGCATTGTGTGACCTTGTCTAATAATGCTTGTCTAATGATGCCTCATGCTATGCTTTTTGAGAAAAGTTCCCTGGTGTACCCAAAAGTGAGACACCAGGCAGCAAACTCTGGACAGTGGGGTAGGACCCAGAAATCATAACTGTCCTGCCAAAAATGGAAATTTTGGGAGGTCTGATGTGTTTACAGTTTATGTTTGTTCCAGCCATTTTAACATCATATTCCTCTGGAAAGGAAATATCCATATTTACATATCACATGCTGATTAACTTATTGTTTTGATGTATGGGGGAAAAAGCCATTAGGAGGGGTGTCACGGAAAACGGCACTCATTGTATGTGTTTCCTTATTTGTACTTTGTTTCGTCTGATATCCCCCTGCATTCGAATGCAATCACTACCCTTATAATTGTTCCCTTGTGTTCTGTTATCTGTTCCGCTTTGTTTGGTTACCGAACAGACTATGTGTGGTCCTCGTAATCACTGACCACCCCTGGCTGTTAACCACAAATAATCAATCACTTCAGGTGCTTCCCTGGGTGGCCGCCATTCGCATATAGGAACACACATACAATCAGGATTGGCAGCCATCTTGTTTCCCGATTGCAGGCAGTGGTACATGGTCGTTGACTGCATGGATCTCTGGGTCGGCTACACAAGCTCGCGAACCCTGCTGAAACTTGTACCTCTGACGTTCGACTTCCCGACCAGCTAGGAGAACAGCGTTCGGGCATAAGAAATTACCGAACAAGGGAAGTATTCATTTATTAAAAGCCAGGGGAGGCGTTTGTCAGTGTACGCACAGGAACCCCCGAAAGTCGGCTGGCCATACTGACTAATTCTCTGGAACTGTTTTGGGCTTCCACCTCATGGCCTGTCGGTCAAAACTTTGAACCTAACTCTCGTTCTATGAAACCGATCTGAGCGCTTTTTGGATATGTTGTGCGCTCATATCAAGGTTATTCTAATATATAGTTTTTGTGGGGTTCCTGTACTGTTTCGTGTATTTTTATGATATGTAAAAAAAAAATTTGGCTCAAATCTTCTGCATTCAGCTGTTACAATTCCTCTTTGGTTTACTATATGCCATAATAATACTTAGCCGAATGTATCCTTGCTATTTATTCAAATGATTCTCATTGCTGCAGTAAGATTCATTTTAAAATAGGTCAAACAAATTTCAACTCAGTTGCTGCCGAATTACTGAATCTCCCTGCTATAATTTCCCATCAGCAACAAAAAAAAAAAAAGTAGATTTTGGGGAAATTTAGGTTTGCAGTATCCTTAGGGCGCCTGAGGGGGTTATTTACTAAATGTCAAATGGCAACCGAAAAGCAGCCGAATGCTGTGTGGTTGTCACATTTCTCTTATAAAAGGAACACTATAGGCATCTAAACAACTTTAGCTTGATGAAGCACAGTTTTAGTGTATAGATCATGCTTCTCAGATTTCACTGTTCAATTCACTGCCATTTAGGAGTTAAATCACTTTGTTTCTGTTTATGCAACCCTTGTCACACCTCCCCTGACTCTGATTGACACAGCCTTCATGAAAAAAAAAACTGGTTTCACTTTCAATCAGATGTAATTTACCTCAAACAATTGTATCTCTTTCTCTGTAAATTGAACTTTAAACACATAAAGGAGGCTCTTGGAGGGTCTAGCAAGCTATTAACATAGCAGGGTATAAGAAAATCTGAATTAAACAGAACTTGCAATAAAGGAAGGATAAACTTTAGAGGACTCTTTACAGGAAGTGTTTAGGAAGGCTGTGCAAGTCACATGCAGGAAGGTGTGACTAGGTTTCATAAACAAAGTGATATAACTTCTAAATGGCAGAGAATTGAGCAGCGAGACTGCAGGGGCATGATCTATACACCAAAACTGCTTCATTAAGCTAAAATTGTTTTGGTGACTATAGTGTCCCTTTAAGTGAAATTGATAGAGATAGCTTTAAAAAGACACTGTTAAAATGTTGCTTTTTGTGCTGTGGTTGCTAATAAGAGGGAGTCTATCCATTGTACAGAGCTATGGCATTTGCTGGCTCTATATAAATAATAAAATAATAATGTAATTCATAATAACAAGCAAATGCAGGATATGACTTCATTTAAAAAGTCAGAGGACACACTCTCCTAAAAAGGTGTTTGATGTATTTCTTCACAAAAAAAAAACTTATTTGGGCATTGTAGATTTTATAGCCCGGGGATTGTGTATCTTGAAACAGTAAAATACATAGTGCAGATATTTCCTTACATGGCAACGTTTCTAATACCGAAATGGCTTAATTTATAAAGCCATTATACTGGGTTCTGAGAATTTACTTTGCTAAACACTATTTACTGCAACTCAACGTTAAGCCCTGTGTTTGGTCAGTGAAAACATAGCCTTAATGTATTCAACAAAAAAGAACTCTATAAATAAAAAAGAGAAAAATTTGCCAATATGTGTAATTCTAGCCTTAGCGTCTAGACAAAGGGCTTCACAAATAATGTGCGCATTGATTTATTCATTCACAAGCAGAATGTGAACAAATGTCACCAAAGTTTTACAAATCCCAGCTCAATGCTACAAATGTTAATGTGTAGATAATTGGAATTCCTCTTCTTTCCTCAGAGACCCTTATAGTGTTCTGACAGAGCAAAGAGAGCTTTGTGAAACACGGCCCATTGTTCTGCATACCTGAGATCCAGCCTATATTTGCAAGTAAAGGGCAGGAAGAAGATAGATTTTCACTTTTTTGCATAACCAAGAACAAGTCCTTTTGTACTCTTCTTATAATACGTTCTTACCAGAAGGGAACCCTACTCCAAGGATAATTTGTTCTTTTTCTTGGTACATTGGTGCAGAGACTGTAAGCTTTTAGATTATATTAATTATTTCTGTCCTACCATATTCCATGCGCCTATTGCAAAGGTAGTGTTGCACTTAGAGAACCCAATAGAGTCTGCTACTATGCCTGGAGCACCATGTAAAGGAATCGCAGTCCCATAGAAGAATTCAAAATCAAATACCAAAGGCTTCACAACATAGAGCATGGAAGACTTCTCTATAAAACAATGTTTAATATACAACGTTTCGGTGTCAAGCCTTAAAGGGACACTATAGTCACCAGAACAACTACAGCTTAATGTAGTTATTCTGGTGAGCAGGGGTGTACCTAGTGCATTTGGCACCTGCGGTAGGTCCTATTTTTGGCACCCGGGGTAGGTCCTATTTTTGGCACCTCTCCTCCCACTACCCCCCAACTTTAAAATGTAAAAAACAACCACAATAAAAAAAAAAAAATGTATTTAGCACTAAGCAGTGTTTATACTTTTGAATGTAAGCATGTTTTTGTATGGAGTATGTTTGAGTATGCATTTTTATGTAGTGTGGTTTTTGAATACAGTGGTGTGGTTATATATTATGGTGGAGTCTGTATGTAGTGTTGACCTGAAATGCAGGGGTGTATTTGTGTGTAGTGTTGGCCAGATTCTTAGATGTATGCACATATACACATACACACACATATATACACACTGACACACATGTAGATACATAGACACACAGTCACACACAGATACACAAGCTGACACAGTTGTGACTCTAGGAACAATATATAGGGGGTGGGCACATAAGATACCACAGTCCAAACTGGGGGAGGGGAGGGGAATAAAACTTTCACTAGGGAATGGGGTAATGTGCTGCCGTTGGCTGCTTGAAGCCAGCATGTAGTGCACGTTGGCATCAGTCAACAAATTTGCATATAGTTCACATTAGCCAGCCATATTGCTTGTTGTGGGCTGGCTGACACCTCTTAACTTCAATCTTTGTTTATCAGATAACTCCCCTATTTGCTATCCTTATGTGGGATTGCCTTATTTTAGGACACCAAATAAGGGAGCTATCTGCTAAACAGCACCCTAATTTGGTACCTTTAAATATGGAAATCTCACAAAAGGGCACCAATTTAGGGAATTATCAACTAAACAGCTAAACGATCAATTATATTTTTTAAAGCCCTTTTCTTAATTTCAGTTGTTTAGTAGATAACTACCTTATTTGTTATCCTTATGTGAGATTGCAATATTTAAGGACACCAAATAAGGGAGCTATCTACCAAACACATACACATTTATATACACACACACACACAAACAAAGACATACACAAACACAATCACAGACCCACACACATACAATCACATACACACATAATTAGATATACACGCAAACATAGAAACATAGAAACATAGAATGTGACGGCAGATAAGAACCATTCGGCCCATCTAGTCTGCCCAATTTTCTAAATACTTTCATTAGTCCCTAGCCTTATCTTATAGTTAGGATAGCCTTATGCCTATCCCACGCATGCTTAAACTCCTTTACTGTGTTAACCTCTACCACTTCAGCTGGAAGGCTATTCCATGCATCCACTACCCTCTCAGTAAAGTAATACTTCCTGATATTATTTTTAAACCTTTGTCCCTCTAATTTAAGACTATGTCCTCTTGTTGTGGTAGTTTTTCTTCTTTTAAATATAGTCTCCTCCTTTACTGTGTTGATTCCCTTTATATATTTAAATGTTTCTATCATATCCCCCCTGTCTCGTCTTTCCTCCAAGCTATACATGTTAAGATCCTTTAACCTTTCCTGGTAAGTTTTATCCCGCAATCCATGAACCAGTTTAGTAGCCCTTCTCTGAACCCTCTCTAAGGTATCAATATCCTTCTGAAGATACGGTCTCCAGTACTGTGTACAATACTCCAAGTGAGGTCTCACCAGTGTTCTGTACAATGGCATGAGCACTTCCCTCTTTCTACTGCTAATACCTCTCCCTATACAACCAAGCATTCTGCTAGCATTTCCTGCTGCTCTATTACATTGTCTGCCTACCTTTAAGTCATCAGAAATAATCACCCCTAAATCCCTTTCCTCATATGTTGAGGTTAGGACTCTATCAAATATTCTGTACTCTGCCCTTGGGTTTTTACGTCCAAGATGCATTATCTTGCACTTATCCACATTAAATGTCAGTTGCCACAATTCTGACCATTTTTCTAGTTTACCTAAATCATTTGTCATTTGGCTTATCCCTCCTGGAACATCAACCCTGTTACATATCTTAGTATCATCAGCAAAAAGACATACCTTACCATCAAGACCTTCTGCAATATCACTAATAAAAATATTAAAGAGAATGGGTCCAAGTACAGATCCCTGAGGTACCCCACTGGTGACAAGTCCAAGCTTCGAATATATTCCATTAACTACAACCCTCTGTTGCCTGTTACTCAGCCACTGCCTTACCCATTCAACAATATTTGAATCCAAACTTAAAGATTGCAGTTTATTGATAAGCCTTCTATGTGCAACAGTGTCAAAAGCCTTACTGAAATCATCACATACATACACACATTTAATAATTAAGAGGTCCAACTCCTTACCTTGCTCTGGAAGGGCTGGAGTGGATCCTCAGTCCCTGGTGGTCAGTGGTTGCTGCTGGGATCTCTGTGCTCTTCCTTCACAGGTCCCTTGCGCACCCTGTAATTTGACGCCGATACCTGGATGATGTTATGTGCAGACTCACTGCAGGCCGAAGACAGTCAGACACAGTCAGATGTACACAGTTATACACCTATACTGTCAAATACAGCCACATGCATACAGTCCCAGACACATAGTCACTTGCACACAGTTACAGGCAGATAAACATACACAAACAGTTGCAGGCAGACAGTCAGACACACAGTTACAGACAGACAGTCACAGGCACACAGCTACAGGCAGACAGTCACACACAAACAGCTACAGGCACACAGTCAGACACACACAGTTACAGGCAGTCACGCACACAATTACAGGCAGACTGTAACACAGTTACAGGCAGCATCACACAGTCACACACACTCAGTGACATGTAGACAGTCAATGGCAGTCACACACACAGTTACAGGCAGACAGTCATACACAGGTACAGGCAGACAGTCACACACACAGTCACAGAATGTCAGTCACACACACAGTTACAGGCAGACCGTCACACACAGTCCCAGGTAAACCAGGCACAGGCGGACAATCACACACACTGTCACAGACAGTCACAGGCAGTCACAGACGCAATCACAGGTAGACAGTCACAGGCAGAGATTCACACACAGGCACAGGCATACAGTCACAAGCAGACAGTCGCAGTCACAGGTAGACAGTCACAGGCAGACATTCACAGGCACAGTCAGACAGTCACAAGCAGACAGTTACAGACGCAGTCACAGGTACACAGTCACAGGTAGACATTCACACACACAGACACAGGCAGACAGTTTTACACACACACAGCACACTCCACACACTCTCACATACAGGTGGAGGAGTGGAGTCAGTGAAGTTGTTGGTGGAGTTGTTGGGAAGGCAGTGACTCTTTCCTGCTTCCCCTCGGTGTGCTGCAGTAATAGCAGCAAAAGAAGGCTGCCTGTAGCTCCCCCTGCATCCGGTTTGGCTCCGCCTCCACGGCCGAGTTGGCTCATTCCCCAACTCTCCGTGCAGTGCTACTGTGCTACTGTGCTGCTGCATTCCCAGCCCCCGGGTGTGTGAGCTGTGTGACTGCTCACAGAGCCCCAAGCCTGGCCATCCCTGGTGGCACCCCCCTACATGGTGGCACCAGGGGCGGACTGACCCCCCCTTAGTACGCCACTGCTGGTGAGTATAATCATTGTATGCAGGCATTTTCATGCAAACCCTGCCCCCTAGGGACCCCCTCAAGTGACCACTCCTCAGATGGCCACTGGAGGTGCTGTCTGGTTCAGTGCTGCACAGTAGGCAGCTCTGCTGTTCAGCATCCCCACGCTCTGTATGGGGATGCGGAATTTTCCTCATAAAGATGCACTGATTCAATGCATCTCTATGAGGAGGGGCTGATTGTCCAAAACGGTGTTTGGCCCTGCCCCCTTGCTGATTTTAGCCAATTCGTGGAAGATTATGGAGGGGTCATATTATCGTAAAGATAGATGCCCAGATGTTGTAAATTGCAACTTCCATGATGCTTTGCTTCGTAAGGGATGTGCCATCATTCTTACCATGTGGTCTCAAATTACTGAAAAGCTTTTTACCTCGACAAGTGGCTTCTACCATGGATCCAAGAGAGTGCACTTGGGGTGAAGGTAGTGGAAGGTGATCTTCGTCAGGTGCCTAACCTTTAATATATATATATATATATATATATATATTTATTTATTTATTATTATTTATTTTTTTTTAAGTATGATTTATATGAATAATCGGGTCAGTGTGTGGGCAAGTTGCAAGTTGCAAGTTGACACCTTAAAGCCTCCCCTCCTCTTCACGATTTGCATACTTTTTAGAGTTGGAAGGTATGTACTTACTAAGCTATTTTAGTGAGTAAGTGTTGGTAGGTAAAAAATACAGACAATACTGGAAACAATACAAAGAGTAAAAATATATATATAAAACAAAGATACACCCCAGTAAGTAGAACAATATAAAAATGAGTAATATTACCCTTTTCAGTTAAAATTGTAAGATTGCAAAAAGATTCCTCCTATCTTCGTCATGAATACATAAAATATACAATCTATAAAACGGAAAAATGTAATGCTGTAATATTATAAAATTCTATGAAGGCTCTGGTGATAATATTGCACTCACAAAAATTGAATTGATTGCAGGCACATTCCGAAGCAGGATCTCCTTCGGAAGGAATTCCATCCACAATCCTGAATCAGAATTTACAACATTGTGATATGCAAGACTAAGATTTCCATCCTGTGAGTGCATTTGTAATAAAAGGTGTTTTAAATTTCAACCTGGTACACTATGTTTGTTTTTCTCCCTCTCTCTTATATATACTAATGAGATAGGAAGATAAGAACAGTGGGCTACATCTCCAAAAGATACCTTTATGTGCCTGCAATCAATTAAATTTTCTTAGTGCAATATTATCAACAGCGCTTTCATAGAATTTTATAATATTACAGTATTACATTTTTTATAGCTTTTATACTGGAAACAAGCCTTCAAGAAACACTATAATCACAAAAACAACTGGTCCAAAATCATGCCTCTGAAGTTTCACTGCTCAATTCACTGCCATTTAGGAATTAAATCAATTTGTTTTTGTATGTTCAGCCCTAGTCACATCTCCCCTGGCTGTGACTGACACAGGCTGCACGGAACCAAATGGGTTCATTTTCAATCACATGTAACTTACTTTTAAAGTTTTCTCTTGCTCTGTAAGTTTAACTTTAATTACACACAGGATGATCTTGCAAAGTCTAGCAAGCTATTAACAGTGCAGGAGATAAATGCTAAATTAAACAGAATTTGCAATAAATATTAGATTAGTCTAAACAGGGAGTGTTTAGGAAGGCTGTCTAAGTCACATGCAGGGAGGTGTGACTAGAGCTGCATAAACAAAGTGAATTAACAACTAAATGGCAGAGGGGTATGCTCTATACAGAAAAATGGCTTCATTAAGCTTGAGTTCTTTTGGTGACTATAGTGTCCCTTTAATTTAAGTAAAGTAAACGCCAAGTGAATTTCAAATTTTAGAACAAAGGCAGGAGGGAACTTAGGACCTTTACAAAAGTGTCAGTTTTCCTAAAATAAACAGTTTAGGGGACACTGAATTTCTTTCAGTATTTGGATTGTTCCTTTTACATCATAAAAAGGATTAGACACAGCCATCTTAAAATAGCTTATATTTAAAGGAACACTATAGGGTCAGGAACACAAACATGTATTCCTGACCCTATAGTGTTAAATACACCATCTAGCCCCCTCCTGCTCCCTCTTTGCCTCCCTAAATATAGTAAAATCTTACTTGTATTCTAGTCTGCAGCCTCTGCCCCTGAGCTGCCTGCTGTCTGCTGACATAATCAGAAGTGGTGGTCTGAGCCAATCACAAAGCTTTTCCATAGGATTGGCTGAGACTGTCAAGGAGGCAGATCAAGGGTAGAGCCAGCACAAGTCAAACAGCCCTGGCCAATCAGCATCTCCTCATAGAGATGAATTAATCTCTAATTAATTAATCTCTCTGAGGGAAGTTTAGTGTCTGCATGCAGAGGGTGTAGACACTGAATGGCAGTACTGCACAGTATGCAGCAATGCCCCGGGAAGCACCTCTAGCAGCCATCTGAGGAGTGGCCACTGGAGTCACACTAGGCTGTATTTTCTCTAAAAATACTGTGTTTACTGCAAAAAACCTTAAAGGAATGATTCTACTCTCCAGAACAAAAACAATACGCTGTAGTTGTTCTGGTGACTATACAGGGAGTGCAGAATTATTAGGCAAATGAGTATTTTGACCACATCATCCTCTTTATGCATGTTGTCTTACTCCAAGCTATATAGGCTCGAAAGCCTACTACCAATTAAGCATATTAGGTGATGTGCATCTCTGTAATGAGAAGGGGTGTGGTCTAATGACATCAACACCCTATATCAGGTGTGCATAATTATTAGGCAACTTCCTTTCCTTTGGCAAAATGGGTCAAAAGAAGGACTTGACAGGCTCAGAAAAGTCAAAAATAGTGAGATATCTTGCAGAGGGATGCAGCACTCTTAAAATTGCAAAGCTTCTGAAGTGTGATCATCGAACAATCAAGCGTTTCATTCAAAATAGTCAACAGGGTCGCAAGAAGCGTGTGGAAAAACCAAGGCGCAAAATAACTGCCCATGAACTGAGAAAAGTCAAGCGTGCAGCTGCCACGATGCCACTTGCCACCAGTTTGGCCATATTTCAGAGCTGCAACATCACTGGAGTGCCCAAAAGCACAAGGTGTGCAATACTCAGAGACATGGCCAAGGTAAGAAAGGCTGAAAGACGACCACCACTGAACAAGACACACAAGCTGAAACGTCAAGACTGGGCCAAGAAATATCTCAAGACTGATTTTTCTAAGGTTTTATGGACTGATGAAATGAGAGTGAGTCTTGATGGGCCAGATGGATGGGCCCGTGGCTGGATTGGTAAAGGGCAGAGAGCTCCAGTCCGACTCAGACGCCAGCAAGGTGGAGGTGGAGTACTGGTTTGGGCTGGTATCATCAAAGATGAGCTTGTGGGGCCTTTTCGGGTTGAGGATGGAGTCAAGCTCAACTCCCAGTCCTACTGCCAGTTCCTGGAAGACACCTTCTTCAAGCAGTGGTATAGGAAGAAGTCTGCATCCTTCAAGAAAAACATGATTTTCATGCAGGACAATGCTCCATCACACGCGTCCAAGTACTCCACAGCGTGGCTGGCAAGAAAGGGTATAAAAGAAGAAAATCTAATGACATGGCCTCCTTGTTCACCTGATCTGAACCCCATTGAGAACCTGTGGTCCATCATCAAATGTGAGATTTACAAGGAGGGAAAACAGTACACCTCTCTGAACAGTGTCTGGGAGGCTGTGGTTGCTGCTGCACGCAATGTTGATGGTGAACAGATCAAAACACTGACAGAATCCATGGATGGCAGGCTTTTGAGTGTCCTTGCAAAGAAAGGTGGCTATATTGGTCACTGATTTGTTTTTGTTTTGTTTTTGAATGTCAGAAATGTATATTTGTGAATGTTGAGATGTTATATTGGTTTCACTGGTAATAATAAATAATTGAAATGGGTATATATTTGTTTTTTGTTAAGTTGCCTAATAATTATGCACAGTAATAGTCACCTGCACACACAGATATCCCCCTAACATAGCTATAACTAAAAACAAACTAAAAACTACTTCCAAAAATATTCAGCTTTGATATTAATGAGTTTTTTGGGTTCATTGAGAACATGGTTGTTGTTCAATAATAAAATTAATCCTCAAAAATACAACTTGCCTAATAATTCTGCACTCCCTGTAGTGTCCCTTTAAATCTTACATGTGCCTTAAAATGCACTGAACAATTTCTCTTTTTTTAAAGCAAATTTAAACAAGCATTGAACTACCCCTTTGGACTAGATCTTAAGTACCATAGTTTTAAAAACGCTGTGCAGACAACTGTAGAAAAATGTGGGAACATTCTGGAGGAATCCTTTTCTGATTTTCATCTATAATCATTCTTGCACAGAAAAGCATTTCTTAAAAAATATATTACAATTAATTGTAACCCTTTCCCTTCTTGGGGGTTCCTGCTATGCAACGGAAATGAGTTTAGAGCAACTTGTTGCTATCCTTCCGGCAATAAAGATATTTCATTTGGCATTACATTGCATTTTGTGTGATTTGGCATTACAAATATGCACTCTTTCCGTAGAAAGATTGGCCCTGAAGATAGATTTGTCTTCACAACCCGCAGACGCTCAGATAATTACCTATAAATCAACCAATGCAATTATTCCAAAGCAAGAAAGAAAATCATATTGTATTTGGTATTATCACTTATAGTCAATAAGCCAAACCATTGTGTAGAATATGACATACACAGGAAGGAAAATACATTATAAATCTATTTACTATTTACATAAATCATTACTTAATCAGTAGATGCTTTCAGTATAATAAATACTGAAAGAATTGAAATATCACTCATCTGTTTGCTGAAGAGAGTTGAAAGTGCAGAAAACAAGAGTTAGTTCTGGTTCAAAGGGATACTATAGTCACCAGAACAGCTCAATGTAGTTGTTCTGGTGTGAATAGTATGTCTGTGTAGGCTTTTATATGTGAAAACTGCCTTTTCAGAGAAAACAGAGAAAAGGCATTGCTTACATTACTGCCTAAGAACACTGCTAGTGACAGTCATTTAGAAGGCCGCTTAAGGTGCTTCATGTATCAGTGCTGCACAGTGTGTAACACTGACTTTCAGCGTCTCCACACCCTGCATGGAGGTGCTGAACATTCCTCATAGAGATGCATTGATTCAATGAATCTGTATGAGGAGATGCTGATTGGCACAGAGCAGCGTTTTTCCACGCAGCCTCCCAATGCTTTCCTATGGGAAAGTATCGGATTGGCTGAGATCGTCAATTTTGCTGATCTCAGTCAAGGGGGAAGAGCGTGTCTGGAATAAGTATGTATTCCTGACACTACATTGTTTCTTTAATCAATAATTGTGTGTGGAAAAGGTTTTTATGTGCTATTAGTGCAAGCTTATAGCTCTGTTAATCAAGTAGCACTGTAGCGTTACAAATACATACATGTATTTCTAACGATAAATGTGTTCCTTTTCTATTTTAGTAGCTCCCCCCATATTAATAGGAAAATAAAGTTATTTTACTTACCCTCAATCACATGGTGAGTCGATCTTGCTTCAGCCGCTGCTTCTCCCCTGCCTGATGGTTTCAGCCAATCCAATTTTAATTGGAGCACTGCGCCAATCAGCATTTCCTTATAAAAATGCATTATACTAGTACATATCGATGGGGCGTCTTCATACAGATCGCCAGGACACTGAACGTCACAGAAAAGGCATTGTCTACATTTGCCAGACTGGTGGAAGACACTCTTTATACCGAAACCATTACAGTAAGCTGCAGTGGTTCTGGTGTTAAAAGGCTCCCTTTAAGCAGCAGAAAGAAACCCAGTGGCCAGAATGGAAATGTGATATAAATGTAACAGTTTGCATAACACTGATCAGCACTTGGGCTATAATATAATATTAAATGACCACTATAGTCACCCAGACCACTTCAGCTCAATTAAGTGGTCTGGGTGCCAGGTTCCCCAGGTTTTAACCCTTCAGATGTAAACAAAGCAGTTTCAGAGAAACTGCTATGTTTACATTGCAGGGTTAATCCAGCCTCTAGTGGCTGTCTTCCTGACAGCCGCTAGAGGCGCTTCTGCGACGCTGAATGCGAAAATCATTCAGCGTGCAGAATGTCCATAGGAAAGCATTGAGAAACGCTTTCCTATGGGCAGTTTTAATGCACGCGCGGCTCTGGCCATGGATGCGTATTTCGCTCCACTCGGGAGCTGACGTCGGAGTGGGAGGAGAGGTCACCAGCGCCGGGCTCCCCGGCGCTGGATTCAAGTAAGTAGCTGAAGGGGTTTTAACCCCTTCATCTCATGGGTTGGGGGGACTTAAGGGTTATATAGTGTCAGGAAAACGAGTTATATATATATATATATATATATATATATATATATATAACTGTGTACCATGTAAGACATCGGTGGCTTCACCTGCATCAATTCTCAGAGTTTCATCTGTATACTTTAACAGTAATGGGAGCACTCATTGAGCATGGATTGTAGGTTTTGCAATGCTAGATCATTCATTTCAGTTCCTGCTTCACCAAGAAAAAAAGTGTATGAGGTATAGATCACAGGATAAATAGAGAGATGGGAGAACACGCTGCCTCTGCTCTGTCAACGTGTTTAATCATAGTCATTATCCGCACAGGCAAAAAGGAAGTAAAATGGTAACATTGTATGCCAGTCTGTGAGGGTTTCTCAACCATATCCCATGTTATTGCACACATCTGAGTATATTGTGGATTAATAATCATGACTGCTCCACTTTCCTCATCTACTGATGATGAATTCTTATTGTGAAGGGACCAGATATTGAATGAGATAGGAAAGATTCAGGGAGCGGTGAACAGGTAGGTAGTTAATTTAAGAGTTGGCAGATTCTCCTGCATAAAGGATAAGGCACTGCTCATGGATTAAACACTATTATGGCAAAGGAGGGAGTTATCAAAGGACAGTAGTCAAAGTGAATGTGTTATTTTCTCTTAGTAAATCCATTTAATCTTTCATAGCACTAAGCTGGGATTGTAATAAATGTTCGTTAATGCATATTTATTACTTTTGAATCTGAAAGGTCTCTCAGATACTGGGGTACTTTCATATTTCTTTTGGGGTAACATGCACCATGATCAATCTTGGTTTACCATTCTCCTCAATTTCTGAGGTTTGGATCTCTTCTGTAAACTTCATCTTGCAGATCAGTTTGTGTTTCATTGTAATATATGTCACAAGCTTGTGTTTGAGAACTTTTAGACACTAGATAAGAATGACTGTTCTTGTCATATCCAACAAAGATTCCTCTCTCACACTTTGAATCTAACTTATTGCTGTCATATTTATACATAAAACATTTTGACCCAAGAATCTTATTTTTCGAAAGGTTAAAAGATAGCATGGAGTTTTTTTAGACCGCTATTTTGGATCTGAGCAGCAGTCATTACTGCGTATGTTCATATGTCCTCAGGTAATTTGCTTTTGAACAGCAGACATTTTGCCATATCAAATAATGTTCTCCAATTTAATTTAGAAGTTTTATTTTGATGGGGTGAGTAAGGTGCTGAGGTCTCATGTATTATACCTTGTTTATTTAATGAGATCTTCTGCACCCTATCACTTTATATTTAGATATTTGGCTGTGTTGGTAATGATTTTTTCAGTCACTTACACTGCATCACTTTTGCTTTTCAGGAAGTATACAAATACTGCTGAATAGTCTTCAGTGAATGTCATGGCATTAAATTGCTACTCCAGCACTATAGTGTTTGTATTCCTTACACTATAGTGTTCCTTTAAATGCAAATTTCACATTTTAAATTTTACTTATTAAGGGAAGCACCCAGACCACCTCAGCTCATTGGAGTGGTCTGGGTGCTTAGTCCCAGGTTTCTTAACCCTGCAAAGCTAATTATTGCAGTTTTTAAGAAACTGCAGCAATTACGTTTCAGGGTTAACTCCACCTCTAGTGGCTTTCTACCACACAGTGCAATGCACAGGGACGTCCAGCTCACCCAAAACCCCATAGGAAAGCATTATATAATGCTTTGATATGGGGAAATCCTAATGCGAGCATTGCCATTGCTGCGCATGCGCATTAGGTCTTCCCTGCTGGCGATGGGAGGAAAGGCGGACCGGTGGACATCAGCGTTGGACTCAGGTAAGTGACAGAAAAAGTTTTTACCCCCTTCTACACAACGGGGAGAGGGGAGCTGTAGTGCCAGGAAAACTAGTTTGCTTTCCTGGCACTATAGTTTCCCTTTGACTCTAAAATTTAATATTAATTCCATCTAATTTGTAACTTTGCTGTGTCATCATAATCACAGTGGCCTAGAATTCCATGCCAAGTTTGAATATTATACCATGCAGGTAGCAATAATCATTTTCAGCCAGGGCCAGACTGGGAACTAACAGCATCCCTGGAATTAATTTGTATACCAGCCCAATTATGCATCGGTCCAGCATAGTGTACAAATATACAGGTGCAAAAATAACTTGAAATGTAAAATAATTTATTCAACATGAAGAATGGCACTCATAGGGCTTCAAAATAAACAAAATTACTCATTTGTTTTAAGCAGACATGCTTTCTTCATGTATACCTAGGAACAAGACTGGGCTGCGAAATGCTCCTAACAAATTTATCTGGGCGTATTATGCATATATTCATGTATATGAATATGTGTAAATACTATAGGCATAATAATACACACATTAATATATATAGATTTATTATGGGTACATAATACTCTCAGAAATCACATAAATTACAACTTCTATCTGTACACTGTGGATTGGGTGAGAAACCTATTTAATAAGAGGTCTTTGTCTCACATGTCATTCACTTCTTCCGCATGGACTCCTGTGCTGAAGAAAGGTTTGAGTTACAGGGAGAGCAGGCGATGTATATCCTACTCTTCGAGCACAGCAAACACAGCCCATGAGCTTTGATTGCTATGGGGCCTCCATGGCCATTGCTGCTTGGCCATTCAAGTTAGGAAGTATAGATTCAGATGTCAGCATTCTGATTAGAGGAGGCTGATGAGCCATTCACCAAGCTCAGAAGAACAGCACCAGCCCAGGACAAGAGCTGCCCACTGGGAAATTTCCATATTTATTCCAGTTGGCCAGCCTGGCCCTGTTTTCAAAATTAGTATTTAGATAGTAAAGTGTGTTGTAGTTTTGAATTATGTACTCGGTTCCATTTGTGCTAATGAGTTCACTTCTGCCTTGTCTAAAGTTAACTGATGCCTAATTATTTATTACTGCCTCTACAGAGAAAATGTCTTATGGGCGTGAAGGTATATACAATTGCTTTCTTTAAGGTTGCTAACATTCGAGTTCCTTTTCTCGATTTCCATGAAGTGTTTAAAGGTGTTATTGAAGCATTTGAAATGGTTCAATGTTAGGAATTATGGGGAATGTTGCCCCTGTGTCGACCATTAGCCATTTTGTTATTAACACGTGAAGTTGGTTATCTTCAAACATATGAGTGGCTGTTATCATTGTTATCTGCTGCTTTTTTAACATTATCTATTTTATTATTATTATTATCTCTACGCTTTGCACTACTGCAGTAATCACACCACAGTGACTTGACGCCATTTTGATTACCGTAGCATGCTCTATTTTTCTGTCCTCTTTGGGTGCAATTCTAACAAGTAATGTTAGAACCTTGTTTCATTCTGAATGCAGAAGTCACGTTAATCACTTTTAACACTCAATCATTATTTGAATTAGCACAGTACTTTTCGGTATCTTCAAAACTTCTTAATTGCACCTTAAACTCTAGACTCTATCACCTTGTGTAATTTGAACTGCAAATGTCTTAAATGATTTGGGCAAATCCTTTAGGATCATTGTAATTAACAATCTGTCACTTAGTGTTTTTCCCACATTTCTCAATGCTGTATTGTCTGCCTCTGTGCTAATAAGTCCGTTAACTCTCTAATTTTTGCCTTTTTGAAGGCAGGTTAATATAATGTAGGCTTTCCCTTGCCTGCATAGTAAACTCCTAATATTCGAAGAGCTTTTGTTCTGTCACCAGTTGCCTCCCTCATTATTAAAAACAGACTTGGCTAAAAATTGTGTGTGTGTGTTGGGATTGACAGAGTCGCTTTAAACAGTTTGACTACTTGCTCTAGGAGGGCACCAGTAAACACATGACACCATAACCAGTAGTGGTTAAATGGTTTGGAGTGCATGTATGTTTTCATTTGGAGAAACATCTACAAATTTTTCTTTTTAAATATATATTTTCTTGTATTTAAGCAATAGAGTGTCCCTTTAAATGACAATGCATGTGTCATCATAACAACCTGGCCTTAAAGGGACATTATAGTCACAGATACAGCTTAATGTATTGGTTCTGGTGTCTATAGTTTTAGAGAAAAGGCAGTGTATACATTGCTGCCTAGTAACACCTCTAGTGGCAGTCACTCAGACGGCCACTACAGGTGTTTCCTGTGTCAGTGCTGCACAATGTGCAGTACTGGTGTTCAACGTCTCCATGTTCTGCATGGAGACACTGTACATTCCCCATAGAGATGCATTGCTTCAATGCATTTCTATGAGGAAATGCTGATTACTACTGCGCAGTGGCCTCTTAATGCTTTGCTATGGCTTAGCATTGGATTGGCTGAGATCATCAGAATCGATTACCTTAGTCACTGTGACAGCACAACCTGCAGCAGGACTGGTGCGGCATGGGAAAAAAGGTGAGTAAAATCACCTTTTCAGAGCGATCTAAGGGGGATGGGGGAGGCAGGGACTTGAACAGCCACACATATCTTGGGAGGCATGCAAGAGGGTACTGCCATGACAGTTTTGTCATCTCTACTACTGATATGTTTTTACCTTTTCACAAGTAACCAGACATCTGTTATTAATCGACAGACACACTTACATCGCTGCTGTTGTTGCATCAGGCAGCCTAGCCAAGTGTTTGTCCCACAGGGAACACATGGAATTAAAGTGATATCATGCTACAGCTACTACTGCAAGCAAGGTTCTTCAGCACAGATTATTGACCTGGTACTGCCATGCTGAAAAGCACCATTTTGTCCCCTTTACCTAATACCAAAATATGTCCTTTGTGCCTACCTTCTAATACCACTAAGTAAGGCCTGCTCAGCTAGTCAGCAGTGTAATCGCTGAACTGAAATCTGTTCATCCATATAAAATCATACTTGACAACAGTCCAAAAAAGGCAGACGGTCCTTGTCTCACGTACTGGGTGTCTCCTCTGGGAACACACACTAAGTTTCATTATCAAAGAATATAGGTTTTTCTTTATAGTTGTAGCGTGTTGATAATCCACTTGCAATATTTTGTCCAGAATGCCTAAACAGGTAAAAAAACAAACAAAAAAAACCCCCTATTTATTGTTTCATTTTTGTAGTCATCGATCAGCTCATCAAAATTCAGTGAATATATAAAAAAAAAATTCCGAAAAAGAAAAGAGGTGTGAGGATTGGGCTAGTATATGTGACGTATTTATTTAGAAAATTGTCAATAATGCCCTTTTTAAATATCAGTTGGTTTAGTTGAGAACATTTACTACCAAAGAAAATTAGTTTATATTTCTGGTGCTTGTTAGAAAAAAAACCCAATAAGTTCATGTATTTTTTTTTTTTTTTTATTGCAATGCGCTTCTGTCACTGAATGTGTTAAATTTTGATTACTAGGCGTAATCTGAAGAAGTAACCAGCAGTGCCAACTATGCCATCAAAATGGTTAATTTACCACCGCTTCCCTGTGTAGTTTAACAATAGGCACACTCTGATAGCTGTCAGCTTCTGTTTGAATAAAGTTTATATTGTGCAAAACCTAGACTTCAGCATTGTAGCTGAATGCCTCTGATCCATCCCAAATACCCTACCATCAGGGATATTTAAAATGCTTGTTTACATTAGTGGATTATATGCTGTAATAAGCTTTGTCTTGATCCCTTTTTGTACTGTGTCTAAGCGCATTGCCCGACCGCTGAGTAAATGAACTTACAAATAAAGAAGGTTTTGAGTTTAATAAAAAAAATGTCTTATGCTTTAGGGCTGAGAGGTTTTGGAGAATTAATGTGCCCATGGGTTATCAGCGGTTTTGTGCCTCTCTTCGTCTTCAGCCCCTATCATTTTATTCTGCTTTCACCACTTTTCTTATGTCTTCTGGGAGACGAGCGACGGTTGCTATGGACAACCCAGAGTTCCTTAGCAACAAAGCAACAAAAAGCCTGTAAATATGATGGGGTAATTTACACAAGTTACATTCTTTGTTTGTTTACATTACTCAACTTAACATGGTCTAGATGACATGTAATTAAAAATAAATATATATATATATATATATATATATGTACTAAATTTTGCTACTGATCAAATACATTTATGCTGTGTCTTTTATACTTATTTATATACATACACACAAAGGTTATTTTTTGTTTATAAGATCCACATTGCTTATTGAAATATTAACTGATGAGTGATAAACTATTAAACAGAAGCTTGTAACAATTGAAAAAAAACATTCTAGATTGCAGAAATTCTATCACAATGTTGGTTTATCAAGGAAAAAATATATATTTTGTTTTGCATTTAGAACAAATTAATAGATTTCATTAGAATCCATTTAACCTTTTTTTTTTTTTATTTACATACTAGCTGACTGTTGTTCCCAAGCAAGATTATACAAGTGAAATTATCTCCAAAAATTTATATACCTCTTTTTAAAAAACAATTTTATTAAATGTCATCAACATTAAATGTAAAAAAAACTAGAATAGAAAATTTGATGACAGTTGTCCTTTGAAAGTTAGTATCTGTTTTATTTCATATCTATTTAAAGTATTTTTCTCCACATTTTTTATGCATTATGCCTGTTGTAACCCTTTCTTTTAGAATAAAATTTATATGGTTTATATGCCAATACTTTGTCACATGATTTTCTAAATTTTAAATGTCAATCTGCACCATAATAATTTGACTCTCATATTAAAAGAGTGGTGACTAAATAAATGTAGTTTATTTCAGATATGCATTGAGTCAATTCATATATATGATGACGTTGAGTGTGGAGAAGCTGAATGTCGATCCTGTCATATTTGCAGGACTATGTCCAGGAAGTCCTTCTAGCGGCTTTCAGGAAAGGCAGTGTTTACACTGCTGTGCCTATATAGACAGGCTTTTTGCCGAGAACTTTTTTTCCCTGGTGTGAATAATGGTGTATATAGTGTCCCATTAAAGCAGGTGTAGGCAATCTCCACATAATGTGGAGTCTGGCATTCTTAATGTTAGACTCACATGCCTATTCTGTGGGTGGACCTGCCTACTTTGTGGTCTGGCTAGTCCATTATGGGGATTGACAGTGCTGCATGTTGGGTCATTGCGTCACTGGTGATGTCACGTGAGAATGTCCCCCATCTTGTGTACCCTGTTGCAAAATTCGCAGATATGCATCAGAGGAAATGTAGTCCACAACATGTGGAGTGCTGAAGGTTGCCTAATGATGATAGTGAAGTTATTTTGAGTCTCATTGGTCAATTTTCTGCCATCATTACTTTTTAGATTCTGTTAAGCAGCTTTAGTCAGACCTCCCCTGGCTGTGACAAATACATTCTCCATGAAAACATTTTTTAATTTTCAAGTCATCTTATAGCATGGTGTGTTTACTTTAGAAGTTCTTATCTGTGGCTCTGTTGCTGACCTTTGATCACACACAGGAGGATGTTTAGGGCTCTAACAAGCTATCAACAGAGTAGGAGATAAGAAATTATAAATTAAACACAATGTGCAATTATGGAACTTTAATGGACATTTTAAATCTTTTTCGGGATGCTTTAAGGGAAACTGTTTGTATCTCAGCCAGTGTGGCTAGGGGGGCATAAAAGTGATTTACTTATTAAATGGCATAATATTAAACAGTGAAATTGCAGGGGCATGACCTGTTGACCAGAATCACTCCAACAAGCCAGTTATATTGGTGATTAGAGTGTCTCATTAATCACTAAAGTGTGATTTTTTTTTTAGGAATTAAAGTGACTTTTACATTTTAGGACTAGGCCATAGTAGCCGAATTGGAAAGTTAGTTATTGTTTCAGTGGACTAATATTGAAAATTCACTTATAATTTCCAACTATTCACATTTTAGAGAATTAAATTTTAATACTTAATACATTTTTCTTTTACATTATTCCTTTTTTATGAGTGCTGTATTTATTGCATAGAAAAAAAATCTCCTGTGCATACCTATAAAATAATAATGGCTAGGGGAACCGGTTTGACAAAATAACTTTGGGATAGAAAAAAAGAAAAACATGTGGCTTTTTTCAAAACGTCTATTAATATAAATAAGTTGCAAGTGAATGCTTAACATTTTTCAATGGCTTTCTAGAACTTGAATTTATTCCTCCCTATTTATGGATGCATTGCTACTACATACTAATACAGTGCACTTAATTTCTTTTGCTATTTGAGACATTTTAATGGGAAATATTCAGATTTATAAAACGCATATCTCATGGTTGAAGGGAAATATAAAATTTTGAGGCTTCTGCGTTAGTGTAAGCATTGTAATATTTATTAACACATTCCTTCCATGTTGACTCGCTGATAGTAAGATAAAGTGGCACTGTCACGTGAAATCATTATGAAATATTCACATAGACTGCTCTGGAATATCACTGACATGCTATCAGAATGAAAATATATGGGACTAATTTGTTCTATTTAAGCTCTGTGTCATGCTTCTGATAAGGTCAGATATGAGACTTAAACTAAGGTTGACTTCAGGCTCTTCCTTTTGTTTAAAGGACCACTATAGTGCCAGGAAAACAAACTCGTTTTCCTGGCACTATAGTGCCCTGAAGGTGCCCCCACCCTCAGGGTCCCCCTCCCGCCGAGCTGAAGTTGGAGGAAGGGGGTTAAACACTTACCTTTCTCCAGCGCCGGGCTCCCTCATCGCTGGGGACTCTCCTCCTCCTTTGGACGTCATCGGCTGAATGCGCATGCGTGGCAAGAGCCGCGTGCGCATTCAGTCAGTCCATAGGAAAGCATTCTCAATGCTTTTTCCTATGGACACTGGTGTCTTCTCACTGTGAAAACACAGTGAGAAGCCCAGAAGCGCCTCTAGCGGCTGTCAATGAGGCTGGATTAACCTATATGTAAACATAGCAGTTTCAGAGAAACTGCTATGTTTACAGTAGGCAGGGTTAATTCTAGAGGGACCTGGCACCCAGACCACTTCATTAAGCTGAAGTGGTCTGGGTGCCTATAGTGGTCCTTTAACTTAGACATGATTTGTATTGAAAACAATAAGAATAGCAGGACTATCAGGAAGTGAAAAATAATAGAGAAAGGGGGAAATAGAAGAATTAATAAATGAAAAATACAGGTAAGTATTATGTGTACTAAGAAATATAGTTTTAGGCAATAAGCTCTAGATGGGATTAACAGGCAGTAGGTAGAAGCAAAACCTATGTAGTGAGGTCCCGAACGGTTCGCCGTGGACGGCGAACATATGCGGTAAACTTTGACCCTGTACCTCACAGTCAGCAGACACATTCCAGCCAATCAGCAGCAGACCCTCCCTCCCAGACCCTCCCACCTCCTGGACAGCTCACTAAGAATGCAGCTTCACAATGAATGGAAAATGGATGCTGTCCAGGAGGTGGGAGGGTCTGGGAGGGAGGGTCTGCTGCTGATTGGCTGGAATGTGTCTGCTGACTGTGAGGTACAGGGTCAAAGTTTACCGCATATGTTCGCCGAACCGTTCGGGACATCACTACTATGAGATATATAGGTAGTAGTAAGAAAGAGAACCTATAAAGGAAGTTACAGTTAAGGTAGCCGGAGATTTCCAAAAATCAATGGTTTAGGCAATATGCCCCAGGCAGGATATTTAGAAAATTATAAAGTACAGGTAAAACAAAATACAAACAGACAGAACTAAACAGAAATATAAAGGATTAAGTAATACACATAAGTCAGACATTTATTTGATAAGCCTGTTTTGGTTTGCAGGTTGTATAGGATATTGGAAAGATGAATTAGAGTCCTTTAGGATATTTGTAATCTCCACGTTGGTTAAGCAGTGTTACGTAAATTCAGTAACAATTCAAGATTAAATCCAAGTCCAGTAATGTATAATACAGGTAGCAATCGCAGATTAGGTTACCTCCAAGTGTATGTATAGTAAACAGGTCTTCTGCAAGTAGAGTTTCTCCAAACGTATGGATAATAAGTAGGTTTTCTCCACAGACCCCCATTTTGTTCTCCTGTATATCTGTAAGAGAAAACCATAGTTATGGTTTCTTGCTGCATCAGTCACCAGGAGCTGAAGACTGTAGATAGCGGCACAGAAGATGGAGAGCATCAGCCGAGTATATTTCCTTACTTCCTCTCCCCCGGATTCCATCATGCAAGAGTCACCTTGGGAGTGGAAGGACTGATTCTGTATATTGACTATATGTTCAGGTCTCTATTTCCCATAATGCCATGCATTTGGGCATCCTTCAATTGATGGCTTCTGTGCTGATACTTATTCAAGTTCTACATGCACACTACTTGAGATATCATTGATTTACATTGTATGCCAGACTGTGCCTTGACAGCCTAATGTCTATTGCTAATCT
This sequence comes from Pelobates cultripes, assembly GCA_933207985.1. Classification (NCBI taxonomy): domain Eukaryota; kingdom Metazoa; phylum Chordata; class Amphibia; order Anura; family Pelobatidae; genus Pelobates; species Pelobates cultripes. The sequence continues at coordinate 285,047,456 of OW240914.1, forward strand.
AATTAAAGAAAACACTTGGCACAAAAATGAATGACACAACCCTTAGGTATATTTTAGTTAGTTATCAAAACAAAGAAGTGTAAGCTCATCTAATAGATTCACAGCTAGTTTATCACAAGATCCTAATCACAATGCTTTCATTTGACTCTCTGGCTAGTGTTTCTCATTGATTAACCTCTACATTCTAGGCCAATACTGTGTGAGAAATCATAATTATTTTAACACAGAAAAGTAATTTGACAAATTTTGCAAGCAATAAAGAACCAATCACACACTGGGGTTTATTCACAAAACAGGGAATTGTGGTGAATTAGAAAACTGAATTGCAAAATGTTGGCCAAAATAGATGAATAGGAAGACAGATGTCCAAAATATATTCAGTCACTCCTTGGCTATTTTAGTCAGAATTTTGCAATTCAGTTTTCATTTCACTGCAATTCACAGTTTACTAAATAAACCCTGAATGGGATTTTACTAGCCGGTGAGTCTTGCAAGGCTGACAACTGACTTACAGCATTTACTCCATAATGGCCAACATGTAGAAAGTCTTCAACAAAAGTATGACACACTGCCATTTATACTTGCCAACGTAGTTAATTGATTGCTTGATTCTAGTCAGTTTGATACTCCCATTGATACTGTAACATTATGGATAAATACAGGTATAATCATACTGAAAAATATCATCAGTCTTTAAAGACAAACTCTACTTGGTCAAATGCTGTTACAGTTCAATTTTTTGGATGGAAAACACACACTTGAGTTGTTGTTGCTATTATTATTATGTATAATGCCCCAACATATTCTGCAGTGATATATAAGTAAAGAAAGACTTTTCAAACAAACTTAAAACCATAGACAGACATATATCATTAGGAGTCTTTGCCATGGGCACTTACTGGTAACCAGGTATGTTTCCTGGTTTCTCAGGCAGATATGTTACCACTGCTCTAACCAGCCAATAAATCTGTAGAAATTAAAGGGACACTATAGGCATCCAGACCACTTCAGCTCATTGAAGTGGTCTGGGTGCACTGTCCCAGGTCCCTTAACCCTGCAAAGGTAACTATTGCAGTTTTTGAGAAACAGCAACAATTACCTTAGAGGGTTATCTCCACCTCTATTGGCTGTCTTTAACCCCTTCTGCACCATAGGGACACAAGGGAGGGGGAAGCTATAGTGCCTGGAAAACAAGTGTGTTTAAATGTTTTATCCGAATCATAAACTGAACTGTGCTATTCTGATGTTCCATCAGAGGTTAATATGCCAGCAATAAAGCAGAGACCCTAAATTTATTTCAGAATTTGATAAATATGGCAATTATGCTGGAGTACAGGTAGACTTTTTACAGTTTTACTGTTGCTTTTGAGATTTTCTATAAAAAAAAAAAAACTTTATGAAGTTCTGACGCAACCAAAGGTTAAAGGAACACCCCATGCACCACAACTACTACAGCCTGTTTAAGACTGGTTTACAAGTTACCTGTGATGTGCCAAAAGATTCTTCTTCAGAGCTGCTGCTAGCTCCCTTCAGTTAGGCCTAGGAGTGCGAACTCAGTGGCTGAGAATGCCAGTTGAGTGAAGCCCTGTATCGCTGGTGATGTAATTTCCTACAGTGTGAGAGACATGTGGGATCCGTTGCAGCAGACTACCTGGGTAACATGGTGTCCATGGAAGTTCATTTTAACCTTTGTTATATTTCCAGTTTTTGTTTTTATTATGACTACAAAGCTAATAAACCCTATTTTATGGACTCCATTACTCAAGTCTATGTGAATGTGTTTTGGAAAGTTTGGAACGACAGCAATTTTGGGTAATATATTCTTAAATTTACCTTTGAATTGCTCCAATTATTATTTTTTTCTGAATCAGAAAAAAGAAGATTGAAGCTTAGTGAATAATCCCATTTGTGTATAATTATGGGTTTCCGAAACATTTTTGCTTAAATCCAATTTGCTACTTAAATTATTTATGCACATTATCATGCTTAATTTCCTTCATTTACAGTATTCGAACAGCCTTAGAAGGATTTACACTTTTGTATTACTAAAACCATAAGTAAAAGAAATCTGATGATTACACATTTTCATTTATAATCATAATTTAATCGCTGTCAATTTTCTGGACGATTACTAAATACAGGGCTCACATCATTCATGAGGCACCCTGGCTATTTAACTCCTTGCCATCTGTTGTAAGTAGCCCGATTCCTCATCCAGTGATGTGATTTGTGTATCTGCCCTGCCCCCTTTACCCATCCCACCGAAGTACCAATTTATAGGATGCTGATGTTGGACCTATGCATAGAGAGAGAGAGAGAGAGAGAGAGAGAGAGAGAGAAATATGAAAAGCAGGCAACCTGGAGTTGTGGGTGTCTAGTGTAGTCTGACTATTTAACTCCTCTACATCTGTCATATATTATCAGTGGCCCCATCTTCCACTGCCTATATTTTGGCAACTCCTTCTAATTATATATATAATTACTTTTTTTATTATTATAATTTTTTTTAATGGAAAAGGGTAATAAAATTAGTCAGTGAATTGTGTCAGTTTGGCTTTCTTTGGTCGAAATTTCCTTGTCAGTTGTCAACAGTTCCCCGTTCATCACAATAATCCCTCCAGTGGTTGGCAAGGAAGATGTTTTCCTACAGCTGCCATCTTGTTCATTTAGAAATCTGGTATTTATTGGCAGGTACGGACAAGCTCACAGTGTGAGAAACGATGCAGAAAATAACGCTCTTTACTTTTTTCACCTGCTGTGATGAGCCCTGAAGGTAACAGCAGGTCAGGACATCATATTTATAGCAGAATACGCATAAGTACAGCAAGTCTGGGCAGTGCGTGATGGAGGTTGTTTTGGATGTAAAAGTGGTGTGGAGTTTACGAATGGCTGAGTTCACTAGGCACATGCCCTCAGATCATACTGCTTTGTGAACTGCACTTTGGCACAGTGGCTCGTAACAAGCAATAGTGTGGAATGCAGATTTGGGCTTTAAATAATGCTATTAGCTTGTGGGGGAGCTTAAATCACAATAACATGGATTGTTCTTTCACAGTAACCGAAAGGCTGGATTTTCTTGCCACTGTTTTTTTCTCAATATATATATTTATTTTAATGTGTGTATTTACTGTTTATAGCAATTGTTTTTTAACCCGGTGTGTAATTCTCTGTAAAAATGTGTAAGTAGGGTTATTACCAAAATAGACTGCACTGTCAGAAACCCTGAAAATTATAACAATGTGTATCATTTAAAGTACTTAATGAGACACTTTAGTTTGCTGAAGGGCTTATGTGTGAAGAGTGTGTCCTCTTTTTTCATTTTTCAAAAAGTAAAGATTTCAATAGAAATTTTAACTTTCATACATTAACCTGGTAACACCCACCTGGCTTTCAAGCAGGCAACTGTTCCTGTTACTTTCTGATTTGGTTAGCTCAGTGGAGCTAAACCCAAGAGAAAGGCAGCAATTGCCCAGTTCACCTGCCTTGCAAAGACTTCTCATTCAGCTGTATTGGAAAGTGTCTGATTGGACAGATACAGAAAGTCTGAGGGAAGTTAGTAGGGGAGGACTTACAAAAGCTGCAGACAAGAGAAATGCAGTTTTTGCAAGATATTTTTTTAGACATAATTAAATGCTCTCATTTTGGGTATATCTACTAAGCAATTATTTTTATTGAATTTGTATTTTGGCAACGGAATGGTACAAAAAAGAATGCAGACATACGTGATATAGGGTTCAGGTAAAGTCGGTATCAAGTATTAAAAAAAATACAAAATCCCAGATCCCTGCACCTGTGAGAAGGGTGGGGGAGAAGTAATAAATGCTAGGTATATAACCTAGGAGGCCTCTGGACACGTTTTGTGTTCATTTTAAATCCTTTTCAACATACATGTAGGATTATTTACTAAAGTGAGAATTTAAAGTGGATTTTAAATGTAAGTACATAGTAGCTAAACAGGAGCATTGCTGAATTAGGGAATTTTTCCAGTGTGGCTTTGTTGACCTTAAATTTGACCTTGAATTCACACTTTATTGAATGACCCTGTATGTGTATTATTGTGATTTCCTATTGGTAACATCAGTTCTGAATAATAATTACTAGAATGAAAACCACTACTATTGATCTTAATTATATTGATTCATCAAAATCTGAAGCTAGAATGGAAATGTTTAAAATCTAGATATGCCAAAAACCAAAACTAATTTTTTATCTTGTGAAACTATAACACATGTAACTGTGAGTTGAAGCTATCTGAAGTGCTGAGTGGATACATTGTGCTGTGTGAAGTGCTGGGTTCATTTTCTGGATGAAGATAAACAGATTAGAAAAGAAAATCAATAGACGCCCATTGAGAAAAATAGCACATACTGTACTTCCAGCTAACCCTTCCTCATACTACACTGCAGAGAGGAATGAAAGCCAGGAGCTCAAGCTCAATTGGGGCGGGAGTGTTCTGTTTAGAAAGTAATAACTTTTGGATTTTGCAATGATTAGATTATCGGCTACTATGGGTAGGGCCATTTCTTTTTTTTTTCATTCTTTATTTAAAGGGAAATTATAGTGCTAGTAAAGCAAAGTTGTTTTCCTGACACTATAGCTCCTATAGTGCCCTCTTCCATTGCAGCCCCTTTCTGTCTCTTACATGAGCCCAGCATTGATGTCACTCGACGCTGGTTTGGGTCTGTCTCCGCTCCTCCCCTGCCGACATCAGCCAGCTGGGGAGACCTAATACACAAGCGCGGCAATGGCTGTGCTTGCATGAATATTTCCTCCATAGGAAAGCATGTATAATGCTTTGCAGTAGGGTTCTGGGTGAAAATGGATGTCCTCATGCACAGTGCGACCAAAAGTCGCCTAACGACCCAAACTTCCCTCTAGTGGCTGTCTGGTAGACAACAACTAGAGATGGTTAACCCTCAAAGGTAATTATTGCAGTTTGTTAAAACTGCAATAATTAACTTTGCAAGGTAAAGAAAAAGCAGTGTTGACACGTGAAAGAACATAATGGCATCCAGACACCCCCGTATGCATACACAGGCTTCCTTATAATGCTGTCTGTCTGTCTTTCCTAATAGGCATAATAATGTGAAGGTTGGGCAGTAGTTTTAGAAGCCTGCACCTATGCCACATAGGAAGAGTGCTGAATCTCCTACAAGTACATATTCCTAGTAGGTAGGTTGGCCTATAGGTGGTGAACAAGGCCTATTTCCCCCCGTTTGGCAGGGCCATTTCATTAGCATGTAGTAACTAGACTTAGAAAGGCCAAGAAGAGAACTGACATTGAGAAAGTTAGACATACGACTATAGATCAGTCATCGAAGAAGCTTTGAGGCCGAAGGGAGCTGCGATATGGGACAGTGCTTAGCCGAACAAGTGGGGTCAAGAGAATTTTCTTTAGGTTGAGAGTGATCAGTCTATTCAATCAACTAACTTGCAATTTTCCAGAGGAGAAGTAAGGAGCTGAAGGTATAAAAATGTGTTTGGTTTCCTAAGAGTCTGTGCTAGTGAAAGGAACTAAAATATATGTGCAGTCTGGGCTGTACTGTAAGAGCGTAACAAGAATTTGAACGAAGCAACCATAGCAATTCATGGTGTGAGAGCTTTGTTTCTGGGACAGGAAGCAATTTGTCTTTTTCTCTTTGATGGAAATAGTTGGTTGGGGCATTATCAGGAAATTCTATAGTAAAATATTATAAATACAGTTTTGCTACTCTTGAGTGAATGATGTATTAAAAATACACATTCTTCAAATCCTCTGGCAGAGTCCCTCTGGTACTTGGCGTTTTGCCCAGTCCTGTGTTTAAATAAACATATCATATTTATACAGGAGTTGCTTTGGTAAGAGTAATTTAACCAATGTGTCCAAACACTTGGATGTAAATATAGAAATTTTGATAAATTGCTATATTAGAATGATAATAGCTAAATGCTTTTTAATGCAGTCATGTCCTTCACTTATGGGAAGCTAGGCGACATCCACTGATTGTAAACATCTGGTCTACTACATTATGTCTCAGTTGACATATTTAATTTTCTCCTAGTAATGGTCTATTTTCCTGTTTATTGTGGAGTAATCTGTTGTTTCATGATTATCACTATGTTAGCGACTTCTTGTGAGCCATTAATAATGTTGAATTGTTGGCATTTTTCACCAATCCAATACTTTTTACAATTTTTAACAGAATTAGATAACAAGAGGATGGCAGGATGTTGTTTTTTGGTTTTTTTAGGGTCCTTCCCTCCGTCTCGACTTTGTTCCCAGGTGCTTTCGGGAACTCAAGTAGAATGCAAGCAAATGAATTAGGACCACAAAGCATTAGGACCATGCAGAGAACATTGAAACAGGGCTCTGTGCTTGGTCTGCCTCTGGTGGGCCGGCCTATTTGATTGGCCAGGCTGACCTATCAATTCTATGGGCATACCCACACCATTTCCAGACAGGTCCTCTCCCTTTTACCCCTCCCACCGGTATTCCACTTCAGAGGACACCAAAGGTAGATGGTATGGTCCACAATCTTTGACACATTAACATACCATTGGACACTTAGCAAATTCAACATTAAAAAGCACTTTTCTAACAATAAACAAGTTTTCAAACAAATAACCAATACCTTAAAAATATTCAAGAGTACTTGCACCTGATCAGAACAAACACCACCCCTGAGTTAATAACTTGAGGAACTGAAATCACCAAATGTGTATTAATGACTCCTTATTAAACAATAAAGGACAAACAAGTGTTGTACAACATAGTAACATTGATAGCATAAGAAACCCACTTGTACACTGTACCCAAAATGTCTGATTTGAATATGCTGAAAGAAGCAAAAACAAATCAATATCAATTTGAAACATATCACGTTAACAAAGTAGCAATCTCACCTATTACTAATATTATTCTTGGAGAATCGGTTCCCAGATCATATGATTAGTGATAATAACTAACGTTAAGCCTAGGGTTTGGGTGACAATGATTTCTAAAGTCAGTGACATTACCGCCAGGAAAACATTGTGACGTTTCTGGATTCTGATGGCACTGAAAACACACAACACCAGCCAAAAGTCAGAAATAAAATGATAGATTAGTATTAAACATCAGACTGCATTTTACTCCTGTGTTATTTGCTCTACATAAACCTTTGCCTAAATGAATGAAATCGTTCACTGGAGATTGCATTCTCAATTTATTACGTGTATGTACATTTTCTCACTTTTTAATGTCACATTATTGTACTTCTTATCTGAGAGTGTCAAACTTTTGATGGATGTTTATTTGTGAATGAATATATGATAAGCTTTTTTTACACCCTTTCTAAAACCCTGTCCACATTTTGTGGTTCTCTCCAGCAGTGCCATATCAACACAATTCCTATAATCCTTCGGGAAGTTCTGGGCCCATCCAGTGTTATCGTTGCAGAGAGACATGTAAAGGAGAGGTGGTACGAGTGCAGACTAATCATTTTCATATCCGCTGCTTCACCTGTCAAGGTAACTCTAACAAATCTCTCTTACGATGATCCTGAAACAGTGAATGGTCACTGAACGTTATTGCCAAAGGTTAATCTGAATGTAATCTGGGAGGGTGGGAGGACTGGAAAAGGAACATGAGTGCACAAGGGTTCCATTGCCAATTACAAGTACAGAATAACACATTTAGGAGGACCAAAGGACTGCAGTAAAATACTGCTTCAAGTCAATCACATATTCCAGAAAAAGAATCTAAATGTAATTTGAGTCCTTCCTCCATTCTCACATTTGTAAACTCTTCACTAGACGAACACAAATCCCTTTCAGCTGCATTGGACGAATCAAATGCCTGTCAATCTATGGATGATCAAATTAGTTTGTAAAGGTAAATCATGAACGGATAGATTTGTCAGTCTACAGATTGACAGGCATTTAGCTATTATTATTATTTATAAAACTCCAACAAATTCTGCAGCGCTGTACAATGGGAGGACTAACAGACACGTGTTTGTAACCAGACGAGTTGAACGCACAAGAAAAGAGGCGGTTTAAGGCCCTGTTCAATGAGCTTACATGCTAGAGGGAGTGGGGTATACTGACACAAAAGGTAAGAGTGGGGTTCAAAAGTGGGTTGCTAAAATAGTATTCACTGAGGGCTTAATAGTTTTTTGCTTATTATGAGGGAAAGCTGTGAACAGTTTCATTGATATGCTTTAGTGAAGAAGTGAGTTTTCAAAGATTTTTTTGAAGGAATGGAGACTGGATGAAAGTCTAACAGAGAATGGATGGGCATTCCACAAGAACGGTGCAGCCCTATGTGCACAAGTCCACTCTTGACCCTTCTCCAATTGCACATTTACTACTATATAAAAGCAGAAGGATTGGTTAGACATAGTAGGAGAACTCTTCTGAACACTCGGGTCATATAGTTAATATTTAAAGAAGTGGTCGATTCAAATTAATATTTTACCAAAATGTGTTGTAGGGATGGTATTGATTTAGAAGCATGTCTACCGAGTTTTAGCTCACTCGTTACATTACGGTGAAATCATTTCCTTGAGCATAACAGATTGGTCCCATCTTTTAGAGCAAAAATACTGTGCTTTCTTTATTAGCAACACAGCAGCACCAGACCTATGTCTCAGCATATACCGCATCTTACCAGCAAGGCATGGCTGGGATTCCCTAGCTACAGTGAGTAGTGTGGACGATACGCTTAGTGATAAATGTGTTAAACTGACAATTTATAAAACATATACTTTTTGTTTATTTTGGTGACATGGGATCAAATGCGTCACAACACACGAGTGGCTCAATTGCAAATATGACATGTCAAATGATAAAGCATGTTACCCACAAACTCCATGAATGACAAAAACTGGGTTGGGCTATGTTTGATCTATACAATGTGCTGACACAATTGCCCTCAAATATATAAATTGAAAAAAAAGAATATGTACTTTCCTGATTGCTGCCTTCTGTTCCAGTTTGTTACAGAAAGTGGCAAACACTGTGTCTATGCCCATCAATGATGCACATAGTATCCCAGAATTCTTAGCAATGTGGCCTTGTCGCATACTATTACATCACATTAACAGTGATACCATATCTGTGCCTTTGACATTATACCAATATTGTTAAAGACTAAAAAAATAAATAAAATTACAATATTGAAGCCAAGTATGTGCTATCGATTTTCCCTTGTCCAAAATATTGATGGAATGTGATTGCTTTTTGGCACTAAGCCATTTTCGGCAGGTGCTATTTAAGAAAAACTGTGACGGAGACAGACATGGAACATTTTCATTGGGAAGAATACAATAAATCCTACTCTTCATGGATGCAGTATACTGTATAGAATTCTGAAAAAGATCAAAACTAACTTTTAATTCCCTGTTTATATTAAAGTAACACTCCAAGAACCACAACCACTATAGCTTGCCATAGTGCCCCACCACCTGTACCAAGTCAAATTGGTTTTGAATGGTTTGACTTCTGACCTGGGGTAAGGATCATTAACCAAAATCGTTTTACTTTTGCTTAAACAACATGGCATGTGGCTGAACGTATTTTAAAGCTGTAGTGACATGTATTGAGATGTAATTAGAAATGAGACCCAAGTAGGGGGCGGGGCCTGACCACCTTGCTGGCTGGTCGCATGGAACAGCGGCTCAGACAACTTTCTGCCTTTTTGGGCCCCAAAAACTGACTTATTGATCCTTCCAGCCGACCAAGTGCGATGGGCCGGCACACGGAGAAGGACTGGACCCAGGGAGAGGCTCGCAGTATTTGTTTCAGTCCCTCGGAGAGATATACGTCGTCCTCATGGGATGAGGCCCCGCTATCCTGCCCGACGGTATCCAGCCGGACTCCCTCGGATTAGCGGTCCGGGCCCCGTCTCCCCCCCCCCTGGGCCGGTGGGGGTGATCCCGGCCCACACCCTGCAATCTCCTCCGCAACGGAGATCCCAAGACCCAGGCAACCAAATAAACCCTGCCAAATCACATCAGGGAGCCTGCCACCTATCGCCCCCAGAGGATTGCAATCCCCACAAACGCAGGGCAGGCCCCACGTACCTATCACTGGAAGCCTGATCAGAGGGGACACAGAGCCACACTACAACGTTACATGCCAAGCCAAGGCTTCGTGATTCTTGCACCCGCACACGGCAAAGAGGACGGAGGGGCTACAAGCGACGCAGCACCAACTCACCAAACCCGGCTGACAAACCCTCTGCCCGACTCAGGCAAACGGCACACGAGGCACAACACCACTTCAGCCTTCAGAACAAGCCCACAGCGTACACACAACAACACTTACTAGCCGCAGCAGGAGGGATTCAAACAGCTAGAAGGCGCCGGCAGAGGTGCACATCACTCCCCAACCCTCCACCTTCAGTTGGCGGGGCTGCAGGTGTTCTAATAATATAAGCTTGTACCATAGCATGTGTTTTTTATTTGTATTGTTTATGTTCTTTAGTGCTTACTCAATATCTCCCACTGTGGTGTTAAGTAGCAAACAGCAGCAAACAGTACTAGGTGGGATCTAGCTAATACTTTCATTTTCGTTTTCCTTAGGCATTAGATAGGTACGCAACCAAACAACTAGCTTGCCTCACACAATATGAAGACACCTCTGCTAGTATAATAACCTGTCACACTACTTACTGTGCTTTCAATGCCTATACACCACATCAAATACAAGCTACGCACATACAATCTCAAGCACAACAAGTTTTGATATATGAATATCTAGTCTAGCGTGTTACATTATAAAATGCTACTGTCTAATAGTCTGTTACCCTCGCGTTATAAAGGGAAAAAAAATTGTGCTGTCTAAAATGACACACATTGAAATGTCATGCAATTGCCTGCAGATGCTGTTGTGGCACTGCACGCTTGTTGTTAATCTATGCACAAGAAAAAATATAGAATTAAAAAAAAAAAAAATGAGACCCAAGTGACTAAATGCTTGGATCAATTTCAGCACACAATACTCCAAAAGACCAGAGACGTGGAAAGATGTGTCATGGTTTGTTTTGATTTTGATTATTCCTGTTTGCTTATAAAACATAAATGGTTACTATATTGTACAGGCTCCAAATTGTATAGCTGGTTAAGTTAAATTATTCCATACTGATAAGTTGTAAATAAGGACCTCGATTTAATATTTTTGGAAAAGATTTTAAAATGAGTTCATATTTTTGGATAAACTTTTAAAATGATTTTTTTTTTATAAATTCTTTATTTTTCGGTGCAATGTCAGAGGTGCAAACATAGTAGAGTGTGCCACAACAGCATATACATGTAATTTCACATTTTTCAATACGTTCTACTATTTACATTTTCCAATACGTTCTAAGAGTCATCTTATGCACCTTTTTTCAGAAATAATCGGCTGTTCGGTTATATCGAGTTAACTGCCTATACCAGTGGAGAGTGTTTAGTCTATGGCGGGTCGCGCCTTGGCTTGGCGTCTGAGTGGTGGTGGGTCTCTGGTACAGGGTGTGCGCTGTTAAGCCACCCGTCTCTGTAAATGGTGTAGTGTGCTCTTACATTCGTCTGCGTGAGAGTGGTGGGTGGTGTGGAGCGTGGTTGTCTGTGTCTTGCCAGGGTTTAGTCAGGATTGACTGTTTGATGTTGTTGGTTTTCCCTTGTGCGTTAGGCTAGTGGTGTTAGGTGTGATGCTCCTTTGTGTATCTTGCCCTTTGTCCCCAGGGCAGTAAGGGGAGGGAGGAGAGGTTGGTGTCATGGTGCAGGCCATCCGCCATGTTACCTCTAGGTCTGGTACCTATTCCGTCTATATGAGGTACCAGCTAGATTAGGTCATATTAACATTTCTCGGCACACGTTTAAAAAGAAATAGCATAAGTGTTATAGCACGAGTTAACGGTTAAAAAAAAAAAAAGATGTTGTCCACATCTGTCGACAGGGAAAAAGAGCAAAACATTCATGCAAAGCAAGGCATTAAGGTACAACTTTATGGCATGTATTGTCCCGGTTCATGTCTGCTCTTTGATCCCTTGGTTTTCCAGGCTCAGGTGTATGGTTGGAGGCAGCTTTGTCCGAGGGTGTGTGGTGTGTCCCTTGGTTGGCTGCGCTTTGTGGTGAGAGGCCCAATGCTGTGAGTAGGGCGGGTATGTCCGCTGGGTCCGTGGCTTTATATGATGTGAGCGTAAAAGTGGAATTGTGGTTGATGGAAGATACATCAGGCCTGATTTGCTATACAGCAACCTGAGAATTTTCAGTTAAATGCCCCAGGGAGAGATGTTAATGTTTGCAATCTACATTGCTGATGTTCTGCAAAACATGGTATGGGTCCCTGGGGCGGAGTATTTGGAGAGCAGGGTGGGCCAATGCTCCAACAGCACTAGTTGCTGTGTAACAGACCACAATTTGGATCTGACTTAAGGGTTTACTAATCGGCACTCACCTGTAGCTAGTCAATTAGCAGACAGGCCTTTAAAAGAAGAGATCTGCCTGCTGCAGAGTGAGGGAGAAAAAGCCAACTAGGAGAGTGAACAACACTTGTGGTTATTGCAAAGCTATTTTCGTTTTTTTGGAAAATTGGTAAGTGGAAAAGCCACCCAATTACAGATAGTAATTCACGGATTTTACAATTATCATGACGGAAAGTCATGATTTTATTAAAGACACGGAGGCGAGTATTATGCTGCACTCTTTCTTTATTTCCCTCAGCAGCAAAGAAATATTATTGAAAGAAAACATTCAAAACAGGTTTAAACATCCTATAGGCAATGTCTGCCTAGCAACATGACATCCAATCAGTGACATCTCTCCCATATAGTAGGCGGTGCAATGATGACCATTTCCTCTTTCTTGCGACTCCCGAAGAAAACTCAAAACGGAACAGGGATAACCAAGTAAACCAAACGAGCCGTAACACGGCATGTGATTCCAGGAGCACCGTCAATCAGGTCACGCTAAAGAAACAAGAAAAAATATAATAATTTCTTGCAAGTTTGGGTTGTCCGCATATACATAGGCCCCAATGGCTGAGTAAACAGTGTAAGCCTTACACAATCAGTAGTAAGAGACAATCATTGATTTGGGGACAACAGTGCCAAAGTCCCATCAGTAGCTAAAGTCCTAGAGTGATGTAGGTGTGTGATGGTACCACTACCGCCCAATTGGACTTACCTTGGAGAGGTCTGAGAAACTTACCTCGACCCACCTCTGAGCCGCCCGCGGGCGGGTGGGTGGGATAATACTCGCCTCCGTGTCTTTAATAAAATCATGACTTTCCGTCATGATAATTGTAAAATCCGTGAATTTTATTAAAGACCCGGAGGCTCCTATTATGCTATTTCAAAGCTGTGCTATCACGGCTTCTGCGAAATGCTGGATTGGTTTGAAATAGAAATTACGGAAAGTAGATTCTGTGGACCAATCAGCCGCCTTCAAGATATCCTCCAAGCGACAACCCGCAAAGGAGGCTTTAGAGGCCATGGCGCCCCGGACCGAATGAGGAGAGAATATGGAGGTATCAATACCTGCTAAGGACATGAGCCATTTGACCCAGCGTGCCAAGGTAGGAGAGGATACCGGAGCATGTGGTTTCCGGAAGGAGATGAAGAGTTGGGGGTCTGATCCAGACCGAAGGGGTGCAGTACGAGCTTCGTACGTCCTCAGACACGCTACTGGGCAAAGGAGAGGCTGCATGGGAAAAGCTGGGTACCGGACCGACTTAGAGGACGATTTCGTCCTACGTGTTATGTCAAAAACGACTCCTTCTGGGGTGAAGGATCGGGCATTGACATCGAGGGCTCTAACGTCCGATACCCTTTTGCAGGAGATTAGGCACAACAGCATAACTAGCTTAGCTGAGAGCTGTTTTAAGGATAAAGACTCATTGTCTGGCCACCTAGTCAGGAATTGCAATACCAGGGAGACATCCCATAGGGAGGAATAGCGAGGTAGGGGCGGCCTCGCAAAGCGAATGCCTCGGAGAAGACGACAAACCAGTGGATGTCGTCCTAACGGGGTCCCCTCGATGCCGGTATGGCCGGCTGAGATAGCTGACCGGTAGAGGTTTATCGTCCTGTAAGCTTTCCCCGTCTCATACAGGGAGGTTAAGAATTGTAGGACGTTCGTCACAGTAGTTGATAGGGGATCCACACCCCGTGCCATGCACCAACCATCCCATGTGCGCCAAGCAGACTTGTAAGACTGTCTCGTGCCGGGTGCCCATGCGCCCTCGAGAAGTCGGAGAGTCGATTGCGAAACTCCTGCGATTGACCAGGGTCCCCGGAGATCAACCATGCCATGAGGCGGAGGAGGCCCTGAAGGATCAGGGGGTGGGGGGTCCCATCGGGGTCCCGTAGGAGAGATTGGGCATCCGGGAGGAGCCGTGGGTGATCTATGGCCATCTCCAGCAGAGGAGGAAACCAAGGTTGCGCTGGCCAGAGGGGGGTTATTATAACTAGGCAGCCCCATTGGCGTCGCAGATGGAGGAGGCAACGCGGGATAAGGGCGAATGGAGGAAACGCATAGTTCCTGGTGGTTGACCAGTCTTGGGAGAATGCATCCATGGCTGAAGCCGCAGGATCTGGCCTCCAACTGAAAAAGGTCGGAAGTTGGGTATTCAAGCGGGAGGCAAATAAGTCTACCGCCAGAGGACCCCACAGGTCCCCAATGCGCTGGAAGACTCGGGAATCGAGGTGCCAGTCGCTGGCGTCCCGCAGGTGACGGGAGTACCAATCCGCCGTGGTGTTGGACAAACCCGGTAAATACTCCGCCCTGACAGCCATGTTGTGGTGCAGGCAAAACTGCCAAAAGTCTCGAGCCAGATTCGCTAAAATTTTGGATCTCGTACCACCGAGGTGGTTGATATAACGGACAGCCGATACGTTGTCCATCTTCAGAAGGATCGAACACTGGGACAGTGTCGGGGAAAGGCTGCGAACCGCAAAGGACCCCGCTAGAAGTTCCAGGCAGTTTATATGTAGCATGGATTCTGCTTCCGACCATCGTCCGCCTGTGACGATATCTCCACAGCGCGCACCCCAACCGTACGAGCTGGCGTCTGACTCTATGACTACGTCTGGGGCTGAGCCGAAGATGGCTCTGCCATTCCATGCCTCCATGTGTAGGAGCCACCATTGGAGTTCCTTTTTCGCATCCGTGTCCAGAGTTAGAGTGTCCTCGTATGAGGCGCCGCCTCTGAGGTACGACGCCTGCAGGCGTTGGAGGGCTCTGTAATGAAGGGGACCTGGAAAGATGGCCTGTATGGAGGCCGCTAGGAGCCCGATCACGCGGGCCAGATGTCTGAGAGATATGTGTTGAGAGGTAAGAACTCGTCTTATCTCTTTCTTGATACTTCTCATTTTGGATGTTGGTAAATACAGGGTTTGTGTGTCTGAATCCACCAAGAGTCCTAGGAACTCTATTTGTTGAGTGGGGATTAGAATGGATTTTTCCCAATTTATAATGAAGCCCAAGTTCTGTAGCAAGGTTGTGGTCCAACCGAGGTGAATATGAAGTAATGATATTGATTGGGACAGTAGCAGGATGTCGTCTAAGTATATGATTAGACGAACTCCCCGACTGCGTAAGAGAGCGATGACGGGCTTCATGAGCTTGGTGAAACACCAAGGTGCGGAGGAGAGCCCGAAGGGAAGGCAGCGGAATCGCCATTTCCTCCCTTGCCATGTGAATTGCAGGAAGTTTTGGTGCACCTGCGCAACGGGTACCGTGAGGTAGGCGTCTCTCAGGTCGAGTTTGACCATCCAGTCCCCTGGCTGGAGTAAATCCCGTAGGCAGTGAATGCCTTCCATCTTGAAATGATGGTAGGTTACGTAGGTGTTTAAGTGTTTGAGGTTGATAACTGGGCGGGATCCGCCCCCTTTTTTGGGGACAATAAATAGATTGCTCACAAAACCCGGGGTATCTATCGGGATTTCTTGAATAGCCCCTTTGAGTGCTAAATCTTGAACTTCCTCGGAAACGAGGGTCGTGTCTGTTGGGGAAAAAACAAGCTCCCTTGGTTGGGAGAGTTGAGTGGGCAGAGATACAAAGTCTATTGGGTATCCTTGGACTGCCCTGAGAATCCAAGCATCTGATGTAATTAGAGCCCAGACATGGGAAAAATGCATGAGCCTGCCCCCTATTGCCACTTGTGAAGAAAATTGAGAAAGGTAACTTACCGTAAGGACGTCTTCCGGAAGGAGTGCCTCGTGCACCTCTCGACACCCAAGGTCTACCTCGTTGAGGGAAGAAGGTCGGGACGGACCTCTGGTCGGTAAAGGGGGGTCTCCCCATATAGGGACCTTGGTTCTGGCGCGAACCTCTATTGGCTCTGCCGGACAGACGGCCCCTTGCTCTGCCGGCCCCACCAACCTTTGGGTGGAACACCCTCTTTAGATTAGATTGTGCCTTGTCCAAGGCTGTGAATGTCTGGACATAGGAGCCCAGGTCTTTGACAAAAGACTCCCCGAAAAGGAACCCTTTAGCTTGGGCTCCCGGCTCAGTAATTGCCATGTTTACAAGTTTTGGTTCGATTTTAATCAATATAGATTTACGGCGCTCTGTAGCCAGAGCCGTATTGGCATTGCCTATGAGGCATATCACCCTCTGAATCCAGCCTCTAATAGTGAGGCGATCTAAGGCTTCGTCTTGCCTCAAGGATTCCTCCACGGCCTCAAAAATTTTGGTCACTGGACCCAAAATATCCAAGACTTTATCCTGACAATTATAAAGTGAGAAGTCTAGACCCTTCTTGGGTTTCCAACTTGTTTTACTTAAAAACTGAATAATTTTGGGGTCCACCTGGGGTGTTTTACAGACTTCGTCTGGTACGGTGGGACGTGGGCATTCGGCCCTTAATTTGTTACGAGTTGCCTTGTCCAAAGGCTTACGGACCCGAGATGCGACGTACTGCGCCACATGCTCAGCCGGTGACCATTCCGCAGAGCGGGGATGACGTAAGTCGTCGGGTTCGAACAACGGTTCACCCTGTGGGTCAAGGATTTTTCCCTCTTTGTTAAAGTCAGAACTGGGCCCATCAGTGGGACATATCTTAGTGGAGGGATTACACTCCTTAACAGTTCCATAGTCCGAATCTAAGTCGGACAAATCGTTAGACTGATCTGAGTCTAGGGTAGGGGCACTCTCCTCATCTGAACTGAGTTCTGACTCAGTCGAATCGGGCTGGGCTTTAGCCCACTTCCAGTGTCTAGCCGTTTTTGCCCGGCTAGAGGCTCTTTTGCGCGGTGTATCGATATTCGCGCCATCTATGACAGGTGTTATACTGTCCATCACAAATTTGGAGGAGTGCTTGACTTTAGCCAAGGCTTTGCGGCCAAGGCGTGGGGGCTGAGAAACAGATGGTTTCGCGACTGGCACAGTCGGAGGGACCATTAATTGGGCCTGAAGTAGTGCTTGGGTAAATGATTTTGAAATAGAAGAGGACATAATGTCCATGGCAGATGCCAAAGCTTTGGAAACAGATCTGGATACAGTATCATCCATGATGGCTTGGATTTCCCCTGATGCTGGGAAATCCACCTCATCCCCTGAAGCTATAGGGGGAACATCCAAGAAAATTTGGGGGTTAGCTGGTGCCTCTGAGGGACCAGGCAATTCACTAGAGGACTGCATAATGTATTAAAATAGCAGACAAGAAAGGCACTTTTATTGTGAAAAGAAACAAGCAGGGTTGAGTAACCCAGCAAAAGTACTCACTAAATATATCAAAGTTATGGGAGCAGGAGAGAGGGGAACCGTCCGCCACAACACTGAACGCCAACTCCGACTCGAGGGACGGAGTGGGCGTGACACAGGAAAAAGGGCGCGAAAGCGCCGTTTAAGATGGCCGCCGGCAAAATTCCGGCTGGAATCGGGGTTCCCGCGGTTAGATCAGAGACCGCGAGGTAGCCGGCAGAGGTGAGGCTGGCTACAGCAACAAAGAAAAACGGCGGTGTGCGGCTGAGACCGCGCTCGGTTGTTAAAACCGGAGCGCGGGTACAGTAAGCCAGCCGCAAGATGGCCGCCGGGGCGTCCCTGACGGGATGCGCATGCGCGGCTGAAGAGGGTAGTACCCGGAGCCGCGACCGCGGCGGTTAGCTCAAAGAGAATCTCCCTAGGAACCTGTAGTGTCCTAGGGAGTAACCAGGCATAAATATATATGAAGCATAAAAGATTATTTAAGATGAGCAATACTACAACACCCTATGGTAATAGGGACAGAAAAAGTCTTCAAACATCATGTAAGAGTGAAACATGTAATCATTAATATAACTAGCATTTAAAATACCAGACATATAATAATAAATATAATAACAAATGTGTAAAACCACAGCCAGTAGCTGAGAGTTGTACTTATCTGAGGGAAAGCAGCAAAGAAAGAGGAAATGGTCATCATTGCACCGCCTACTATATGGGAGAGATGTCACTGATTGGATGTCATGTTGCTAGGCAGACATTGCCTATAGGATGTTTAAACCTGTTTTGAATGTTTTCTTTCAATAATATTTCTTTGCTGCTGAGGGAAATAAAGAAAGAGTGCAGCATAATAGGAGCCTCCGGGTCTTTAATAAAATTCCTGTCTAGTAAGAGCTCAAGTAAGAGCAAGGGATTTTGTTTGTTTGTTATTATTTAAAGCACCTGCTTTTTATCAAATAAAAAGGAAAACTGAGCTGAATGTGTCCTGGACTTTCTATACCCTAGAAGGCTGTGGTTACTGCAAGATCTGTGACAATCCTACCTGTAAAAGAGGGGATTTGTTACAATGAGTTCTCCTCCTTGGTAATCCACAGGGACCTCGGTGTTGCCCATCTGTAAGTCAGGCTGGCTGTCTGTAGGATTTTCGTCAGGGGTTGCATAGATTTTCTCCACAGCAATGTGGTTCTACACAGATCTTGGAAGAAGATCTGGCTGCTTTCAAATTTGTAAGGTCATTGTCCCTTCAGTGCTGCTAACAGGTTTATCTTGTCAGATATTGTTTGACATCGGAGTATTATGTCGCGTGGTGCTGCAGCTGGGGCTTGTGATGGCTTTGCTATTCTGTATACCCCATCGAAGGTAAAGCGTTTGGCTTGTGTTGCAGTCAGGTGGGAGGCTATTAGTTGCCGTATGTAATGTGGTAGTTCTTCTAGGGCAGGGGTTCTCAACCCAGTCCTCAGGACCCCCTACCAGTCCAGGATTTGGGGATTACCTGGGTGTGTGTCAGGTGTTTAGAAAAAGGGGAAAAAAACACCTTAGACTCTAAGGTGTTTTTTTTTTTTTTCTAAACACCTTAGACACACCCAGGTAAGCCCTAAACCCTGGACTGGTAGGGGGTCCTGAGGACTAACGTTGAGAACCCCTGTTCTAGGGAGATAGATTCTGGTACTCCCCGTATTTTAATGTTCTTCCTTCTCCCCTTGTCGTCCAGTATGTTCATCTGTTTGCATGCTTCTGCTTGGATTGCTTGTATGTGTTGGACCTGGTCTCTCAATGCCTTTAAGTCTTTCTTAAGGTCGGACACATCTTTTTCATTGACTTGGGTGCGCGCCGTAAAGGCCTTTACATCGGTAGTGAGCACCGCTAAATCCGCTTCCCACATGCTCCTTAGGTTACGCTGGAGGCTGGTAAGCATATCCTGAATGTCTTGCTTTGAGGCCAGAGCTAATACCTCCAGCGTGTGTTGCTGTCCTCCTTCAGACCGTGCTGGGCTATGAAGTGAGACCCGTCCGTCCGATCGTGAGGGTCTTGCGGGGGTGAGTGCTCCCGGGAGCCCTTTGCTGTGACCGTTGCCGGGATTGTAGCATCTGGCTGATGTCACGCTGCGTCCCGGGGTAGCCCAGCGGCTTATTGGATCTTATGCCCATCTCTACGGCAGTGTAGGGTTCAGGCTGGGCTGGCAGCAGTGCTGTCGTGTCCGGGTCGCTCCACATCGTGAGGCCTCCTAAGGTAACTAGAGGCTGGCTGCTCACACGGTAGACCTTGGTGCCACGGTTGCAGTATTTCTTGCTTTGGGGTTGAAAAAAGGCATTGGCCGCTTTGGGTCTTTGTGCTGATGGTGATGCTGTCGTTGGGCTGGTTGTTAGAGGTAGGATGCTTCTTATAATTAGTCGATTTTTAGTTTTGGTGGTCGGAGCTGCTGAATGTCGACGGATCCGTTGCGCTGCTAGGCTCCGCCCCAAAATGATTTTTTTAAATACTAAAATATAAAAAGAGTATCAATATATTAAAAAATATTACACATTTTTTATATTTTTCTTATGTCAAATCTTTTCAAAAGTTTATCTAAAAATGTTAAGTAATTTAAAAAAAGCTTATTTTACAATATTATATCAAGGATGCGGTATTAGAACATGGGAGTCAATGTTACATTGAGGATAGGGTTAACTCAACAGGCAGCTCATACAGCAGCCAGCGGCCGAACAAAAGGTAATGAAATGTCTATAAGGCACCTTTATTGCTTTATAAATAATATGCAGTGTCATCCATCAGATGGCTGAGCCTCGCTCTACTCAAGGATAATGGCCAAACCATAAAGCGTTCCAGAAATGTGATCCCGTTGGCTTTTCAGCCTGACTCTGCTATGTGTGGGAAAGAGATGGCTTTTTACAAACATGCACAATGGCCGTCTCGTAACACATTTATTGCTGGATGGAACGGGTTCCTCTCTCCACACATTTTGCCATGTTCTATTACTCCATTATGTTGAAAACGTAATGTCAGATATTAATCAGGAAATTGCTGGGGGGAGATGACTTCATTAGGCTATACCTTTACACTATTGACAGGCTATAGATTAACCAGACAAGTGTAATCACTTATCCAACTACAGTCAGTATGCAATCTACAAAATGCATGCTACAATGTCACTAGTGCTTTATAATATCTCTATGGTTAGATAGGTTTCATGTGTTTTAATGCTCTTTTTGTACATATCTGCTATATGAGACTTTGAAACCTAGATCTAGAGTATAACTAGTAAATGCCAAAACACATGTACATACAGTAGTACCCCCCAGTCCTGTGATCCCAGATGCAGGGTACTATGTACACAAAATAATATTTTCAATTATGCAAAGTTGTTATGGTTCTTAATGCATACTTTTTGTTGTCATACATGTTTTCTTCTAATACCAATTATTTTCCTTGCTTCTTTGAGATACCTGAATCTGGCTGTAAGGGCCAGGTGATCAAATTATTTATTATTATTATTATTATTATTATTATTATTATTATTATTAATATGGCCCTGTGGAAGATAACTATCATGTAGCTCTAAGAAGAAATACATTTAGATTATAGTAAATTGGAGGATATAGTTAATAAAAAAAATAAATAAATCATGTATTTAAAAAAAATATAGATAGATTTGTAGATTAAGTTATAGGACAAGAGATGTTAAGCATTATTATCAATGTCAGAAAAAAAGTTGAGGGCATCACGTGGCAAAACAAGAAAATAATTGTTTACTTGGTTACAGTAAAGTAAATGTGTATGGTATTATTTACTGTGTTCTAGAAAATATTATATAATATACATTGCCTGTGATTGGTACCACTGACCCACACTATAGGCATCCAGGGCACTTCATCCTTGTGTTTTGCATGAGGACGTCCATCGCTTCTAAATCCACTTTCCTACGAAGGGGAAGGCCTAATGGAGCGTTTATCCCTTTTATGGACAACAGGGGTGGGAGTGCAGGCAGAGGGACACTTAAGTGTTGGGAATGCATCTTTGTATTCCTAAAGTTGAAGTGTTCCTTTAAGATGAGCAGTGCTGGATTATATTAAGCTTTATTATATGATAATTAATTAAACTAAACAATTACAAAATATAAATTGCAAATATGAATGTTAGCTGCATTTAAGTGAAATTAAGTGACACCAGCGTATACTGTAGCAAGTGCCGAATAAAGCAAAAAATATATCATTTCTGTTTAGGGGGCGTGGTCTGCAGACGGAGCCAGCTGGACATGTCCGGTTGAAGCTCCGCACGGATCACCAGGCCAACAGCCTACTATAGCACGCAATTACGGCAAAATCGACGGAGAAATACAGGGGAGCAGTCATAGATAAGCGAGTCCCTAAGAAACAGCCGAAAGAACTGGCGGAACAGGGCGCAACAGTGTCCGACCTGATGACTGCCTCTCGCGCCACGAGGTTGACCACCCAAGATGGCGGACGGGAGAGCCCGACGGGCCCACGCACACCCCCTAGCCCGGGGAATTCTACAGCCCATGTACCATCGGAAGCTACTGCCGCTCAAATACTTGAAACGCTGGCGGAGGTTAGGTCCTACCTTGCCACTGAGATCGTTAGAAATACTAACAAAGTGAAACTGGAAATCCAGGCTGTGGGTGCTAGAACGGAGGCACTCGAGCAGAGGCGGGAGACCACAGCGAAAGCCCACAACGCGGCCGTGGCCCAGATCAACCGCCTGACTACAAGGCTGGCGTCAGCTGAGGCTGCCCTGGACGACCTAGGCAACAGGTCGCGCCGGAATTATGTTCGCTTCCCAGAACAGGAGGGAGAGGGCTCCCTAATAGCAGTGGTTACCGCTATATTTAAGCCACTATTAACCGAGGTGCCAGAACATCAGTGGCACATAGAGAGAGCTCACAGAGCACTCCGGGCGGATAACCAGCACCCCAGGGATGTCATTATAAAATCTCTGCATTTCCCAATGAAAGAAGCCCTTATGAGACGCTGTAGAAATGGCCCTGTCCACTAAAGGGCGCGGAATTGGCCCTGTTTCAGGATTTAACCCGGGCTACCTTGCAACAACGGAGAGCATGGCGACTGATCACCACTTTGTTACAGAAACCTCAGATCAGGTACGCCTGGGGATACCCTTTTCGCCTACTGGCATTTAAGGAGGGCCGTACCAAAATTCTACATCTGGATGGAGACCCGAAGGCATTCCTTCGGGAGCTGGGAGTCCAGGAGTCAGTGGAGCTGGAGGTGTCTGCCCAATGGCGGAGGAGCTGTGACCCCTTCCACGCGAGTGGATGTCGGCGGACGAATGAGGTACTGAGCAGGAGGCCTCTTTGGGATCACTGGATGAAGGTGTGGAGGTGACTCAGAGTGGGGACATCGATGGTGCTCATTGGGAGGTTTTTTTGGGGGTTTTTTTTTACCGGGCATGGCCCCGTGATGGTCGGGCCCTCGGGTTGAGGATTGGGTTGCCTTGTTGTTTGGGCGGCTGGGGAAGGCTTCGGGATCCTGGGACTCTTGTGTAATATGGGAGCTTAACCCAGAATTGGACAGGCTGGGGATGTTTTCGGGTCCTGATTGCCCCCATTGTTGGAACGAGGCCTGCTGCTGGGTGGACTGCATTCTGATGGCTTGCATATGGGAGTCGGGCGGAGGAAGGGGGGAGTGGGCGGCTGGGGGGATCACGCACAAGCATTGTCCGCTCTGGGGGGAGCCACGGGCCGGATGCGGAAGCCCTCCAGAGGGTGGGCTAAAACTAACCCACTATTTATAGGAGACAGAGATTCACAGGTCATCTGCCGGAAATTACGGTTATAAACGCCGTTGTATAAACTTATCTACAGGGAGTGCAGAATTATTAGGCAAATGAGTATTTTGACCACATCATCCTCTTTATGCATGTTGTCTTACTCCAAGCTGTATAGGCTCGAAAGCCTACTACCAATTAAGCATATTAGGTGATGTGCATCTCTGTAATGAGAAGGGGTGTGGTCTAATGACATCAACACCCTATATCAGGTGTGCATAATTATTAGGCAACTTCCTTTCCTTTGGCAAAATGGGTCAAAAGAAGGACTTGACAGGCTCAGAAAAGTCAAAAATAGTGAGATATCTTGCAGAGGGATGCAGCACTCTTAAAATTGCAAAGCTTCTGAAGCGTGATCATCGAACAATCAAGCGTTTCATTCAAAATAGTCAACAGGGTCGCAAGAAGCGTGTGGAAAAACCAAGGCGCAAAATAACTGCCCATGAACTGAGAAAAGTCAAGCGTGCAGCTGCCACGATGCCACTTGCCACCAGTTTGGCCATATTTCAGAGCTGAAACATCACTGGAGTGCCCAAAAGCACAAGGTGTGCAATACTCAGAGACATGGCCAAGGTAAGAAAGGCTGAAAGACTACCACCACTGAACAAGACACACAAGCTGAAACGTCAAGACTGGGCCAAGAAATATCTCAAGACTGATTTTTCTAAGGTTTTATGGACTGATGAAATGAGAGTGAGTCTTGATGGGCCAGATGGATGGGCCCGTGGCTGGATTGGTAAAGGGCAGAGAGCTCCAGTCCGACTCAGACGCCAGCAAGGTGGAGGTGGAGTACTGGTTTGAGCTGGTATCATCAAAGATGAGCTTGTGGGGCCTTTTCGGGTTGAGGATGGAGTCAAGCTCAACTCCCAGTCCTACTGCCAGTTCCTGGAAGACACCTTCTTCAAGCAGTGGTACAGGAAGAAGTCTGCATCCTTCAAGAAAAACATGATTTTCATGCAGGACAATGCTCCATCACACGCGTCCAAGTACTCCACAGCGTGGCTGGCAAGAAAGGGTATAAAAGAAGAAAATCTAATGACATGGCCTCCTTGTTCACCTGATCTGAACCCCATTGAGAACCTGTGGTCCATCATCAAATGTGAGATTTACAAGGAGGGAAAACAGTACACCTCTGAACAGTGTCTGGGAGGCTGTGGTTGCTGCTGCACGCAATGTTGATGGTGAACAGATCAAAACACTGACAGAATCCATGGATGGCAGGCTTTTGAGTGTCCTTGCAAAGAAAGGTGGCTATATTGGTCACTGATTTGTTTTTGTTTTGTTTTTGAATGTCAGAAATGTATATTTGTGAATGTTGAGATGTTATATTGGTTTCACTGGTAATAATAAATAATTGAAATGGGTATATATTTGTTTTTGTTAAGTTGCCTAATAATTATGCACAGTAATAGTCACCTGCACACACAGATATCCCCTAACATAGCTATAACTAAAAACAAACTAAAAACTACTTCCAAAAATATTCAGCTTTGATATTAATGAGTTTTTTGGGTTCATTGAGAACATGGTTGTTGTTCAATAATAAAATTAATCCTCAAAAATACAACTTGCCTAATAATTCTGCACTCCCTGTATATACCATGTTGTGTTTTGTAATTTGGTGGGTACCCTGGAGGTGCCTTTACAGGTTGGTCTGCGTCCTCGCTACCCCGGAACTTGTTTACACGGCCCGGAGGAGATGGGACGTAAACCCCAACTAGACCTGGCTACAGGTAAGACCAGGCAATATTTGTATTATAAGTTTTCTATCTATACTCTTCTCTATTCTTTCTTTTTCTGTTTACCCACTCCTCTCCTTTATCTATCCCTTACACTTTACCCCTTTTGGGGGGGCGGAGGTGACCCGACGGTGTGGACTGTTATGGGGAGGCCGATGGGGTATGGCTCGACAGTACAGCAATTCCCCCTACGCACCGTTATGCCAGTAAAACTTTTATCTCTAAATGTTAAAGGCCTTAATGCACCCAAGAAAAGTCGCCTTCTGTTTAAAGAACTTAAACGCAAGAACCCGGATATCGCATTCCTGCAGGAGACACACTGACCGGCGCCAGCAAAGTTTGCCCTCAGAGATCACAATTATAACACATCATACGAATCTAGGGCCTTAAACAAGAGGAATTGAGTGGCTATCCTTATTCATAATAGATGCCCGATCACCATTAGCAAGGCTCAGTCGGACCCGGGAGGGCGCTATTATCAGGTACTTTGTTCTCACATACCATCCACATTCTAAATATATATGCCCCTAATATCCCGACCAAAGACTTCTGGGCAGAAATGACTCAAATAACAAATACATTATCACATGGCATGGTTATAGTAGGGGGACACGGTGCCCGGCGACAGACAGGAGCACTTGTAGGGGACTCCCAAGATCACAGGGGAGGGGCGGATCAGATAAGCTAAAGGACAATAACAAAATAATATTGAAAATATTTTAGAATGTAAAAATTCTTGCATTTATTTTAGCAGTTTTTTTAGCAATTGAATTGGCAGACTAATAAAAAGTAATTAAAAAAGTAATTGCTTGAAATTATGTTTAACAGAAGTATTCCAGAAGAGAATGATTCAAGATTCTTTTTGGAACAACCATGCAGTCTGATTACTAATTATCTAATATTGACTTGAATGGAATGTGAAATGCTGAAAAAAAAAACATTGCAATGAGAACAATCTGCACACTTAATCATGTCCTTGTGTATAACTTGTGTATATGTCTAGTATTGCAATTTTTGTAATACATATTTGTGTCTGTGAATATATAAAACATATGATTTATATGTTCAATATGTATGCATTGATGAGCGACAACGTTAAAACCACATGCCTAATATCGTGTAGGTTCCCTTCATGCTGCCAAAACAACTCTGATGTGTCGAGGCATGGACTCCACAAGACCTCTGAACCTGTCCTGTGGTATTTGGTACCAAGACATTAGCAGAAGATCCTTTAAATCATGCAAGTTGCTAGGTGGGGCCTCAATGGGTCAGATTTGGTGTTCCAGCTTATCCCACATATGGTCATTCTCAATGAACTCTGGGGAACTTTGAAGCCTTGAACACTTTGTAATGTTCCTCAAATCGTTCCTGAACAATTTTTGCAATGTGGCAGGGTGCCTTAGCCTGCTGAAAGAGGCCACTGTCATAGGGGAACACCATTACCAAGAAGGGGTGTACATGGACTGCAACAATCTCTAGGTAGGTGGTATATGTCAAAGTGACATCCACATGAATGCCAGTACCCAGAGTTTCACAGCAGAACATTGCCCAGAACATAACACTGCCTCCGCTGACCTGCTGTCTTCCCATAGTGTATCCTGCTGCCACCTCTTTCCCAGGTAAACAAAGCACATACACCTGGGCATTCAACTGATTTAAAAGAAAACATGACAAGACCAGGCAACCTTCTTTTATTGTTCCCTGGTCCAGTTATAACACTAACATCTCCATTGAACGCCCTTTAAGTGGTGGACAGGGCACTCTGACTGGTCATCATGGGCACTTTGGCTGGTCTGCTTCTTCACAGACCCATACGCAACAAACTGTGATGCGCCATGTGTTCTGATATCGTTTTATCTCGGCCAGCATTACGTTTTTCAGCAATTTGAGCTATAGTAGCTATTTTGTGTGATCAGACGAGACAGGCTAGCCTTCGCTCCCCACATGCATCGATGAGCATTGGGTGCCCCTGACAGAGTTTAGTTCACTGATTGCCCTTCCTTGCACCACTTTTGGTAGGTATTAACCACTGCATACTGAGAACACCCCACAAGACTTGCCGTTTTGGAGATTTCTGACCCAGTCATCTACCCATCACTATTTGACGTTTGTCAAAGTCACTCATACTTTTCTAAATGCCCATTATTCCTGCTTTCAACTCATGAAATTCAAGAACTGACCGTTCACTCACAGCCTTGTATAGCCCACCCCTTGACAGGTGCCATTGTTACGATATAATCAATGTTATTCACTTCACCTGTCAGTGGTTTTAATGCTGACACTGATCAGTGTTGATCACTATTGTATAGTAGAATAAATGCTATAAAATATGTAAAACATCATGTAAATTTAGTAGCAAAATAGTGTATTAGTTTTTAGAATCAGTGAAATCCCAGATAATTCTATTTTATTACGCCGTATTCTTACTGAGATGCTCAGCCTTTTCTAGTAGGCTTATAGATTATGTTAATTCACGTGCAGATATAATGTGCTGCTCAGCCTGTAAAGTGCTATTTAAGGTAACAGTGCAGCTTCCGATCTGTGAAACTGCGGATATCCGATCAATACACTCCCTACTAACTATCAATAACATGGCCATCTATAGAAATGAATTAAGATAATTTATTTGTATACTCTAGTAGTATGACCTCACCCTATAAAATGGTAGCTATTATGTTTATATACTAGCAGTAATTATAAATAATAAATGTTAAATAACCAATAAATAATGATCCGGAAAGTCAAGCAGGCAATAAATGATAGAAGGAAAATGTGTCAGTCATATTTTTTTAGTCATTTTCTGGTGTGTGCAGTGGAGTGTAATTTTCAGAGATTTTATTGAATCCGGCCATCATGCCTGTATTTTATGAAGGTCAAATGGACAATGTCATGACTTAAGTCAATAACTCATTCTTTATAGGGATATCATAAAACTGCTATAAAAAGGAAGTGATATCAGACAGGAAGCAATGGCATGATCATAATTGGTATGATCATGAAAAAGATACAAAGTTTGAGTCCTTTGCTTATATAAGAGGCTAACAAGGAATATGAAGGTTAAATAACAAGTATATGACTACAATTATTAAAAAGTGTTGAACTAATTTCAGATTAAGGACTGCCTGATATGGCTAATTTTTAACAATATTACAATAATTATATAAATGGTATCATTTGACAATATCTGGTTGTCGCTTTATGGGGTTAGGGGTTAATTTATTTTTAAAAGAACAATGTCAAAATGTTTTAATAACTTTTAATAACAGTCATTTCAAGTTCAGAGCTCCTAGAGGTGTGAAAAGTGCAAAATGTAAACAGTGCTGTTTCTCTCAAATGGCATTGTATTCATTAACAAAACTGAAGGGGCTGTATTTATACCCTCAAACAACTTTATTAAGATGAAGTGATTTTGGTGGTTTGATTTTACTATAAAGAAGTCTCAATTATCTGTTTATCGTTTTTACAAGATTACTTAGAAATGATTTGAATAATCTGATATTTTGTGTAGCCTAACCTCATTGCTATTTGTTATAAAGGTACAAATTGAGAGGCGCTGGTGAGCCGGACTCATTTTATCTTATTATGGTCCAGTGGACTGAGCATGTGATCTGCACCTCTGGAAGGTCTAATCAGTGTAATGCTAGTTTCAGCCTGCCATTCTGTGCCAACAGCGATCTGCACTTGCCCAAAGTGCAGACCACAAGTTCCCTTCATATAGTAAGGGAGCACATTGCTGGTCGTGTGTCCTGAGCAGCTGACTTTTTTGCCCTCACAACAGTGACAACAGTTTGTTAAGGATCTGTAGTGTTTGTGCCAGTGACACATTGTTTATCATTGGTGAGAAGTTTAGCCTTATAAAAGGCATTTAAATTTGTTTGACCAGCAGCCTTGCTTTGCCTTCACCCAGGGATACCTTTGTGCAGAAATTAACTGCTGGTTAATCAGACAGGAGTATCTTTCAAACACAGCCAGGGTTTACAGAAGCGAACTTGCCAGGGCTTGGGAACGCTTTTACCCTTTAAAACGCAGGAAATAATAAGTGAGGCATATATTACCTTCCTCTCTTTTTAATAATAATGTCTTAAAGCGGCACTGTCATGTCCGTATCGATTTTTTTTATTTTTTTTAACCCCCCTCCCGACTCCACTACATTTAATTGCCCCCCTAGTCACCCCAAATGCCCCTAAGCCCCCCCCCCCCATATTACTTTTTCTTATTACTTTATTTTGTGTCTGGACCTAGGTCCTGGGTGCCGCCATCTTTGTGTGGGCAGATGAAGGCCATGAGGGATACATCATCTGCCCACACTGGATAACGCTGTGAAATGCCCAGTTTAGCATTCGCGATTGTCCGAAATATGTATGTTGTATCAGTTAGTTAGTTACACGTAGCTAAGATACTGTCATCCATGTACTGAGCATGTGCAGGAATGCAGGAACTGAAATCACACTCCTTTCTTTCGGATGAGCCATGTGGTCTGCCCATATAAGGAAATCCAAATCCTGTCCACTGATTGGTTAAGGGTATGTGCGGGTGGAGCTATTAATGGGAGGAGTTATAGTTCTATAAAAAGCATGTACCCCATGTGTTCGTCCCTCAGACCTGTTTTGGAACGTTAGTTCATCTGAGACCCGATCGGTATGTTAATAAAGACCTCTTACTTCCTGAAAACCTGCATCCATCTCTCTGTGTCTGGCTTCTGCAAGTTTACTCGGTTACATCTTTGGTGCATTGGGTCCGGGAACCTCATCGCACGGAAGCTGGCGCAGAGATTTGAGACGGTAAACTTTTTACCAACGTTCTCTACGGCAGCACCCCTGAATTTCTGCGTGGACATCCCTTCATCTCGGTGCCACTGGGCTACTTCGCCCAGGAGATCATCGGCCTTTACGTAGTATGTACCGGGCTTGCCCCGTCGATGAGTGTGAGCCCAGGTTCAGGAACGAAGAGGTAAGACTGATACCGTTAGAGCGGTAGGCCCACAAGGGGTTTTATATTTGGAACCGGTTATTGGATTGCCCCCTCCCTCTGGAGGGAAGAAGCGAAGGCGCACTGCTTATCTGGAAATTAGACGATCTGTAGTCAGCCCATCTAATATAGGTGGTTTGGGTCAGGCTAAATCTTGGTGTAAATAGTTTATGCCGGACACCGGTGTCCTGTCTTGACTAGCGTGTCTAGGTGTAAATTTCGGTCGCTAGGTCGGGGAGGCCGGCGAGACTAAGCAGATTCTGGTGTACATTCTGTATGCTAGTTCTCAACCTATCTTGGCTAAGTGTGCCCTGTTGTAAATTCAGCCACTAGACTATTGATAGAGTAGAAAGACTAAATGGGTACTGTTGTAAATTCCAACCACTAGTTCGCTATATGTGGTGCTTGGGCAGCGTAGACTAACCGAATCCTGGTGTAAATAGTTCGATAGTTCTCGAGGTGCTTACCAATTAGAATAGTTGGGATTATTGTAAATGTTAAATATACTGTAGTTGGTGAATTGTATGTCCTGCTAGAAAGCTTGAGCTCTGCCGTCTAGTGGGAGTGTAAATTGTGTGTATACTGTATAATAGCGCAAGGTATTATAACCATTAACATGTACTATAACTACTGACGTTGTGTAAAAATTACTAAAAACTGTTGTCTTATGTTATATATGTAACACCATAACTGTTAACAACTGATCTGTGACTTTAAAACTGTATTATAACCACTTGCTAACCGTACCATAACCACTGATTGTAAAGATGAGGTTACTAGAATGTGATCTAGTCGGTTAGTTAAAAGTTGATTTATAATGTGGATAATTGTAGGGTTTGATTTATAGTTACAGAGATAAGTATCTAGTGTTTGGTAAATCTTTGTGAGTGAGACATCGTGATATCACTGTATGTACGAGAATTCTCTGCGTGTGTATGTGTGTTTGGCCTAGCAACTGTGCCATGTGGTGCTGTTGCCAGGGAAACATGTGTGATCGTTGGAAGTGTGTTTCTTTGTATTAGACGCTCCGTTGCCAGTATGGGTGCGTCTGACTCAAAGATTGTTGATCCCTTGTCGTGTATGTTGAAAAACTTTGCAAAGGGATATAAAGTTTGTAATTTTCGGGTGAAATTATCCCCGAAGCGTTTGACTACATTATGTAGTAGAGAGTGGCCTATCTTGGCCTCCACGTGGTAGTCTTGATCTAACTCTAGTACAATGTGTGCACACGGTTGTATCTAGTAGGCCTGAATTCTATGATCAGTTTCCGTATATTGATTGTTGGAAACAGATTGTGGAAGAATTGCCTAAATGGATTAAGGTATGCCACGAGGAGCAATGTCGCCTCATGGTGGCCAGGACTCGCCTGTCTATCAGGGCCGCAACCCCGCCCATTTTAGACTCTCCCTCTGAGTCTGAACTTCCCTCCCCACCCCCTTACTCCTCCTCTAAGGTTAGAGGAGGTGCTGCTGGTGTTGCCACTCCCCCTTCCCCATGGTCCCTGCCGGCTCATTCATCTAGTTTAGAGCCCAGTCCATTTGCACTGTGTCCTCCCCTTCTGGTACCTACCCCCACTTGTTCTATATATCCAGAATTAACGTCACTTCTGGTTCCTGGTCAGGCTCCTCCCAGCCCAGCCCGCAACATCCTGTTGACTGAACTTCCGCCCGGTAAAATTAACCCGCCTCATTCTCCTTACCTTACTACCTCTAAACCGGAACTTACTATAAAACAGCCTTGTTTACAGCCTATATTAACCCGACAGATGACTGGTACCCTTCAACCCCAACATTACCAAATGCCCCTCCGACTTACACAAGGCCCAACACACGTTGACGAAAATGGCCAAATACAACGGGCAGATCCAGTGTTTGTCTATGTCCCCTTCACCACAACTGATCTATTCAGTTGGAAGACTCATAACTCTTCGTATACCGACAACCTCAAGTCATGACAGATTTGGTTACCTCTATTATACAAACACGCAATTATTATTAACTTTATTTAATTGTGAGGAAAGGACCCCGATTAATCAAGCGGCTATTAAAGCACTTGAGGAAACGGCCCGTACTCAAAATCAGGCCAATCCAGCTGCATGGGCTGCAGCCCATTATCCAAATGTTGACCCAAACTGGAATGTGAATGGTGCTGACATGCCCCAATTAAGGGCTTATCGGGAAGCCATTATTGCTGGCATGAAGGCAGGAGGGAAGAAGGCAATCAATATGTCAAAGACGGCTGAGGTGTTGCAAAAGGTTGAGTCACCTAGTGCCTTTTATGAAAGATTATTGGAGTCATATAGATTGTATACTCCTCTTAATCCAGAGGCCCCTGAGAATTTTTCGAATGATTAATTCGGCATTTGTCAGCCAGGCCCAAGGTGATATTAAAAGAAAATTGCAAAAGTTAGAGGGATTTGTAGGGATGTCCATATCACATCTAATGGTGATCGCAAATAAAGTATATATGAATAGGGAAACTGAGATGAAGGGGGAGGAAGAACGTAAAATGAGGAAGAAGGCAGATATGCTAGTGGTAGCTATCACAAGTGTAGAAAGACAGGGAAGGGAGGTGAATAAAGGAGTCGAGAATAGGCTGAGTAAGGGACCTGTAAGTAGGAATCAATGTGCGTTCTGTAGAGAGGAAAGACATTGGAAGAATGAGTGTCCACAGAGAGAGCATTATGAAAATAATAGACAAGGAGAGAGAAGAATACGGGGAAGTTATAGTGGTAGTTATAGAGGAAGAGGAAGTTTTGGAGGGAACGGTGGGAATAGTAGAGGGAGTGTTCAAGGAGATAGATATCATCCACCTACTCAGAGACCAAGAGATAGAGAGGATAGAGATTTTGTGGGTCTGGCTGACACTATCATGGAAGACTATTGATACCGACTGGGCTCCATCCCCCTTGGCCAAGTGGAGCCTTTGGTCGATGTAGCAATAGGGGGAAAGAGAAGTTCTTTCATGATTGACACTGGTGCGGAACATTCCGTGGTGACTAAACTGGTGGCTTCGCCTTCAGGAAAAACTATAAGTGTGATAGGAGCTACTGGGAGAAGCGCAGCTAGACCACTTGCATTTAATCAGGCAAGTGGCACTTGCATTCTGGGAGGCCATTTGGTGAAGCTCCAGTTCCTATATATGCCAGAGTGTCCGATTCAACTTCTAGAACCAGATCTATTTTAGAAGCTTCAAGCCCAGATAACTTTTCTACCCAATGGCTCAACGTCTCTGAGGTTTAATGGATTACCAGACATAATGGCGGTATCGGTGCCAAGGGAAGAAGAATGGCGCCTCTACTCCATAATGACAAGTGTAAACCCTAAGAGTGATGAATCTTTATTTGACATTCCAGGAGTATGGGCAGAGAATAATCCACCTATACATATTGAACTAAAGCTTGGGGCCTATCCTGTGAGCCTACATCAGTATCATATACCTCAAAAGGCTAAGAAAAACATACAGACATACTTGGATAAGTTCGTAAGGTATGGCATCCTAAAATTCTGTACTTGGAACACTCCATTATTACCTGTTCAGAAACCAGGATCAGATGAATAGCGTCCTGTACAAGATTTGAGAGCAGTTAATGATGCAGTAGTCAATATACACCCAGTTGTACCCAACCTGCTTGCTTTGGGGCAACCTACTTCACAGTTCTAGACCTTAAGGATGCTTTCTTTTGCCTTCGGATTGCTGCTGAGAGTCAGTGTATCTTTGCTTTCCAATGGGAAGATGCTGTTACAGGTTCAAAGTGTCAGATGACCTGGACCAGACTACCTCAAGAGTTCAAGAATTCACCTACCCTATTTGGATCTGCATTAAGTCAGGATTTCAAGATTTCAAGTCCATCCCAGGAGAATGTGTATTGCTTCAATATGTGGATGATCTTTTAAAAGCGGCTGTTACTAAAGAGATATGCCAACAAGCAATTTATGATTTGCTTCACATTCTATGGAGAGCAGGATAAAAGGTATCAAGGAAGAAAGCGCAGTTGTGCCAGTCAACTGTTAAATATTTAGGATTCCATATTTCTGAAGGTCAAAGAATAATGGGATCTGAAAGAAAAACAGTGTGTCGGATATCTATACCTAAGAATAGAAGACAAGTGCGAGAATTCTTAGGAGCAGCAGGATTCTGTAGGATATGGATTCCTAATTATGCGATACTGGCGAAACCTTTATATGAAGCTGTGAAATGTTCAGAATATGACCCCTTTTTGTGGACCTCTGAACAACAGAAGGCATTTGAGGATGTTAAGAAAGCACTTATGAGTGCCCCAGCCCCAGGTCTACCAGATCACACGCGTCCTTTCTATCTGTACGTACATGAGCAAAGAAGAATGACTGTGGGAGTATTAACTCAGTATTTGGGATCATGGCAAAGACCTGTAGCTTATATGTCCAAAGAGTTGGATGCAGTGGCCAGTGGTCTTCCACCTTGTCTGCGAGCAGTGGCCGCCGCTGCCCTGTTGGTAGCAGAAGCTGGCAAGCTCACATTGGGTCAGGAACTCTAAGTGCGAGTACCCCATGCAGTACAGACCCTATTGGATTACAAAGGAAATCATTGTTTTAGTAACAGTCGAATGACCAAATATCAAGCTTTTATGTGAAAATCCAAGAGTACACCTCGAAACTGTCAATAATTTAAATCCAGTTACCCTTCTGCCCCAGACTACTGAGTCAACATGATTGTTTGGAGATAATGGATGAAGTGTTTTCAAGCAGGCCTGATCTTCATGATTTCCCCATCCAGAATCCGGACATACAGTATTATACAGATTGTAGTAGTTATGTGAAAGAAGGTATACGTTATGCAGGGTATGCGGTAACAACTATAGACAAGGTGATAGAAGCACGGCCACTGTCGAAAGGGACATCAGCACAGAAGGTGGAATTGATTGCATTAACAAGGGCCTTGCAATTAGCTGAAGGGTTGAGAGTGAATATTTACAGATTTGAAATACGCTTTTCTAACCACCCATGCCCATGGAGCATTGTATAAAGAAAGGGGATTGTTGAATTCAGAAGGGAAAGAAATCAAGTATGCAGCAGAAATACTCCAACTGTTAGAGGCGATATGGGAACCGAAGAAAGTCGGTATTATACATTGCAGGGCACATCTGAAAGGTGATAGTGATGTAGTAAAAGTAAAACAGGGGGCTGATTCGTCTTCCTGTTTGTGAGTTATGATACTCTGGAGGTGTCAGCGGTGTTCGGGTAATTGAGTGTCCGATTTGAGTTCCAGACACTCGACGACCAAACACTGCTGAGCCTTTCGTGCGTAAGATGGCCGCCGCCACGTGTTCGCATGCCGAATGGCGGCCACCCAGATACATCCATAAACCACCTATTAGTCTGCGGTTGGCAAGTACTTTGCAGCTTAACGGGGGACACACTTCACCCTGGGGTGGTCTATTAGTTCGGTTGTTTCCATTCGTATGAAATACAGATGGAAACCACCGAACAATCATACAAATGCTACTTACAATTAAATACAAAGCAGAAACAACACACAAATTGCAGGATTCTCATAGTCTTTAAGGACAGCCACAGTACCATCCGCTAAAATCCCCAATTCCAACCCCGTACAATTTGGTTGGTAATTCGGAACAGTAACTCCCAGGGGACCTTGATAAATAGGACTGTGATAAATACCATACATTCTACGGGCATTCTACTATTTGATGCATGTAAGGCAATCTCTGGTAGTGGAGAACCTTGGAATGTATGTGGTAATCTTAAATGGGAACGAACTTATGGGTTTAATGATAAATATTTGTCCCAGTAAAAGATCTACTGATCCTGATTGCCCAAATAGGGATTTTAATTTTTGTCCAAAACAGTGGATCAATATATGATTATCCAAAGGTTGCCCACTACACCACACTGTAAGTCTATGGAATGTAATCCTGTCCATATGACCATCTCTAATCCACAACATTTTATTGATAAGTTTGGGTTATTTGGGTTCCAAATATATGGCACAGGAGTAGATCCAGGGACCATAATATATGTAGGACTTGAAACTGAGATGATAGCAACTCAAACTGATCAGGTTTTTCATTCCTTCTATGAGGAGATGAGTGTTAAGGATGATATTCCCCATAATGTTAAGAACCTATTTATTGATTTGGTATTGCGGGTAGTCTTAAAGGTAACTAATTGCGTTGTATGTGGAGGTACTAATATGGGAGACCAGTGGCCACGGGAGGCAAAGGAAGTATGGTACCCTGGTTCTGAGACAGATGAACAACAAATACTTTCTCAGTCTGATCATCAAGTAAGTACTAGAGTTAAATCAGAGTGGCGGTTAATATGTCTAGGACAGAAAGCCTATAATGCTGATACTAAAGATACTACTTGGTGGTCAGCAGAGGTATGGTTTGACTTATCTGCTACATCCAATTGTAAAGCCCAGCGAATTTATATTGGATCTGTGGTAAGAAAGCATATTCAGAGTTACCACAAGATTGGGAAGGGGCATGTGTGCTAGGTATACTCAAACATCCTTCTACTTGTTGCCAATTGAGACAGGAGAGACCTTGGGAGTTAAGGTTTATGATGTAAATCATAAAAAGAAGCAAGCATCCTTGAATATAGGTAGCTGGGAAGATGAGTGGCCTCCCCAACGCATTATTAATTATTATGGACCTGCTACTTGGGCAGAAGATGGTACCTATGGATATAGAACCCCAATATATATGCTCAACCGTATTATAAGACTACAGGCGGTGGTTGAAATTATCACTAATGAGACAGCTCAAGCAGTTAATCTTCTAGCTAAGATTAAGATGAGATCAGCCATCTTTCAAAATAGATTAGCTCTGGACTACCTATTAGCAGTAGAGGGAGGTGTATGCGGAAAGTTTAATCTCAGCAACTGTTGTTTGCACATAGATGATGAAGGGCTGGCAGTGGCTGAACTTACAAGCCACATGGTTAAACTGACGCATGTACCTACTCAGGTCTGGAATGGGTATAATCCTAGTAGTTGGTTTGGAAGTTGGTATGAGAAGCTTGGAGGGATTAAGGCGTTAGTAGGAGTCGTAGTATTTATTATATTCGTATGTCTCTTTCTGCCCTGCCTAATTCCATTAGTGGTCAGATCTATATGTAGTATTATAGAGAGTACTATAGAAAGAAAGACAGCTGCTCATGTAATGGCTGTCTATAGATATGAATCCCTAGCCCAAAGAGAACATATTCAGGATGAGGAATGCTGAAGGAGTTTGTGATGATGCTAAGATGCTTACAAGGTCTGTTCTGGTCCAATGGCTACTTGAGAGGTGTTGGTAAACTATGATTGGTGATGCCTCTGGAATAATTTTGTATCAGATGCATCAAAGGGGGGAATGTGATGGAATTCCGGTGAAATGTAAATTTAGTATGCCGAGATTTCCACGTGGCATATGTGTATGTTGTATCAGTTAGTTAGTTACACGTAGCTAAGATACTGTCATCAATGTACTGAGCATGTGCAGGAATTCTCCATTGTTTCGGATGAGCCATGTGCTCTGCCCATATAAGGAAATCCAAATCCTGTCCACTGATTGGTTTAGGGTATGTGCGGGTGGAGCTATTAATGGGAGGAGTTATAGTTCTATAAAAAGCATGTACCCCATGTGTTCGTCCCTCAGACCTGTTTTGGAACGTTAGTTCATCTGAGACCCGATCGGTATGTTAATAAAGACCTCTTACTTCCTGAAAACCTGCATCCATCTCTCTGTGTCTGGCTTCTGCAAGTTTACTCGGTTACACTATGTCTTACTTTACATTAGAGTAAGCATGAATGCCAGGGTGAAGTCAGCATTATTCTAGAGATGAAATAAAATGAAATAAAACACCTTCATCACCATGATCTCATTTCACAATCCTTGTTCTGCTTCAGGAATTAAACTAAGCAGGAGAATTCTATGGAACAAAAGCTGCATGAACGAGCCAGTGTGCTGAGCCAGGTTACACGGTCCCTTTGAAAGAAACCACACACAACCCTTTAATGGAATTTGTACAGCACATAGTGCTGATTTAAAAAGGCTCTGGCCCAGCTCTGCCAGAAACTAATAAGTAATAAATCCTACATGAGCCGAACAGCATAATTCTATCATTTTATTGCTTCAAGGGGGGCTATGACATCGTGAGGATATATTAGTTTTATCATTGCTACCCTTTACAGGCTTTTATTGCTATTAACCCAATAAGTGCCACTTGTGTAGGCATCCCTGTAAGGCAGGGTTAGTGTGTGTCCTACGTTATTAGGCTTTTGAGAATTGTGCCAATGCAGTCTAAGCTATATATCACAGCTAAGCTGCAAGCAACAGAAGTAAACGTCTGCTTAAAAATCTCTGTAGATGTGAGGATTGACTTTTCGCAATAAAAGTGACATTTATAGTTTGCTGGTGGTTAATTAGCATTGCTTTGTTTAGTGTCTTGTAATTGGTTATTAATGGATAAAGTATGTGTGAAGTTTTTTATTAAACAGGAAATGGACAGCGACCTGGAGAATTTTAATGTTCTGCTTTTTTGTAGTTGTCTTTTTTATTATTCCGCACAATATTCCGGTTACTGAATTACCCCACTAGTGCATTACAAAAAGGCATTTAAAACAGATGTTGGAGCTGCTAAATAATTATTATATTTGCAATGCCCAGTAAGCACTTTATACTACCTTTTCAAGCCAGTTCTGTGTTCCTTTGCTAAATATATAGACATATTCACATTGTCCCCTGTCACACCTGCTTAGTATCAACGCTTATTGATGGTATAATATTTTTATTATGATTCCAAAAGTGGCTTTATGATTAGTAAGACTACAATGGTTAAGACATGAGTATATTTTTTAACCATCTGTTGATATATTTGGTATTATTGCCTAATATTAGTATAAGGTTTCTAAAAAAAATAAAAATCTAACTAAATAAGGTAGATTTAATTAAATAGTGTACATATAAAGTGTGTGTGTGTATGTATATATATATACCCCTTGGAGGAAACTAAAAACCTCCATTTGTTTAAAAATACATAGGGATGTGGAAAGTGCGCAGGTAACTTTTTTCCTTTGGTTTTTACTAATTGCAAGCCAATCACTGACATTCATGTTGAACGGAACATACACTAATAATATGAGTGTGATTCTCAAAGCTGCTGGGGAGGGGCCATCTTTGGGTAATGGGGAGAACCACTATTTTTGCTAAAGCAACTATTAAAGGAACACTATAGCATCAGGAATTCCTAATGCTGTAGTGCTGCTGTCCCTAGGAATATATAGGTACTATCACAGAGGCCTTTCATGAGCCACTGCACGTGCGTCTAGTCTGTACCTTTTTCGGTGAGCTCGGGCGTTATCACTGATAGATTTGGAGCGTTGCCGTGGTAACCCATGCAATGCTCTGACACTATTAGAGAATCAGAACTCGCTACAAGAATATACAAGGTCTGCCTCTGGCAACGGTGCAGACTAGAAGAGCTCACTGCTGCACCACCAGAAATTGAAATTGTCCCCCTCCCTGGCCCAAGGTAACAAGAGGGAGGGAGAAATATAAAATATATGATGTTAGTTGCACCCCCACCCCCCTTCACACATTATATCCTACCCTACAGTACTTCACACATATATGCACGCTTCTGTTGTTTTTGTTGCTGCCATTATTTTTATAGTTGCTGATATGGTCTGGTATAAGAGGTATATGGGGTCGGGGTGTGACACCAGGAGTTACCCCGCTGATTGACACCCCGCTATTGATGCCACTGGGACAGATAGTGAGGAAGTAAAAAATCAGAAATGTGACATCTCTAGCTCTGGACTAGGCTTAGAGTGCTGATAAGTCATATGGTATTGTCAAACTATTTGAAATATGTTTGACAAAAGCCAGAGGTATTGCACCCATAGCCGCCACCCAGCAACAAAACCACAATGAGTTGTAGTGGTTATGGTGCTTGAGGGTGTACTTTTAAAGGAACAGATCAAGGTGGAATCAATCTTTTTTTTTTTTTTAAATACATTATAAATTATGTAAAAACCATCAATTAATAAACAATTTAATTGTTTGAAGTCCCTGCATATTTGAGAAATCCCCAACTGGTGCACCGTCATCATTGATCTATGCCAATGAAGTGACTCAGGTCACATGACATTCCATAGCACTGTTTATTTTTACCGTAAGCAGTGCTTTAAGAGCCCAGCAAGTGTTTCTGTGAGTTGAGTTGAGTTTAGTTTTCAGCTTTCTACCATAGACAGCTAATAGCTGAACTGCATCTCCCAAATACCTCAGTCGCACATCAGTGATTTAGACGCACCTGGTGACATGGAGTGGCCCCATAATTAGGATACAGAGAAAGGAGAAATACAGGCGGTATCCAAGGTGGGAGTGATATGTCTTCTCAATAACATAAAATATTGGTCTGCTGCACATCCCCTTCTCCCACAAGCTTGGCCTGGAGATAAATTAAAGAAGCACTATAGTGTCATGAACACAAATGTGTATTCCTTACATTATAGCTCTAAAACAACCGTTTAGGCACCCAAACCCGCTTAGCTCGGGTTAGAAAGGTGATTTACTCACCTTTTTCCAGTGCTGCGCAAGGCTCTTCTTATCTGTCCTGCCCCCTATCCACCTCATTTGCTGACATTATCAGAATTCATGATTTCAGTCAATCTAATACTTTCCCATAGGAAAACATTGGGAGGCTATTGCACATGCGCAGCAAATCAGCATCTCCTCATTAATTCAATGCATCTCAGTGGGAAACGTTCCGCGCCTCTATGCAGAGTGTGGAGATGGTGAACGGCAGTGCTGCATACTATGCAGAACTGCCCTAGGAATCACCTCTAGTGGCCGTCTGAGTGTCCACTAGAGGTATTCCTAGGCTGTAATGTAAACACTGCCTCTTCTCTGAAAAAGCAGTGTTTACATTAAAAAGCCTGCAGTACTGACTATACTCACCAGAACAATTACATTAAGCTGTAATTGTTTTGGTGACTATAGTGTCCCTGTAAAAACCCTGTGTATTATTTTTTTCATTATATAATTTAGTACTATATTTATTTTGATTACCCTTTCCTGTTTTCTTTAATCATATGCATAGTCAATATGGATCCTATTTAAACGTCTCTTATTGTTACGTATGCACCTAGTGAGAACATTTAAATGCCGAGTGAAGTTAATAAGCAGTAAGTATTAATGAGAGCGTAATGGTAGCAATGAATTTTGTCTAAACTATGTAATCAATATAACATGCATTTTTCATGCACATCTAAGAACCGTGTATGCTAGTTAGACAAAGCTATTCTTGGAAATGCCTTGTTTTGATCTTGGGGAAATGTGAATATATTTTACTATTGATCTTTTACAGTCTGGAAATAATTATTCCTATCTTATCAAAGCTATTTCATGCCTGTTATGGGGGTTTAGTAAAATTATCGTTAATGTCTTTTCATGCAGTCTTTAGATTCCATTAAAAAGTAACTAACATTATGTATTCTTTTTATTTTGCCACTAGTTTGCGGCTGTGATCTGGCTCAATCCGGCTTTTTCTTTAAGAATGGAGAATATATTTGTACACGGGATTACCAGCAGCTCTACGGGACCCGGTGTGACAGTTGCCGGGACTTTATCACAGGAGAGGTTATTTCAGCCCTTGGACGGACCTATCACCCAAAATGCTTTGTGTGCAGCATGTGCAGGTAAAACATGTGCATGGAATTTCCTTAGTAGTCTGGCAGATCACGCTAGTAACCTGTACAAAGCTATTCATTAATGTGGGATTTTTCAGGAACTCCAAGTAAATTTCAAATTTCAAGCGAAAATAGCAGCACTGCAAATTTTGCTGATTTGGAGAATTTACCAATTGAGCTCCTTTGGCATGAAATGTGAACTCTCTGTAAATTAACTTTGAATTCCAGACAATTCACACTTTAGTGACTAGCCATATTAATATAGGTAGAGCACTCAGTTTTAGCTATTGAATATGTTTTCACATTACAGCAATGTTATTCATATCAGAAATCAAGATGAGTGTTAGAATGTGTTTGTTTTTTTTCAAAACCGTTGGTAGAACCGTTTAACTTTCTTCAAGTACAATCTTATACTTGCAGGCAGTGTTAATTTTGTCGACTAACAATTTTAGTGGACTAAAATTTTTGAGATTTAGTAGACTAAAACTAGACTACAACTAAAACAATTCAGATGACTAAAAAAAATGTTTAGTTAAAAGACTATGACTAAAACTAAATTGACATTTGCTGCCAAAATTAACACTGCACAGAGGGGCTGTTGAAGGGGCAAAAGAGACATAGCAGGGCTTGGGAGAGAGATACCTAAGGGGCTGGGAGGACACAAAGACACAGAGGGGCTGCTGAAGGGGCAAAAGAGGCAGAGCAGGGCTTGGGAGAGAGACGCCTAAGGGGCTGGGAGGACACAAAGAGACACAGAGGGGCTGGGGAAGCGGCAAAAGACAAACAGAGAGTCTTTAACTAAACCCATTTGAT
Source organism: Pelobates cultripes (assembly GCA_933207985.1). NCBI lineage: Eukaryota > Metazoa > Chordata > Amphibia > Anura > Pelobatidae > Pelobates > Pelobates cultripes. Next base: position 285,090,096 of record OW240914.1, read on the forward strand.
TTTAGTCGTGTCAACTAAAATTACTGTAGATTGAATTGACTAAAACTAAAACTATTCAGATGACTAAAATTAAACTAAAACTAAAATGGCTTTTTAGTCAAAAGACTATGTCTAAAATCTAATTGAAATTTGCCACCAAAATTAACACTGTTTGCAGGCCTAGAATGCCCCAGTCAAATGGTAATCTGACAAAAGTCATCAGTGTGGGACTGAAAGCCTGACACTTGTACTACTTAGTAAATCTTTGTTCTGCATGCTGTAATGCACATACTGAGTTTGGTTCTTGATACAATTAGTATTAATGTATCTGTCAGCTGTCTTGGTAAGTGCATGCCAGCCTTGGGCTGGGTATTAGCATGCAGATGAGCGTATTCTGCTGTCGATGACTGGTGAAGATATAAATATAGGCCTATGAGCATATTGGGCAGTAGTCCATAAATCTTTGATATCACCATTCTCCGTAGCTTTGAAAAACAGCCAGTGCTTGCTCAAAGCTAATGATAAGGTCAAAAGTATAGTTTACTCCAACTTAGTCTTAGACAGTGCAAAAAGGAAGTTTATACAGCAAATACAGGTTATTTTGAATGTATGTATCTGTATTTTATATTAGCTTTTATATGCTTTTAATACTTTATTTTTATGAATTAAATGATTACTGGACTAGGATTTTCTGCAGTCCCTACGAGAGCAAAAGACCCGGGATTTAGTAGAAACAAGCAAACACCATAATAGAATTAACAAGTCTCCGTCAGTACAAATAACATCCTGCTTTGTTCCAAATTGTGCATTAATGGGTAACCTTACAGTGGGAGGGACAGGACAAATAGAAACCGTGTTAATTTGTATCTCATAAAACATAGAGCACCACGATTAAAAACACATTGTCAGCCATTTTCTGGTCCCTGGAGAAGCTGCAGTCTGTAATAAAAATAAATTCAGAGATTACAATTATGAAAATTATTATAATTTTAATTTTAGTTAATCTATTGTCCCCATAAGGCCTAAAGAAAGGAGGGGCGCGTCATTTCAGGATTGTCCCTTTAAGGTTACTAGGCAATGCATTATTGTATAGAAGGTTTTATCGAGACATCTCTAGTAGTTAACATGAGACGTTTACCTCTTGCTGCTCCTTATTAGAGATGATAGCTACAGAGCGGGGCGAGGCTGGGAATGCGGCTGTGCTATCATCTATTTTAAGGTTTTCTTGAGAACAACTGTGCATACATATAACTCCCAGGAAAGATATCCGGCCCCAGTAAAGACAGTCCGTGGAATACCAGTCAGCTGTCAAGACTCCCGGGCAGAGTACATACTCTAGAGAACCTCTACCGACACAGTGCAATGTTTCACTGATCCCTGCTTGTTAGTGTGGCGTCGCTAAGCACATGTAAAAGAAAGTCTATTGAAAGGCAGACGCCGACAGTTTCATGTCTCTTAAACTCTATGTGGATATTCTACTAAGTGCATATATTGTTAAAACTTAATTGAAGGAAAATTGCACTTCAACTAGAACATTGTAATATATATATATATTTATGTTTTTTTGTTTAAAATATGAAAAAATAAATCTTTGAAAACACCTGTCAATGTCCAAGTTCTGAGGCAATTGTTTTGGTGTGGCGTTTGATAGATATCAGAATTTAAACTTTGTATGGAATGTGATCTTTTCAATGCTGTTTTTTTTTTTTTTTATCAGCTCTGAGTTCCTCCAAACTCTAATTGCAGTTCTTTTAAAATATTCCAGTTTACCTGGAAATGTATTAAACACCTGATTTTTGCAGCCCTGAGGTATAACCTGAATTTAGTGAATAACACCAATCTTATTAAACATGACGGATTGCATATTATTTCCAAGCACAAGTTGGCAGGTTGAAAGCTATTGGCCCGTAGGAGCTTTTTTTGTAGGCGACCCACATAGTGACAAACCTGGAGAGTTTGAAATAATAGAACAAAATACATTTCCCCATATTTATCCTTTTGAATTGTATGCAGTCTTCCACATTCAGTCATGTGAACAGAACACCAATAACATCTGTGGTGGGGCACAGTCCAATACCACAGCCCTAACCTCGAATACAGTCAATTGTAGCTAGTGTTTACTGATTGTTACTGATGTCTTGATGTGTCCTATTTGGGACCCCTGGTTCCTATATGTGACTCAAAAAGTCCATGATTTAAAGGGTTATGCCAATCCTTTTGGGGGTAGACCTTATCTGTGTAAAGTGCCCTATTAGGCACTACGGAGAAGGTCCACCCCTCAATTTGCAGTAAAAGCTGCAAAAAAAGTATATTTTACTCATCATGAATCCAGCGCAGGGCAAAGATCCCGGCGCAGACTAACACACTCCCTTCAGCATCACAGGGGCCTGCAAGGAAGGGAGCAAGAGGGAGGTCACATTGGGTTGGAGGGAGGGGGAAGAAATCTTCCCCTTGCAGGCAGAAAGCTGAGAAGATGATCATGCTTAAAGACAGGCGCAAAATATGCAGAAAATTGATATTGGCAGTCTGGAGTTCTGGGCTGCCAATGTCACATGTGCTGGGGGTGCAGGTAGCCCCAGCACAATATTAACAATATCTCTGTATGTGTAGTGTCTCCAGCCGAAACACTGCACATACTGACTCCTACCATCCTGACCACTTCAGATCACTGAAGTGATCATGGCGGGTGGAGTAACCCTTAAAGGATTACCCAGTTATAATTAAGTGAGGATTGCTATAAACCCTGAGCAGACGGTAGGCCGGAAGAATTAGTCGGAGAAGCCTTGTCCTATATTGCATAGACAGCCAAAATAATGCACATTAATTAAATAAATGGTGTTTTTTTTATTCCTGTAGGAAACCTTTCCCTATTGGAGACAAGGTAACATTCAGAGGCAAAGACTGCGTATGTCAGAATTGCTCCCATTCATTAACCAGTGACAAACCTATCAAGATACATGGTCCGAGCCGTAAGTCATGATGTAATTCATCACCTATTTTCAAATCTAATCATTGCCTAACTTCATCCATTGTATATGTTTACATAAATCATAATATATACAAATCTTAAAAGCCCGAATTCATGCCATCCAACAACCTCTGGATCTGTGCCAAAGTTAGAAGAAATTGTTCACTCAGCCGAATGCCGGGAGCTTTTATTGGTGTTAAGTAATTTCACTTTATTTAGATCTAGGGTTCAGTTTCATCATATGGACGGCCATTGGAGTGATCTAAATAAACAGCAATATATATATTCAGTGTGTCATCAAGTCATGGTTACAGTGTATTAAATGAGGGAACTGCAGTGGAAAATGGTTTTGTGTTTATATCTTGTTTGTATTATGAATTTAGGCTAGTTAAGTGCTATTTTTTTTAAAGTAATAATATCGGTTATATGAGGTTTAGAATTTTTTTTTTTTTTTCAATGTCTGATTTTTATTGAGAAGATTTATGCATAAAAGTACAGTAACAGTGGGGATACAGAAAGAAAGAAGGGAGGGGTGGGAATGAGGGAATACAAATGGAGCAGACTTCTTGTTCTTCCGTACATTACAGGTTCCTTTACATGGTGGGTTTTACAACCTAGCTGACAATGTTCTACTAGCATCGTGAGTGGACTAGCCATACAATTTTATAATACATGTGTGCATAATGTGTACAGAGGGAACAACATGACATCTTCAAGTAGTGCAGCAATGGCTCGGTCATGGCAGGACCAAAGTAGAGTAAACCATCCCAGCATACTTTAATACATACATAACATAACATCGTATTCATATGTTCATATAATGGGGCTCATGACATCATGTTGAGGTGAGATACAGGTGTTAGAGTTACCGTTTCTTATTGCTGATGGTTCCTATTCGAATATGTGTAACCTTCTACTGGCTATATATGTGCATTCATGTGTTGAAATGATAGATCTGGTCAGGGGCCTCATAGAGGTCAAACCAGAGCTTAGTTTACTGTGCCTGGTACAGAATATGTTGAGAGTGGCCTTGTGATCGTAGAGAAGGTAGAAGGGAGTTTCTAATAGGAGTTTACATGGACTACATGCATTCCATATTGTAAATCTAACTTGATAGACTAGAATATTGCATAGTAGTGAGCTTTAGTGGATATCATAACGGAGATTGCGTGAGGACAGTTGTGTTCAGTCGTGTTCAAAAGTCAAGTTTAGGGAGATATAACAGTGTTGAACCAGCCATTAAACCTTGTCATCCGCTGCACACTTTCTGATTCGATTGCTCATAAAGTTAGTCGTTATTGGGTGTAAAAAAGGAAAGAAAGAGGGTAGGAGGGAAAAAGAGATTAGGGAAGGGAAAGGAGGGAAAAGAGAAAGATGGATATTCTGAGATAAATGAGAGCAAGAACTAGAACAAGAACAAGAACAAGAACAAGAACCCCTCACATCCGAGTATTCAGAATTGTAGTATGGGAGTACTGTACATCTTAGAGAAGGACGTTATCCCAAATCGGTAAGGTGTTTATACGTGGTTTCCCATCCATGCCATTGTCCATTGAATTTGGTCATATTCCCTTTTTTTGCCCATTCCTTTTCATAGCAATACGTAATGTTTATTCTGTTAAGCAATTCTTTTGCTGAGGGTATAAAGTCACTTTTCCAATGAAATGCAATACATAATTTGGCCGCGATCAAAGTGTTAATTACAGCTGCCGTCGAGGGGAGTTGGTTCAGGTTTGGCCGTAAATGAAGCAGGTAGAAATCAGGACATAGGGGGAGTTGTAAACCAGATATGGTGTGAATAACATTCTTTACGTAGTTCCAAAAAGTACCTAACTTGGGGCATTCCCAAAAAATGTGTAATACTGTACCCCTACTGCTATTGCACCTCCAGCATGTGGGGGCAACCGTAGGATATATTTTGCTCAGCCTATTGGGTACTAAATACCATCTCATTAATACCTTGAAGTACGCTTCCCATAGAGTAACACATTTGGTGGATTTTTTGGTAGTTGTTATCGCAGATAGCCATTCTGTAAGGTGAAATTCCGCACCTAAATCTTTTTCCCAGTTTAGCATGTAAGGTAATTTATCCTCTTTGGATGTGTTTAGCAGGGCTAGGTAGCACATTGAAAGGAATTTCGGTGGAGTACGAAATTTACTTATATTGTAGCAGGAGTGACCTATTGAACTGAATGTCGAAGGGTCTTGATATTTTATAGTTGCAGTGTGCAGTATATGCTTAACTCTCAAGTAGAGGAATATATCCTTGTGTGGTAGGTTATGAGAGGCTTGTAAGTCAGGAAAGGTGCGGAGGCCGTTGGAGTTATACAAGGAGTAGACATGGGTTAAGCCTCGTTGAGACCAATTCTGTATCGACAAGTCTGGTGATATCATAGACAGGGCTCGTATTGGGGCTAAGTAGAGAAGTTCCTGATTGGAACAGAGGTTTGAGCTCCACATTTTCCAGGAGGTCAGAAGGAATTTTGTGCATGGCAATGATAGGTGGGTAGGGCAATTTTTTGTGGCCCACATAGCGTCGGATAGTGAATGGAGTTGGCTACATGCCTGTTCAAGTTTAAGCCAAACTGGATTGGCTTTCTCTGACATTATGTCCAGGCTCTGTGCAAGCGTGGAGGCTTTGTAATAGTTAGTGATGTTAGGAACGCTCAGGCCGCCCTGCTGAATGGGGCGCCATAGGGAGTGAGCCGCGACTCTCGGAGGTTTCCTTTTCCAAATGTGCGCGTTGATTGTTGATTGGAATTTCGTAAGAATCGATTTGGGAAGATTGATAGGTAGTGTTCTGAAGAGGTAGAGAATATGAGGGAGCGCCATCATTTTAACCGAATTCACTCTACCTATCCAGGAGGTGTTCAATTTGTCCCAGGATTTCAATTGGTTGGAAATTTTCAATAGGACTGCCTCATGATTTTCTTTTATAGTGTGAGAGTGCGATAGCGTAAGTTTGATACCTAAATATGTAACAGAAGTTTTGCGCCAATCAAAGGGGAATTGTGATTTCAGTTTGGCTATTACATGGGACTCAAGGTTCAGAGGAAGTATTTGTGTTTTACTGATATTGTTTTTATAAAAAGACACGTTGCCAAATGTGGCAAGAGTATGCATGAGATGGGGTATGGCAGAAACTGGGTTTGTTAAAAAAAGAATAACATCATCTGCAAATAAAGCAAGCTTCTTTACTCCTGCTGGTGTGGTAAAGCCTGGGAGTGAGGGATCTTGTTTAATTGTACGAATGAGAGGCTCTAAGCATAAAATAAATATGAGGGGGGATAAGGGGCACCCTTGCCTCGTACCGTTTGAGATATCAAAGCTTTTAGATAAGAATCCTGAGTTGAGAACTCTCGCTGATGGCGCGGAATAAAGGGCCAAAATGCTCATGATAAAGGAATCTGAGAATCCATAGGCTTGTAGGGTGGTCTTCATATATGTCCAATTTAGGCGATCGAAGGCCTTTTCTGCGTCCAAGGCCATTAAGACCCCGGAAATACGTTGTCGAGTTGCCCAATTGATGAGGTCCATGCAAAATCTGGTGTTGTCTCCCACCTGCTTGCCAGGCACGAAACCTGCTTGTTCTTCCGAGACCAAGGTAGACAGCGAGGATTTCAGTCTGGTGGCTATAAGTTTTGCATAGAGTTTCACATCAGCGTTCAGCAACGAAATTGGTCTTAGATTACCACATGTTGTGGGTGGTTTATTCGGCTTGGGTAGGGTAATAATGTATGCTTCTAGCATAGTTCTAGGGAAGCGGCCAGTTTCTTTTATTTTATTAAAAAGCTTGGTAATGTGCGGAGATAGGTATGGTTCTAGTTTAAGATAATAGTAATTCGGAAGTCCGTCTGGGCCAGGGGCTTTGTGCTTAGGGAGGGATTTGATGGCCGCAGCAACCTCGGATTCCGTAAACGGGGCTGTGAGCAAATCATTTTGTTGCTGTGAGATTTTTGGCAGTTGTATTTGTGCTAGAAAATTTTGAATTTCTATTTCGTCTGGAGTGTACGTATTCTCGTTTGCGTTCAGGTTGTATAGATCCTCATAGAAAGATGCTAGTTCATTCACTATAACGGTAGGGTTATATATTTTTATCTGTGATTTTGAGAGAACATATGGGATTTTTGTTTGAAGATAATTGGACTTCAGCTGACTTGCTAACAATTTACCGGCTCTGTTGCCCGTGCCATAAAAGTGTCGTTGAAGTTTTGCTGCATTCGTGGTAAATTCTTTGATCTTAAGTTTTAGAATCTCTTCGCGTGTTGCTGTAATTTGCTTTGTCATGGCACGGGAAGGGGTTGCTTTGTTGGCGTTTTCCAAGGTCGTGAGTTTCTGGAGCAATTTTTGTTGTAAATTATGAGATTTCTTCTTGTTGATTGATCCTAATTTGATAAATTCACCCCTGACCACCGCTTTGTGAGCAAGCCATTGGATTTCTATTGAGGTCTCATTTGTAGTGTTGGTTTCGAAATAGTTTTGCAGTTCGCGGGCAATCTTCTCTAAATTTGAAGGTGTGTCAAGAATGGACTCATTTAATCTCCATTTTCCACGGCCTCTCGTAGGGTAAGGCACTGCTATTGTGATAATGATTGGGGCGTGGTCTGACCAGGTTCTGGTCCCTATCATTTGGTCTAGAAGGTGAGGCAATGTAGATTTATCTATCAGGCAGATATCTATCCGGGTATATGTTAAGTGGACCGGGGAGAAATAGGTGAAGTCCTTAGCCGCTGGGAACAGGTTCCTCCATGAATCGTAAAGATCGTACGAAAAAATGAGATTGGAAAATAATTTGCTGTTATGGAGGGTTAGTTTGCTAGGCTTTTTATCGTTGGTACGTTGAACATCTAATGCAGGGTCTAGTGTACAGTTGCAGTCGCCGCAAATTATAACATGACCTTGTTTTAGTGAGGAGATTTTCTTTATGGCTTTATTGAGAAAGGAGAATTGAGCCTCATTTGGTGCATATAAGGATGCTATCGTCACTTGGATCCCGTTAAGGTCTCCCACTATGATTAACAATCTTCCGCTAGGGTCAGCATGTTGTGTAGTAGGGGTGAATACCCAGTCTGCATGTAGTAGAATGGCTACTCCTTTTGATTTGTTTGGCGCGTAAGCATGGTAAGCTATGGGGTATCTGGAGGACCGTAGTTTAGGAGGGTTTTTCTTACAGAAATGAGTTTCTTGAAGGCATACTATAGCGGCATTGGAGTCATGCATGTCTCTTAGAACTTGTCTTCGTTTGTACGGGCTGTTGAGGCCTTTGACATTGAGAGATAAAATTTTCATTGTGTTAGCCATTATATTGATTGTGTAGTATTAGTGGTTGTGCTTAAGTGTCTTGTTCTTGTGATATGAGAGTTAAGCTGAACGTTTACTTCCACACGAGTAGATCTGTTAGTATCAGGTATAGCATTGCTTACATTAAGGCATACGGATGGGCTACTTATTGATGCGTTCGGATGTGAGGGTAATGAGAAAAGGAAGAGCAAGGGGAGAGAGAAAGAAATAACAAGTAATACATAACTATGTACAAAGATTCCTTCTTTGGGGAGAAGGTGTAGTTTGGTCATTTTGAGAACACTATGTGTGTCTCAAACCGTGACCTGGGGGGCAAGAGAGAGTTCCTTCAGCCTGATGTGAGCCGCATTACAATGAGTAACTGCATTTACTGACAAAAAAGAAACAAACTATAAATAGGAAAAAGAGAGGCGGCTCAAAGCGGCAGGGAATTGTGGTGTTTCAAGAAGTGAAGAAGGTGAAGCTAATGCCCAATTAGCAGGGTATCATTTAGTAGTGAGTGTGTCGCCTAGGTTGGAAAGTGCGTACGGCAGGCGACGGTTTCCGAAATATAATGGAGCAAGGCATGCAGTTCTGGGTAGTGGTAGTAGCATGAGAGCCGGCTAGTGGTGATACTACGGTAGAGGGGGGATTAAGGAAGGTCAATACTGCCGAATAATGAGCCGTCTATGCTAATTCGTTATGGGTTGTCCTTACCCTTCCATTGAGTATAGGCTTTAAACAATGAATTATAAACATAAAACATAAATAACAGATTGTGAAGTCAACAATAATAATAGGTATAAAATGCAAAATAAAGCGGGTCTCACTCAGTGTACGGGTAAATGATGGATAGGTGATTCAAACCTGTAGTTGGCGCTTAGTTCTAAGTGCATTTAGAGTGTGTGTACCTGTGAAAGTTTGCACTCGGAATCATATGCTTGTGACATAAAAAGGACAACCGCAATGCTTAATGCAGTCCTGGAATCATAAATGAAACTGCATAGAGCTACTTGCATCAAAATAAATTGAAGAAAGTTTTGCATTTAGTAATTCTTGGGCGATGTAAGCGTATGCGCTCATCCCCATAATCAAGTGTGTTGTAATTGATAGTATAATATTGTGCCATTCTGAGTGGGTCTAAACGGCCAATATTAGTTAAGCGCTGATTTGCACTGATAGTGCTTCATACTTTAGTTATGTTGGGATAGCCTATTATATTTATAGACAAAGATCTAAGTACAGGAGTACTGGATTGAAAATTGTCGTCCATATTTTAGTGCAGTGTGGATTTATAGTTTACAGTGAGTTAACATCTAGCGACCGTGATTAGTCACGGAGAGCCAGGTTTGTAGTAATGCAGATAACAGAGGTTCCATGTCACTGTGTGTGCTTCAAGTGAGACATGTACGGTTAAACATTACAACGTTCAGGTGGTAACTAAGGGAGAATGAATTACGGCATATAACTTAACTAAGTGGAGATTTAGAGTCAGCTATGCTAAAATGTCATTACAAAATTTACTGACGTGTTACATAGAATGAAATGGTTTAGCTTAAAATTTTAACCAACAGATCACAGTGCAGGTTATACTCATCACTTTCAAGCATGTAAGATAGAAGGCAGTTCATGGTTTTGTAGATGACGATCCCGTCATTTTCCAATCCGCCTGAAGTTTTTTCGAGGAAAGGTCTGTTGCTGGTGCGTCTTGTGAGGATGTTGTAGTCGCATTCCAGAGACCCCAGGAGTTGAGTGCTTTCATGCCTTCGGCTGGTTCGGTTATGACCGATGTTCTGCCTTGTCTCCAGATCAGAAGCTTCGTTGGATAACCCCACTTGTAAGAAATATTATTGTTGCGCAGGGTCTTAGTGATGGTTATAAATTCTTTCCGACGTGCCATTGTGGAAGCCGATAGGTCTGCGAATAAAGATATTTTCTGAAAGGGTTCAGGTAAGGTGCCTGCTTTCCGTGCTGCGTTGAGCAGGGTGTTCTTGTGTGCAAAATAGTGGAATTTCACAATGGTGTCTCTAGGGACATCATTCGCCATACGTGCCGGACGTGGAAGTCTGTGCATGCGATCGAAAGTCCAGGCAGAGTCAGGCAAGTCTGGGACTAATGATTTACAAATAGATAGTATAAAAGCAGGTAGGGCGTCATGGGAGATATCATCTGGTATACCCCTAAATCTGACGTTCTGTCTTCTGGATCTGTCCTCCAAGTCTGCTAATTTTAATTGAAGTGTATTGTTGTCTTCTGAGAGTTTCTGAAGTTTATCTACTACTTCGTTGTGAGCTACACACAGCTCATCGGATTTGTTTTCTAAATGACTGGTCCTGTCACCCAGCGTTGAAATTTCCTTCCTCAGTTCACTGTCGATCTGTAGGAAGTCCTTTCTAATGGTAGATCGGAGATCTTGCAGCATTCTATGCAGGCTTCGTTCTGTAATCATAGAGTCCGATAGTTTGGAGGAGATGGACTCAGCGTCTGACTGGTCGTCCGACATGCCAGGCGCATCGCCGCCATCTTGTCTTTCTTTCCCCCGTCTTTTTTTCGGGTTTTCACCGCGTCCATGATCTTCATCTGTTTGGGGGGTGACATAGTCGTGGGATACCACCTTGGGAGCGTAGGTATTTGTAAAATTTGCAGTTTCTTGCTGTCGTTGTCGCTAACAGGCTGGAATTGCAGCGGAGCTCTCAAGGCATGCGTCCGTACTCGCCGGAAGTCGGACACGCCCCCAGGTTTAGAATTTTTAGTAAAATATATATATATATATATGTATGTATATATAAAAAAAAATATATAATTTTGCGACCTGTATTTACTTTCCGTGCACAAAAATGTACAGTTTGATTCTAATTGTATTACCAAACGTACATACTGTTCTCTAACCAGGGCAAGTAGAGTGGGTTGGTTGTAGGGAGATATGAGTGGCTCCTACCCTCTGACCCCCTTACTTTTATTTTTATGTCTACATTATTTTGGGGTATGTTATGGTATGTTCATTTACTTATTTTTTGTTTGGTTTGTAAATATATTGTAAATCAACAAGCTCTGGAGCGCAATGTCATAAATTATTTTTATTCTAATACTGAACCTATTGATAACGTGCCTTTACCTAAGTAAAGAATTAATAAAAAACATAATTACTGGCCTTTCCAGAGCCAGAAAGGAGGTCTTATATGAAACATATTACTACAACTATTTACTCACCATAAAAAGTACCATAACAAGTTATCTGCATTAAATAATCATAAGTGCATCGTACATGATACCGAACTAGGAACAATATTAAGGCAATTTACAAATTACATGAAATAGTCAATGTGTGGTATTACTTACAATAGCAATAAGAGAATTACAGTGACTGATTTTGACCTTTCTAAGGACTTGTGTCATCAAATCACTGTTAGATTTAATGACACAATACAAACATGGAAATTCCTAATAAGTTAGTGGCAGCAAGCTAGTGTTTGTTTCCCATTTAAATTGGTTTTATAGTACAGACAACGCCGTTTTTTTTATGATAGTAATCAGAAAAATCACACATTCATTGAAAGCCTAGGCTAAAGTATCACCAGTCCTCTGAGCTGTAAGTCGCACAGTGATTCAAAGCATTTTAAAAATTCAATTTAAATAGGTCATATTAAAAAATCTATCATTAAGAAGTAGATGTATATCCCACCCTAGGTCATTTCTTTTGTCATGAGCTGCCTGACACACTAAAAAATGAGTTCATGATGTGACTTGAAAGCCAATGGCAACATTGAGCATGATCGGTCACATTAGGAAGAAGCCATCTCTTACACAAAGTGGCCTTCAAAGAAATCATCAATAATATTTATATTAAATAATGTATGAAATTAAAAAAATATATTGAAAAGAGAGGAGAAATGTGCTACGTATAAGTATATATTCCAGATAACATTAAACATTCAATCATGTTGAAAGCCAATCTATTCTTTGTCAATGACTTTGTTTGTGAAGACAAAGAAATGTTTGGACGAGATATAGATTAAACCTTCAGGAAAACATATTTTTAATCATTGCAGTAAACACAAAAAAAAATAAACCACAAAGACCAGAAGCGTAGATCATCACTTCGGAGGTTTAACAAGAAGATGATTAATGCTTTTGAGTGGAATCAAAGACTTGATTTGAATCGAGAATAAATCTAAGGATTGGCTACTTATCCATCTTGTGTGTCTTTGCAAACCTCTATGTTTATTACTGATTACAGATAGTCGTAAACTCTGCCTCGGTTAAAGCTTTTCTTGATGTGTCACGTTGCGCACACTGTAGGGAACAGACTGACAGGCATGTGTTCACCCAGACTGTGAATTGTACACGTCTTCTCTATATAACGCACATGTACCTTAGTGCGGATGTAGAATTGCTCAGTAGAAGGAGATAAAATTAGGTATGTTTTGCTGCCAAGCTTAGACACAGAGAGACTGGCATTGTAATCGTGCACAGTTATCAAGCATATGGAGAGAGACTAATAACAAATGTGTCAGGGAAGGCAAAGGAAGAAATGAGAACAAAAACTGCGGAGTGGAAAGAAGATAATGATACAAGCAGACATACACAGATATGATCAGATACAATTTAAGTGAGAGATACACAGCTATGAGGATATAAACAGATACAAGCACACAGGAGATGCAGACACGAACATATGCAGACAGATACAGACACGTAACAGCAGATACAGGCTCAATCAGGGATATGGACATAGACAGGGGGATATAGATGGATAAATGCAGGTGCAGAGAGGGAGATATAAGCTGATACAGTTTGCATCTATCCGTCAACTTGTATTTTGTATCTCACAATGACTGTTACTATCTCCATATGTCCGATATTATCTCTTTAGGACTGCTCATGTCTTTCAGCATGTACCTCTCTATGAATGTACGCTCTGTATTCTAGGATCTGGCTATGCATTTCTGTATCTTTGTCTGATATATTGTCTGTCTTTAACTGTCTGTCAGCTTGTATCACTCTATCACTCTGTATATCTGTCTGTTTTATCACTCCATTTATGTCTAGATCTCACATTGTCAGCTTGTACCACTATCTCTTTCTTTCTCCCTGCTCATGCAACTCTTTGTCTGCTTGTGTTTCTATGTTTGTATTTCTCTGTGACTACAAATACAAAAAAAAGTATTGCGCTCACTCCCACCAAACACTGTCTCATTAGAGATATCTGCCAGAAACTCAAGGAAGCAAGGTGAAGGGTCAGAGTAGGACCCATCTAGGGAGGTCTGCCTTGACGTTGGCAGGCGTGCATTCCCTCCAGTGGCCATTGGAGTAACTAAATGACCTCCATTTTTCTAAATATACATAGGAATTAAGGAGAGAGCGCAGGTAACCTTTTTTTTCTTGCGTTTTTAACTATATATTGGGGCTGATGTGTACAGTGGTCGTTGCTGCCGCCCAGGAGTGATGGGAGTGAGCGCAGGACTTATCTTTTTGTATCACACAGCTAGGTTACAATGCTGCCGCCCATCCCATGTGTTCCCTATTAAGGGTTAATAAGTATATAAAAATGTCCCCTTTCTGTCTCATACAGTAAAAACCAAAGAAAAAAAGTTACATGCACTCTCTCCTTAATCCCTATGTATATTTAAACAAATGGAGGTCATTTAGTTACTCCAACGGCCACTGGAGGGAATGCCCGCCTGCCAACATCAAGGCAGATCCCCCTAGACAGGTCCTACTCTAACCCTTCACCTTGCTTTCTTGAGCTTCTGGCAAAGATATCTCTAATGAGACAGAAAGCCGTTGGAGTAACTAAATGACCTCCATTTGTTTACATAGGGATTAAGGAGAGAGTGCAGGTAACTTTTTTCTTTGATTTCTCTGTGACTGCCTGTATCTCTTCTTTTATTTCTATGTGACCATCTCTATGTCTTTCTCATGGTTATATAGCAAACTCTGAATTGTAGTAAACTAATCCAGTTATCCAAATACCATCATTTAGACAAATATAATTGTTAGTAACTTCCCAACTTTTAGCTTGAATTTTGTGAATCAAATTTTAATTCATTACAATTTTAGCTAATAAATCACACTGTCTGCTTGTATCTCTTTTGTTCTCTCTGTGTGTTTTTTCCCCTCTCTGTTTGCTTGTCTTCCTTATGGTTATTTTCTATTTCTCTGTTCTATTGTCTCTCCTTTTGACTATATATATATATATATAGATATATATATATATATATCTCTGTCTACTTATATCTTTCTGATTTTCAATTGAGATCTGTTTGTTTCTCCTTGTGGCTGTCCATCTTTTTGTCAGCTTGTCTCTCCGTGTGACTGTCTCTCTGCCTGCTGGTATCTTGACCTCTTCGGAGCTGGATTTATATGAGTACCTGTAGGCACAGAATTCTCAAGTGCTCTCACAATCCCATTCATATCTTCCAAACTAATAAATATAATTTCTTTAAAAAGCACTTTGACTTTTAAATATGATTTTTTTTTAAATGGTGTGTATAAATAATAATAAAAAAAAAAAAAAAAAAATTATATATATATATACACACACACGTATTTCTAAGTATGTATTTTTGTGTATAGTGTGTGTGTGTAGCAGTATGTGTGTGGGTAACTGTGTGGGTAGTAGCAGTATGTTTTAATAAAATGATAAAAAAATACCCGATTTCTCCTCGATTCTGGGCATAACCCACAAAGACACTGAACATATACCAACATTAGTTTAATAAAGCAGTTTTGGTGCACAGATCATGCCCCTGCAGTCCCATTGCTCAATTGACAACAATATCTCTTTAGCCAAAAAGTAAACAAAAATGGGAATGAGGAAGAATGTAATGAGACCATATTCATTTTGACTGCTTAGTCTATAGAATGTACTGAAATGTATTTGCTCTATTCTTGTCTTTATACACTGTTTTAATATAGCAGTACAAGACATAATAAAAGGAACACTATAGGGTCAGGAACACAACTGTGTATTCCTGACCCTGTAGTGCTAAACCCACCATTAAGGTGGCTTGCCCCCCTCCCCCCCCCCCAGCTCCCTTAAAAGCAATTAAAACTCACCATATTTCCAGCACCGGCGCTAGCTCCACCTCCTTGGTGACATCACCAGAATTGCCTATTTTTAGCCAATCCAACGCTTTCCCTATGGGAAAGCGTTGGATTGGCTGAGATCGGTAAGGAGTCGCGGCCAAACAACGTTTTGGTAAATCAACGCCTCCTCTTAGAGATGCATTGAATCAATGCATCTCTATGAGAAAAGTTCAGCGTCCCCAGGCAGAGCGTGGAGACGCTGAACGGCACTGCTGCCTACTGTGCAGCACTGTGCCAGGAAGCACCTCCAGTGGCCACCTGGAGGTGGAGCTAGTGCCGGTGCAATGTAAACACTGCCTTTTCTCTTAAGAGGCAGTGTTTGCATGAAAATGTTAAAGGCAATGATTCTATTCACCAGAACAACTACATTAAGCTGTAATTGTTCTGGTGACTATAGTGTCCTTTTAACAGACTAAGCAGTCAATATTTAAGTAATAGGGGAATATTATCTAAGTGCTGATTCCATTTCCTTCCTCCTAATTTTTTTTTTTGTTTAAGTTGCAGTATGTGCAGCAATGTTGGTAACGGTGTGTGTATGCCTTTGATTCCTGAGTTCTCTTCCTTCTTTCTCCTGCAGATCACTGTGTTCAGTCTGAGGGTTTGGGGCCACTCACAGGTCAGGATCCTCAGACTGAATACAATCATGCAGCCAGCAGACACAGGACATGAGGTAGGGAGGTGGATTTAAACAGGCAGAGCAGGCGCCCCCTAATGGACAGGTATCTGTAGGCAGGTGCTAACTCTGCCTTATGGAAAATAAGGCCCGTCTGTCTTTCTCCATGTGTCTCTGTGATACTCTATCTGTCTGCTTGTCTCTTCCAGTGACTGCCACTCTCTGTCTTCTTGTATCTCTCTTATAGTCAGTCTCTCTACCTATCTCTCCCTATGACTGTCTATATTTCTCTGTTTGCTTGTATCTCTCTGATTTTCAGTCTGTCTACTTGTATCTCCATGTGACTCTCTCTCTGTCTGTTTCTATCTTTCTGATAGTCAGTATCTCTACTTGTTTCCGCCTGTGACTGTCTATCTATTTATGTCTGTCTGTTTTTCTCAATGATAGTCAGTCTCTCTACTTGTTTCCGCCTTTGACTGTCTATCTCTCTGTCTGTTTCTATCTCTCTGATAGTCAGTCTCTCTACTTGTTTCCGCCTGTGACTGTCTATCTCTCTGATAGTCAGTCTCTCTACTTGTTTCCGCCTGTGACTGTCTATCTCTCTATGTCTGTCTGTTTCTATCTCTCTGATAGTCAGTCTCTCTACTTGTTTCCACCTGTGACTGTCTATCTCTCTATGTCTGTCTGTTTCTATCTCTCTGATAGTCAGTCTCTCTACTTGTTTCCGCCTGTGACTGTCTATCTCTCTGATAGTCAGTCTCTCTACTTGTTTCTACCTGTGACTGTCTATCTCTCTATGTCTGTCTGTTTCTATCTCTCTGATAGTCAGTCTCTCTACTTGTTTCCACCTGTGACTGTCTATCTCTCTATGTCTGTCTGTTTCTATCTCTCTGATAGTCAGTCTCTCTACTTGTTTCCACCTGTGACTGTCTATCTCTCTATGTCTGTCTGTTTCTATCTCTCTGATAGTCAGTCTCTCTACTTGTTTCCGCCTGTGACTGTCTATCTCTCTGTCTGTCTGTTTCTATGTCTATGTTTCTACTTGTTTCCGCCTGTGACTGTGTATCTATCTCTCTCTTTCTGTCTGTTTCTATCTCTCTGATAGTCAGTCTCTCTACTTGTTTCCGCCTGTGACTGTTTATCTCTCTGTCTGTTTGTATCTCTCTGTAACTGAGTGTATATCTATCTCCCTGTCTGTGGCTTCTCCTTCTTTTGACCTTTATCCGCCTGTATCACTGTACATTTTGCTCTCTATTTTAGCTGCTATCTAATCATCTATCATCATCTGACTGTATGTCTGTCTCTCTATACCCCTCTTTTTGTCTGTGTCTGTGTTGTCCTGTATCTCTGGCATATTTCTCTTTTAGCTTGCATCTTCAATGTCTGGCTGTGTGCCCCTTTCCTAAATTGACTGTTTATTCCGAAATGTATAATTTATTTGTCTCTCAGTCCATATGCCTGATTTCTGTGAGCTTCTGAAGTTATTCGATGCCAGTGTTGCTATTTTTTTTAACTTTGGTAAACTGGGCATAGTGTCCTTTCACAAAAGCACAATTACTGGCTCACTTTCTCATAGTTACACTGAACAAACACAACAGAGACAGCAGGAGCTTATCAAATTGTACTTCTAAATGGACAACATACAGTCTGCGTGTCTTTGATCTCAATGCTCGGGGCTTTATTGACTGTACCAGAAATTGTGAAGTATAGACAACTGGATTGCAACTGCTATTTTGCCCTAAAAGGTGCAGTTCCTTGATCGATTACTAGATAACACTGGTAGACACTCTGAGAAGCATTACCTGTCCTTCACAGAACCAACTAAGTGGAATCAGCACCTTGGATAGCACTCACTGTTATTATTCACACATGGGCTTATTCAAAGCAAATTTCAAATTATTCAAAGAAAAATTTCAAATTAGCCAAACTGGAGATATGTACAGTTGCACTTTCAGTTTGGGTACTCTCGCCTTAAATATGAAACTCACTTTGGATTCTACCTCTAGAAAATAATCCTAATAGTAAAATATATGATGTAAATATAAATATATAATGTAGCTATATTATTTGATTATTATATTATTTATATTATTGTATTCCAGGTATTACAGTTAGTATAAAAAGTTGATATAAAAATAAGAAAGGGAATGGAGTGTGATGTGATGATAATGTGCTGGCTTGGGCTTCAAATTGAGCAATTTGTTTGTAGCTGTCCCCATGTCACATGTAGACAATCCTCCTCTTGTAATATATTAATTACACAATGTCTGGACCCTGTTACGATTGAACATAGGCTCTTGTGGTGCTTTCGGAAATAGGCTGTTACTGTAGCTGGAACATTTCCATTCTCCTTTTTATTCCATTTGGATTTTCCTGCTGGCTTTGACTTTAAAGGAACACTATAGTCACCTAAATTACTTTAGCTAAATAAAGCAGTTTTAGAGTATAGATCATTCCCCTGCAATTTCACTGCTCAATTCACTGTCATTTAGGAGTTAAATCACTTTGTTTCTGTTTATGCAGCCCTAGCCACACCTCCTCTGGCTATGATTGACAGAGCCTGCATGAAAAAAAATACTGGTTTCACTTTCAAACAGATGTAATTTACCTTAAATAATTGTATCTCATTCCAGTGGCTGGCCATGTGTCCTTCAATGAGCTTCTGTACGTTCCTTTAAGACAGTTACTGATGATTTGTGACATTGATGCATAAGTATTTATTAATGCATCTCAAGAAAAACTTAAAGACCAACCCACATACATCAGAATTCAAAGTATCAATTTACGTAAAAGTGAGAAAAAGAATTAAGGAGAGAGATCTCAGAGATACCATGTATAACTGTGACATCTTGTTTTTCCCACACCTTGACCTGAAGAGCTCTGTTTCCTAAACTGATCACCCAACTGCAGTAGATGTGACAAGTTGGTAGGCTTTAACTATGCTGAGAGAAGTCTTTCCAGCCATTTATAACCAAGTTCCTATCCATTGCTTACATTTTGTCAGTATTTTTTTTTTACAGAGAAATGTACATTGCTTCAGATGCCCGTCACCCACATGATGAGTTTAGCCTTTAGGTATTTGCTATTTTGGGTCTCTGTGTCCAAATATTAAGAACCTCAGGGTTACTGGTACAGCAGTGTGTAACATTGGAACTTGCTCTGTCATTGAATTATTACTGTTTGTTTGTTTGTCTTAATATCAGACAAGACAGACTGGTTTGGTTAACCCCATGAGAACTAATAACATGTCAGTCACATCATGATAAAAACAGGGTTGTTCACTTGAGTCTGAAATTTTGGGAATTCTAAGTTAATTAAAACATACAGTGTTATTCACTAAACACTGAATTTTGTCGCTATGGACAAAGTTTGGTGAAAATTACTAAATTCTGACTAGAATAGGAAATTCTCATATTTAAGAATGACAATTTTGGTCAAAATTCGATTGATTCAACCAAATCTTTATAATTTGTTTGAAGTGTTCGGGTCTGGTGTAAAATCTGTGCTTTTCACAGTCGAAACCTACGCAACCCTACATGGAATATGTACAAAGTAGAGATTTTAAATGCAATCAGCACTGAATGCATCCGGCAGTATGCACATTCGCAAATTATCGTTCACTTGCTTTTTGCTAGCGAATGATAGTTTGAAGTCCTATTTGCTGGTGGGCAATGCTGGCAGCCAGCCGAGTAAATAGGTAAAAAAATAAATAAATAAAACCTTAGATGGCATGAAGTTTAATCATGTGACTGCTGCCATCGCTTGCTAGACAACTGCCATAGTAAAAGTTAATAATTAAAAAGAGACCTATATTAGAATTAGGGAGACTTTACACCTCCTTTATGTCAACCTGCAATGCCTCGGGTGAGGCCAAATCTACTAAACAATGGCTGCTCACTGTTACTCTAAACTAGCAATTGCTGCCCAGTTGCTTGAAATGGAATATAAAATAAGGGGGATGTTACTGCCAGGCTTTTTAAGATGGGATGGGAGTAGGAACCTGTGCTGAAAACTAAAGGGGGTTTAGAGAACGGAACCTGTGTCAAAAGGAACAGGGGGCAGAAGGAACTATAATAGGTGGGACAATAAAAAAAAAAATGCCCATGACAGAGCAACTTTAATGTTCCACAAGCCTATGATTAGTAAAGAATGATGGGAGTTGCAGGGTAACATCTGGGGTTGGAGTTTGAAACGCCTGCTCATTTTCTAGGAGCTATGTCCGTGTTAGAGTAACACAAATGAAAGTCATTATTATTATTATTGGTATTTATATAGCATCAGCCTATTCCGCAGCGCTTTACAATAAAAGGGGAATTTACCAAATGAGACAATAACAAAAATAACAGGAACAATAGGTAGTTGAGGACCCTGCTCAAACGAGCCTACAGTCTAGAGAAGGTGGGGTATAAAACCCAATAGTAAGGGTATTGAGAGAGACAGCAAATAGACATGGTGGGAAAGTAGCAGAACTGGAGGTGAGAGTGGAGTGTGGCCCTATAGGAGAGAGCGAGAGGAAGGTTTGAGAGATAGAAGTTACTATTGGAGGCCATAAGCATTCCTGAAAAGATGGGTTTTGAGGGATTTCTTAAAGGATTGAGAGTCTGATAGGGGTAGGCAGGTTGTTCCAAAGGAAAGGAGCAGCCCGTGAGAAGTCTTGCAGGCGTGAATTTGCAGTAAGGGTGCGAACAGCAGAAAGGAGAAGGTCACCAATAGAGCGGAGAGACAGAGGGGGCATACCTATGAATCAGTGAAGAAATGTTAGAGGGGCTAGAGTTGGCTATAGCTTTAAAGGTAAGAGTTATAATTTTAAATTGACATCTGTATGGGGACAGGAAGCCAGTGTAAGGATCAACAGATCTAAATACAGTGTGGGAACTATAGGAATATTTTGACCAAATCCACTGAGAAACGTACATGAGCTACAGAGCCATGGTCTTCTATTTGTGAAATCCTTAATTGATCTGGACAATTTATTATGGTCTGAAAATAATTTTTCACACCAACTTCTACTTAGCATAACCAGATCTACCATGTTTTGTTGGATACAAGCCAGTTCTTCTTGTTGATTTGCAGTGCACTAAAACAGCTTCCCTGCAGTGTGTATAGTTCACATGCATATAGAAGGAATTCTAATCAAGGTAATTAGTTTCAGTTGCCTATATAAGTAATAAATAGGTCTCCTTGCTTCCTCATATGAATGCTATATACTACACAGCAGCATTTTTTCCGTAGTTCCGACTTTCTATTTTCTGTTTTGCTGAGTAGACCACTTACCTTTTATACAGAAGCAAGTTTGTAATATACTAATAAAATGTATTTCTTTTTTATTTTATTGTCCTATATATGGCGATAAGTTGACACACTTATTAGCGTTTATCTTTTTCCAGTTTTTCCCCTCAGGTATACTATTGTTTATTCATTTTTAATTTCAGGAAGTATTACTTTACTGAGAGGGTAGTGGATGCATGGAATAGCCTTCCAGCTGAAGTGGTAGAGGTTAACACAGTGAGGGAGTTTAAGCATGCATGGGATAGGCATAAGGCCAGGGACTAATGAAAGTATTTAGAAAATTGGGCAGACTAGATGGGCCGAATGGTTCTTATCTGCCGTCACATTCTATGTTTCTATGCTTAAACTTGGCATACATCAATCACACCCATTACCACATGGATATTTGTACCTGTTCTGTTCCAGCCTGAATGTTTTACTGGGGACAGGTTTGCAGAGATTCAGAGCCAACTTCTGTCCTGTACTGTGTTCTGTGACATTCTATTAAGGAACCTATTTTTATCCTTCATTATGCAGACTGTGCCGGGTGTAAGGAAGAGATAAAGCATGGACAGTCTCTGCTTGCACTGGAGAAACAGTGGCATGTCAGCTGCTTCAAGTGTCAAACATGTGGCATCATCCTAACTGGGGAATATATCAGCAAGTGAGTAATGGATCAACTGGCAGTACTGCGGCCTGTATGTATGTTCCTCACATAAACACCGTACAATATTTAAAGCAATGTACTTCAAGTCAGTCCTTGGGGCCACTTCCTGCTCACGCTGTGAGGATATTCATACCTATGTACAGGTGTCTCAATGAAAATGAATGAGCCCTTGATTCATACGATAAAGTATGAATATTCAACAGTTATCAGACGATGGACTTGAACACATATATGTTATCACATTAGGGCAGGGGTAGGGAACCAGATGTTGTGGACTACATCTACCCTGATGCTTTGCCTGCAATCTGGCTGTAAAAGCATTGTGGGAGATGTAGTCCACAACATCTGGAGTGCCAACGGTTGCCTACCCCTGTATTACGGCATATAGTGAAAACACACTGTCTATTAGGATTAATCACGTGCTGTACATTTTATTTGAGCAGATACTTAGTAAGTCATTGTGACTTTAATTAAACAGCCCTGTGATTAGCAGTTATGGTCTGACGACAAGTTATAACGCAAATATGAGATTCAAAGCAGCTCTGTCACTTTTTTATTGTATTGATATATCCAAATTACACCCCACCCCACACAGCCCTTTTAAAAAAATAATAATTATAGGGACGGCTTTTCCTTATGTATAATCTAGTTAATTTATCAAGTTTAGTGAATTAAGCCTTGGGTGTATTTCAGGGATAACAAGATTTTTCTTCATCATACAGAGACGGAGTGCCTTATTGTGAGTCTGATTACCACGCTCAGTTTGGAATTAAATGTGAAACGTGCAACAAGTACATCAGTGGTAGAGTCTTGGAGGTAGGAGACAACCTGTTGTGGCAAACTGACTGCTTCTTCTGTCTGAAAATATAAATAATCGCAGACTGTCACTTATACAGCATGCCTTCCAAGGAACTGCAGTTTGTCCAGACAGCTTCGCTAACACATCTGGTGCTGATTTTACACATTGTAAGAATGTTCAGTAATAATGGCAAGAGACAGAATTACCACCAACTACCATTCTACAGTCAATTTTTTCAGTTTTCTATTTACCTATAACCTATGGTTCCACAAGCAAAATAGTCAAAAAATATGTATCCTAGGCCAAAATAACAATTCCTTCATATTCTCTGCATGTGCCAATCTGATTTCTATCCAAATACTCAATGTACCAAAACACATTCACACACAAAGCGTAATGTTACACTAGCAACATAATCTGTTCTGTAGAGCAGTACATACTGCAGCTTTAAATGTCACTATAACAATTGTTTCAGATGTCACTGCTAGTGCTATTTGTGCTGTCACTAAGTATGTGATTGACAAGGTAATTTGTGATGCCATTGGTGATGTCAAATGTAATGTCCGATGGCGAAAGACAACTTAACTCTAAACGTATGTACATTGACATACAACGTAATCTTATTTAGTAAAGCAGATTTATAGCAGTTCTATGTATATGTAGATATACGAATGCTGTTGGTCATGCAGATTAATACATGCATTTATTTAAGGACACTTCTGTCATAAACACATGATAAATTGTTCATTCTTTTAAATGTGCATTTTATTTTCAGTGACCAGGATTTAACCCCTTCTGGAATAAAAGGGAATCACGACATGTCACACATGTCATGTGTCCTTAAGGGGTTAACTCACACCTGTATTCTGATTTAATTCTTGAATAAAGTATAGACTTTGAAATGTACATGCGATACATGAAAACCTGTTTAGGCATTAACTGAAAACCTGTATACTATAGGAATTTCCCTTCCCTAATGTAAGTAGTCTTACTACCTAAGTCCACTGGGAGCCTTTCCTCACTTACTCCCTGCTAGAAGATGCCTTGATTGAGCTAAGCCTGGCAGTGCAGGATTTAGTCCATTGACTGAGAGTGATTAACTGCAGTTGGTCCTGCACTGTGCCATACCGCCTGCTTGCCCACAAAACTGTGGTTTCACTTTCAAACAGATGTAATTCCTCATACGCCACAACCCCTGCATTCAGCTGATGTGCAATGGTCGCGTGTCACTCTTATTAGTGTGCACACTAGGAGGCGTGTGCCCTGATAGCGAACATTACTCTGACATCAGTTTGCATGCCTACTCTACAGGTGGAATGTTTCCCTTCTGCTGTTTTTATGCCCTTAGTGAAGTTTAAACTGGTGTGGGTAAACACCTATCACTAATAAACATATAACTAATCCATTTTTGTTACCCAGAAAATTAGTGCCTACTTGACGCGATATCAGCCCTTCTCTGACCTCACTTCCTTGCCTCGGCATGATCTCAGTGGCCCGACAGTGCGTTTTAGTGTTTAGAGAGTTTTCTGGTTTTGACCATTCTTATCTCTGGAATCCTTGACCCTGGCTTAGTATAGTTATTTATCTTGTGCTCTCCAATCCTTGACCTTGGCCTGTTTCTCGTTATCCTTGTTTTCTCTTTCTCCTGCAAGCTATACTCTTTACGTTAAGCCTGGCCACTCTAAGGTCTAGTAATATGTACTGTCTTAGTATAGGATACTGTTGTAGTATTCCAAGAGGCAAGAGGAGTTGTGTTGGAGTAGTATCTTGACGCACTGCATGGCTTAGCTCAAAAGAAATAACATGAGCTCCTGCTTACAAGCATCTGGCTCTTCTGACAGAGAGGAGGTGTGGAGTGACGCCTGTAGGACCCTATGTAAGAAGTCAAATCACTAACAAATATTTGACTCCTTACATAGGTGGGGTGTTTGTGCACCATGAGGACTATACCTAACTGTAGTGGTTGTGGTGTTTGGAGTGCTCCTTTAAGAAATAAGTGACACGTAGTAGGCATGTAAAATTAAGCTGTAAAATTAAAAAAAAATATACAAATGGTGCAAAAAATCATACAAATCTAAATAGTGTGTTGAAAAAAATATGAATCATTTCATTTAAATTGTATTATTTGTACAAAAATCAATACAGCACATATAACTGGTCTATCGTAAAAAAATAACAGTTTACCTGTTTATTCCAGTCTGTGGCTCAGTTCCAAATGCCATGACGTTATCTTTATCATGTGAATGTATACAATACAACTGCTCCATGTGCTTTCCCTATATCTACTGCGCCTGCCTCTGCCTTTTTTTTTTCTCCCTGCTCGTCGTCAACATCTTGAGTATGTCACAATCTTCTCGGAGCAGCTCTGAGCCAGTGATCTGGAAATAAACCACTTTAGCTCATCAGCACCTTTGAGGCAGATTGTACTGTGACCTTGACTCAGGTGCCTGTCTGAGACATACACAAAAGTGGATAACTGCTGTTATTATGACAGTCTCTCCCTTCTGGAAAAACACATTGCTATCAGCATATATCTTTACCTCGGGGACCACCATGCAGCTTCACGTATAAGCATAGACCTGTTTACACATAAACACAAGTACATTTTTTATAGATGCGGACTGATGTTTTCTTTGTGTTTGCACGTGATTAGTACATCCCTGACATTGTATTTTAGGAATCCTCCTCTCACTACAGGTTTGCTTTAACTTGATAAAATATCCTCTAGCAATGAAATTAATGTTAACTATCTTAGTGACATTAAGAGAAAAATAATATACCTCCTTAATTACAATGATTTAAATAGTACCAACATATTCCGCAGTGCTGTAAATCCGTAAACAAAACAAACACTAGATTCCAAGCAAACATGATTGACATTCTGGAACAGTAGGTGAAGAGGGCCCTACCCAAACAAGCTGGCAGCATTACCAAATGTAGCACTTACCTCCCACTTCCACCTACTTCCTGCCTCCCTCCATCTTGATTTGCCTTCCATGAGATTTCTTCTTCCAGTAGTGTGGAGCTCCCGCACAATGCTGACACACTGATATTAGCAGATCAGAACAGCACAGGGAAAGATAACCGTGACAGACCACTGTTCTGTTTCCACACAGATGTGTTTTTGTGGCCACTGAATGGATAAAGACAAATTAAATTACCGTATATCATTTCCATACTTTACAATAGTACATTATTTTTTATAATCCTCATAATCAGAGGAGAATTGCCACAGCAAAGCCTGATACTTATTATAACACCTAGCTTACTATTGGAAAGAAAGATCTGACATATTTTCCTGGATGCAAATAACTTGTTAATGTCAAAGTTCAGTGCGTGAGCAGTTAATTTCCCTCATGCAGCGTTTGAATACTTTTTTTCTGAAGCCCGTCATTCTGCATATAGTGCCAAACAGCATCATTTAGTACCTCTCAACTATAGGGATAGTCCTGAAGCAACACTTATGCTGTTCAACTACAACACGCATGACAGTCAGGAATCCAACAGGGCCCTAGTTTTTAGCCCTCCTCGTGCCCTCATGTCTTCATGAAGCCCAGTGTGAACATGTTATTGAATCTGGTTGAACTTTGCATATTTTTTCCAATGCTTTTTGTCCATGCAAGTGTTTCTCAGTTGCGCCCTGTTCATAGGTTGTCCTGGTTGACTGCCTCTCATCATGATGCACATACATGCCAGGATGACACCTCCAATGTAAAATCACCACTTAAATGTTTTTGCCTATAAATAAGCAGATTAGACGCCAGTCAGAACCTCCAGCATTTTGCTTATCTTCATTATGCATGGACCTGTACGCTCTTCTAGTATTTTACTGTCAATTATTGTTAATTAACCCCCTCAATTTTTGAATCAAGTATAAATGTTTTTACTCTTATGTACTTTGCAAATGAAATTTGGTCCATGACGCCTTACTCAACCTGATTTGTACTCCTGGAATGATTACCAGTCTGTAGAGGAACAGCTTTCTCTCCCAGAAGTCACTAGTCACTTATTTAATGCCTGAAATTGTGCGGAAAAAGTCAGCTCACCCACTTCTATGTCCAAAGCGTTTAGTTTCCCAATAAATGCTATAATGGATAAATGAAAAACAAACATCTGTTTAAAATATATTCGTTTTAATTCTTAAGTTTGTCTGGAAAGCAATCTGTAGACAAAACTGTTGTTTTATTATGATTATACGCTGGGCATATAATTGCTCCAAATAAATGCTATGCTAATATTTTTCAAACAAAAAAGTAAAAAAGTGCTTGAATGTGAAGGGTTTAATCTGGAAGTTTTGTTTTAGTTTCCTCTCAAATATGCAGCTATTGTTTGTTAGTAAGAGTATTAGGTGAATCTGTATTTTATTGCCTTCCTTCATTGTTATGTTTTACAAATGAAATGGCCTTGGGAAGACTTGTTTACTATAGTTTTATAACACTTGAGAAATACTTAAACCTTACTGGGCATGATTTACAACGCAATACGATATGTTCTTAAAGCGTTACTATAACCCTTTTAAGTGGGGACATTTCCGCTGTAATATGCCCTAATGGGCACTGTGGAGAAGCCCCACCCCTCTCAATAGTCTGTGCTAACTTTAAGATGCTGAACCCTCTTCAATTTTGCTCTTCAGGCAGGTGGCAAACACTATCACCCAACGTGTGCCCGCTGTGTGCGCTGCCAACAGATGTTTTCTGAAGGGGAAGAAATGTACCTGACAGGTAAGAGACTATATGGTGTTCCTCTCCATGAGTTTTCATATCTGTTTATCTGAGCAGGATACAATACACCACTTGATAGTTTGTATACATCTGACCAAATCTTATTCCAGGGCTGCAAAATGCAAGCTCAAATAGCCGAGCAGTGACTATAGCATAATTAGAATATATGTATTACCTGAGCACCTGATCATCCATTTTCATTCATAGTGGAATAAAGTAAATCTGTAAGCAATGGAACATATTGTTTTTGTTGTTTTTTTTTACAAATTCTCATTACCATACAAATTAATTGTGATAATTTGAAACCAGAGACCAGTAAAATTCTCATTCTTTGCACTTAAAGGACCACTATAGGCACCCAGACCTCTTCAGCTTAATGAAGTGGTCTGGGTGCCTGGTCCATCTAGGTTTAACCCTTTTTTCTATAAACAGAGAGAAACTGCTATGTTTATATTAGGGTTAATCCAGCCTCTAGTGGCTGTCTCGTTGACAGCCGCTAGAGGAGCTTCCGCGCTTCTCACTGTGAAAATCACAGTGAGAAGACGCCAGCGTCCATAGGAAAGCATTGTGAATGCTTTCCTATGAGACTGGCTGAATGCGCGCACGGCTCTTGCCACGCATGCGCATTCAGCCGAGGAGAGGAGGAGGAGAGCTATCCGCCTGGCGCTGGAGAAAGAGGTAAGTTTAACCCCTTCCTCCCCCTAGAGCCCGGCGGGAGGGGGACCCTGTGGGTGGGGGCACCCTCTGGGCACTATAGTGCCAGGAAAACTAGTGTTTTCCTGGCACTATAGTGGTCCTTTAAAGCTGCTTTGTCAAGCTTTTTTTCTTCTTTGGGTTTTCCATTCCGTACACCCACTGTATCTTAGTGATTTAACTCTTCCCCTTGACACTAAGTTTTATTTATATCTATTCTTTTTTCTTCCTTGTGGCTGATCTCAGTATCTGGACACAGCCACTTTGTTCTCCTCTGCCTGTGATATCAGCTATTTGGCCTTCTGAGCGATTTATTTTACTGATGGTTTATGGGTAAATTTGATTGTCAATAGAAACAGAACCTGGCTATGAAGGGACACTATAGGCACAATAACTACTTCATCTGATTGTAGTGGTTATAATGTCTGGAGATCCCTGGTGCTGTCCTTCCTTTCAACATTAAACTCTTTTTGGTAATGTTTTAATGCGAAAAGAGAGTCTTTAGCAACTCATCCCCTCTGTGCTGCGTGGGATAATTAAGAAGAATTATCCTGGGCAGCTGTGATTGGCTTGAAGTGTCAGGTGACTGCATTTAGCCTATCACATTGCCATTACAGGTATGAATAGATATGGGAACAAGGAATTGTGTAATCTCTGACTATAGCCACACCTCCAGTAGGGGCTGGAAATGGGGAGCCAGGGATCCTCATTCAGTGTTAAACTGCTCGAAAATAATTTAACACTGAATAAAGGGACAGTGCCAGGGGACTCCAGACACTATAACCAATTTGACAAGAATTTTAGTGCATACCTCAGGCCTGCACAACCTGCGGCCAACCAGATGTTTTTGAACTACAATGCCCATGATTCTTTGAATAAAACAGCCCACGCCCATGATTCATTTAATAAAACAGCTAGCCAGGGAATCATGGCTTATAGCCAGGGGATCATGAGAGTTGTCGTTAAAAACAACTAGGGGGCTGCATGTTGTGCAGGCATGGCCTACAGTGTCCCTTTAAGATCCGCCCATTGTCAAGCTTTGTCAACTTGACTGCTATACATAAGGTAAAGTAGTGCTAAGGTAAAGTAGTGTTTTATGAAAACTACAACATTCAGAAAAAAAATAAGGAAATCAGACACAGGGCACTGTGTAGAAGCAGACTAACCCCTTAAGGACACATGACATGTGTGACATGTCATGAATCCCTTTTATTCCAGAAGTTTGGTCCTTAAGGGGTTATTTTAAATATAGTGTATTCTTGGCGACAGGGCTGATTTAAACTTAACCCCTTAAGGACCAAACTTCTGGAATAAAAGCGAATCATGACATGTCACACAGGTCATGTGTCCTTAAGGGGTTAAACCTCACCCTCTTTCACCCCTTCATTCACTTTTAGTAAGAGAGGAAATTAAATGCCACCAATGCAACTATACACGTTTGCATTGAGCTCACCTCAATAATACCCTTGTCAGATTTGTACTCTAACACAGCTATTCAATAAACACTATATTTTAGTGAATTGAATCCAAATACCAGAAGCTAAAACAGCTCATTTGGAAGAATTGTTTAACTTGGCTATTTGAGACTACATTTTGCCATTATCATTTAATTTTCTGATATATGTTGTGTAGTAAATAACCATGGAAAGCAGAAAGTGGGTTATTACCTGTACAATTCACTGTTTAGTGAATAAGTTTGAGTGAGAAATGTATTCGCTAAGAAATAATATTTTTGGAGAAGCATTCCAAATGATTTAATACTTTTGGATGAACTTTTGCAGTAATTTATTATTTAGAATTTTTGATTATTTTGATTATATATATATATAGATATACTTTGCTTTATATAGGCTTTTTTACATTTATTTTTTAATGTTATTTTGAAAGTTTAACCAAAAATATGAAATCATTTGAAATGCGTATCCAAAAATATTAAATCAATACCTGTGTTAAAAAAAATCTCCAGTTCAGTTACTGGCACCACTTGGGTGTTTCTGTTTCTTCCTTTGCAATTTGATTTGCCATTCTTTACAATTCACTATGTAGTAATTCAATGTAAAGTACATTTGAAATTCACTTTGAATTCTCACTTTAGTAAATAAACCCAGTAAGTGTAAGTGTAATAGTCCAGTTGGTGTGTGCTTCATGTAAATATGAGAACCCAAGAGACTTGTGGAATAACTGCCGTCTTCCAGTTTGTGCATTGAGCATTTTCAGTTTTAGCAAGATCATAATGATCAATTTCACTTTGAAAATAATTTGTCACGGATGAAATTAAAAATAGTTGTCAACATCAGTGTTCATTTTAGACAACCCTAACCCACTAAGAATGGGTGTATGAGCTATCTAGACCGACAGACAGAAATGCTTGCCGTTCAAGCGCAGATCCAGAACCTAATCTTGGAAGGGGCACTGGTAGATTATTTAAAGAAACAATCCAGACACAATAACCACTACAGCACTTTGTAGTGGTTATGGTACTAGTAGTGCCATAGTGCTGTCCCAGAGTAGATAGTCAAACTGTTTAAGAACAGTTTGACAACTTACCTGGGATCTGCCAGGATGGGGGCTGTAGTAGGGGATTGGGGCAGTAGTGTGTCTAAAGGGTGCAATTAGGTGTGTGTGTGTGAGGGGTGCAGTATGTATGTGTGCATGCGGGGTGCAGTGAGTGTACGGGGGTGCAGTGTGTTTGTGAAGGATGTAGTGTGTGTGTGTGTGTGTGAAGGATGCAGTATGTGTGTGTGAGGGGTGCAGTGTGTGTGTATGTGAAATATAGGGTTAATCCAGCTAGGGGAAACAAACCTAGTGCAACACTGTGTGAACAAGTGTGGTTGTGTATTAAGTGCCAGTTGGTCACTCACACTTTAAAGCCAAATATAAAGCCTTCAAAGATATTTGGTGTAAGTCTTCTTATTTCTTTACTTTGCTGACGTCAGTCTCATTCATGATTGTGTGATATTGTGAAAGATACTATTCTGCGATATGTGTGTATGTGAGGCAGTTTGTGCATGAGGGGTACAGTGTGTGTGGGGGGGCAGGTTGTATGAGGGGTATAGTGTGTGGGGAGGCAGGTTGTGTGAGGGGTACAGTGTGTGTGTGGCAAGCACTTTGTGTGTGTGGAGGGGCAGTGTGTGTGTATGGGGGGAAGTGTGTGCGTCTGTGGTTGTAGGAGGGGACATAAATATATTATTTTATTTTAATTAGTAAAAGGTTTTTAATTTAATTTTAATTAAAAAATTAATTATTATTTTAATATGCCCCCTCCCTGTTTACCTTTGTCTGGGAGGGGGGACATTCCCTGGTAGTCTGGTGGAGAACCCTGATGGTCCAGGTGGTGAGAGTGAACTCTAGCAGCCTCAGGAGCTGCTAGAGTTCACTCTCGCGAGATTCTGGGTATTGCTGGGGTAACCGCGGCAACGCTATGAGCTCGCGAGAGGAGGACCCGGCTCAACTGCAAGTTAGAGCTCCCCTGGGTCCTCTCTCCCTCCCCTGCTGTCTCCACATAAACTTTCCTCATAGAGATCCATTGATTTAATTAATCTTAACTAGAAAAGCTACAATTTCTGGGGAAATTGTGTGAAGTGTTCTTGCCTCCACCAGTAGTCTACAACTGGAGAGGGCGGAGTAACTGGGTGGAGTGGCTTGAGTAACTGTGGAAAGGTTGGACTGAGCAGAGTAACTTTATGGAGTGGGCAGAGTAACTGTGTGGAGTGTTTGGAGTGAGTAAAGATAGTATACATTACACTAACCAATTGATTGATCAAATTTAAAAAGTGCACATGGCAAGCTTGATAGAGTGGGAAATGCATTTCAACTTTTATTTATTTATATAGCACATTTAATTGCAACGTTGTTGCCCAAAGTGCTTCACAGTTACATTAAAACATACATTTATAAAAACATTAGCAGGTGTACAAAAGGCCCTGTCTATGACATCACGTGCTGCTCCAGCCTGGCACAGGTCAGAGTATTTTGGCGGTTGCCATCTTCAAACAGTCATATTTATAAATCCTACAGCGAAGAGCTTTATATTGTGAGAATCACAAGATCCAGACCTACATTTTGATGCATAGTATGTTCTTGTTATGCAAGAACACTTAATGAGGAGATGCTGATTGGCCAGGGCGGCGTTTGTCTTGTGCTGGCTCTGCCCCTGATCTGCCTCCTTGACAGTCTCAGCCAATTCTATGGGAAAGCATTGTGATTGGCTCACATAATCACTTCTGATGATGTCAGCTGTAAGCAAGCAGATCAGGGGCAGAGGCAGAAGCTGCAGACTTGAATAAAAGTAAAATTTTACTATATTTAGGGAGGCAAGGGGCTAGATGGTGGTTTTAACACTATAGGGTCAGGAATACATGTTTGTGTTCCTGACCCTATAGTGTTCCTTTAAATAAGCAGAACATTTCTTGCTGGCTTTTGGTCTGTAGTGACCAGGGGTGGATCCAGAACCTAATCTCAGGAGGGGCACTGGCAAATTATTTAAAGAAACAATCCAGGCACAATAACCACTACACTTCTCTGTAGTGGTTATGGTGCTAGGAGTGTCATGGCGCTATCCAAGAGTAAGTAGTCAAACCGTTTAAAAAACAGTTTGACAACTTACCTGGGGTCTGCCGGGATAGGGGCAGTAGTAGTGTGTGTGTGTGTGTGTGTGTGTGTGTGTGTGTTACAGGTGACGTGTGTGAGTAAGGGGTGTAATGTGTGTGTGAGAGAGGTGCATTGTGTGTGTGTGTGTGGGGTGTAGTGTGTGTGTGTGTGAGGTGTGTAGACTAGTGACACAAATGTATTGATGGCAAAATGGTTAAACGTGTTTGTTTGTTTTTTAATACTCCAGATGAGAAGAATGGTTAGGGAACCTGCTAAACTAGAGTACAGTTGTCTGCCACAGCTGTAATAATATTCAGGATAAATTAATGTAAGGACCCATGTGTCCCAGGGGACCATGAGTTCTGCATCTCTGTGATCACATTGGTACCAGGTAGTCTAGCAGTATGAGAAGGGTTTTTTGTTGAATTTTGACAGATGGAGCAGGCATGAGATGCCATAGCTCAGCTCTCTTGAGCTGTTATAGCAATTAGATACAGATTAGAATAAGTAGATTTAGTCTTTATGTATCAGTTTGTAGTGTTTAGTTCTGATTTACACTTGTAGGGTTAAATAATTTGAAGTTTGTTAGATTTTGGTACATAATATTGCTCTTCTCCACTACTGACTAATTCTGTGTTTGTAACAGTTCAGATATAACTAGAGTAAATGTTCATTAAATGAAATGGCTACGCTGTAAAGATGCTTCTATGTCAGTCCTTATGATCTTAAGCTCTATCTCTGCTTTCTCATTGTAAAAGTGATGAGTTAGAACTACATCTGGTGCCCTCTGCTGGCTGTTTAAAAATATTATCTGTATATCATTGCATATGGCTAAGGATAGGTTTTCTCCATTACCTGATTGTTTGACAGAAGGCATGCATTGGCATATATGAACTGCTTAGCGATATAAGATTGGAGCAAACACAGTTCTGTTTTAAGAGCCATTCCTACAAGTTTACATTTAAATGGAAATAGGTCATGTGATTAATAAGATGTGTTTACATCAACACATGAAGGTTGGTCAGATTGGACAAGATGCGTACCACTTAATCTGTATTATCTTCTGGACACTATGGATTGCACAATATATAGATGGAATATAATGTCTTTTAAAAGTGACATCATGAACTGACTTTATGCAGATGCGATCGAAACCTTCCACAGTAAATTTTTGCTTATTTAAAAAAAACGCATGCTGGATACTAAATATTTCACCCATAGATCTTAATTGCAACAGATATACCTATTTTAGCTTTGTTCCCTTCCATAAGTTTCTAAGGGTCCATTCTCTAAACTTTGAATTGTAGAAAACTAAAATACAAAAGGCTAAAATGTAGGCCAATTTGGAAGAATTCTCAATTTTTGCAACGGTCACAGATTAGCTATTTTAGTCTAAATTATGCGATTTGGATTTTAATTTGATGTTTATTGACATATTAACCCTCTGGAGCAATAAGAGATCTTACCTTCCATGAGGAACACTTACTGCCATAAACATATCTACTTACCTAAAAGTATGCAGTTATGATATGCTTTTGGTATTGTTTATATGTTACTCTAAAAAGTGCCGTTGTGAAATGCGTTTGGTATAGTCAACATGGTATTTACTTAAATCTGTACAATAAAGGATAAAATGATTAATAAGAAAACTATTACAAAGTTGCTGTTAATTATTACATCATGCTAATCGATGCTTAGCTACATTACACTTCAGTATGCAGAAGAAACATTTTCTAAAACATTTCCCTTCCTAAACTACACCATTAGCATTAAAATATACACTAAGACAGGGGTGGGGACCCACAATTAATTCCTTGTGCTTAACAACATCTATAAACCCAACAAGCTATAGATATTAATATACTGGACACAAGCCGTCATGCTCCCTTTGATTTGTAGATTTTTTGGGGAGGCTGAAAGCACAATCTATCAGAAAAACATAATATGCCTTTTAGACTAAAGTACAGAAATCTTTATAAGATGTCATAATTCTGATCTCGCTATAGTGTAGTTTTGTTTCTTTTGTTGTTTTTTTTTAGAAAAAAAAATGTGTGTTCACTATTCCTTACTTTTCAAACATTTTTGTTATAAAAAGACCTCCTGACAATTTGTTATAAAAAGACCTCCTGAGAATTAAATCCCTATCTCTAGAATATCTCTGTATCTCTAAAAAATACACTTAACCATCCTTCCTTTTAATAATACACTCCCAAACAGGCTGCTAACTGCAGATCCCCTTTAGATTTAGAGCAGTGGTTTCCAAACCAGTCCTCAAGGCACACCTAGCAGTCCAGGATTTAGGGATTACCCAGTTGTGTCAAGGTTTTTGTTTTTTGTTTTCCTAAAAACACCTAGACACAGCTGGGTAATCCCTAAATCCTGGACTGGTAGACGTGCCTCGAGGACTGGTTTGGAAACCACTAATTTCTAGCAATTGTTATGGCTTCCCGAAATTTTGTTTCACACAAGATTAATCTCCCATCTTTTAAGATATTATTTTTCATATTTCTTAAAATATTCTATTTATTAACATAGTGTAGACTTTAATCTGTGCAAGACGAGGTGAAGCATAACAAGGTGTGCACCAGCGATTCTCACGAGGAGATAAATTCGATGTCAGGAATACAAGAAGTCAAGACAAAGCTATTATCATGGATTCCCGAGAGAGCTCTTAGCCGTCTGCGCATTGAAGGTCACCTTCAAACACTTAGTGTTTCTGCCGTATCCCCCTATTAACCAACATGGAAATGTTTTTCTTTTTGATGACTGTAAGAACATGACATGAATGGGAAGATGAGAAGAACTTCAGACGAATTCTGGGTGCATACAATGCATATGTTAACTCCTTAAAAGATCTGTTATGTGTTTCAATATCTTCTTCTCCAATTTGTTTATTTTTTAACTATATTTCTCTACCTCTGCAGCTCTTGTATCTTTCTTCTTCTTTCCCTGTTCCCGTAGCCTTTGTTTCCCTTCCCTTAGCCCTTTCCCTTGTCCTTCATTCCCCATTTCCCTTCTCCATAAAACAGACCACGTATGAGTTTTGCACTATGCTTCTTATGCATCTGCCTTCATCCTTACCGTGACCCACTGTTGGGCTTTGTGACTTTTATATCATTTTACCATTGTCATGTTATGATTTATTTTGACTCTATATAGACCACTGTGCAACCCAAAATTAATAAAATGTAATAGATTAAAAAAAGAGCTTGATGGATGCGTTGTTTTTTTAATAATTATGCTTAAAGTTTTTTCATGCAGTTTGGCTTGTTTGTCTTTGATTTCTGTTTTGATTTGTGAGAGTTTCGTATGACTACTATCCATGCTAAATTGATGTCAATTATTATAACATATGAGATTGTTTATTTTTCTCAGGGTCCGAAGTCTGGCATCCAATCTGCAAACAGGCAGCGCGAGCAGAGAAAAAGCTAAAAGTGAGTGAACTTTACATGTTGACCCACGATCAGTATTAAATGTTTCTGTTCCAGAGATGTAAGCATGGCTTGCGCCCTCTCCTGGTCTTGCTCTTGGTTTGCTCATCATATTACCAATATGAACATAGATTATCTCATAAAAAGGAAAATGTTGGATTATTGTGAGATTTATGAATGGACAGCTTAATAGTCTATGGATTTTTGTGAACCATTAGGTGATTGTTCATATCTGCAGTAAGATTGTATATCAGGCCAGTCAAACTCTAGGGCTGGGGAAATGGTACATCCCTAGATGTTGCAGAACTACAACTTCCACAATGCTTTGCTGTTCCAAAGTCTGTCAAAGCATCATGGCTTTTGTAGTTTTACAACATTTTAGGATCTACCACTCGTCCAGCACTGCTCTAATAGCATTT
Source organism: Pelobates cultripes (assembly GCA_933207985.1). NCBI lineage: Eukaryota > Metazoa > Chordata > Amphibia > Anura > Pelobatidae > Pelobates > Pelobates cultripes. Next base: position 285,126,613 of record OW240914.1, read on the forward strand.
TGCACAGCATTCTTTTTCTAGATTCTGTTGATCATAAAATGTAAACTTATACTTATATTTCCATTTAGTTTTTTGATATTTTAGTCGTGTCTGTTTCTGACAAGAGCTGCTCATTGGGAGCACTTCCAGTCAGACGTCCCCTCCAGCTGGGCACCCGGCAACCGCTCGCCTTGGGCCGGTGCAGCAATTAACCTGTCCAGAAGTTATACCGGCCCATGAACGCAGCGGTCGGCTGGGCACCCTGTGACCAAAGAAGTTACGTCACTGGAGATGACGATAATCAGAATTGATCTTTATTTCTCCTCCTCCATTGTAAGGTGTGCCCTGGCAATGCCAGGATTGGACTGGCAGCTGCAAATCTGTAACATACATTTAAAAGAAAAAAAAATATTGCAGGGTTGTATAATGACTGCCAGTATAAAATGCCAGTCCTCCAGAAGAGATGGATTATAAAAACGCTGATAGCATCACTGTTAACGGGAAACTATCCCTTCTCTGTACTTGACAGTTCTTATTCCCGCACCACACAAATTTGGATGTGTAGTGCAGCAGAGCTAAGTTTTAAATAAACTTATGTCCATAATACTTAATTGTTAATCTCTGCAGCTACACAGGGTTATCATGATTCTCTGTAGCTACACAGGGTTACCATAATGACGCTTGGATATTTCTTACATTGGGTTGCAACTGTCTGTACAGGGAGGGAAAAAAGTATTTTATCCTCTGCTGATTTTGAATGTTTGCCCACTGACAAAGAAATGATTAGTCTATAATTTTAATGGTAGGTGTATTTTAACAGTGAGAGACAGAATAATAAAAAAAAAAAGAATCCAGAAAAACGCATGTCAAAAAAAGTTATACATTGATTTGCATGTCAATGAGTAAAATAAGTATTTGACCCCTTCGACTTAGTACTTGGTGGCAAAACCCTTGTTGGCAATCAGGTCAGATGTTTCTTGTAGTTGGCCACCAGGTTTGCACACATCTCAGGAGGGATTTTGTCCCACTTCCTATTTGCAGATCCTCTTTAAGGTTTCGAGGCTGATGTTTGGCAACTCGAACTGTCAGCTCCCTCCACAAATTTTCTATGGGGTTAAGGTCTGAAGACTGGCTAGGCTACTCCAGGACCTTCTATGGACTAATGTGCTTTTTCTTGAGACACTCTTTTGTTGCCTTGCCTGTGTGTTTTGGGTCATTTTCATGCTGGAATACCCATCCACGACTTATTTACAATGCTCTGGCTGAGGGAAGGAGGTTCTCACCCAAGATTTGACGGTACATGGCCCTTTCCATCATCCCTTTGATGCGGTGCAGTTGTCCTGTCCCCTTAGCAGAAAAACACCCCCAAAGCATAATGTTTCCACCTGCATGTTTGACGGTGGGGATGGTGTTCTTGGGGTCATAGGCAACATTTCTCCTCTACCAAACACGACTAGTTGAGTTGATGCCAAAGAGCTCTATTGTGGTCTCATCTGACCAAAACACTTTTACCCAGTTCTCCTTTGAATCATTCAAATGTTCATTGGCAAACTTCAGACGAGCCTGTACATGTGCTTTCTTGAGCAGGGGGACATTGCGGCGGCTGCAGGATTTCAGTCCTTAACGGCATAGTGTTTTACCAATTGTTTTCTTGGTGACTATGGTCCCAGCTGCCTTGAGATCACAAGATCCTCCCGTGTAGTTCTGGGCTGATTCCTCACCGTTCTCATAATCATTGAATCTACATTAGGTGATCCTGCATGGAGCACCAGACCGATGGAGACTGACAGTTATTTTGTGTTTCTTCCATTTGCGAATAATCGCACCAACTGTTGTCACCTTCTCACCAAGCTTCATTGTTATTCTGTCTCTCACTGTTAAAATACACCTACCATTAAAATTATAGACTAATCATTTCTTTGTCAGTGGGCAAATGTTCAAAATCAGCAGGGGATCAAATACTTTTTTCCCTCACTGTACAGCACCATGGGAGTTACATTAATTTGCATGCTATGCCCTGGCTGTGCCAGGCCAGCAAGCCATACAAATGGAATTGAACCAAACTGTAAAAACTGGCAACTATGAGCATTACTGAGTTTAATTATTTACGTCTATCTATTTTTGTCTAATTTGTGTACTTGAGTTTTAAGTTCATTACAGTTTGTATTTTAGTATGATATATAAAAATTGGGCTATTATAACCAGCATTTTGTAATGCTTAAAAGCTAAAGAAACAGTCACAACATTGCTAAGATATGCTTTGTTTACCTCACCTAATAAACAAAGGCATCAATGACATTGTTACAATCTTTCATTAAGGATCTATTACCAACAAACTCTGCATCATTCATATTATAGCCAGTTCATTTAAATCAGAGAGGTCCAAACCTTATTCCCATAATTATCTGCTAAAAACATGGCTGTGAGTGGACAATATTCATAATGGTACAAAACCTCATCCATAAATTTGAGCACACTTAGCTGCCAACTTAGACAGACAGTTTTAATCTGAGAACTGCAGGTCTGGCTCTAGGAATAACCCAATATTTTAGTCTCATCTGCTCCTGTGGTTTTGTGAAATTGTGATTGAGATTGTGGACAGGATCATTTTAACCCCCATTGTCCCTGTTTTACAGGATTATTCACTAAAGTGGGAATTCAAAGTGAATTTTAAATTTACGGCCAAAAAAGAGAAATTGGAAGAAATCTCTTTAGTCAGCTATGCTTCCAGTTCGGCTAAATGTGAAATTCAGTTTGAATTCTTACTTTGGTATATAACCTTGTTAATCTCTAAGCATGCACATTTGAACTGCGACTCAGGACGCCATGAAGCTAACCCTATGCTGCTATTATTACCAACCTTCCTCTCATTCATTCACAAGGGGGTTACCTGCCTACTTCCTGAGGAGATCTAGATTAAAGTGGAAGCCAGTGCCAATGGACAGCAATATGGGGCCACCAGACCAGGTTCCATTAGGAATCATGAGTGATTAGGAGCTGACTGTGGATTTGTAATCCTGATACACTCCTACTATCATTTCTTGCCATGGATTGCTTATGGCCTAAAATTCAGCTTAGTGCCCATCTGCAACTACCAAGATCAAAACCCTTGCAAGGACAAGCTGGATGGCCATAGATCCTGCAGGTGAACTCACAGGGCGGACATTGCAAGCACCCTCTTACAATCCATCATAGTTCCACTGCATTGACTAGCCGCTCCAAGAACACTGTTCTATTAACGGTTATGATGCTTTCTCTGTCGTTTTTGTGCCATGAGCTTTATATGCTCATTTGTCTTTCTTTAACAAAAATGTGTAACTGGCTTTTATTGAATGTGGATTTACGGAACATTTAAATAAATCAATAAACACCTTCTTGGTATTAGTACCTAAATAGTATCCTAGGTTTCTGTACAATGGTGGAAAACCTATAGGATCAGTACAGGTAAAAACTATTTCAAGAGAGACCTCATCAAAGCATGTGAAAGACACATGGGTAGGAGTAGATTTAGATGAAAATCTGGTGAAATTATCCAATTGTTTTTCAGCTACCTTTGTAGATTTGACTATTTAAATTGTTCTTAGTCAAACTGTGTAGTGTAACAATGAGAAGTGTACAGTAATAAGATGTGTCAGCATTAATGTGTGTAATTGGCGTATCCTGTTTCTGTGTTCACAGTACAGAAGGGCTTCGGAGACCTCTATTTCACCTCCAGGATCAAGCATTGGATCTCCCAATCGAGTCATATGTGTAGGTAACATGTAACACATCTATCTATAACATTGCCTTTGAAAAATGTGTATTCGTAGATGCATAATGTGAATCTTAAAAAAGACTGTTTAAATTTCACACATAAAATATTTAATAGATACAAAGATAACACACTTAAAGGGAATCTATAGTGGCAGGAAAACACACTCGTTTTCCTGGCACTATAGTTTCCCCTTCTGTCAAGGCCCACCTTGGTGGAGAAAGGGTTAATAACCCCTTCTGTCACTTACCTGAATCCAGCACCTATGTCCCTCTACGCTGACTCAGCTCTGCCCATGCTCCTTCCCCGCAGCCGGCGGGGTAGACCTAATGCGCATGCGCGGCAATGGCCACGCTTGCATTAGGATCTCCCCATAGGAAAGCATTATTCAGTGCTTTCCTTTGGGGATTCCGGCAACACTAGAAGTCCTCATGAGTGGCGTGAGGGCGTCCAGTGTCGTTTAGACAACCAAAAGTCGTCTGAGCACCCGGAAGTCCATCTAGTGGCTGTCTGGTAGACAACCACTAGAGGAGGACTTAACCCTAGTAGGTAAGTATTGCAGTTTAAAAAAAAAATGCAATAATTACATGCTCAGGGTTAAGGGTGATGGGAGTTGGCACCCAGACCACTTCAACGGGTTGAAGTGGTCTGGGTCCCTACAGTGTTCCATTTATAAACTATGATTTTAAAAAAAAAAAATTACTTTAGAATTTTCATGTTGGACTGTCCTGTTCATCCTATGTGTCCTTCTATAAAAGATAAACTAGACTGTAATATATTTTCACATGAATAGGTTTTGCATCATCTGGTTCCTCCTTAGGGATTTAGCAATGAGACATTCCACATGTTCCTACCAATCATTGTGTACTAGTGTGCTAACAGGATGCCTGCATTAGCCTACTCCCGGATGATCACCAGCAAACAAGCTGTATGTTAGATGACTTGAAGTGTCACCAGTAGACAAACTGTATGATGATTAGCATTTTTTTTATACAGCCTTAAATGCTGAATTAAAGAATTACTGTTCTCCCATCTATAATTACATTTCTTGAGGCTTACACCCGATGGATCCTGAATGGTGGATTATGGAAGATAACAAAAATTCATCTTTGCATGTCTTTAGAATCAACAAAGTATCATGGAAGTTGTAGTTCTGTAACATCTGGGGATCTACTTTTTGAACACCCCTGCTATAAAGTAATAATTAATATACCAACCATGTTGACCAGGCTTCCCCAAACTCTGGCCCTCCAGATGTTGCTGAACTACAACTCCCATGATTCTCAACCTATCTATTTAATTCATAGAGTCATGGGAGTTGTAGTTCATCAACATCTGGAGGGCCAGAGTTTGGGGTAAGCCTGTTGTAGACTCGTAAAATAAGGCATTCCTTTTCCTTTTCTTTGTGTCTCCCAGTATTGTACTCATTTACATTTTCTTCCAGTCAAGCAAGGCCAATGAATGCTGTTCAACATAACTATTGAAAATAGTGAGTCACAGTACTGATTAATATAAATTAAAAGTGATGAAAGGTGGGGCAGGTAGATGTTTCCCAAACTGTCTAAGATAAAGAAAAATAATGTAATTAAAGTAGTATTGTTCTCTGCTTGACTGCATCAACATTTATGTGCTAATTTAACCTGGGCAAGAGAACACACCTTGGGAAGGTGAAAATGTTTAAACTTTTTGGTATTGTTTTTTATTTTATTTTCATAGAACAAGTAGCATAATATGAGCCACAGTAAAAGGGCTGGTATTTATGCAACATGCTGCTCGCATTTTATGCATATATATAGAATTACTTAGGGTATTTGCTTGATGGAGATGTCACATTAAATTGAGTTATAAGTGCAAGCTGTGTTGTAGTTACTCATGTGGACCACCTTCATTTCCTCTGAAGCCTACAGAGTTAAGTATAGTAGTCCATTTGGTGTTGTGTGAGCTATATGCAGCCTTGAGCGTTTTTTACTGAATTACTGCTCCGAGTTCAAGCGCCAACAGTTTGCAACTTCTTGCTGTGTGAATCTCTATAGAAAAGTAGGGGCAACATTCCATTAAAGATCGAAAATGTCACTCCCTTTAGTACATACTCCCTGCGAAGGATTTATTCTGAAAACAAGTGGAGTATGTGCATGTGTATATTTCAACTTACCATCCCTGATCCAGCCCTTCTAAACCCATCCTGACCTTTCCTGGGTACTTCTGCCCATTCTCCACCCAGTCATACCCACTCCCCTTTGTGTCCTGCCCATTATAAGGTATGAGCATGTGGAAGGTATGACTTTAAACTAATGTTCCCAGTTAATGTATAATGCCCAAGTCTACATATCTAACATGAACCAGTTTGGCTAAGCCTACACCTGTTGGTTACAACTGATGGCTACCTGCTCCCCCTGTGTCTGGACTCTATTTTCTCTTCCAATCACATGTTCTCCTTGAAGATTTGTGAAAATAAATGTAAACTAACCATGCTTTCATTCACTGACGGTTCTCTGTCGTATACCTAAGAGCTTCTACCAATGCCAGGGGTCACTGAGTGAGCAGCAAGTACCTTTTGTGCCTTACTATTACACAGAGGTTATACTCTCCGACATGGATTTTTCTCTTTATTTCTATCTCTGAATTTGTATAAATGTCACTGCTTTCATCTTGTTTCCTTTAACTCACATGTCTTAATCCAAGAACCATATTTAGTAAGTGGTGCTTCTTAAACCGAACCTATTTATTTGACTTTTGGATACTGTCATTAGCAGATGGGTACCTTGTGTGACAGCAACACCTAGTAAATATGGCCTTTATCCTTTGCTTTTTTCTGTCTTTTTTCTTCCTCTTTCCTCTCAGGCTAAGGTTAACAATGAAATTCTAAATTACAAGGACTTAGCAGCTCTCCCTAAGATTAAAGCAATCTACGCAGTGCAACGCCCTGACCTCATTTCTTATGAACCTTACGGTAGATACACTTCAGAGGAAATGCTGGAGAGATACAGCTATGGGGAGGTAAAAACTCATTACATATCTGACCGATATTAAACCACAAAGCACTCAAATAAATCTCTAGAACTCTCTGGTTTATGTTGTTGTTTTATACAATGCATTGCTCAACCAAATGTTCTTTATTGAATGTTTTGTATTATCACTGAAAAAAAAAAAAAAAAATATATATATATATATATATATATATATATATATATATATATATATAAACTATACAATTTCTGGCACTCTTCCCAAATAATAATACATACCAGGTGCTTCTCTGTGCAAAATACTATAAACAAAGCAAAAAATGAGAGCACTCCATGGATTTGGTAAATCAAATTACTGTATTCAAATAGCACACAAAAAAATCGACGTTTCGACCGTCTAGCGGTCTTTATCAAGATGCTGTCATATACAAAAACCTCAAATATATACATAAACGCTTGTTAAACTTACCCAATCACCAAGTGCTCCCTGTGTGTCCAATCTGCCATATGAGTGAAGCCGCAAATTGTGGATCGTTATGTTAATTGCCGTAAAGTGACGTGTGGTGAAATCACCATGTGTTGCCTAGAGACGGCACAGCTGTTTAAAAACCAAATGTCGGCAGAGATTTAAAATCAATACGGAGGATAAATAAAATTATATGTTGCATATGTGTTTTCATAAATGTCTAAGCAACTGCCTAACTGATCGTAGGATACTAGAGTGAGCCAGGAATGGCTAGAAACGATTGCTCATATAGGGACTCAGTTAGAAAGACTGGTGTATTGGTAACTGTGGACCTGTGTAGCCTAATAGAGCTAACTCAAATACTACCTAACTCCTTATTAAATTGAAAACCCTAGCTGGGAAAGCCATGTGTGTTGCCAAATCACAAACCTAAACAATAAGAACAGGCATCAATTACAGAAAACAGGCTGGCTTAGCATAATGTGAGTTGTCAGTATATAACAGAGAGTGTGTGTGATGTTGACCCTTTATCTACTGGGGTCCATTTATAGTGTAGAGTGATCAGCATGTGTGTGATGAAATAAATAAACACAGGGAATATTAAATGGTGAGTGACAAATCAGTATGTGTGAATTCCAAACTAGTAAAAAATAAAGCAAGAATGAGAAAATCCTGTACTAAATCAATCTACGGTATGTATGTGAAACACTGTAGAAAAGAGTGTGTGTGTGCTACTAAGATCATTCTCCGGTGTGTGTGTGAAATGATGTAGTAAAAAATGTGAGTATACTGCCTGACCTCTAGAAATGAGAAAATCAATGAAAAGTGAAAAAGACTGTGCAGCTGAAACATGCACTAAAAGTGTAATGAGCCCTCGTGAATAATGAGAATGCACTGTCAGAAAGGTAAGAATGCAATAAAAAAAATAAATAAATAAATAAATAAGTAAATAAATAAAATGAAATAAAAAATATATACAAAATACAATGAAATAAAAATAAATATAAAAATAAATAAAAAATATAATAAAAATAAAAATAAAAATAACAAAAAATAAAAATAGTAAAAATAAACAATAATGAGAAAAAAAACAATAAAAAATGTGACAGTGATCCTACTAACTATATGCCAGTGCAGCCTCCAAGATCGGCATGCTAGGTAATGGAAAAAAGAAAAATTAGGTAAAAGGAGAGAGGGTCCTACTATAAGAACCTTATGTCACTGGGTATTTATCAAAAAGCCAAAAGTGCCTAGATGTATGTACTATCCCCAATCACCAATTGGAAGTCCACAACCCTTTCTTGCAGCTCTGTATTGTAACTCCCACCGGCAGGAAATCAGATGGAAATAATTCACAATGTCCTCTTTATTATGGGATGGTCATTAAATCCTGAGTCAAAATCTCGCATCCAAGTCATTTACTGCTCAGCGATATCAACGGATATCCAAAAAACAACTAAATGAGTTGTATTCGTTTAATCCTTTCGGTTGGACCGTATCCAGATGTGTGATCCAAAAGGTTTCCCTTTGTAAAAGTAACTTTGATCTGTCGCCTCCTCTTGTGAGCGGTGGGATGTGGTCTATCATAATGAACTTAAGCGTGGGTAAATGGTGTTGGAAATCTAGGAAGTGTTTTGCCACAGGTTTATCAGTCTTCCCATCCCGGTACGCCGTCATGATTCCTGATCTGTGACCACGAATACGGTCCCTTACTGTAAGGTCTGTTTTACCCACATAATATTTCCCACATGGGCATGAAATGAGGTATACTACATGGTCACTCATGCAGGTTAGTCGATGTTTGATCTGGATTCTTTTGCCTGTGTGGGGATGTGCAAAGGAAGAGCCTGTCAGCATGTGTCCACAGGTGACGCAACCTGAATACTTGAAACAGCCTTTCTTGGTATGCAATGTTCGTGTATTATATTGGCTCGGTATATCTGTTTTTACTAAAATGTCCTTCAAGTTTCTGTTGCGTGAATATGCGACCCTTGGTTTCTGTAAAAAAACCGGATTAAGTGTTCTGTCGCTGGATAAGATGTCCCATCTACCTTTAATCCTGTGGGAAAATCTCTGGCTCTCCGTGTGGTATGATAAAGGGATCGTAATTCTGGGCAGATTTTGAAGTTGTTTAGTAGATATGCCCCTGTATATATTTTCTGCTTTTATTTGACATTCTTGGAGCACTTTATATGTGTATCCTCGTTCCACAAAGGATCTGGTCATGTCCTCTAGTTGAGTTTTACATGTGCTTTCCTCCGAGTTATTCCTGTACACTCTTAAGTATTGCGAAATAGGTAAAGACTCCTTTAGGGCTTTGGGATGAGCGCTGTTGGCGTGTAGCAGCGTGTTGCGGTCTGAGGGTTTTCTAAATAATCGATGTCCAATGTTTCGATCCTTCCGGAATATCTCCACATCCAAGAATTGGATTTTATCTGGGCTGTACGTCAAAGTAAATTTAATGGTGGAGTTTAAATTGTTCAGTTCTTCAATCATCTTCTCCAATTCTGTTGCCGTGCCTTGCCATAAAATAAAGATGTCGTCCACAAACCTGTGATACTGTATCAAATGTTCCTTATATGTGGACAGAATGTGTCTGCTCTCATATGCATACATAAAACTATTCGCATATGTTGGAGCTATTGCCGATCCCATCGCAGTTCCCATCTCTTGAATGTAGAAATTCTTTTCAAAACGAAAATAATTGTTTGTCAATGTAAGTTGTAATCCTTCTAACAAAAATTCAATGGGGGGACCTTCATAGACATCTGATTGTAATAGCAGTGTTCGCATCGCATCCATCCCCATATTGTGAGGAATCACCGTGTACAAATTTTTTACATCTGCCGTGGCGAAGATGTACTGTGTGTCGTTTAATTCACAGTTGGTGATTTTATTAAGGAAGTCTTGGGTATCCCTTAGGCATGTGGATAATCTGGAGACTGTGGACTTACAATAAAAATCCACGTATTTAGCTATCGGTTCCAATAAACCTCCTCGAGCGGATACAATTGGTCTCCCAGGTGGTTTCTTTGCGTCCTTGTGTATCTTAGGGAGTGTGTAAAAGATCGGAATTTTCGGATGTGTATTGAGCAAATATTCCGCTGTGCTGTGATCCAGCCAATTTGCTGCTGTTCCCAATGTTATCCACTCCTGTATTTTGGATGGGGATGGATGCGATGCGAACACTGCTATTACAATCAGATGTCTATGAAGGTCCCCCCATTGAATTTTTGTTAGAAGGATTACAACTTACATTGACAAACAATTATTTTCGTTTTGAAAAGAATTTCTACATTCAAGAGATGGGAACTGCGATGGGATCGGCAATAGCTCCAACATATGCGAATAGTTTTATGTATGCATATGAGAGCAGACACATTCTGTCCACATATAAGGAACATTTGATACAGTATCACAGGTTTGTGGACGACATCTTTATTTTATGGCAAGGCACGGCAATAGAATTGGAGAAGATGATTGAAGAACTGAACAATTTAAACTCCACCATTAAATTTACTTTGACGTACAGCCCAGATAAAATCCAATTCTTGGATGTGGAGATATTCCGGAAGGATCGAAACATTGGACATCGATTATTTAGAAAACCCTCAGACCGCAACACGCTGCTACACGCCAACAGCGCTCATCCCAAAGCCCTAAAGGAGTCTTTACCTATTTCGCAATACTTAAGAGTGTACAGGAATAACTCGGAGGAAAGCACATGTAAAACTCAACTAGAGGACATGACCAGATCCTTTGTGGAACGAGGATACACATATAAAGTGCTCCAAGAATGTCAAATAAAAGCAGAAAATATATACAGGGGCATATCTACTAAACAACTTCAAAATCTGCCCAGAATTACGATCCCTTTATCATACCACACGGAGAGCCAGAGATTTTCCCACAGGATTAAAGGTAGATGGGACATCTTATCCAGCGACAGAACACTTAATCCGGTTTTTTTACAGAAACCAAGGGTCGCATATTCACGCAACAGAAACTTGAAGGACATTTTAGTAAAAACAGATATACCGAGCCAATATAATACACGAACATTGCATACCAAGAAAGGCTGTTTCAAGTGTTCAGGTTGCGTCACCTGTGGACACATGCTGACAGGCTCTTCCTTTGCACATCCCCACACAGGCAAAAGAATCCAGATCAAACATCGACTAACCTGCATGAGTGACCATGTAGTATACCTCATTTCATGCCCATGTGGGAAATATTATGTGGGTAAAACAGACCTTACAGTAAGGGACCGTATTCGTGGTCACAGATCAGGAATCATGACGGCGTACCGGGATGGGAAGACTGATAAACCTGTGGCAAAACACTTCCTAGATTTCCAACACCATTTACCCACGCTTAAGTTCATTATGATAGACCACATCCCACCGCTCACAAGAGGAGGCGACAGATCAAAGTTACTTTTACAAAGGGAAACCTTTTGGATCACACATCTGGATACGGTCCAACCGAAAGGATTAAACGAATACAACTCATTTAGTTGTTTTTTGGATATCCGTTGATATCGCTGAGCAGTAAATGACTTGGATGCGAGATTTTGACTCAGGATTTAATGACCATCCCATAATAAAGAGGACATTGTGAATTATTTCCATCTGATTTCCTGCCGGTGGGAGTTACAATACAGAGCTGCAAGAAAGGGTTGTGGACTTCCAATTGGTGATTGGGGATAGTACATACATCTAGGCACTTTTGGCTTTTTGATAAATACCCAGTGACATAAGGTTCTTATAGTAGGACCCTCTCTCCTTTTACCTAATTTTTCTTTTTTCCATTACCTAGCATGCCGATCTTGGAGGCTGCACTGGCATATAGTTAGTAGGATCACTGTCACATTTTTTATTGTTTTTTTTCTCATTATTGTTTATTTTTACTATTTTTATTTTTTGTTATTTTTATTTTTATTTTTATTATATTTTTTATTTATTTTTATATTTATTTTTATTTCATTGTATTTTGTATATATTTTTTATTTCATTTTATTTATTTACTTATTTATTTATTTATTTATTTTTTTATTGCATTCTTACCTTTCTGACAGTGCATTCTCATTATTCACGAGGGCTCATTACACTTTTAGTGCATGTTTCAGCTGCACAGTCTTTTTCACTTTTCATTGATTTTCTCATTTCTAGAGGTCAGGCAGTATACTCACATTTTTTACTACATCATTTCACACACACACCGGAGAATGATCTTAGTAGCACACACACACTCTTTTCTACAGTGTTTCACATACATACCGTAGATTGATTTAGTACAGGATTTTCTCATTCTTGCTTTATTTTTTACTAGTTTGGAATTCACACATACTGATTTGTCACTCACCATTTAATATTCCCTGTGTTTATTTATTTCATCACACACATGCTGATCACTCTACACTATAAATGGACCCCAGTAGATAAAGGGTCAACATCACACACACTCTCTGTTATATACTGACAACTCACATTATGCTAAGCCAGCCTGTTTTCTGTAATTGATGCCTGTTCTTATTGTTTAGGTTTGTGATTTGGCAACACACATGGCTTTCCCAGCTAGGGTTTTCAATTTAATAAGGAGTTAGGTAGTATTTGAGTTAGCTCTATTAGGCTACACAGGTCCACAGTTACCAATACACCAGTCTTTCTAACTGAGTCCCTATATGAGCAATCGTTTCTAGCCATTCCTGGCTCACTCTAGTATCCTACGATCAGTTAGGCAGTTGCTTAGACATTTATGAAAACACATATGCAACATATAATTTTATTTATCCTCCGTATTGATTTTAAATCTCTGCCGACATTTGGTTTTTAAACAGCTGTGCCGTCTCTAGGCAACACATGGTGATTTCACCACACGTCACTTTACGGCAATTAACATAACGATCCACAATTTGCGGCTTCACTCATATGGCAGATTGGACACACAGGGAGCACTTGGTGATTGGGTAAGTTTAACAAGCGTTTATGTATATATTTGAGGTTTTTGTATATGACAGCATCTTGATAAAGACTGCTAGACGGTCGAAACGTCGATTTTTTTGTGTGCTATTTGAATACAGTAATTTGATTTACCAAATCCATGGAGTGCTCTCATTTTTTGCTTTGTTTATATATATATATATATATATATCTAAAATGAAAGGCAAACGTGTGTGGTCTTTATTAATCAGTGGCATATAAGTACAAGTCACTGTTTCATTTAATACCAGATCTAGAGAATTTGCTTGTTCACAGATTTGTTTCGTGATTTTTTTTTAATTTAGATTGCCAGTTGCTCGTTTGTTTTTTTTTATTGCTATTATTATTCGTTTTTATCGAGCATGGTTAAAAATGTTTAACAAACATTGCAAACATTTTTACAATATAAAATATTAGGACTAGCTGAGATCTAATAAGGTTCTTAGGGGAGAACAAGAAATAGGCTGTAAAAAAACAACCAAACCGGGCGGGAGTCTCTCTTCCTGGCCAACAATATGGTAACGTGTGGAAGTTGGGCCTCAGTGACAAAAAAGCAATGTGCAAAAGAAAAAGAGAAAACAATCCAATAGTGTAGTATAGCCAAATGTGCAGATAAGATAAAAGCAATAGGTCTGTTTACAGATTCCAGATCTGGATTCTACCTCTGGTATCTGTGTGCCTATTGATAGTATATTATCTGCACATGTGGCCAGAATGCACCATTTGGTTATTTTTTCGTTTCTCTTTTGCATATTGGTTGTTGGACTCTGAGGCACAACTCTTGCAAATTACCAAAATGTTTACCGTAATATTGACATAATTATATACTCGTACTGACGGTTAAAGGGCTCTGTATTTGCAAACTTACAAATGGGTAGGAGGTGGGTGTGATAGAGAGAGAAGGTAATAGAGATAATTGCATGAAGCCTTTGTGTCATTTAAAGTAGTTTAAACTCTTTAATTCCATGTTTTGTGTGTGAGATAGAGGGAGGGACGGACGGATGGATTGATGAGTGGATGAATGGTAGATTTGCTACTTATCTGACTGTATTACATAAGCACTATAGCAGTGCTGGTTATGTTATTTTTTTGGCACTGCAGATATTTGTGAGCTACACGTTACCTAGTACCTAGCTAGCCTAACAAACTTTGCATTTCTGCTTTAGTTCTTTTAACCAATAAAAATCAGTTAGTTGTATTGCTCACCACTTAACAATGCGATGTCCTCCACTTGCTGCATTCACTGTCACACACTACTTGTGCCTCATTTTCTAATTGGATGACTAAGCATCAAATTAAATGTATTTCCCAGGCACCTGCAGTCCCAAGGTTAACCGTCATTGGTACCCTGCATTCCACATGTCAATGTCTTTGTAGAAAAACAAGCAAACAATGCTGTGCTTCAGGAAGTTAAATTGTACTATGGGTCTGTTTCATTCTATTTCTTAATGATGTTGTATACACTCATTCCTGTAAGCTTGGTATTGTATTGATAAAGATATTTTATATGGGTTTTGTTTTATATTTGTTGCCAATATATTTCCTGTCCTGTTTTTATGGTAGGATATTTATGAGGGAATGGACCTGCGACAGAGAAGGTCCTCGAGCCCAGGTTATATAGACTCTCCTCTCTACAGCCATCGAGATGTGTCCCTCACAATGCCTCGTTCCCCCCAACATTACTACATGTCAGGTAAGAGCGGACCCAATCATTCTTCTTTTAAATTATATTACAGTGAGTGCAGCAGTGACCCTCACTATTACCAGTTTCCTTTCTCATGAATGATCCAGTATCAGTGACTATATCTCTGGTAATGCAGTTTAACCATGGATTTTCCTGAAAATCACTTTAACTATGCTAGAGACTGGAAGGAATACAGTCTTGAGAAAAAGAAAAAAAAAGAATGTCTGTGTTTATCAACCAGATATTGATATAGTACTGATTGATGTATTGGACATGTACATTGTAAGGATGTACAGATGTATAATATGACAATTAGTCAAATATTAAAGTAGACATGCCAACTGAAAAAAAAAAAAAAAGAACTTTACATTGGGCCAAAATCCACAAAACATGAAAAGTGTCCATATGTTGTGCTAATGTCTTTTAAGACACTATTTACCATATTGGCATTCATAGATCGCAATCTACCTGCTGTAAAATATCTTATGGTATGGTCACTTGGAGCACTAAGTCAGTCAAGTGAAATGCCACATTATAAGCACAAGAGTCTAGAACAGTGGTGCCCAAAAAGGAAGATCCCTAGGTGTTTTAAAACTACACCTTCCATGATGCTTTGTCATTCTATAGGCATACAAGGCATCATGGGAGTTGTAGTTCTACAACATCTGAGGATCTACCTTTTGGGAAACCCTGGTCTAGAATATAAGTGTAGAATTATTACTCGAGATATCAAAAACATATAGACAGTTTCTTATGTTATAGTGAATAATGTTAAGGTTTGTATTTTTCCAGGTGACAGGTCATACTTATTTATGTCTAATTACAATGGTGTAACGTTTTCTCGTTTCTTTTAACTCCTGTCTGACGGATCCATCCCAGTCTTCCATTTGGAAGTCACTGTTCCTCAGCACCTCACTATTTGTACTTGTCTCTTTTTTCTTCTCCCGCTCTGTCTCTTATTCCTTCTGCCTTTGACTCTCTCTCCTTACTGTATGCTGGCATATTCCTTCATATAACATTCTGCTTCTTAATTTTATTATTACTATCTATGGAATTTTATTTTTATTTGTTTTCACATTGTCTTATCTACGTCTTTCTTTGTTTTATGGCTGGGCATTACATTATTCTGTAATTCTTCTTCTCGTCCATTTTTCACACTTTTTTGCTGTAATTCTTAATTATTTTCTTTTTTTTCTTTCTTTTTGCCTGTGCTAAATTTGCTTTGCTTCCATGACTGGCTATCAGGCACAGAGAGTGGACGCAACTCTCCTTTTTATAGCCAGTTAGATGTGCGTTGCTCCACGCCAACCCTTTACCAAGCGCCTCGGCATTTCCACATACCAGGTAGGCAGAAGAAAGTGGGCACACAACAAACACACACACAAAAAAAAAAACCAATTAAAACAAAGCATTGCCTCATGGGGAATCGCAAATCAAGATGCGTAACATGACAAAGTTTTTAGAAGAAAGGAAACCGTGAGCTTACTGCTTTACATGTTAAAATGCATGACTGCAATTGTAGACATGCATTTACATACATGCATTTATACCCACCCTCCCACCCAATGACAATCACAGGTGGGGAAATCAAGGGTGTATAGGAGTCTCCTCGGAGAATTCTACATTTTATTGGAACGTTGCAGTTGTGTCCTAGGTGGCATAGCAGGTTTTCTCCTTACATGTTTTCATGAAATACAGAGCATTGGGCAGGAACAGGAAGCTATGCCACTTTGAGAACATTCCTCACATCCCCCCGACTAGAACATCAAGGAAAGAAAATATGGGAGATTTGTGGTCTTCTGGCCACCTAGAACATGGGTTACACTTGCAAGTACAACACTCTGGACCCCTGTGATATAACAGTAGCACCTCATATCACCATCCCTTCACTATCTTCTCCAACACACCCTTACCTCTTCACCTTACCCAGCATTCAGTGGCCTGACACAGAGTACATAAGCAACTTCTGTCTGTTTCTTCGAAAAAGAATAGACAACCTCTGACTCTTCCATTTATGGGGACTCTTAGAGGTTGCCAGATTTTGCAACTTCTCACTATCTTACCGCTTGTCATCATATGATTTTCATTCACCTCCTTATATCCTTTCTTATCTCTCCTTCTCACTCCTCTACTCTCACTCCTCTGTATTTGGTGATCCACTATTTCTATTCTGCACACTCCCTCCTTCACTTTTCCGCCTTCTTCCTGTCCTCCTTTTTCCTTTCTCTTCACAGCTGCTGCAGAAAGTAATATTTACCGGAAACCCCCCATCTACAAACGGCATGGTACTGTCCACTCCCTGTTGCATGGTGCTCCCTGCTGTGTTGTGTTTGTGATACAATGTTTTGTGACAGATGTACTGAATGCCAAGCAATGCGTTACCCACTGAAACATGCATCCGTTAGTTGCATGCATGCGGTACCATGTTGCGCCTTTTAAACCTGGGATGTTTATACTATGCAATTTAAACTTTCCATAGGACATAATATTGGCAAATACTTAATGATTCTAAAAGCATTACTTATGTCATAAACATGTTTGTTCTACAAAGAGTAGATTCAGTCATCCTTAGCTGATGTCTTGAGACTGACATGTGATGTATATCCCTTGTAATATAGCATGGTATTGCATGGTCAAATATCATGCATGTATTCAGCCATGTATGCTACTATTAGATAACTGGATTAAAAAGACATGTTTTCTAAGAAGTGCTAAGCAAAAGAACAGGTAAAATAAACAAACAATCTTGTTTAAAATTGTATTCTTTTTATAATTGGTGGTGGCAATCCTCAGAGTGCTGCTTGAACTTATAATGGGATCACAGTTTTAAACCTGCCGTGATAAACCTAGACTGGATTAACAATCATACGACTTACAATACTATTTATTGCACTGTGTTGGACCTATAAACCATAATAACAGAAATATGGGTGCAGAGCTGGGAGTTTTGGGGGATAATTAGTCCCCAGTATAAGAGTAATATTTGGATTAGTTGTGCATTCAAAGTGGTCCTTCATCTACATTAATTGTTTATTATAAATAATTCTAGCTATACGTTAGTAAATATCTTTCTCATGAAAATTTATAAAAATTTGTGGCTCTAATTAAAAAATTAAGCAAAGTTCTAGAAGCAGAGCAATCACCATGGAAACTAGTGGATCTCAACAGAACTATTCAGGTGGCTTCCATGATATTTGCTCCATTTTTAGTAATTTGTATAATTTTTCTACTTGCACTTTTTATATATCTCCCTACTTAATTTTATAATTGGTGCATCCCATTTTTTAGGTGTTTTTGAGGAAAAGAGAAAAAAAACCGTTGCGCAAATTCCTATCTAAAGTTTATTGTCTTAGCAACCCTTGAAAACATGGACCTTAACCTCACTTTTTTAATATTATTATTATTTTTAATATTTAATTAATTTTTTAAGTAAGAATGCAATAAGGTTTTGGATGATATGACCACCATGTCTATGTACCATAGGCATGGTGATCGAACATATAGAATAACTGTGCTTGGAACTAAAAATAAGGAGCCACATTTTGGGGATATTCACAATGATAACTAAAGGCTGTGTCATTGTATCTCTTCTCTCCTTTCTCTCCCCTATCTCTGCCGACCGGCTTTGTGCCGTGGTGTAAGTAAGAGCTAAATACCTTTTTTATTTTTGGGAAGCAGAATTCTCTTCCAGCTACTTACTTACCAGTGCGATGACCCCTGAAAAAAAAATCCCACTTTCTCAGCATTTCCGTCCATCTGTGTGCATATACAGTATTTATACAGTACATGCCTGGTTCACACCTTGTTTATTATTAATTGTGCCATTGCTTATTTATGAAATACCAGCAAATTCCATAGCACAGTATGCATCTTCCTTCCCTATTTCCCAATCTCTTTTTTTTCCATGCATATATGTATATTTCTATATATACATATATTTTGTAGAGTAGTATGTAAGATTGTCTGTATAAACAAGTATAATGTATTATGTAGCACCGGGCTTTCTAACACTTAACTACAATTCCCATAATTCTCAGTAGATTCTAAGTAGATTTCTGGCTGAGGATCCTGTGGATTGTTTAAAAGCCGTCTAATGATTACCTCCAGTATAGCGCAAAATCGTGATTTTACTATTCTGTATCTATTTTGAAGCCAGGGTTCACTATTGACGGTCAATTGACAAAAATGATTTGTATTACTACTTTTGTAGTGTCATGACAAACTGAATGATATACATATATATTGCAAGCTCTTTCATGTAATATGCCTTTCATGCAATAATGTATGGTTGAAGACTGTCTTTATATAGTATAAAATTAGCACTGGCCAATAGACTATTGCTACAATAAGAATTTACTTTGAGGTGACCTATTTCCCCTTTAACCCCTTAAGGACACATGACATGTGTGACATGTCATGATTCCCTTTTATTCCAGAAGTTTGGTCCTTAAGGGGTTAAAGGGAGAAAAAAAAAATCAGATGATATAGCAGGCCTGCACAATCTGCGGCCCCCCAGATGTTTTGAAATACAGCTCCTATGATACCCTTGCTTTCAGCCATGATACCCTGGCTATCTGTTTCATTAAAAAAAAACACTGGCTGTTTCATTAATTGAATCATGGTTGTTGGCTATTTGTTTTATTCAAAGAATCATGGGGGTTGTAGTTCAGAACCATCTGGGGGGCCGCAGGTTGTGCAGGCCTGTGCTATAGAGTAGTAATGATTTGAGTGTAATCCCAATATTTAGTATTTTTCCTATTTTAGTGTAACACCCATGGTCACATCATGGCAACCTACCAGTGTCTTGTCTACAGAGGAAGTGACAAAATAAAGGTGGACAGAAATTAAGCTCTTATATAATGTGTGTGATTCCAATACTAAATCATTTTGTTAACTTTGGCACTCCCGAGTATATCAATGGATGTCTAAAAAAAAAAAAGAAAAAAGAAAAAAAAAATCAAAACCAAACAATAGGGGTACGCTTTAAAAAATACACATTAGAGAATAAATCACGCATAAACCTATACTTGTCTGAAAGAGGACCACCAAAATTTCCATTCAGGCTACCAGAGGATATGGATATAGATAGATATATATATATATGTGTGTGTATATATATATATATATATATATATATATATATATATATAATAAACAGTTGCTAAAGGGTAGTAATGATTTAATTATAATTCCAATCTTTAGTATTTTCCCTATAATAGAATAACTGTCTGGTCACATCATGGCATCCTACCAATGACTTGTCTACATAAGACGTGAAGAAATAAAGGTGGAATCATGCTTTGTAAAAACACTATAATATTTTAGAATATATATATATATAATATATATATATGTGTGTGTGTGTGTTTGGTATCACATCTGAGGGAAATTAGATTTAAATATTTCAACAAGGTCCTATAGTCTCCTAATGGCGTAGTGGGTGCTATAGTGTTGGCCAGACAGAGATTTGGAAATACAGAAACTATCGCTAAATTTTCTTGTACTTAAAAGAGTTTATCTCTGGACTGATGTCCCTCTAAATCCAATTACATTCATACTATGTATTCGATTTTAGATGATCCTTTCGAAGCAAGCAAAAGCAAAACAAGTGAAGATCTTGTCCAGTCTTCGAAATATCTCCCACCATACACACCGGAGTCCTATTATCAGCATGAAACCGAGTACTGGATGTATTCTCCTAAAGGTACCTGCAGTTCCTCTGTTACCTGATCCGAGATAACACTGAGTACTAGGGATCCACTGGGATAACTATCTTGGATAATAACTGTAGCACACAAAACTGTAATTTCCTTTTTATTAGCTATGTAGAGCAATGTGTGTCTACCCTTGTACAGTACAATGACTGCCAAGATCAAGATTACATTTCCTGAAATCACAAGCATAAAGCCTTGTTTGGAAATGTTATGATGTTGTTCTTGATAATGCCCGCTAGTTATTGTCTCCTCAGTACCAACATTGTTCCATTACTCCATTGACATATTCTGATTTCTTTAACAGTGCCTCGAGCACGAAGATTCTCGTCTGGCGGAGAAGAAGATGGGTTTGGCCGGACCATGCACAAGGTATATATGCTGGGATCAAAGAAAGAAATATGAAATTATTCACAAGTTTAGTACAGTAGTAAATGCACCCAAACAGCAGGAATGATGACACCCACAGTGCAAATTGAAGAATAACAGATGTAGCAAATGCCCAGGGCTTTAAGTAAAAGCTTGCGCACCAGAATAATATGCCCCGTTTACGGCCAAGCATGTCACCAGTAATGCAAATTATATCACAGTCACTTCTCCACCGCGGCACTGCCCCCACCCACACCTGGTATGGCATCCATGTCAAATGATCAAGCCAATTATCAAACCATGGCAGGCCTGGCATATCATCTCACATAGAGTGGTTAAACAAACCATAGCGTGCATGTAAATAGGTGCACCTAGGAATCTGTGAAATTAAACCCTATAATTACATTGGCCTATCTTTTGCAAAGACAAAAATCTATTTTGGGGGATTGAGATATGCATTGTACAATTAATATCAATAAGCAATCTATCATTCAGAAACATGGAATTCAGTGTATATGACACTAAATTATATTGCACAAGGTAAAGCTGGGCGTAGAAAAAAATAGGAAGAATTAAATGTTATAAAGTTCATAAATGTGCAGTTGGTACATTTTAAGCACTTCTTATCCATTCAGTGGGGGATGGTATCAGCGTGTGTAGTCTGGTAAAACCTTTTGTCATTGACAGCTCTCATTACAGATGACAGTAGGCATTGTGTGAGGCTCTTTATATTCCAGCGGAAAAGTTCTACAGAGATATATTTTTAAGCTGCAATGAATACACCACTTTAAGTACTTTTAGTGAACAATGGAAGAGAGGTTGTGATTGTTGGTGGCTGTGTACACTAAATAAACAGCTGGTATCCATCTCTGCGCTTTGATATTTCAGCTCCAGGGAGGAATTGGACGGATGATTCTAAAAGAGGAAATGAAGGCACGATCCTACGCTGACCCCTGGACCCCTCCACGTAGTGTAGTGGGCAGTAAAGAAGCACTCCACACGGCTGGATACGATGCTTCTCTAAATGGATGTGAGTCATTAGAGCTCCTTTGGTAGATTTGATCAGCCAACCATGCTTACATACATTTAGTATAATAATGATAGGTAGGGACCTCTCCATTGGGACTTGATGGGGAATTATAGGCACTGTATATAATTGGGAGCTATGCAGCCCCATGTTCTTGTGCCTGGAAAGTGAACACTCTACATAGTTTTGGTACACATCATAAAATAAAATGAATAAGTTAAAAAAAAAAAAAAAAAATCACCTTTTTTCCAGTGCCGCGTTTGTCCGCCATCATTGGCCCCACCCATGATCCACCTCCTTGGCTGACATCAGAATTGATTATCTCAGCCAATCCAATGCTTTCCCATAGGAAAGCATTGGATTGGCTGAGATTGTCAGTTCTAATGATCTCAGCCACCGAGTAGGGGTGGGTTGGCCGAAAGCTGCCCTAGCCAATCAGCATCTCCTCATAGAGATGCATTGATTCAATGCAGCTCTGTGGGGAACATTCAGCTTTGTGGAGAAGCTGAACAGCCGTGATGAACACTGAGCAGCACTGCCCCATGAAGCACCTCTTGTGGCTGTCAGGAGTGGCCACTAGAGGTGTTCCTAGGCCGCAATGTAAACAGCAGTGTTTACATTAGAAAGCCTTCAGATACTGACTATACTCATCTGAACAACTACAATAAGCTGTAATTGTTCTGGTGACTATAGTGTCCCTTTAAAATATCTCAAATGTAAATTAATGTGTGGCATTTTTTTGCCATGTTTTATAATTCTACAGTCACACTGTACACATCACTCCTCTGCTCATCAGCCTCACATACAGTGTTTTACATCACATACTTAGAACGCTGGCATTATAATAAAGTTACATAGAATATTTAGGCATTATAAGTGACTGGTATAAGTTGGAGTGCATGCAATTACTGTGCATCTTGCATTATCAATCGGAGATGACAGATACTTAGTAAAGTGCTAAACATACAGAAATGGCACGTAGTAAAATTAGCAGTACAGTAGCTAATTGTCCCACTGCTTACTAATGTAATAAATCACAAAACTCTGACCGTTGAAGATTAAGTTGTGAACATGGAGTCTACAAAGCCTGAGTGGTGGCTTAATGTGGGTGTCAGTTTTGGAATGCAGTATAGCATGATATAATAAGAATAAGACCCCATACCACTTTACACATAGCATGATATGTTAGACTCATAAATAATTAATTAGCATCATCTGGATTGGAGCCTGCAGCTCATTTTAAAGGGTCTCTTACAGATAGGGAATTGTATAAGCAAAACAGGACTCTCTGCAAAAAAATACATATTTTTTATTAAAATAAACAAGGAAAGTTTAAAAAAAATCATTAAACAAAATATTTATTTAAAGTGGGGGTTTAGTGACACGATATATAATAAAGTTAACCCGTTCAAGTGGTTACATATTGTATGCTATTAAGAGCGTCCTGGCACACCATATTTCTTAAAGTGTTAATATAGCTAAAATTATTTTTAATTAACCCAGGGCTGTCTTTAATATTGACTGAACCCTAGGCAAGCATTTTCTAGGGCCCCCTGGACCCCGCCCCCTCCCCCGCCAGTCCCAATTCCCCACTCACTGGCATGCAATCACAGCAACCATCCCAACCTAGTGATAGAACTAATGTAGTTAGGGCCCCTGTGCAAGAATTTCTTTTGGGTCTCCCCTCTAGCTCAACAGTGGAGAAAAGATAGATCCCCATCTGTCGTACAACTCCCACGATGCTGTGCCAGCTGAGGATCTATCATTTGGCTATTCTTGTAGGGTTGTATTTGTGAGCAGTGTTTGTGCATTTGAATGTACGCATGTTTTTGTATAGAGTATGTGTGTGCATGTAGGGGTGTATTTGTATGTTCTGTTACCATTGGAAAGCAGTGGTTTACTTGTGTATAGTGTTTGCCTTTGAATGCAGGGGTGTGTGTTTGTATGTAGTGTTGGATTTTAAATGCAGGTGTGCTTTTTTTGTGTAGAGTTGGTGTTTGTATATAATGTTAGCGTTTTAATAAAGGGGTGTGGTGGTATGTAACGTTTGTAATTGCATGCAGGGGTGTGTTTGTATGTAGTGTAGTCTTTTAAATGCAGATGTACATTTGTCTGTAGTATTGGTGTTTAAAGGGTGTGTTTGTATACAATTTTGTAGTTAGAATTCAGGGGTGTGTTTGTGTTTCCAGGGGTGTGTTTGATTGCTGGGATATATGCACATACATAATAACACAGATATACATACACATTGACACACAGATACACATATAAACACATTGATACATGCACAAACCTGGACATATGCCCACACCTTGACACACAGATACACACACTAACACAAACACACTGGCATATACACACACTAACACTCAGACACACACTTTGATACAGACAATGGTGCACACACATACACATACACAAATTGGCACACTTACACACACTAACACACACACACACACAGCCAGATATACACACACAGCCAGATATACACACACATTACAGCCAGCTACACACATTGACACACACACACAGCAGGAGCCAGATACAGACAGACACAAACAGAAACACACACTGACATACACACACATACAACCAGATACACACACATACACAGCCAGATACACTGACTGACTCAGACCCAGGAACAAACAGATATATCCATTTACATATTTGAGCCACCCTCCTTACCTTTTGGGTACAGAAGGGTGGCTTCTTTGAGGTGTAGTGGGAGCGGAGCTTGATGGCCAAGGCTGATGGAAGTCTGACTTCCTCAGTCCCTCTCCTCCTCCTGTGTGTGTCTCTTCCCCAGCAGCACACTGTTACTTGGGAGGAAGTGATCTGACCTAACTTCCTCCAGCAAGCAACATGACATGAGAACAATCTTAAAGGGTCGGGGCCCCTGATTTCATCAGGTGCCGCAGCCCACCAGGTTTGTTTGAGAGCAGGGGGCCCACGGGGCAGCTGCTTTGGGCCCCCCAGGAGTAACTGAGCCCAGGGCAGCTGCCCCATTTGCCCTGCGTTAAAGACGGCCCTGAATTAATACAGTATTTCAAATGCTATGATCTGAGTGAGGATAATTTAGTTTAAAATAATAGTATACAATGTTGGAAGATGGCTGACCGGTACAGTGCTAATTGGAAAGTCATTGTATGGAATAGCTTCTAACAGAGAAAGTTAGGAGGGACAGTAATACAAGATATAAATAAGGCTACTCAGCTAAACAGTTTGTTTTGGGTGTGCAAAAGGGGTTGACTAAGAATAGCATCAATAGAATGTACACACTTATTCCAGCTGCCATACAAAAGAAAGAAACAAGAGACTGTCCAGTACCCCCTAAAGAAAGCAGAAAATGGTAGCCATTGGTGAGTAAATGTAGACATGGCGAGTAGAAATTCATCCTGGCTAATGTGCCATGGACTTTTCAGGCTTGCAGTGGCGAGCAACTTTTAAGGCCTGACTCTGAAGGCGGGGAGTCATGCAAAAAAAATGTATTAATAAAAATAACAATGATATTAACAAAAATAATGAATTAAATTCTCGGTTGTTTTTTTTTTTTTGTAGCTCCCAATAAGCGCTACCTAGCTGACAGTGGTAAGTCTGCTGTATTTTATTTAAATAAATCTTGTCCTTTATTTAAGATTACATTATAAATGTATAATAAACGCTAAATCAAATTGTTTACCTTTTGCCTATCTTTCTAGACCCCCTTATTTCCAAATCCGCTTCGCTCCCAGCATACAGAAGAAATGGACTGCACAGGGTAAAGTTGAAGGGGTTATTGTACTGGAATGCTAGATTTGGAGAATTTTTACATTTCAGCTATTTTAGCCCTAAATGTAATATTCACTTTGAATTCCCAACAATTTTCAATGTAGTAATTAAACCTGATTGTTTTTGAAAGTCCAAAATCATTTGTGTGCCATTTACTAGCAGATCTGACTTCTGAGCGCACCTAACCACTTCCTAGGTACATATTTTTGTTAGTAGAAATGCAGAGTCTGCGCAAACGTGGAAGAAAACATGGTGGAAATGGCAAACTGTGACTTATAAAGCTCCAGTGTTGTTGTCTGCTTGTACAGACACACAACAGCATTGTAGTAAAGTCACAAACACATACTACGATCCTGCAGCTTCACACGAACCAGCGACTAACAGCTCTGTTCATTTATTTCCAACCTGGTTAAACAGCAAAGCTTATAGAATAAAAAAAATCTCTTCAGTTTATAACCATAAGGTTCACTTCCTCCCAGGAGTGTAATATTGCCAGGATATAGTTACTGCTCATTGAAAACATAGGCTTCAGGCACATGGGTAGGCAAGTGACGACAGCCATCTAGTGGCTGATTTGGGCAGTACGGTTAGGTGAGAACGTTAGCACCAAATCATCACTTTACATAAGGTCATAAATCATGTCCAGGGTTACAGAGAGTGTAAAGAGCAGCTTTGATGAAGTCATGATGGAGATAGACTGACAGATAACTGTGTATGTCTTTGCATGTCTCACAGCCGCCCAGCACGGAGCTTTTTCACTATGACAGTGCCAATGCAGTGAACTGGGGCATGCGAGGTAAGAGTGTGTTGTTTGTATGTTGTATCACTGAGCACTTTACTCCAGGCCATACGTTTATCCCAGACACTGTTAAAAAATTATAGATGCGTCCCTTTGCCTAAGCAAAAAAGACTGATAAATATAGAGAATTTACACATATGATCTCTGCTTAAAAAGGCCAAATAAACCATGTAAACCTTGTCATTCTTTTTCACATTGTTCCTCTTACTGGAGCTTTGTTTCTGCTTGCCTTTCACCCCATGTCAGCAATTTCCCTCTGTCTCTCTCTCATATTTTGCAGAGTACAAGGTAAGAAGACCCAGAATTATTCCAGTTGCTATGACGATGAGTATCTAAACACCAACAAATGAAATTTCTCCATGTACATTCAACCTAGTTCCAAGTGCCGTCTCAGTAGCCAGATGAGGAAATTGATAACATATAAACTACCCATTATGGAGCCGTGGAGTACCCAGAATCTTCTCTTAGCAGTCTGGAAATTAATCCTGACATAATATACATGTATAGTGCACACAAACATGTGTGTGATATAAATTATTCAGATAGAACATAGTGTACAAATATTGAGATACAAATAGCCATAATATTTGTGTATTTAATGAGTCTGACTTGGTAGATATTTTCTGTAAACTACTGCACAATATAAATGTATGATAAAAAAAAAAGCTCAGGTGGATTGGTATTAATGATGCTTTAAGTACTGTCTCAGTATTATATTTCTCTCAAAATGCAATGTACATCATAAGTTAATTACTTCCTCTTTTCTCAAGTCTTTGTAACCTTTTTTACAAAGGAAGAGAATACATTTGTAGTGTAAGAGTGCCTTGCCCTGTTTCTTGTAGATCTATCCTTATGAACTACTTATGGTCACCACTAGAGGGAGGACCAGACTGCCTAAGGATGCAGACAGAACGCGTCTGGAAGTGAGTAACAAAAACTAATGGGATTTGTTAATTATTGTTGGCGGAGCTCACTAATGTCTTTTAATATGTAATCCATTCACTGCTTGCAACCCCTTCAAAGCAGAGTCTGTGCAATTCCTTCTTACACCCTGAATGAGTTTGTGTTATCTGAGATAATTCTAAGAGATAATCTGGTATTAAAGGGGCATGCCAAGGTGAGCTAACCCTCCCCAACTCAAGTGAACTCAGCATAACATTACGTCCAAGGTGGGATGGATATGTACGGATAACACCTAACTTTAATTTCTGTATTTTCTGAATTGCAGAAGGAGCAGGTTATGGTACCAGAAACATCCCTTGTTTTTTGTCAGATTGCTCCAAAACACAGTTAGGAAAAAAATTCAAGACTCATATAACCATAACCACTTGCTTGGAGATGCTTACTGCACCTTTATATGTAGTTCCAGTATATGTGTTCTGTTTTGTATGTTTTTTTCTTTGTTTTGAGCACTCACATCCAAACCATCACTGTATATTATTAAATAACTGTTGTCTCTTTAACAGCGACACTTATCAGCTGAGGAATTTTACCAAGTTTTTGGAATGACAATATCAGAGTTTGACCGCCTAGCACTCTGGAAACGGAACGAACTTAAAAAGCAAGCCAGGCTTTTCTAATTCAACGCACCGCGTGCCTCAACAACAAATGTACACCTCTAAATATATTTATACGTATATATGTATATGTGTGTATGTATATGCACATATATATATACACACACATATATACACATATAAATATTATGTATAACTATTACACACTATATGTATATTGTATTATAGAGCAATCTTGCTGTAGTCAGAGATATTTGCTTTATCCATTTCAGACGTGGAAGGGATCCCAACCTATTTCTATGCAATATGTTGCAGTCCCTTTTGACGGCTGAAGGAAGTTATTAATCTGTGGCGAGAGATATTTTGATCTCTTGGTTATATTTTTTAATGCTCTTTTTTTATGCGCCTCTCTTTCTGAAAGTTTAAACTATCAATACATCTGTTAGCTGTGATATTGTATTCTGTTTCCGACACCAATATATTGTCCGTATGATAGGCCTGGACCTTTGATCTCTGCCTGATCCCAAAAGTGTTACTGCAAATTTTATAGACATTAGTCAGAGAATTCCACCGGGAAAATACATTTCTTTTTTTAGTTAAAAACAATAAAACAATATGGGTTTAGGGCATCATTTAAACATTCTGCAGAATAAACAATGATTCCACTTAAAATGTCAATGCCAGCAATCAATGTACTTTTCACAGTTATATTGTGCAATGAATGCTGTTAGGTAATAACCATGCATTTCACCATTTAGAGTATAAAACCGATTGTAAGAAGACAGAACACACAAAAGATGTTAATCACACAAGGCTATTTACTAAAGTAAGAATTGTTGAAAATTTAAAGTGAATGTCGAAGTTTACACCAAAATACCTGAACTAGAAGCATGTTTACATTTTAAGTTTTAGCCATTCTGGCCCTTATTTTGAAATTACATTTTAATTCATCACAATTCTCACTTGACACCCATACAAAAAAAAAATACTACTTTTATTTACTGCTGTTTGGATCTTAAAAGGATTTTTTAAGTGCTTGTTTTGGGGTCTGCTCTCTAAGCTGCAAATTGTAGTAAACTGAGAACGGACTTGCAAAATTTAGCACAAATAACAAGTTACAAAATCTTAAAGGGATACTCTGTCTAGAGTCACTATAACCATTTCGGTGTGATAAAGTGAGAAATTTAGGATTTTTTTTTGTAAACTTGGAAATACTTTAGGATTAAAATTTTATTGTTCTATTTTCTTACATAGGGGGTTATTCTCTAAACAATCAACAGTAGTGAGTTAACAACTGACTTGCCAAATTAGGCCAAAATAGATTGGAGATATTTACCAGCTCATATATTATGGCCTAAACATATAAATACACCCTTTTTATCTGTTACATGCACATTTTTGGGGTACCCCACCATTTGTCATTTTATACTAAAACTATTAATGTAATAATCTGGAACTTTACAACAGGTGCAGATATTTTACTAGAATTTAACATAAACCTCTTGCAAAAATAAAGCAGGGTCACATTCTGATAATGACCAAAGGCTGAAAACTGAACCAGTCTAAACCATGGGAAATGTCTAACATTAGGGTCAGACAGGGTGAGTGTCCGGCGGCTTGTCAATTGACTTTAAACATATCTCAAATTTAATTTTTATTTTATCTTCTTTTGGAATGTAATGAGGCAAATTGTGAAATGCCTTACCTAATATCCATCACAATTCAAATTAAAATATGGGCACTGGCACAATTGTTAATATCGGTGTGATATATCCATCTGGCAATACATGGCACGGTATGTTGAATGGGAATTTAATTCATTGAACATTCATTGTGTTGATTCAAACAATCATTCTAAATCTGACATATCAAAAATAGGTTACCGGTAGTCAAATTTTAGTGTGGATGGTGTTAATGTGCTGCCATCAAGTGGCCCATTAAGCAATAGCTAGTCTTTCTCGTTTGACATAGGTTGAGATCCCCAATTGAACTTGCAATTTCAAGTCGATAACAGCCACTTATGTCTTTATTGACTTCTCTCCTAACATTGTTGCAATCCAGTGCCTCCGTTAATTTATATGCTACTGCAGTAATGAGCGTTTCAACAATCCACTAGACAAAGGCATACGTTTAAAATGTTTATCCACGTTTCAACAGCTCTGCTCACCAGGATGCTGTCTAGCAAGTATACATATTATAAAGTCCATCTATGAATATGTGTATACTCTGAACAATATGGTTTTGATGGCTCAGCTTCATGGGAGTTACTTTAATAATTAACCCCTTTCTCACCTGTGTGGCCAGTGAACCAGCAAATATTTTAACCTTTTAAGAGCTAGAGAGGGTGATATTGCTGAACCGTTTTTACATTAAAAGGTTTAGTATCAGATAGTGGTAACCATGTATTCTAGCTGTCATGTAGTCGGCATTTCACTAGCTGATCTCATGGCAAACAGCTGCTGTCTTTAGCAAGAACCTGCCGTGAGATTGTTTCACGTAATGCATGGACCTTTAGGAAAAGTACCTGGGAGGCCTGAGACAAGCTGCGGGCGCAGCCGGTGCTACTGATCTGATTTATTGACACTGTTATAGCAAAGAAGTGACTTTTACAAACTTTGCTGTATGTGTTATATTTATTCTCTCTGAAACATTCTGATCTTTGTTTGCCTTGGATTCCAAATCCAGAAATGTCAAATATTAAAACAGTTGCCTCTCTCAAGGTGTCTTCTCATATGTTTTTTTTTGTTTTGTGTGTGTGTGTCAGTAATGATTACCTAGTGTCTACCCCAAGTTGTTTCTGTGTCATAACACTGCAGGGGCAGATCTAGAGCCAGACCTGGGAGGGGCTCATTTTTTGCTAGTTTTTGTAATGGTGCAGCGGATAGAATTTCTATTTCTGTGGAGATGTGTGACAAACCCGTTTACACCATGATATTTTTTATGGAGCTTTGTAATACAATCAGAACATTGCTGTGATGCTCTGTTATAGACCACGCATTTCAGTGAGTTTAGGTCATACTCAACCCCAACCTGAGCCTTGATTTCTCCTAATTTATACACTAGTCTAATTTCTTCCTCCAACTCATATTGCAGCTTTATCTCGCCATCATAGTCATATTCCTCTCCTAATCTCATTCTCTACCTGGATTTACTTTCCCCAAAACCAAAATTTCCTTTATCACCTTTAACCTGTAATTTATCATCCGTCCTCATCCAGTGACCTCCAGCCATATCTTTCATCTTTTGAATCTTAACTCTTACCACCCTTTCTGCCTTTTCTGATCTCCACCTATCTTTTATCAAGTTAATTTATCACACACATGAAATTTGGTAAGTGGCAGTGATGAGGGTATCTCATTCATTCTATTCCCTTCCTCATGACATGTCCCAATTCATTTCACCTCAGTCCTGTTTCATGTCCCTCCCCTTATTCCATGCAATGCCCGCAATCCATTTCCTTCCTATCTCTCCTCACTGGAAGATGAGTTGCACAAGTGCTCCTGTACTGTATGCATTGACTCTTATCTTTACAGAAAGAAACGTTGGAACTCCGTTCCCTTAGCTAATATAGTAAGGGAGCAGGGATCCCGCTACACTAGAGCCCTTTTACCAACTCTGTTCTCGAGCCGCATTATCAGTATCCTCATTACATGAGCAATTCAAAATCCGGGGCCATTAGAGAGCTTTGAAGACTGGGTGAGAGTCAGTGAATGAAAAGTTACTTTGAAGGTCACTACTTCCTCCTTGTGTGCTATTTATTTTTATATATAGAAATATGTGTATATATATATATATATATATATATATATTTAGTTTTTTTACTTGATACATAACTTTTTTTTTTTTTTTATCTCTACTATTTTCTGGCAGAACTTATAACAGCTGAGCCAAAGCTAACACAGTTTGAAATGAATAAAATCCCCCCAGCTGAGATTATGAAAGAGTGGCGTTTCGGAGAAATATTAAATTTCAGCACATCACAGTCTGATGTCATTGACTTTAGTCCTGCTGTGGAGGGATGCTGGTTTCTTGCAAAATATCAAAAAGTAATTGTTGAAAAACACCAGTGGATGATATATTTTAACAACTTTATAGAAGGTAAAAAAAAAATGATCAGGTCACCAAAAGATTTACCCCACATAGTCTAAAAATATTTTGTTTCATTTACTTTATTTTATCTTTCTTATCCTGCCACATTTTACAAGAATATAGTCAGTTATCCAATGAAACTCTGTGACTCAGATATAAAAATACTAATATTAAATATTAATAATATTGATATCTTCCTAATGACTACATGCTTACCAGCATTTCAAATGAACAAAGAGGGACTTTTTTTTTTAGGGGTGTATGTAGGGGTATGGTCAGGGAGCAGAGCTGTTCTGAGAAAATTTAGGTGATTTACTATTAATTATTTATGCAAAGAAAATGTAATTTAAAACAAGAACAATGAATCCTATATAAATAAATTGGTTTTTAAACAAACGTATTGTAGTTCAAACACATTACTGTGATTGTTATTGCTGTGGAACATTGTCATGCACACACCAACAATATGGAGCTCCTAGGAAGGATGGACATTAGGATAGAAAAGAGGGACAGAAGGATTTGGGCCCAAATACTTAGCGGTGAATGGATTAAAAGCAGTATCAATGTAAATGTAATGTGTGAAAATACAAATCTATCAATCAGAAAACATGTTATCCATCTTTAATTGTGCCATACTCTAATAGTTCATTTTAGTTGCTATGGTAACATTAGAAAAACTCAGATGTTTGTAAAAACATGCATTTATAAACACTCTCCCATTCAGGCAAAGTAATACACTCTCACAGACACTTTAATGCACTCTTAACATTCTGAAACGTATACTCACTGCTATGTTTGAACTAATATAAAATGCTTATTTGGTTTTATGACAACCGAATAGCCTTGATTGGGGCTAATTTCTGGCAGGTTAGTCGTGGTAAATGGAGATATTGTCACTCGTTCTTTCTCTCTGCCTCCTTGCACAGTGAAGTGTCCTTTAAGTCAAAGCCGTCTTAACGCATGGGTAGGCTGGGCAGTTGCTCAGGGGAACCCAGAAGTATAGGGGCCTCATAAGCTTGCCAAATTTTCAGTATATCATTCCAGGAGATTTATTCAGAACCGTCAAATCTCTCTTTATTAAAACGTTTAGGTGGACGAAGCACCACAGTTATCTGTCCCTGCAATCCTGAGACCAACTGTGCAGAAGAATGTTCATTTTCAAGACTGAAACTGATAAAAAAAAATTAAAAAAATCTCCTTTGCTGCACAATGGGGTAGCAGGCAGCGTTTGTACTGGCTTTCACTCGTGTATGGAAAATGACATCCTGAAAACCACTGACTTCAAGCCAATTATAAAGAAATTGAACAAATGTTGTATACTTAACTAATAATAAATAATTCACAGTAATTTCGTAGTGTGCCATCTCCGTATGTATGATTTACCAACTGAGTACCATTTGTAAGTTAAATTTCTTGGTTTTCAACTTCAAGACTCATGTTATATTTTCCAAACATTTATGTGCATTAATCTGTGCTCTAAGGCATGTTTTCTAATGTTTAAAATGTTTTTTTGGCGGTACCAATAAATATAAGCTTAATTTTATCAATAAATGACATTTTTATTCCTGTGAATGGTTGTGCAGGCAGGGCCCCAGTGCATTGCTAAGATGACCCTCCCCTGCTGTTATGTGTCCCTGAAAAAATGGTTCCTATCAGCCTCCTGTCAGTTTTGACCCTCACAGAACTGACCGGTAGTGGAATAATGTAAAGTGACTGTGAAGACTGTCTTTGAGTGAGAGATCATTATTTGTCACACGGTAACAGCAGCATCTATGCAGGTGAACTATATTGCCTTGTGATTGGCTACAAGGTTGTGATCAATGCATTGACTGAAATGCATGCAATTTGTCTTGTAAACACTAGAGGGTGCTGGCCTTTGTTTCATGGAGAGGTCAAGTTATCCATCATTGGGGTCAGATTAACCATAGTCCTTATTCATCTGTCTCTGGATTTTCTCTATTATAACATGTCTGAACTCTGCGGTGGTCTCCAACATCAAAAGATTATATAGACAGTCATGTGCCAATACATGGATTTTTTTTTTTTTAAACCCCATCTTGACAAATTCCACAAAAGGGTTAAAACAAATTATATTTAAAAAAAAAAAAACATTTTTGAAGTCCTGGAGTGCACTAGTACAGAGGCTGTGGGTTGCAGCCTCACGCCATTCCTCTGTAGATTAAAATAAAAGAGGATGTATGTTGGCATAGCATTGCAGGAGTGAGGCAGCAGGCAGGATATGGCAAGGGCTTTTGCTAGCCCATTACTGCAGTGGTTTGTGTATGGGCTTGTGACGACTATGCCTGTATTATAGAGGCCTGCATGTGCTGCAGCATCCACACAAAGATCTGTGTGTTTCATGGACAAAAAAAAATACTATTTGTTTCTATCTGCCCCTCAGGTCAAATGTCAGTTCATCAATGAATCAATGCACATCCTGACCAATCAAAAGTAATTACATTAATCACTAGAATATAGAGAATATATCTATCAGATCTGTTCACTACAGTGTGATCTGACTTGCATTCAATTTTAAATTTAAAGACACTGAATTGCAGGCAAACCTGTCTTGGTGAATTTCTTCCAGAATTTGTTGGCCTTAAGTTTGAAATTCACTTTGAATTCCCGACAAATTTTAATTAATAATCCTGCATATGTAGTTTTATATTGTGCTTTAACCCCTTAAGGACACATGACATGTGTGACATGTCATGATTCCCTTTTATTCCAGAAGTTTGGTCCTTAAGGGGTTAAAAACTTTTTGGTAGTTTTTCAGCAAAATAACATTGCTACAAACACAATAAGCTCTATAAAGCTGGGTGAAGGATATTGAGACAAAAGATGCTAAAGGAGACAATA
The DNA here is from genome assembly GCA_933207985.1 of Pelobates cultripes. Classification (NCBI taxonomy): domain Eukaryota; kingdom Metazoa; phylum Chordata; class Amphibia; order Anura; family Pelobatidae; genus Pelobates; species Pelobates cultripes. Next base: position 285,161,582 of record OW240914.1, read on the forward strand.
GGACTAGGAATCGGCAAGTCTTAGTTTCTTATTTGCGTAAATTTTCTACCACTTCAGGCAAATTCTATTTTTGTTTTGTTTTTTTGTTTGCAAAAAATTCCTGCACAGTTTTACAAAAATAACGCAGTTGATTTAATATTAGATATGTAGCAAATTATTTTTCACACAATTATTGATAACATTTTGCAAGCAGGATCACACTTTGCTGTCATTTCCATGAGACAAAAGATTTTCACAGAACAAAAGCAAGAAAAAGTGCACTATCCTAAATCTAAAAGCACACTTAAATAACATAAGGTTGTTATTACCATTCCAATGACCATTAAAGTGTAAGCTGCCTGCCCCATCAAGGCAAATCTCTTAGGTGAGTCATACAGTAACAATTCACCTTGCTGCTTCAGCTGTAAGGCAGAATGTCTAATGAACCAGAAAGAAGAATTAATTTGAACCCTTACCTACTTATTAACCCTTAATAGGATACACATAGGATGGGTGACAGCATTGTAACATGTGTAATACAAAAGCAAATACAAACACACAAACAGTGTTATTCAATGGCGTCGCTAGGGGGGGACCATGGCCCGCCTACATCATGCAGTGCCCCCCCCCCAGATGAAATTGAAGTCGAGTCTCCCTTCAGAAGCTGCAGCTGCACTGTCAGCAGTCTGTTCCACCCTTTTCCCACGTGCAGCCAGAGGGGGCGCTGTGCTGGGAGGACTTTCCCCGGGATCATAGAGAACAGCGCAGGGGAGAGACCGGGAGAGGAAGCTCAGCTCTGCACAGAGGCATCCAGGCAGCTGCTGGCAAGTGTGAGGGCTTAGTCTGCCTGTGTGTGGTTTAGTCTCTGGGTGGGGGGGTCAGTCTGGCTGGGGGGGTGGTCAGTCTATGTGTGTATGGATCAGTGTATGTATGGGTCAGTCTGTGTGTGGAGGTGGGGGGTTCAGTCTGTGTGTGTGTGTGTATGGCAGGTCTTGACAAATCCCAGGCGCCATGGCAACTAGAAATTTTGCCCTGGCGTCTGGGATTTGTCAGCCTTTTACTTTAAGTGAGCGGTTGGGCAAACAATGATGCCAGCCTGGGAGGTATGGTGGCTTAGGGATCGTGGAGGCGGCCGGCTCAGTGAGCATGTAGCCGACCGCCCTGGAGAGCATGGATGCGGCCGGCTCAGGGATCATGGAGACAGCCGCCCTGGGTTGTGTGCAGGCGGCCACCCTGGGGAGAATGGAGGCGGCAGGCTAGGGCAGTGCGCGAGGGAGCAGTGATCTTCCTGCAGCTCCTCTCTGCTCCCTCGCTCTGTGTACTGATGCTGAGAGCTGGAATATGACATCATTCTGGCCCCAGCATCACTGCAGACAGTGTGAGGGAGCAGAGAGGAGCTGCAGGAAGATCACTGCTCCCTCCCCAGGGAAACTCCACTCAGCTCTCCCAAACGTAGGGAGCTTGGGTGGATTAAAATGAAAAATATATAGATTTGTGAGTGTTAGAGAAAGTGTGTGTCTGTATGTATGTATGTGTGTGTGTGTATGCCTCTATCAATGTGTGTGTGAGTGTGCGTGTGTTTGTCTGTCAGAGAGCGTGTGTCTGTTTAGGTAAGTGCCTCCTCCGATCACATGATTCTTGTTTTTACTCACCTTTTTTCCTACGCCATGCTGGTTTCGCCGTGGCTTGCCCCTCCATAGCTGAGATCTTAATTATCTCAGCTAAGCCAATGCTTTCCCATAGGAAAGGATTGGGAGGATATTACGCATGTTTTCTATGGGTAACATTCGCGCCTCCATGCAGAGCACTGACACAGGACTCTCTAGTGGCCAACTGTGTCTAGTGACTGTCACTAGAGGTCTTAGTAGGCAGCAATGTAAGCGCTGCCTTTTCTCTGAAAAGGGAGCGTTTACATTGAAAATGTGTGTGTGTGGGGGTCAGTCTGTGTGTGTGGGAGGTCAGTCTGTGTGTGTGGGAGGTCAGTCTGTGTGTGAGGGAGGTCAGTCTGTGTGTGTGGGAGGTCAGTCTTTGTGTGGGGGGTCAGTCTTTGTGTGTGGGTGTGTATGGGTCAGTCTGTGTGTATGTGGGGTAGCAGTCTGTGGGTTTGTATGGGTCAGTCTGTGTAATTGCTAGAGCTCCAAGAGAGAGACCTCTCATTTTGTGACCTTCCCTGTACCCGATGGATAGGCAGCCTTCTCAACCACCACGGATCTGATTGTGCCACCCCTTCCCTGCAAGGTAAGATCAGGGAAAGGGGAATATTATTTTTTTTTTTTTAAACAATTAATAAAGTAAAAATTGAAAAGCTCTTCCCCCTTAATCCAGCACCGGGCTCCCTCAGTGCTGGTGACCTCTCCTCCCCCACTGACGTCAGCTCCTGAGTGGAGCCAAATGTGCATGTGCGGCCAGAGGCGCGTGCGCATTCAAACCCACCCATAGGAAAGCATTACTCAATACTTTCCTATGGAGATCTTATTTGACACTGGACTCCATAAGGGAAATCCAGCGTCAGATAAGTGCGATTTACTCCATGTAAATCAAGGAAGCGACTCTAGTGGCTGTCAGGGAAACAGCCACTAGAGGCTGGATTAACTCTGCAGTGTAAACATAACAGTTTTTCTTGAGCTGAAGTGGTCTGGGTGCCTATAGTGGTCCTTTAAATGTGAAATTCTCACTTTAGTAAATAACCCTGAAAATTAAGCCCTGTGAACTGATAAATGTCATAGCCCTGTGGCTATAGTATTTATCAGTCCAAATGCATAGAGCAAACACAAAGGTTACCTGCTCACTATCCCAAATGTATTTGCTTAGGTATTACACAAGCATGCTGCAGTGCTGCCACCCACCCCATGTTTATGTTGTTAAGGTTTAATAAGTGTGTAAGGGCATGAAGAATTCACAGGTCAATGCACAACAATTCATAGGTCTAGTGATTTTGGTGAATAGCCTTAACAGTGCAAAGTGGTCATTTAAAAAGTTAACAGTTCACTTTTCGTACAATAATGGGCTTTCTTTGTTATTATGTTTAGAGCGCCCCTTTAGTATCCCTTTACTAAGTGTTTTTTTATATTGTTTATTTTGTACAAATGCCTCATTTTCAGTGTTATCTCTTTCCCAGTGGTCAAAAATGTATTCCAGAAGATAACAATGTGCAATTTAAATTCACATTTGGTAACTGTATCTATCAGTGCTCATTAGCATAATCTAATTAATGATGCAATTCTGGTGAGGAAATGCTAATTACCTGTAAACAATCCCCCACTTGTTTAAACCAATACTTTATTTGTACCTCTCCATAGCTTGCTTCTGCACCGGGGGAATGGCTACTAGTTCTGAAAGAGTTACAGCATGGAAGGCTGCCCCCCAAATATATGGATTCCTATGTCTGTGGGTGAACAAAGTAACTATTATAAACCATAGGGATAAGCCCACCACTCATTCTGATTAGACACATTATGCTTGAACGAGACATGATGATATACCATACCAGTTTATTTCTATAACATATTCCATACACCCACATGATACTTATACATTCTACTCCCAGAATCCCCCTGCTGACCACCCTATTTACATGTCTCCTGCCATGTCACACCGTCACACATTGCTGATCATTTACCCTTTCAGTGCTGGAAACTAATCTGTTTGCATACGTTTTTATGTATCACACCAGCACTAATATTGATAATAGGGATGCAAATAGAGCAAATGGCATGGGGCCAACTATAATCTAAAATGTGCAACAAGAAGTGTGCAATACCTTGCACTTTATTTTTTAATCAGTCTCTCACCCACTGAGTGGCAAAGATCTTTCTTTAACTGTCCGACTAGAGCTGGGCAATGAGAAGGGGAGCTCAAATTAGACACATGGGGACAAAACTATAATGGAATAGGGAGGCTGAAGCCCTGTATTGAGACATGATGGAAAGGAGAGAATATGGGACAGTAGATGAAAATTTGGAGTGGTAAGAAAAGCTATAAAAGAAATAAATTTAGCTTCACTTTCTCAAAAGCAATGTGTGCATTGGCTGTGCCAGGAATAACCTGAATTATGATGTCAATCCATAAATCTTTAATATACATTTCATAGAAAACAGTTTCATATGAAAAAATGGTTAACACATGTCATAGCTAATTTTTCATGTTTTACGCATGAGGGCCCTTCGATTTCGTCAGGAAATTTTATTTATTTTCAATTTTGTAGAACTGGATCTCAAGATAAATGCACTAGTTACACACGGTGACATTCAATTACATATATTTATATAGCTCCAAGATTTTCCGTAGCGCTGGCTGCACAATGGGAAACAAGACAAACATTTTACTGAGCTCACATGAGCTCTAAATGAGCAACTCCTTCCCATCTATATATGAAGTGATATCAAATCCTGACAATAAGGTGAGCGCCAATGATGATTAAACATGTTACTAGTGATGTGATAAGCACCCCAGCAACACATGTAAAGATGGTAAAGCACTATCACTATTAAGCCAGACTGCCCTAAATTTAGTTTGCACAGCATGAGCATGTCTAATCATACGTTCACACTGTGCTTATTAGGAACTCTTCTTTGACATTCCCTGAAGTGGGACCTCAGGGACCAAATGTGGGATGTTAGAACACACAATCAAATTAGGGACTGTCCCACAAAATCCAGGACTGTTGGGAGGTATGTTTTCTGAATCAACCAATTTGACAAACTTCTCAATATTGGAAAGTATGAATACTAGAGGGGAGGGGTCAAAAGAAGGTGTGCTATGTGCACTACTGGTGACACAGAAAAGGGCAAGTTTGCCATGCATGCCAAGCTGACTAGTCACTCAGGGCTGCTCATGCACGGAGCACTGCTGAAGCACTCTCATATGTCTGTATTCTGGGTTTAATTTGCACAAGATAAGTGCAACAATGTGTTTAACCTGGACTTTTTTGGGGGGACCAGGACACCAGAAACAATCTGTAACAACAGATCAGGAACCCAAATTTGAGATTTGGGAAGTATGATCCTACTGTGTGTTATCTAAGCATGATCCTGAAGGTGATAAGGCCACATGCAGAGTGACATCCAGGGGGCGCTCTTCCTCAGTTCTGAGCTGTATCATTGGTGTGCATGAAAACTAGTTTTACATTTTTAAAAACTGCAACTACATCAGGCTAACTAGTTAATCTGTGTAAATATGTTTGGTAAAGATTCTATCTGCATAGAATGCATGGAGTCCTTCACTTGAAGTACATTACTGCTCACACATTAATGGTGACATGTCAGTTATCTGTAGAATAACCTGTACAGCTTATGAAACAATCTTCATGTTGTTACATATGGGGGTAAATTAACTCATTAACGATAGCAAGTCCTGAAAGGGTTAATCACATCGTGAACTTCAAGGCAATATATTATACTAAACATTAAAAAAACACACACACAAATGTGTTGGCGGCTTTTTTGTCTTTTGATCAAAGTATAAAGCATATATTAAATAGATAAAAGCATGATCTATCCTCATGTTTTATGCATATCAATTAACAAATAAATGGCAGATGTATCAAATTTCTGTTTGGTCAGGAAAGTAGAAGAAATAATGAAATAGAATGTATTTTGTTATTACAATCGAGGAACAAACACCTCATGTAGCTAAAGAGTAAAGTGCAATTTCTGCTGCTAACAGGCTAATTCTTTACCAACTGCTGGGACAGACACACCTGTCTTCTGCACATTCACTGCTACAAGGGGTATATTTTTGGAAAGCAAACTCGAAACTCCCAATGGAATATTATGTGAGAAGCTTTCTGAGAGAACGTTTTTTCCCCCTTTCCTGAAGGGTGAGGCAGGACACTCCTCAATCACAGACCCTCCCTGGAAAAGCTTCCCAGCTATGTGTGGACTAATAGTGAGTAGTATGGGGGGTGGGGAGGCACTAAGACCCTGTGGCCTCTGAAGAAGTCCCTCCAGAGGAGGAGGCACAGGACACAGGAAAAAAAAAAAAAAGCTGCCTGTGGAAGTTGCATGTTAACGTTTGACTCCTTGTCAAGGAAGGGGAAGGGGTGATGAAATTACAATGAGATCAGTTACCTCAGCAGAGCCCTGCAGCTCAGATCCTGAACTCCAACCTGTGTCCTGCAGAGCTGCTCAAATCAGACTGAGTGAGGAGATCAGTTTGGATGAGGGTTAGTGATCACAGGAATCACTGATACAAAGTCTTCAAGTTTATTGGCCCTTCTTCCAGATCTGCCGAACGTTCCATCATAGAACACTGGCACTGTCCCAGGGCTATTTAGGGGCACTAACCAGGAAAAGTTTGCGGGAAATCAGAAGGGCAACATTTGTATAGGACAAGTTCACCATCCTCTGCACACCTGGGCATGCAGCACTGAGCTTGGCATGGAGCGAATAAAAGGTAAGGGAGATTTCATATGCTGCTGGTATCTACGATCTGACTTTCACTGCACACACAACGTGATGGAAACACATGGCATTTAAATTGGACTCTGTTTGACAGATAGGGGACCTCCTGCATTGCTGAATGACTAAAGGTTGTAGCTGTTTTAAAACGAGGATGGACACATGCATAGCTGTTGGATTGCTATTCTCATCGAGCTAAAATGATGGTAGTGGGATTAGGAGTCCAGCGGCCAAGCCTAGCCTTTTTATTTTATTTAAAGTGTGTGTGTGTGTGTCTGTCTCGCAGATACTGCAAGCTTGCAGAATTCCAGTGATCCATGCCTAATCCTTCACATACAGGAACTCCTCCTCAGGTAGCCAAAGAAAGGCTCATTAACCCATGAATTGTGGGGGGGGAAATGACCGGGGGAGTGCACATTTCATGTATAAATAGCCAAACTGGACCCATGCTACTAAGAAACTATTTTGACATAAACATTCCCTTTTGTAGTTTATCCGTAGGTCCCAGTTTACTGGGAAATGAGACCCCTTGCACAGACTATGGTATTGTAGGCTGGTACTGGTGAATTATCACCTGCTGGGAGATAAAGTATTGTTAACAGCAGTGGCGGATCCAGAGCCTGATCTCGGGAGGGGCACTTGTAGATTATTTAAAGAAATAATCCAGGCACAATAATCACTACAGCTAGGTGTAGTAGTTATGGTCCAAGTAGTGCCAGGATCCCATCCCAGAGTAAGTAGTCAAAACGTTTAAGAACAGTTTGACAACTTACCTGGGGTCTGCTGGGATATAGGGCATAGGAGCAGTGGCTGGGGTGTGTTAGGGGTGGTGTGTGTGTGAGTGAAAGGTGCAGCGAGTGTAAGGGTGGCAGTGTATGTCAGAGTTGCAGTGTATGTGTGGGGAATTGTGTGTACGGGGGGAGGGGCAGCTCGTGGGAGGAGGTTAGGGAGGCTTTTTAATAATTTTTTTTAAATAAAATATATTGATGTCCCTCCTCCCTTCTTACCTTTACTGAGGGAGGAGAGGGGATATATTTTGATCCCTGATGGTCTGGGGAATCCCTGGTGGTTCTAGTGGTGAGCGTAAACTCTAGCCTGTAGCTCCAGGGATAGAGTTCACTATCGCGAGATCCGGAGCGTTGCTGTGGTAACCGCGGCAACGCTCCGTGCTCGCGTGAGAAGAACCCGGAGGAGCTGCAGGCTGAGCTCCCGGGCCCTCTCTAACTCCCTCACTGCCAGCACGCGGACCCCTCCGGTCCTTGAAGGCACATTGCAGGGCTGGCTCTTGGACAGTGCCAGCCCTGCATTAGCCAGTAGGGGAGAATCAATTGCCCTGTTGCCCCGCCCCCGATCTGCCACTGGTTAACAGTTTAAACTAATGTGGGTCTCCATAGTGTTCTGTTCCTGTCCTGAAAGGCCACTAGAGTCACCCAGGCCACTTATTCTCAGTGAAGTCGTCTAGGTGTGTTGGTCCTGTCATTTTAACCATTTGCAGTAAAACATTGCCGTTTTGCAGAAATTATAATGTTTACCTTGAAGACACCATAACTTTGTTGGTTTGTGCTCCACAAGTAACGCCAAGCCTCCATTGCAAGCCAGCAACCAACCTCATGCTGATGACTTGCCTTAACAACAAAACCGCTGTCCATGGGTGGTTCACTGGCTTTGCATCTCTTCCTGAGTTGTGTTTCAAAGCTGTTGTATACAGCAAACACAAACAAAGGAATCCATGTTTAAAATGGAATATTGAGGCAAAAAGATGATGGTTTGTTGACCTACTTTGCATATGTCCACCCAGAATCCCTTGCAGTAGTAACGTCACTGCCAATTTATGATTTCTGTGGGAAAAGCAAGTCTTATTTCTTGACTGGTGTGCAGAGCTGTGTTTAACAATGTATTGACTATCCACTGATCTCACGTGGAAGGGGTTTTCGATCCCATTTTTCCCACCATAACTTTCTTGGTTTTTGTTTCTTGAAGGCTTAAAACCTAAATGAGGTTATGATGCCCCTGGAGGCACCCTTACCTCAAGGGATTAAACTGTTCTCGAAAGTTTAATCCCCAAATTGCCTCCAGTGGCGATGTCCACCTCCCCCAGGCAGTATCTGGCCTCTGAATCTCGAGATTAAGGAAGCATGGAGTGTTGCTGGGCAAGGGTGCCAGTGATTGGATGAGTTTGGTCAGCTGACATTTTCAGCTATTCAACAACTCCACATTCACTAAACTAGCTTGTAAAGAAACATACCTTTTTCCAAGCCAGTTTAGTGCGCATGCGTGGCAAAACACTACGCTGTTCCGATAAGATGGTCTCTGAAGCCATCTGACTAAAAGAGTTTTACTCTGCGATTTCACAGAAGTGCCTTTACCAGCTGTAGGCATGAGGACCACTACAGGCAGGTTACATCTGCAATGTAAACATTTAAGTTCCTGCGGGAACGACAATGTTTTCAGCTAAAGGGTTAAAAGGATGGGAGGGGCACATGGCACCAACACAACTTTATTGAAAAGAAGTGGTCTGGATGCCTATAGTGTTCCTTTAATATAAATGTAAAGGCAAACCGAACATAAAATGGCTTTGTTACTTCAGCCTATTGTTTTGGGAAAAATAACAGCATACAGATTAATAAAATTGTATATAAAGCCAGTGAAGACTTTTTGAATAAGGAAAAACACTGCCAAGTCTGGCCAAAACAGTGTCCCATGCTTATGCTTTGAAGAAACTGCTTAGAAATCAGTGGGACATTATTGTGTGTTTTTTCTTATTTATGCATATCTGTTTCTCTGTATAATATGTGGATTCTGTTTTTGACTGTTTCTGAATGAATGCTGTAGAAAAAGGTTTTAAAAAATGCATTTTCAGAAAAAAAAAATCCAGCAGCACTGGAGCTCGGTCTCCACAACAGAAACTGCGTGGAATCAAACCATTTTGACCCTTTGTGACGCCACTCTCTGCTCTCCTTTATTGATGTTTTGTGTCTGGGGAAAATAGCTAATTTCTTCTCTCTCGAGGATTGTGGCAAATCAACAGCTGCACCTCATCCATTTTTACAGCTCTACTATTTTGGCCTAAATTGTGCCAGTTAATTCTCAACTCGCCACATAAAGAATAAACCCCATTGATATTTGTGAGTGATGGGGACACCAGAGAATTGTTCCCATAGAACGAGCACATTATTTAACACGTTCACTCCAATTTTTGCTGTTCATTTCTAATTTCTCTAAGTGCAATTAAGTGGAAGCTATTTTGTATTTAGCCTTCTTGACAATCTAATCAGCGTAATGCTTTACTCCAAATGACAAAATCACATTGCTAAATTTGTATTTATCAGTATTGAGCAACACTTTTTTGGGGGGGAAGAACACAAGGCTCTGAATTCTAATCCTTTTACTATTTTTGTGCCATCTAAGAACGTCTTTATTTTCAAATAGCTGTCACCCTATCACAGTGTCAGCTAGAGATAAGGTTCTGTTGTGTTGTACAATACAGCATTGTTTGCAAGCAACACAACAAAGTTGCATCTATCTTCATAATAAGTGCGGTTTTGTAACACAATCCAGCTTTGAAAATGCCCACTCCAGAAAAGATTTCTGATTTGAATTCTATAAAAGAAATCTGTTTTCTGAAGCAGAAATTTTATCTTCTCAAAAATCCAACTATACGATTGGTCGTCTTTTGATAGCACATGTCCGTGGCAAATTACCTCATCAAAGAGACTGACCAGCATGGGAACTGCTTGTAGAAGTTGTTCATACAGTATGTTTGGGGCTGGTTTGGCGAGGAGACTATGTAACAATTTCTCCCTCTAAATTTTATTTATTTATTTTTTCCATGAATGGCAGTTTGTAATAGGTCATTCATTTTTGGAAACCATTTTGTTCTTAATTTTGATTATGGAAGTAATAGATGCTTTAAGCGTAGTACAATCAAACCAATTTAGATTCATGGCTAATACAGAACTCTGTTCTAGATGCTAAAAACGAATTGACCCTTTTTGTGATACTGTCCACGAATTTGAATCTAGAAGACTATATTTTCCAGGGTGGATTTGATTTTAAGTCACTAGTCACTTAGTCATGATTTTTATACATAGAGTCCTTCATGCTGGTTGTTATCTTAAATATTTGCAAAAAGATGAAGATTTGGAGAACAATTTAAAGTTGCTCTGTCATCTCCCTCCCCTTCACCCCCACAAATACATAATTGAAGTATTTTATAAAGATAAAATCTTTTATGGAATACTCACATTGACTATGTTGTACTAGAAATTCCAATCCAATCTAAAGATATCCTTTCACTTCCACCTCTCTTAGTAACATTTTGGTACTCTTGAAAAAACGTGGAGCTGCCGCAATTACGTTTTGTCAATTCCCCCAGTTGTTTCTAGTAATGGCTGTGGGCAGGGGTCAAGTCCTGAGTAAAAAAGTGCGGGAACCACTCCCTCAACCCCCCAAAAAATAATTATTATACGCTCGTATACAGGGGCTGAGGACAGGGACTGAAGGGGGCAGGGCTGAGGAAGAGGGACAGGAGCTTAGGAGGGGAGGGGAGGGGGGCAGGGCCTGAGTAAGGGGATTTAAAAAAAAAAAAAAAAAAAACCCACCCTAAATGCATTCCCCCCCCTCCCTGAGGCTTACGGTGCGACAGGATCTGGAGCCTGCAGTCAGTGGAGTCGTCAGCCAGCCTCTCCTGATGATGTCAGGAGGAGGGGGCGTGACTTCCTCTCCTCTTCTCCCAGACTCCCCAGCGGTCCTGTGAGAAGAGCCGTGAAAGTCATGCCCCCTCATGACATCACCAGGAGAGGCTGGCCGACTCCACTGGCTGCAGGGAGAGAGGTGAGTTTTTTTTTTTAAAAAATCCGAGACCACAGGCAGGGGATTCGGATTTGTGCTTCCCCCTGCTCTGTGCCAGCCCTGGGTCCTGCAGGACAAGTAACGGAACGGCGATCCTGCTGTTGAAAAAGTGCAGGAACGCTGTTCCTGCAGTCCTCTAGCCCTGGCTGTGGGGGAAAAAAATTAAATGTTTTGCTGATTGCACGACAATATCTATGGAGGCACCTGCCGTCTCGCAGTAGACAGTATTTAGTACATCACTGATGTAGGCTCCCGGAGGAAAAAGCAAAATATGGCGATGAACTCTGGAAACAGAATCAAGTAAGTATATTTTATTATTTATATAGCGCCATCACTTTCCGTAGCGCTGTACAATGGGTGGACTAACAGACATGTCATTTTTAACCAGACTTACAGGAACAGAGGGGGTGGAGGGCGTACAGGAACAGAGGGGGTGGAGGGCCCTGCTCGATGAGCTTACATCCTAGAGGGAGTGGGGTATAGTGACACAGAGGGTAAAAGTAGGGGTACAAAGTAGGTTGTTAGAAAAGCATTAATTGAGGGATTAGTAGGTTATTTTTGACAGTTGCAGGAGAAGAGTCATGGTGGGTGGAGGATAAAAACATGCTAATAGTTTAATTGATATGCTTTCTTGAAGAAGTGCGTTTTCAATTTTTTTTTTGAATGAGTGGAGACTGGGTGAAATTCTTACAGAGAAGGGAAGGGAGTTCCACAGAAGAGGTGCAGCCCTGGAGAAATCTTGGAGGCCAGCATTAGCGGTGGGAGTACGGACAGAGGATAGATGTAGGTCTTCGGCAGAGCGTAGAGGCCTTGACGGGACATACTTGTGTATTAGGGAGGAAAGGTAGGTTGGAGCAGCATTATGTAGGGACAGAATTTTAAATTGAGCCTTATATCTATCTGGGAACACGCAAGACCACTGAGAAGGGTATTGCAGTAGTCACCTGCGCTGCACCCCCAAGCCACTGCACACCAATGGGCAATGTCACCTTCAAGGGTCCTTTCACTTTAAATTAAAGGTAATCTTTGCGTGTGTGTAAAAAAAAAAAACAAAAAAAAAAAAAAGTTTGGACAATAATAATTAGATTAAGTTCTGACTTTTTTTATACATTTGCTAACATTTTTTGCTCTGAAATGTATTTACTAAAAATGTAAACATTTCCTTAACATATGGCCTCATGGGTTTGGTTTACTTACCTGCTTTTGTTATAATGGCAATATCTGCTAAAAATGTGGTCTATCCTTTCACTGCCACAACTTCTAGGAACAGAAAGGTTATTGCCCTGGCTTGCTGAAGGCAGGGCCCATTGGGATTGGCCTTGGAAATTGGTAGGTGTACAATAAAGGTTTATGGATTGGCAAAACCAAGCAATGGTGGCATAAGCTAAACCTGTCATGCTGCCAATTAAAAGTGATCAGTTAGTGGCCACTCAGTGTGCTATTCTTGAGCAGTACCTATCATGCAAATCCCTCGAGTTAGTTATTGGCTATAACCGAGGTGGAAAAAAAGTAGATCCCCAGATAATCTAGTACTTCATCTCCCATGATGCTTCACTAGTCTTAAAGCAGGCAAAGCACCACTTGAGTTGTAGTTCTACCATGGCTTGGGAAATGTGGCTTCTGGATCTGCATTTGGATTTAGCAATGTACAGATGGGAAGCATGTTCTAGCGTTCTTTTCACTATTAGTGTGACCCTTTCTGAGTTGGTAATATACAGCACTTGTTCCCACAGCTTGGTTGTTTATGGCATGGGTACCACATGAAGTCCAATTGGCTTCTCGAGCCCAATGATGTCAAAGGATTGTGCTATGTTTTGCCAATAAATGCGTCACTCACCCCTTTGGCACTCACAGTGTGAAATGTTGTCTAAAACTGCAAATTAGACGGCAAAAGGGCAAACTAGGTTTACCAAGCGGTTGTCATCTCTTAACACTTTCAAAGTTTCTGTCATCCAGTAAGTCTCATATAGGACACAGGGAGCATGCAACGATGGGATATTCCCACCCTCACCACCTCCACCCTAGTTTCTGATTGTACAGGATTCTACAGGATAGGAGCATTTCCTTGTATTCCGGTCCTGTCTCCCTCTCCCCGAGCAAGCCTTGGCTCTGGCACAGGATGCGGCCCGCACAGGAAACGTATGAACTGAAATCTCTGACCTTGAATCTGCACCTGATCCGTGCACCCCCCTTATACACACACACCCACTCACTCACAGCAGGGGAAGGGCTGGTGCTGACCACAGGAACAGTACTACAATGGATTCAGAAGCAGACTAGCCTTTCAAAAATATACCTCTAACCTAGATTGCTGAGCAGAAGGGGCACAGACATTCAGTATTGTGTCTAACATAATGTTTGTTTAGTTTTCCCTCAAGTATTTGCACTACTACATCATAACTCTTTAGGATCTGTGTGTAATAAAGACCCTTATTGCAAGAAAGATTGACTGCTAGACCAGGACTGCCAAACGGCATAACCCTGGGCACTAGAAGACATGGGCACTGGGGCATCAAACTGCATCCCCAATACTATTATTTTTATTTTATTTTTTGCTTCAATTGGCATTCAAATATTACATTGTCTTTTCAAATTTAGGTGCAAAATAAGCACCGTAATGACTGACTTTTTGTAATGATGGGAGGTATTTGGTATTGTGATTCTAGAGGCCCAGTTTTCTTTTACACTATTTTGGAGCAGGTTGATTAAATTTAAATATGAGGTTCTGAAAATAAGCACGCACACACAAAAATCACATCCATTTGAGATCTCTGGACTAATCTGTAAATGGATGAGGAGTAAACTGCTGCACTCTAATAGTACTTCCCCCACATCCTGGTAATCGTTGTTTGTATCAATTCTTATTACTACTTTGACACGTAAATCTAGATAATGTAAGGTTGTGAGTGCCCAAGACCATGGAGCTCCTGTGTTTGCAAATACTTAAACCCACCCAGAAAAATTTTGTTGGTTTTTAAGCAAAAATGTGAATTGCAAGCTACATCATTAGATTTAGACAACAAATGTATGACTTGGGAAATTCTACAAATCTGCTATTGTCAGTTTGGTTATTTATGCCTAAATATGTGATCTGATTTTGGATTGAGCACAGTATTGCTTAGTGATTAGCAATTTAGTAGAGATATCACTAAATAAAGCATGTTGTTTGGAGAGGGGGGGGATGGGTACATGAAAAGTTAGTCTTTCCGTGGCATGACAGTTAGTTGACCAATCAGAGGCTTCTCATATAAAAACATTTGTGGTGTAGATGTGCACACACCTGGGTTGTCATTCACACTGCTCAGTGAGCTGGGATATTTGAGAAATTTTAGGTGACTTTTTTATTTTTTATTTTTTGTAATTTAAAGACTCATTACTGTGAGTATTGAGTATTATTGCTGCGGAGCTCTGTTACACACTCAGACACACCAACATAAAATTTCAACAAAAAAAAAAAAGTGGGACATGGGCCAATAATGGGGACTGTCCCTCCTAAATAGGGACACTTGAGTGATATGCAGTCTGACAGCGAGGTGGGTATTCGAGGAGTAATGTATAAAAGTGCTATTTTTCTATTGAAATCAGCAATTTTCTGAATTGGGAAAAATACACGCTTTAAACTTGCTTTCTGTAATGCTTTACATGTTTAGAGTTTTCCCTTCACCCACAAGAGTATAGAACACTGTAATAACATTAAACTAGGAGCATATAGTACCTCAGTAGGATGCTGTCTTCAGATTCGGAACTGTCCCTGGAAATCTAAGACTCTTGGCACGTCTGCGTTACCATCATATATTGAACAAAATTAACATAAAAACCTCCATTTGCCATTCAAAAAGACAGGGGCCTGTTGTATATAGCATGGACTGGCTGTTCATCTACTGGGACCGGTTTGTGTTTAATTCCATAACCTCAGCACTAGCAGATTCTACAATGGCATATTTATTGACCTTAATCCCTCCCCCTTGGTGTTCCGAGGCTGCCCTGGGTGACTGCCCTGGTCTATGGGATGGGGTAGCAGCCAGCCTGTGTTTACATTCAGAGTTCTGTGGCTGTATAAGGATAAGAGCTGAGCGTGCAGATGAATGTTAGTCTGTTCATCCCCAGAGTCTTTATTTCTTGTTTAAAGGGAGATTTTGTAGTTTACACAGTGCTTTATGAAGTATAATATAACGAACTGCCCCAGGATTCTCATTCCAAACAGATTTACTGATGACCAAATCAAAAGCCGTTATATATATATATATATATATATATATATATATATATATATATATATATATATATTGTGCACACATTACTATAACATATATAAATACGTTTCTGATCATATAGCTATTGCTTTAAAAACTTTTTAAATGTTACACTGTGCAGTTTGTAGTTCATCAGCCATCTTGCTAAGTCTTGGCTATAAAAAGTGCCATGCATGATGAATTTTAAGCCCACCGTAGGCTTTTTGATCTTAAGATCGTAAACTCGTTTGGTCAGGGCCCTCTTTACCTACTGTTTCTGTTTAATTGGCCCTGGGCTTTGGAGAAATACTACCATGGTGATTCCAGACCAAAGTTGCTGAACGGAAAAATTGGCAACTGGATCGTTTTCCAGTTTGACTAAACCTTTTTAAAAATGTATTTATTTTCTTTGTTAATGGAGTAAATCATGATGTATCTTCTCCAAAATATTTTGAAATAAATCCTCAATATCTGATACCTGGCATAGAATGAATCTAAGCTGCCCAACAGCTAAGACCAACTGCAATGCCGCATGTTGTAATAGACTGTGCCTTGAACGGCAGCTGTTCTGTAGTCTGTCTAGCCAATGGTAAGTATCTATTCTACAATCCATATTTAGCTTCAGCAGCACTTGCATGCCTTGAATTGTACACTTGTATAGTGAAAGTTTTTTTTTTTTAATCTAAAAATATCTGACCATCCAAACAACTGTTGGAAAATGCTTGTTGTAGAATGGGATTACACTGGCAGGGTTAGTCACTATTCATGTTATTATTATTTTCAGCACTTTACACTAATGGTTCACTAATCTGAGATTTACCAGAAATTCTAATTGAATTTCAAATTCAAGGCCAAAGTAACTGAACTAGGAGCGTAGCGGATATGGACATGTTTCCAGTTTGTCTAGTTTGGCCTTGAATGTTAAATTTACTTTTAAATCCTGACCATTCTCACTTCATTATATGTGATGCTCATGCTAAGTAGTGTATCACCCGAAACACCGATGTAAACGGCAGCAAGTTTAATGTACCAGAAATACTAGAGTATAAGCCGAGGCACCTACTTTTACCACAAAAATCTGGGAAAACGTATTGACTCGAGTATAGACCTAGGGTGGGAAATGCAGCAGCCACTGGTATCAAAATGCAATGCAAAGATTCAGATTATCCCATGAATAATGGGAGCTAGTCACATTACAGACTATGCACTTATTCTCTAAAACCCGAGCTAATAAAATACATTGAAAAAATCCTCTTTTTAAAGAATTTGCTGATTTTTTTTTTTTTTTTTCCTTCACCACCTTAGTGGTCCTTTCCCCTTCTTCCCCTCCCCTCACCTCCTTAGTGGTCCTTTTCCCCATTGTCCTACCTATGTAGCACTAACCTCCTACCGGTCACCTAAATCTACTTCCCCCCGGACCGGTGCGCCCTAGGGAAGCGCTCATTCGAGTATAAGCCGAGGGGGGGCTTTTTCAGCATAAAGAATTTGTTGAAAAAGTCTGCTTATACTCGAGTATATACGGTAGTTATTAACCCCTTAAGGACCAAACTTCTAGAATAAGTCGTGTACTTAAGGGGTTAAACTGGGGTATGTAATCTGCACTGGAGGAGACAAGTCTACAGTGGGGAGTGTTGTTAAAACCATTGTACATCAGCAAAAATCCCCCCAAAAATTATGGTGGAGCTGAGTAACAGCCCTGCAAGGTTTCCCCCTCCATTGTAGTTCAGGAGTGGAACACATGTGAAAAAGCCAAGCACCATAACTACAAATAGATATAGTGGTTATAGTGCCAGAAGTGCCCTACTGTCATCCCTTGTTAAGTAGTCAAAACATTTGGACTTTGACAACATACCTGGGTCACGCCACATCTCCTGCATACTGTCTTCTCTGGCGGTGGAACCTAGTTTGCTATTCAGAGCAAAGCAGAACATGTCTCATTGGCTGAGACCATTTGCTTAGTGTCGCCACTGGCCATGCTTCATTCTGCAGACATCCGACTTCTCTTGCATGAAAAGAATGGATGTGTTGTGTACATCGGAGGTGCCAAGGTATGTTGCTAATCTATAGTAAAAAGGTTTGACCACTTGGCGTCGATTGTAACCAGGGCACTGCTGGCACCATAACCAATAAAGCAAGCTGAAGTTTTATGATGGTTGGACTTTTCCTTTATTCAGTGCTTTCTGGGGAGATATGTCTCGTGTTACCAAAGAAGTCCACCAGAAAATCACAATGGTAGGACAATATTGAAGGATACGATATTGCCGTGTTTAGTATAGAAATGTAGCACTATCCAGTTGTATACTCTACCATAGGTAGTGTAGTGGTTTTAACTATAAACTTAGCAGGCTTATCTGTTATTCAGGATAACATGCCATCACTAACGTTACATATCCCTGTTCTGTGGAGCTCCCTCTATATATTGTTTGAATTACTGATTGTTACGGTTACCATTTGTTCGCTTGATACAGTCTATCTGAGGTTTGGTTTGCTCAATGAGAATGCTTTGACTTTCAAATTGCTGATCTAAGATGTTTAGCTGGACACAGCCCAAAATACTATTACACTGCAGAACGGAAGCCCATCTCTAGCGTAGGATGTGGGTCACCTCACCTGACACGGTGTATCCCATGTATTCCTGCCCTTAAGGAATCTCTAGTTTTCAGTACTGTAAGTAGGCCTGGATTGAGGCAGCATGTTATGGGGGATTTGGTTAGATCAAATCTATTGTGGTTCAAACTGTACATAGATCAGAGCTGTATTGGCCATGGTCCCACTGACTCCATTCGGAACAGGTCAATAAAGTTTCATATACTCGAGGTATAGTGATACATGTAGAAATCCAACATTTTACTGTACCAAGTATGAGAGGTTTGCATTAATAGCCTAATAGAGGGTCAAATGTTAGTGGATTGTTTTAAGGGTTTTTGACTGCTTGCTCGCTGGAAAAAAATTAGTTTTGCCAAATCCTGAATTTGAAGATTATAGATATCATGCCGGTAATGTATGAAGTTTGGTAAGATAAATTGTACTTTATTACCAGGAAAGATTATATATCCCTCATTCGTATTTACATGTATGGTAAGTAGGGCATTTATATTTTGTTGTACCCTGGCGATCTTTATATTGTCGCCCTCTCACAATACACAGAAAAATATTTTCTCCTGTACTTGTAACCAGTGCCTGCAAATGTCATGTCGTAATAGACTAGAATCTAAGGTGTTCTCCTAATTAAGGCGTTGTCCACTAGACCAGACCACACATCTTTATGATGTAACCTTTCACCTGTCACTCATGGGTAAGGAGGGACATCTCCACAGTCGTCAGAATACATTTTTGTTCAGGTCCCGTCAGCTTTGCAATTTGCTTGGAAATCTACTTTAGAGCAATTTTTAGAGTTGTTGTCTGGGTCATTCAGACCATTTTAGATTAATTCTGACTGGCTCCAATTTGAAGCTTATGTGGATGAAATAAGCTGTAGGTTTACAATTATAGGAGGATGCTAAGTAGGTTGAATTATTTATATTCCCCAAAGCTATACATTCCAGTTGCCTTGAATTTCTCTAAATTTGGAATAATTGATCCTTTGACAATCCTCGGCTGTTTAAAAATAGAGAATTCTATATATCACAAGCAGTGAGCTCTCTGCCGGTGTTTCCTACTTTGTCAGTTATCTGTTTTGGTGTTTTTTGTTTTTTTTCCTGAGGAAAAGGAATGCAGAGAAGGGAGGGTATTTTCTTTGGAACCTTTTTTTTTATTTTGCCCTCTCAACAAAACAAAGGAGCTAGAGGTCACAGAAAAAACTAGACTTGTATGATGAGAGGTCTTATGTCCTTGTCCAATTACATGGGTATCGAATCTTTATGTATCCCTGTAGTTAGAATGTCACAGCTATTCTCTCCACCAGCACCAAGTAACTCATCTTCTGACCCTCACTTTGACCTGTATGGCTTGTATTTTCATTTATGGGGATAGGATATCTAAAGGATTTTTTAAAAGTCTTTAGTTTGATGTACTGAAGAACCGTGAGAAGGTGATTCTCTGCACGACGACCAAAAAGTTGTCTGTGTTACACTTGTTAACCTGTTCCTACATCAATCATAAATTATGGTCATTTGTAGTAGCATGTCATTTGTTTAATGTATGGTTTAATTACCTGCAAAATTTCTCAGTGCAGATACATAAAATAAGTCACACTTACATTAAAACATAGGACATGATTACAATCTGTCAAATGATCTCTATCAGCAAAGTAATACCTGCTGATATGCTGTTAATGATGTCTGTGACTCTTCAATACTTTTTAACAAAACTTTTCCCATGATCGGTGTGACAAAAAAGGCCCTATATATAAGTATATAAGTTACGTAGTCAGTCTTAGACGGTCACAATCGGTACAAAGATGATTTCTGGACACATTAACTGGACAGTTTTTAGCCTAGGGCAGCACAAAACCAGGATACACCACTGGTCATAACGCACACTAAAAGTAGACTGAACAGCATATGGTTAAGCCATACTATAAGAATGAGTAGATTTCACGCTACCTAAGAAATGGCTTCCATAACAATGTATAACTCAGGGAAGGAGTTTATTGTGTGGTCTGGTAGATTCCTCATTCAATAGACAATGTAAATTTGTTCACACCACGTCACACTTGGTGTGTGGGCAGGAGTGGCACAGCTGTGTTATTTTCTATAGCCTGCAAGTTTATTGGTTCCTGTTACACCTTCAGATAGAGGAGGAGTGTGTGCTAACATTACCTTACAAAGACTAACTTGGTATTAAAGGGACACTCGACTCCTAAAGCCTTTTAGCTTGCTGAAGCAATTTGTGTTTTTTTTTTTTTTCATTTGAGAGTGCAGATTTTAATAGAAACTGGTACTTTTATAAATTAACCTTGTTACACCCCCTAGGTTGTCAGACAACCATTCCAATTACTTGCTGGTTTGTTTAGCTGGCAGGCAATTGCTCGGAGCACCTGCTTTGAATAGACGTCTCATTGAGCTGCATTGGGAAGTCTGTGATTGGACAGCTACTGAAAGTGTGGGCTGGGGAAGAAGGGAAGGGCTTCTAAATGCTTCATGCAAGAGAACTACAGCTTTTGCAAGTGTTGTTTGTTTTTGAACAGTGGAGTGTCCCTATAAGAGCCGCACCATAATTAAGAAATAATTGTTCTGGGTATGCCCTACCAATTTTTTGTGCTGCTATGATAGTTGTCAAAAATTATATTAAATTGTAATTAAAAGAAGAAAGAGCTCTTTTAGAAAAAAAAATGTTTCTCTTTTGCAATCCTTCTATCAGTCACCTTTCAGGAAGAGGAGTGACACAAAATCAGCCAATCCCTGGTCTATAACAAAATCCTGTGTGACCTCTAAACCCCATTGAAAATTCTGTCAGTCACGCTCACGCATAGCCCTTCCAACCTTTTTTCTTAAAGTTGTACTCCAGGCACCTGCTTGATTGGAAAGAAACATACCTTTTTCCAAGCCAGTTTTGTAAAGGGCGAGTCACTGGCTGAGAGCATCATGGCGGCACTCCACACTTTCTGAATCTGATCTTTAAAAAGCCGGATGCCGGAGATTGGCACTGTATGCAAATTCGGTGTTAAACCATTCAAAAACTTAACCCCGAAGGTAAGAATGCGCCCAGGGGACTCCTGGCACAACTACATATAGATTACGGTACACTATGGTTTATACCTAAACTGTCCCTTTAAGTGAAATATTAAGCAAATGGAATATATCCGTGTGTGCGTATCATTCATGAACTTGCAATATAAAGAATATATGTTCAAAGTAATTAACAAGGCAGAGTACGTTCTGCAATTTCCAACATCTTCCTTGAATTTGTTTGCAGTTCAAAATAGAATAGGCACTACATTTTAGATACTACATTGAAAGTTCTTATCTAGTAACCTGAATCTAGGTGACTTGCAGGTGAAGAACAGAAATTAAAGGGACACTCCACACCCCTAAAGCCATACAGCTTGCTGAAGTGCTTTGTGTGAAGAGTATTTTTATATTTTACAAATAGAAATTTTTAAAGTAAGTGTTGCACACACCCAGCGGTCAATCAGACATTCAGTCCTGTTACTTCCTGGTTAGTTTAGCTCACTGGAGCTAAACTCAAGAGGCAGCAATTGCTCAGATCACCTGCCTTGCAAAGACTTCTCATTGAGCTGCTTCGGGAAGTCTGTGATTGAACAGCCACAGAAAGTCTTGGCAGGGTTAGAAAGGGAGAGCTTGCAAAGGCTGCAGACAAGTTTATTTTTTCTTATTCTAGCTCTCCTATGTATATTCCGTGGAAAAACATGAGCGCATTTGCTGCACACTACATGGGCAATATTGGCCACTAGGGTCTCCATAATAAACAAAGATGTACAGGGAACCGTGTTGTAGAGCTCTGTGCCAAAACACATGCAGAATCCTACTCAATCAAGGATGAGCAATAGTGTTACCAGCGATTATTCATGTTCTTAAAAGATGGCACTAAGAGATTTAATTATAACAGATATGACTTCAGTTCAACATATTTTTTAAAGTTTGAAAACTTTTGATTTTTAATAATATTTGATTGTTACATCTTCTAAAAAAACATCCCTCTCAATGCTGCAGAATCGGAAAGGTGGTGAATGTTTGTGTAGCAGGACTGGGTACAACTTACAAAGTCAAAGCATAAGGGGGTTTATTCACTAAATACTGTAATAGAAACCGAATTTCAAAATCTAGGCTAAAATAGCATTCTGCTAAAATCACAGTCGGGATTTAGCCTAAATGTTTTAATATAGGGTTGTTGGGGTTTATTTTTTTTATTTTTATTTTTAATATATAAAATTCAAAAAATATAAAAGCACTGGAAAAGGATAGTGAATTATTAAAAATTTTCCTGGACACAATAACTGTCACATCCCTCCTATTTCTCTGTTTGCCCCATGGGTCCCACTTACATTCCCGGCTAAGCAGTGACATCACAGTATTTCCTTCCTCTAGGAAGTGTATTTCCCTCCAGGTGAATTCTGGGAGCTGTACTTTATGAAGTGTATATGTCTGCCGTTCACATCAAAAGACAGCCACACATAGTGTTTATCCGGTCCTATGTTTATCTGTATGTTTTTATCCATGGTGCCTTTTGAGACTCATTTGTCATAAACTGAAGAGGAACACACATGTTGACAGCACAGTGTTTGTTTCCATTTTAAGTGATGTCTATTTAAAATGCATAGGAAGTATTGTTATTTTTAAAGCATGTAACTTCTTGACAATGGCACGTTCTGACACAAAACAAATTGTCGGTAATGCCAAATTAGCAGGGTCAATGTGAGGACACTGAATTAACTTGGAAGAGTACGGTTATCTACAGTACACAATCATTTTATATGGATTATGCTATTTCTTTACACACATAATATACCGTTTTAGAGAATAGCAAAGTAAGTAATGATGTGTGTGTTTATGTTTTTTTTTGTGTGTGTGTATTGCTACTATATATAATATATGCTATCTTTCTTATTTCATAACTTAATAACTATCACAACAGAACAAGCACTATATATATATATATATATATATATATATATATATATATATATATATTGCTATTAAATTTGTAAGCTTAAACTTAAACCCAGATAAAACGAAGCTGGAATTTTTTTAACATGATAATGGAATACATTTGCTTTAAATGTACCGATTCTAGATTTTATTGAACACAGAAAGGTGTGTGTGTGTGTGTGTATGGGGGATATATATATATTTATAAATTTTATTTATTTTTTCAAATAATTTGTGGTGAGACCAAACCTCATTAAACTACCGACAATTTGATGCAGATTGAAAAATTGCTGTTGTGCATCACCTGTATATCTTTACCTCAAGCTGGGATTTGAGAAGCCTGCCTTAGGATGTATGTGCATATATTCTTCTTTATTACACCATCCATGACAAAATATATAAATGTTATCTACTTTTGTAGTTGTTCTGGTGAGTATAATCAGTCCCTGTAGGCTTTCTAATGTAAACACTGCCTTTTCAGAGATAAGGTAGTGTTTACATTTAAAACCTAGTGATAACTCCACTGGCCACTCCTCAGATGGCTACTAGAGGTGTTCCTGGGTCAGTGCTGCAGTGTGCAGCACTGATGTTCACCATCCCCACGCTCTGCATGGAGACTTTGAACTGTCCCCATAGAGAGGCATTGATTCAATTCATCTCTGAGGAGATGCTGATTGGCCAGTGTAACAGACCGCCTGCCACCCCGACCGGGTGCCTCCATCAATCGATGCTCTTAGTACTCACCGAGGACTCCAAGCACTCCACCAGACACAATCAGCACTGTAGACCCCTAGCTGCCGTAGCTTGGCTGGGGATCTCGCCATCCCTTCTCACCCTGGACCAAACTCCTGATTCCAGCTCCCATTGGGAAGGCCTCTCCTCCAAGAGCAGATAGCTGTGAAGCTCTTACAAGAGCTAGTGGGTATAGCTTGTACAGCAGGTCCCTACTAGCCCGAGGCGTGGCTCTATGTTGAGGGTAAAGCAGGAATGGTTTAATAGTAACCACACTGGCCTTTTATGCGAGTCCCTAAGCAAGAGTGACACCCACATGGACCTTGTTGGGGACAGGGACACAAACATAGACCAATGATAACCAAGTTACAATCTAAGGCACTCCCACACATGTCATAGAATCGGTCCTCTGCCTGGGAGATAATTGAGTCAGCTACTGTATTAACCCAATTATCTCCAGGCAGAAAAAAAACACATTTCTAAAAAGTCCCAAAAGTACCCCAAAACACATAATATCCCCACAAAAGTTACATTCCCTGATATCCTGGATCTGGGTAACCAACACATCCAAAAATCACCCAGATCAGTTCAGGGGTTCAAGAATTCTAAAGAAGTCATATTTTGACCGGCCGCATGCATTGTTCCAATGCCCTAAACAGTTCCATAGAATCAGGCTGTGCGGCTGGTCTACTTCGGGGATTCAAAGTACAGTTCGAAATACCAAAGCAGTTTGTGGAGAATGCCATTATATGTCTCTCTTGTTTGTGAGAGTCTTTTTACCGAACGCTGTTCGACTCCCGTTCGAATAGCCAAACATCCATGGAAGGTAACATTTTAGCGGTGTTCATGCCGTCAAGTGTCCGATTTGAGTTACATGAACTCGACAACCAAACACCGCCCATTGTACTCGCGGCTTAAGCTGGCCGCGCCACGTGATCGACTGGCACTTTGAATGGGTTCGGGAGTTCACAGTGCCAATTCGAAAGTTTGAATGGTTCCTGTTACCAGTCCCAACAGGCATAGATAGGGTTTAACTCAGGGGCCATAGTCACACGGTAAGAGGCTGGCAAGTATGCCCTTCCAAGGACCCTTGACGAGGTCCAGTTTGTCACAGCCAGGGAAGCATTTGGCTCATCCTGCCCTACCTCTTTGGTTCAGATCACCAGAATTGACGATCTTGGCAAATCCAATGCTTTCCTATGGCAAAACATTGTGATTGGTTAACATCAGAATTGATGATCTCAGCCAAAGATGCTATTCAGGAGCGGTGCCGGTGGACCTGCATAGCACTGGGGAAAAAAGTGAGTTTCTACTTATAGGGGGGAGGGAGGGGTGCAAGGGTATTTAGCAGGGGTTTATTTATTTATTTATTCAAACACTATAGTGTCAGGAATGCACATTTGTGTTCCTGACCTTATAGTGTTCCTTTACATACTTAAAGGGACACTATAGTCACCTGAACAACTTTAGCTTAATGAAGTAGTTTTGGTGTATAGAACATGCCCCTGCAGCCTCACTGCTCAATGCTCCGCCATTTAAGAGTTAAATCCCTTTGTTTATGAACCCTAATCACACCTCCCTGCATGTGACTTGCACAGCCTTCCATAAACACTTCCTGTAAAGAGAGCACTATTTAGGCTTTCTTTATTGCAAGTTCTGTTTAATTAAGATTTTCTTATCCCCTGCTATGTTAATAGCTTGCTAGACCCTGCAAGAGCCTCCTGTATGTGATTAAAGTTCAATTTAGAGATTGAGACACAATTATTTAAGGTAAATTACATCTGTTTGAAAGTGAAACCAGTTTTTTGTTTTCATGCAGGCTCTGTCAATCATAACCAGGGGAGGTGTGGCTAGGGCTGCATAAACAGAAACAAAGTGATTTAACTCCTAGATGACAGTGAGTTGAGCAATGAAATTGCAGGGGAAAGATCTATACTCTAAAACTGCTTTATTTAGCTAAAGTAATTTAGGTAACTATAGTGTTCTTTTAATGTTCTCTGTAAATATTGTCTCTTTACAACTGATTACTCCCTTACATTACTCTCATACATGGCGGTATTAATAATAATAATAATAATATTATTTATAAAGCGCCAACAAGTTCCGTAGCGCTGTACAATGGGTGGACTAACAAACAAGAATTTGTAACTAGACGAGTTGGATACATAGGAACAGAGGGATTGAGGGCCCTGCTCAATGAGTTTAAATGCTAGAGGGAGTGGGGTATAGTGACACAAAAGGTAAGGTCAGTGTAGAAAAGTAGGTTGCTAGGATAGTGTTTATTGAGGGCTTTAGTGTTTCGTTTTGATGACAGTTGCAGGAGAGGAATCATGGTGTGGGGAGGCAAAGCTGTTTTATTGATATGCTTTCCTAAAGAAGTACGTTTTTTCAAAGATTTTTTTTGAAGGCGTGGAGATTGGTTAAATGTCTAACAGAGAGAGGAAGGGTGTACCATAGGAATGATGCAGCCCTAGAGAAGTCTTTTAAGGTGAGCATCAGAGGTAGAAGCACGAACAGTGGTTAGACGTAGGTCTCCGGCAGAACATAGGGGGCCTAGACTGGTCATTTTTGTGTATTCTTGAGGATAAGTAGGTTGGAGCAGCATTGTGTAGAGATTTGTAAGGATCTTAAATTGAGTCCTATATCTTACTGGAAGCCAATGTAGGGACTGATAAAAGTGGAGGCATGGGCGGTGCGAGCGGACAGAAAGATGAGCCGCATTCTTTATGGACTGTAATGGGGTAAGTTGGAAAAACGTCCACAGAGAAGCGGATTAAAGTAGTCAAGGCGGGAGGGGACAGCGCATGGACAATCACCTTTTCCATATCAGGCATTAGATTCAGATGCACGCAATATTTTTGAGATGGAAGCGGCAGGATTTGGCGATTGATTGGACATGAGGGGTGAAGGAGAGGTTTGAGTCAAAGAGAACAACTAGGCAGCGAGCCTTAGAGGTAGAGCGGATAGTAGCACCATTGACTTGGAGGGACACAGACAAGAGAGTAGCAACACTTGAGGGAGGGAAGACCAGAAGATATGTTTTAGACAGGTTCAGTTTAAGGAAATGAGCAGCCATCTATTTGGAAATGGCAGAGATTCATTCAGAGACACGAGTCAAGAGGGGTGGTGATAAATCAGTGGAGGACAGACAAATTTGTGTGTCATCCGCATAGAAATTATACTTGAAGCAAGGAGCTGATGAGTTTACCAAGGGAGGCAGTGTAGATTGAGAACAATAGGACAGACACTTGGGGAACACCAACAGAGAAGGATTGGGGAGAAGAGGCAGAGCCAGAGAAAGAAACATGCTGGGAGAGGTAGAACAGTAAACACCACAATCCTTCAGTAAGTCAGCCCTCCCTTGTGTGTATATACGTCACTAGTGGCCTTTATTAATAGCTTCACATAAAAGTAAAATTTAAAAGGGCAGCCAAATTACTATTACTATTGTTCAAAAGTGCTAAATGTGTGGGTGATGGGGCAGCTGATGGATCCAGTTGTGACTGAAAGAAACTCAGGAGGGAATAATCATTCTTGAAGGGACAGGAGAGAGCATTAGGAGTTGTTTGGCATTGTGTGTGGGTTTCCTTTTGTATTCTGATTAAAAGCAAAACTCACAATTGGTCTCAAGACCTGTCCCTTTAATGTCCTACTTTTGTGATAGAATTAGTACAAGGTGACAACTCGTTTTATTAGCTACCGGAATTAGAACCCCAGACTCCTCTTTTTCTATTTTAATACCCAGTCGTAAAAGAGGCTTTGATCCAAAGGGGAAATAAAAGACGCAATACTAGCCAGACCTTAAAATTAAGCAGAACTGTGAGTCGCTCATGTTTCACAAACTCTGCTGCCGTATTAAAGGCAAGTGAAATAATTCACTAATCTAGGAATTGTGGAGAATTGATAGTGATTTTAAGTTTAAAATAGTTTAAATTGAGTAAAATTGGCAATTTTTTAATGTTTTTCGAGCCTGCCTATTTTGGCTTAAAATTTAGTTATCATATCAATACTCAACAGATAAGGAAATATGGGACAACCATCAGAATACATTAAATGTCTAGGACCTCTCTCACTTAACTGTAATATTTTTGGTCGTCTGTAAAAACATAAGTGCAAGGCTCACTCTTTCTTTCTCTGTACAAATCTGCCTTTTAGCAAGAGTTTATACTGCTGAATCCTGATGTACCAATATCTTGATTATGCTTTGAAAATGTATGTGTGTAAAAAAAATAAATAATAATAATTCACCTAATCGGCATATTTTACACAGCCATTTTCTGATCCCCTACGGTGTATATGTTATTTGCATTCTGTGTGAGATTTAGCAAATGCGTCAAATTGTCTCCCATGTCAGCGTCGGCCCTCACCAGAGGGGAAACTGTGCATCCTCTGTTTACAGATATAAATAAACTTGGCTCTTCGGATTCCCTTTTGGCTCTACTTCAATCCAGGAAATGTTAACAGTGCCGATAGATTTTTCCATGAGTGCTTGTTATTAGAATAAAATAAAATATATATATATATATATATATATATATATATATATATATATATATATATATTGGGCCAGTGGGCCCACAACTTAAACGAAAAACAACATAATGCAATTGCTTACAAAAAGGTTCATATTGACCAAGGCAAAAACAGGTGCTGTTGTGGAGCAAAGAACTAAATAAGGTGACATCTCCGTGGAGCTTGAGACGCAAAGTGAGGGGGACTTATTTCATTGTACATATTGTATACAAGGCACTGAGCCTAGTTTTTATTTTATTTTATTTATTTATTTAAAATCGGTGTTTTTGTTTTTTTATATACCTGTCATAACAATTTCATCCCTAAGAAGAATGTTGAAACTAGCAGGGATATTCAAAATGGCGAATAAAGAATTGCCAGGGTTTCAAAGTGAATTTCATAATTAAAAGCAAAATAGTTGAACTGAAAACTGATTTGACTTGCAGAATTTTTTGAATTTGGTTATTGTAACTTTCTTACACTTTGGGTTCCTATCAACTGTCCATTTTAGTTAATAACCCTGAAAACTTAATGAAACTGAAAACCGGGCAGACAAATACTACTGTGAATCAGCAGATGCTGCAAACTGATGTGTTCATATTTTAGCTCCAGCTCTCTGGATTTTTGAGAGGTTAATATGAAATGGAGTGGACTAGGGAAGAGCAAAATAAAGGCAAAATGAGTGGGACTGAGTCAGTGCTGGATGCATCCCCTTCTAGAAAAGGGGGACATTAGGATAGAAAGGAGGGTTTTGAGCCCAAGATAGGGACTGTCCCTGTCAAATAAGGATGCTTGGGAGGTATGAGTAGGGTCCCTGTTTCTTTGGCACTAGAACTTATTTATAGTTTGCTATTACTGTTCTCATTACTGATCTAAAATAGCACAAAGGAAATAGTTTCCGGTTAATCGGTCATGCAAAGAATTCTGTGATTATGGCACTATATTGCGTGGGCAGGTGCTTTTGGTCCCAGGATGATAAGAATCTTAACAGTGTTCTGAAGGTCACAATCCATATAATTCTGAATGGCCTTATTTCAACCACAAAACTATCTTGTAATATTTCTCCAAAGAAGGGAGAAACAATTCCCCTATGTCTTCAGGAGGATATCACTTATCAGTTCCTGGAGGGAATGAGTAAGAACTGTGTAGTACTACTTTAATCATCCCCCCCCACACACACACACACACTGTTAATGCCCGTCCTTTTCTTGAATAGGCATAATAGCAACTCACCACTTCCTTGCTGTGTTTACAATTTATTTTCCATATGGACTTTTAGATAAACCAGACAGACTGAGAAACTATTTTACACTAATATTCTAAAAAAAACTGAATTGAAAGTGCACTGTGTCCCAGCTGCCTATATTTTTTTTTTTTATTTTAATTTTTTTATTGCCTAGCAGGTGGGTGAGAGAATTCTACTGCAACATTTTAAGATAATTTGTGCAGTTTTTCATGGATCGTTGTAGAGTAAAGACTGGAAGCTCATGCAGTGATGAGTGAGGCGTGCAGCAAAACCTGGAAAGCTTGTGCCAATTCAAATGTTGGACAGCATAATGTAACCTGAGTCGGCACTGGGTGCATTCCAAATCTGCCCACACAGAATCAATGGACCAATATTGGTTCATAAAATGCTGAGTTTAAGTACTGTCCCACTGTCAAGATTTGAAACATTTTGAGTGGTTTGATACTAGAGTCCCTGAGGTACCCATGGTCCGGTCCCTCTTCAGATATCCCTGAACCGGAAGTTACAGTTCAACATTAATCATATCAAGTATGTGAATTTTTTTGCCGGAGCACCGTTGTGCCAAGTTTAGCTCGGTAATGAAGTACAGAAATCCCTCCTCATTTTGATGTCAGCAGTGATGTTGACCTTTTGGGTGTGATGTGCTCCTTATTTTTATTTTTTTGTGTCAGAAATCTATTTCACCAAACCCAATGGAAATGTGCAAGATTCTTTGTGGGAAAATATCTACAAAAAACTGTAGTAGTTATAGTAGTGTTTTTTTTTTTTTGTTTGTTTTTTTAAGAACCTTTTTAAATGCCAGAGTCTGAACTAAAACCTCCTATTGTTGTTGTTTTTATTTAAATACAATATGCTGGGGTACAGAAGCCAAAAAAAGCACCGCCCCGCCACTTCCAGACTGCAATTTTATTATTTTTGTGTAAAAGTATCCGCTTGTTGTTCTAGTGCGCAGATGTACAATGATGATCCATTATGGCTCCATGCCCCACTTATTTTGTACACGCTCCAGCTCATGGGCATCGAGCTGCTATGGTTACATCAGTTTATAAAAGGGGACACAATTTCTTCTAAATTCACCAAGACTATGATGAGATCACTTCAGCATTTCCTCCCTGATAGACATGTGCAGTGACTCTGGGGTCATTGTGGGTTAGTGGGGGAGAGGTGCAATTAATTGACCTGCTAATTTAAATAATAACCACACTGATCCTAAAATACAAGCATTAGCTAAGAGGTCTGCTATGTGACTGTGTGTAAAGGATGAAGGGGCAACTCTGTTCTTGAAAGACTAGCGCTTTTGTTCATATCTTGTCCCTTTTATTTATGTATATTGGAATACAGACTTATATTTTTAAGTTTACTGAATATACGTGATTGCCGAAAAGTGACCGTAAGTGATGTAGCTCCCTTTTCTCCTTTCAAGTAGATTATCATTTTTTGTTTTGGTTCCTTGGACCAATAACTCTTTTTCAGATGGTCTCATTTAGACACATTTTAAGACTAACTTATAGATCGCATATTAATATATGATGATTGTATTGTAAGTGACACTATCATGAGCTATCCTTGCAAGACTTTGTAAATTCATTTTTACAATGTTGCTCTTTCTAAATTAATGAGCGTAGATTGGATTAGCGCAGCATTTCCCAATTGGTGTTCTGCGAACCCTGGGGTTCCAGGGTTCAAAACCGCAAACCAAGTTGTCCAGGAACTGCACGGTTACCTCACGCCAAAAAACGTTACATAACATACACGGCTAAGTCCCGCTGAGGTGACCAGGAACCCACGAAATCCTCATGCCGAATTCTGTTCCATAACCATCGCTAAGTGGTGCTGAGGACAATTTGTGGGTTTGGTTCATGCAAACGGCCGCCAGAGAGTCAGCTTTCAGTTCCATTCGCAGGAAGGGAAAGGCCCGGATCAGGTGACCTAGGGCAAGCTACTAATGGCAGTTGGGGAAATTTAACTCCCGAACAGAGTCTTTGTATATGGCCCATAGTCCTGTAGCAGGAGGCTAGCTAGCAGGCTCCTCCAGGAGCTTGTGGCATAGGCACGTTTGCCACAATTTGCATTAATACTTGTGGTAAAGATACCTGGTTTGATATGCATGCCTTTATGTTGTAGAATACCATGTACGTAAGACTTATCCTGGCCCAAACTGGAAGAGAGTCACTAACTGGAAATTTTGGTAATGTGATTCCAGAAAGCCCTACTCACTCCTGCCTTATTAAAGGACCACTATAGGCACCCAGACCACTTCAGCTTAATGAAGTGGTCTGGGTGCCTGGTCCAGCTAGGTATAACCCTTTTTTCTATAAACATAGCAGTTTCAGAGAAACTGCTATGTTTATATTAGGGTTAATCCAGCCTCTACTGGCTGTCTCATTGACGGCCGCTAGAGGCACTTGCGTGCTTCTCACTGTGAAAAAATTTCCTATGAGACTGGCTGAATGCGCGCGTGGCTCTTGGCGCGCATGCGCATTCAGCCGAGGAGGAGGAGAGATGGAGTTCCCTGCCCGCTGCTGGAGAAAGAGGGAAGTTTAACCCCTTCCACCCCCTAGAGCCCTGGCGGGAGGGGGGCCCTGAGGGTGGGGGTACCCTCAGGGCACTATAGTGCCAGGAAAACAAGTGTTTTCCTTTCACTATAGTGGTCCTTTAAATCAATAATGAGAGAGGACGGAGAATTAACTTGAGGAAAAAATGGGAAACTTGTACAAGTAAAGGAAATATCTGCTTCCTCTGGATAAATTACTGAGTGCTCAAGCATGTGTGACCCTAAAGGGAGAATCCATAGATGGGTTTATCATAAAAGAATAAAATTGGAAAGGGACATTCGGGGAGACAACGGGAGAAAAAGATGGATAGTAGAATATAAAGTGTCCTGTTAATCTCCTGGTTGGTATATATTTTATTGCACATAGAAGGCTTATCAATAAACTGCAATCTTTAAGTTTGGATTCCAATATTGTTGAATGGGTAAGACAGTGGCTGAGTGACAGGCAACAGAGGGTTGTAGTTAATGGAATATATTCAAAGCTTGGACTTGTCACCAGTGGGGTACCTCAGGGATCTGTACTTGGACCCATTCTCTTTAATATTTTTATTAGTGATATTGCAGAAGGTCTTGATGGTAAGGTATGTCTTTTTGCTGATGATACTAAGATATGTAACAGGGTTGATGTTCCAGGAGGGATAAGCCAAATGGCAAATGATTTAGGTAAACTAGAAAAATGGTCAGAATTGTGGCAACTGACATTTAATGTGGATAAGTGCAAGATAATGCATCTTGGACGTAAAAACCCAAGGGCAGAGTACAGAATATTTGATAGAGTCCTAACCTCAACATATGAGGAAAGGGATTTAGGGGTGATTATTTCTGATGACTTAAAGGTAGGCAGACAATGTAATAGAGCAGCAGGAAATGCTAGCAGAATGCTTGGTTGTATAGGGAGAGGTATTAGCAGTAGAAAGAGGGAAGTGCTCATGCCATTGTACAGAACACTGGTGAGACCTCACTTGGAGTATTGTACACAGTACTGGAGACCGTATCTTCAGAAGGATATTGATACCTTAGAGAGGGTTCAGAGAAGGGCTACTAAACTGGTTCATGGATTGCGGGATAAAACTTACCAGGAAAGGTTAAAGGATCTTAACATGTATAGCTTGGAGGAAAGACGAGACAGGGGGGATATGATAGAAACATTTAAATATATAAAGGGAATCAACACAGTAAAGGAGGAGACTATATTTAAAAGAAGAAAAACTACCACAACAAGAGGACATAGTCTTAAATTAGAGGGACAAAGGTTTAAAAATAATATCAGGAAGTATTACTTTACTGAGAGGGTAGTGGATGCATGGAATAGCCTTCCAGCTGAAGTGGTAGAGGTTAACACAGTAAAGGAGTTTAAGCATGCATGGGATAGGCATAAGGCTATCCTAACTATAAGATAAGGCTAGGGACTAATGAAAGTTTTTAGAAAATTGGGCAGACTAGATGGGCCGAATGGTTCTTATCTGCCGTCACATTCTATGTTTCTATGTTTCTATTTTAGATAGAATGTGTTGTTAATAATTATCCAAACCTACATTTTACTAGCTGATTGCTAAATATGGTTTCTTATATTCACGTTATATGCTACAGGAACATCTGAAAATGACTAATGAGGAATCCTCGATAATTTTAACTTTCTTGTATACTGCTTTGAAAAAAATATTTATTACTTACAAACTGTAGTAGTCTACTGTTTTTGGAGAGGTGTCTATTTTTAATTTTCTTTTATTAGTTAGTTATTTTAAAGCTATTTTGGTCTCATTTTGCTCTCTGCTTTGTTAATCACTCCTATTTTATTCGATAGCCGTTCATTCCCTCTCAATACACGTATTACAACCTTACAATCAATCATATCTAGGCCCCAAGACTTATTCACTTCATGAAATCCCCACCATCATTCTGCTTATAATTATTTATTTGTATTTTTTTTGTTTCCATTGCTGCCCTTATTTAATGTATCTCACCACACAGCTGTCCCCAAGGGCATTCTAATCTCCCTCCATATTAATTCTACCACTCCCGTTAATCCACCTCAACTCATGACCTACCTTCCATCCATCTTTATTCCCTTTTTACTGTTGGTGTTATAATTATGATGTGGACTCCACAAGGAATGAGGTGGTTTAGGTAGGGTACACCTGCGTGCAAGATTCTTTGGATTGTGACGCCTGTCTGGCAGTGATAGGGTTTAGTCTTCTTCAGCATCTCCAGTATCCACAGGGGTTATAGTTTGACGCTCTATTTTAAAGTCAATCAGTCCTTCTACTGTCACTCATAGGCACTTTAAAGCAGGACTGTGTCCCCATGGCATTGTGTGTGACTAAGTGAGAATTCCTCAATGCAAGGTGGTAACCGTGCATAGCCTAGATTCCTAACAGCTGAATAATTACTCTAATCAAGGTTGTAACACTGTATTTCTGTGGCTTTGTTCAGGTCTCTGTACCGCTGGAGAAATCCTCCAAGTAACATTTTTTGGATGGCATTGCTTGGCTCCCAATCCTGCAGACGAATTACTCTAAGCAAGGCAGTAACATTGCACACTGTGGCATTGCTTGGCTTACTATCCTGCAGGCCTGAGAGCTGTTTCATCTTTTTGCTCATTGCCTCGGTTATCAGTGGCTATTAATCTGCTGGTCTGCAAATAAGACTTCAAAGGGAGCCTGTTTTCCCCAAAGAGTAATTTGATCCTAAGGTAAAGTAGCTCCATGCCAGGAGGAAACGTGAGATCTACTATGCTCCCATACTGCAACCTCTTCTTCTTCTATGCTGATCTATGGACCACAGCCCCCTATCCTAACAATGCAATCTGGGCTACACACTGAGAAAGTGATCCTTGCCTACTTTAAGTGTGTTAAACATTTTGTGACCTCCTGACACATGGCTTTTTTTGTTATTTTGCTGATAATTGAACTTTGAAATCTTAGTCACCTTACACACACTTGCAGTTTGACAAATATATAGGCAAGTGTTGCCTTTGTGTGTGGGCTAGTGGCAGTCATATTTCTAATCTTTTTAAAGAAGGTTTAACAGTTCGTGCTTTACTAACACTTTTTAGTGTTGTTTAAAGGAAAACTATAGTCACCGAAACAACTTTAGCTTGTTGAAGCAGTTTTAGTGTATATAGATCATGCTTCTGAAGTCTTACAGCTTGATTCTCTGCCATTTAGAAGTCAAATCCCTATTGTGTCTGGTTATGCAGCTCTAGCCACACCTCCCCTGACTGTGACTGACACAGCCTGCATGAAAACAAAATGGTTTCCATTTCAATCTGATGTATTTTACTTTAAACGTTTTTATCTCCTCCTCTGTAAATTGAACTTTAATTACATACAGGAGGCTCCTGCAGGGTCTAGCAAGCTATTAACAGAGCAGGAGATGAGACCTTCTAAATTAAACAGAATTTGCAATAAAGGAAGAGTAAACATAAGATGACTCTTTACAGGAAGTGTTCAGGAAGGCAGTGCAAGTCACATGCTGGGAGGTGTGACTAGGGATGTGTAAACAAAGTGATTTAACTCCTAAATGACAGTGAGACTGCAGGGACGTGATCTATACACCAAAACTGCTTTATTAATCAGTTGTTTTTGTGACCATAGTATTCTTTTAAACATATCCAACAATACAGATTTTTTTTTTTTTTAAATCACAATGAGATTTATATTTGGCCAAACTATGCATTCTCAATGATACACATAAAAAATGTGGGGAACTTCAATTTAGATTCACCAATGGTTTGTACACGTTCTGACTTTATCAAGACATAAGCTCCAACAAAATCTCCCATATTTAGGACCAATGAGGTTTGGTTTAGCCCCCAAAATACTGGAAAGGCAATACACTCATTGACTTCCTAACCAAAGTTTTTTGCAAAGAGTGCAGCAAAACCTACATGTAGGCTTGGTTTTATACTATTGGTTTCACTATATTGTTGCAACTCGCTGTCTTGTTTGTTTGAAGTGATTTGCCTGTTTTTGCCAAACCTATTTGTCCCATGTGGGATGAGCATCTGAATTCTTTCCAAGCTGTACACTGAGTAACCTTTCTGTTACTGCAGGTGATATAGATATAGATATGTGTGTGTGTGTGTGTGTATATATATATATATATATATATATATAGATATAGATATGTGTGTGTGTGTGTGTATATATAATTTTTTTTATTATTATTAATTTATTTTTTCCAGGCATTCTCCTGTGATTTGTTTTCCTGCTTTTATCTCTAATTATGGAATTTCCTCCCTCTCGTTTTCCAATAAATTTTTGTCAAATCTTCACTGACATCACTTATTTGCATAGGATATTGTAGACACCAGCTGTAAAAGTCACATATTTCCATGTATTCTGTAATATGCCTTGTCTCATTTTATTTTGAAATAGAGTTCTGTTCTGTAAATGACGGCAAACATTTTCTAGAAAGTTTAATATTTGGATTGTTCGTAATAAACCGCACTTTGTCAAAAATGCCACCCAAGTTAAGCTATTGAAATAATCTACTGGCCCCTGTGACACTGAGATTTCTGTAGGTATAGAGAGGGCATTTAGCTAGTGTGAGTGATAGGGCCATATGATAGTAGAGTGACAGCATGAAAAGATGAAAGCAGTAAATTAGAAAGTTGTCACTATACCAGACAAGAGACCCCAAGGTCAACGGAATGTCAGTCACAACATGTTAGAGATGTGCATTGTTTGAGGTCTGAGAATGCGGCAAGGAATAATATTAGAGCTGGTAGAGATTAAGGGTTATCAACAGGTATGGTGGTCTCCCCTGATATGGACGGGATGCTGGAAGAGAGAAAGTGAAAGAAAAGGCAAAGTTGTCCTCTTATGGTAAGTACGCAAGAAAACTGGAGAAATCTATCCAAGGTGGGGATTACTAGCAAGGTCCCTTATTGCAGTAACCACTAAGGGCACACACTACTTTAAGCTGAGAGCCACTTAGTTACATAGTTGCATAGGCTGAACTTGATGGGCGCATGTTTCTTTTCAGCCTTTATAACATCTGTTGATCCAAAAGAAGGCTTTCTAATTTTGCAACAAACTTTGGGGAAAAAAATTCCTTTCTGACCCCAGAAGGGCAGTCAGATCTCTATTGGTTTAAGAAGCTATTACTCCTCGTATTAAATATTCTATCCCAATTCTAATACCATTTTGGTAACTTGAGATTATGTACATCCGGGCTTGAACATTTTGCTTGGAATCTATGAGCCAGCAAAAAGTTAGGAACAAAGTTTTTTTTTTTTTTTTTTGGATTCTTTGTTTTATTTGTGCATATGATTAACAAGCAGGTTTGCTTTGCCACGACAGCTGGAGCAAACTGAACGATATACACAGGAGAACAACATTATGGCATAGAGAGCATTGCACATTTTTTGGATTAAGTAATCAGGATGAACATGCATGGCAGAACACAGTGAAGTGCGTGTTTGAGGAACCAGGTTTTTCAATGTCAAAAATACAATTCTTAAGTCACTATAGTCACCAGAACTACTACAGCTTAATGTAGTTGTTCTGTTGTCTATCGTTTGTCCCTGCACACTTTTCAATGTAAATACTGACTTTTCAGAGAAAAGGCCGTGTTTTACATTGTTGCCTTGTGACAGTCACTCAGGCGGCATCTAGAGGTGCATTCTGGGTCAGTGCTGCACAGTGCGTAGCACCTACGTTCAGCGTCTCCACGCTCTGTATGGAGGCGCTAAACATTCCACATAGAGATGCATTGAATCAATGTACTTTATGAGGAGATGCTGATTGGCCCAGTGTGGCGTTTTGGCACACGTGCACAATAGCTTTCTAATGCATTCCTATAGGAATGGCCACCTGGATCCAAGCAGCAAGCAACTTCTGGAGCTAAGTGGGCTGACAAATCCCAGATTTGTTGAGCCCTAATGTACATAATGATCTATGGCGTGTTTTTTGTTGTTGTTTGTGTTTACAGTCTCAATCCTCATTTTGTGGATCAATTTCCACTTTGTATATTTCTAGGTCCGTGGGTTTTATCCTTTTGACTGTGACCCATTCTTCTGTATCAGTGTTTAACATAAAATGATAAGGAGACTTGTTCGGTCCTGACATAGGAGTTAAAAACTACTGTTCTAAGTAAACATTGTAACAGCCTCTACTTCCATTGGTTTTCTAACCTCTAAAGCACAACCAGGATTATGGATCATGGAACACATGTGAAAATAGAACTATCCCATAGAATGTTCCTGTTGAACACTCTGGATTGAAGACATTGTGCTCTTTATAAATCTGTCATGCATGCATACTGGGTACATAATGGCTCTTGCCGCTTACAACAATTTTACTCTTCATGTAGTTATATAGTCTGCAAAACAACCAGTAAAAGGACATATTTGGGACTAAAGCTGCCGTGAAGTAAATTTTCCTATCCTGCATTAGTGAAGCACAAGGCAGCCAGACTGCCAGGTTTTCCTATTCGGTGCCTGAATCCAGTTTTTTAGTGTATTGTTTTTCCGGCATGACGCAGAGGAACAACTTCATTGATAAATCTGCCTGTCTTTGTGCCAGAGCTAAAAACTAGAGTAATGTTAATAACCCCCTAAACCTTGGTGGAAAAGTGCTGAGATTTCTGCAGTCCTTGTTTCACTTGGCCACAGATAACTGGAAGGAAACAGAAGAATTGCATAGATAGATGTGCAGTGTCTGCTGATGTGTTTAGAAGGGTGGTGGCAGGAAGGGCAGTGCTTTGTTAAGAGGAGTGGGGCAGATCATTTATTTAGATCCAGCACAGTAGCAAATATTAAGTGTGAACTGTGTCATGCATATTCCAACCAGTGTTCTCATCCTGAATGATGCAGCCAGAGTTAGTTATTAATGTTTATTTGCCTGCTTTTATACCCAATAAAGACTGTGAATTCACATTTTAACATATCAGGATGTCATGTTAGTTTGTCACTATACAGGCAGCATAACCACTTCAATTCATGTGTACGGTGTTCCTTTAACTGCCTACCCTCCTCCACCCTCCCCCCCCATAAAAAAAAAAAAAATTAAACACTTTTGGGCAAAAAATATATTTACTTGTCAATTAACAGTCCCTGGTTTAATGATTTAATGAATGCACCAATGTTTTAAGGTACGTTTATGTATTTTCTAGATAGTGAAAGCCTACAATGAGTCCTAAGTAATGCTCTTTGCTAGTATTGATTGAAGTGGTTGGTTGCCCCAATAATTATTTACTTTGTCTATTATGTAACTTATTGACACTTGATAAATGACCAATTATTTTAAATTCTGCAATAGCGGCAAAGCTCCGGTTATTTTTATTTATTTTTTTACACCCTATAGTGATGGCATCAGCAGAAATGAAATGACTCAGGTACTTTCCTTTGTTACATACACACCATGGTTACTTGATGAATGAGGATGACAAAACTTGCCCGAGGGTCCTGCGAAGCTGGTAGCGTTTGTCCAACTTCTGTGGACACTGTCTTCACCAGCAGCTTGGTGGAACAGACAGCATGTGTCATCAGTGCTTTACATGAGGAATCCAGGAAAATGACTAGTTAGAAATGCAGTCTGGTCCATAAAAAAAAAGAACAAGAAATTAGATCAGATCTGAGAGTTTTTTAAATAAACTTTGCGATCTTTTTAGAATATTTTATTTACACAAGTTGCTTTTAAACAATCTTGCCAGGGATCCAAATGATGTACATGGCACTGGCATACAACGAAAAGCTTCCATTGTAATTTATCTTTACTAACACCATGATTTACTTGAGGCCTGCCTGAATAAACCCTTCTGTAACAAACTATTTAATTCCCCTACTTTAACCCTTTGTGTCACTATACCCCACTCCCTCTAGCATGTAAGCTCATCGAGCAGGGCCCTCAACCCCCTCTGTTCCTGTACGTCAGTGGTCTGATCTCAATTATGTGTCTGTTAGTCCACCCAATTGTACAGCGCTACGGAATTTGTTGGCGCTATATAAATAATATAATAATAATAATAATAATCAGCCTGCCTGCCTGCCTGTGTTTAGCTATTCCTCTTCGTATCGTTTGTTCCTTTTCTGTTCATGTTACTTTGTCCTATATTTCCGCAACCTACTTTAGGGAAGGCTGGGAGGACAAAAACCCAGGGTTAAACTTCCCTACCCTCTCAGCCTCTTGGGCACCATCTATACGACCCTTTATCGTTCCCTAAAATAATTCAGACAGACTCGAGGTTTTGAATGGTAAATTATATTCCCCCCACTTGTTGACTTCTCAAGAGGGGTTGTTTGTTTGGTTTTTTTTCAGTTTTATTAAAAAGGAAAGGGATATACTGTAAAGCATATTAAACTGCCCTAACAGTAACAGTCTCCCAATATCCCTACACAACACTACAATACACTATTACAATTATTTACCCAACGCCAACATATTCCACAGCGCTATACATTATGCAAAAC
Source organism: Pelobates cultripes (assembly GCA_933207985.1). NCBI lineage: Eukaryota > Metazoa > Chordata > Amphibia > Anura > Pelobatidae > Pelobates > Pelobates cultripes. The sequence goes on from OW240914.1 coordinate 285,202,052, forward strand.
AAGACAAAGACGGAATTCTAAATGAACTGTTTCGAAATACAGGAACAGTAGGTGAAAAGGGCGCTGTCCAAATGGGCTTACAATCTAAAAACCCTAACCCCACCCACTATCCGTTATTCCCTACACTTCACTAAACCTACTTCCACGCTTCCTTAAAATGAACATAAACTATTACAAAAAAATATTATGGCCTATAAGAGGTGCATAATGTCCTTGTATTGGGTGGGGTGGGGGGAATAATTCCATCTTGGCACAATTCTGCAATAAAATGGAAACGGTCTACTTTCTAAGGCAGATCTGGATAAACCCAATCGATACTTCATTACACCATCAATTCTTGAGAAAAATACTGCAATTTTTTTTAACTTGCCCAAAATAAGTTGACATGAGATATTTGGACGTACTTGTATAATACTTTCCCGCTATTATGTCTTTTAATTCTGTATAGAAGGTCTAACAAAACCTAGAATTGGTCTAAGAAAACAAAGTCTTGGAGGAAGGGTGGGTTTGTAGCCACTTATTCAATCCCTATACCTCCCGGTCTCCAGGTTGCTTTCATTCAATGAGTGAATGCATGAATAACTGGGTTACACAATAATGAGAAATTTGAGAGGAAGTTGCAATACGAGGTATGAAAAGAGGGAGTTCTTTGGAAGGAAAAGGCTGATTCTTTTTGCTTCTTCAGGTGCCCTACCCCCTGCACATTACAAACTCTTGCTTTGTTAATTTTTTGTTTTTAGCTTTTTTTTCTTTGTGTGTGTTTTCAGTCTAGGTTTTCCCAGTATTGTTTGCTGGACCTGGTCTTATCCCAGGGACTGTTTATATAGCATTAACCCTTCACCTCTGAAACAAATCTGTTGCCTACTGATATGTTGCACTCTGTAGATCAGATTTGGAGATGACCTACAATATGGGTTTGTTTTGTGGAGTAAAATATAGATGTGATTAGATAACCTTGTCCAAGTCGTATTTTGAGTTACCACGGATTCTGATAAAGACAGGATTTTCCAGTAGGCAGTGAGACAGTTGCCTACAAATGGCTGTCACAAGGGGTGGCTACTCTGCATATAAATGTGCATTTAAAAAAAAAAAAAGAAAAATAATTTTTTTTAGATGCTTGTATATTTATTTTTTACCTGCTATTTAATTTATTATATATTTAGTTTTGTTTGGGGTTTTTTGTGGGGAAGCAATTGAGATCTACTTATTATAGGAACACTATCCACATTCTTCACTAAATTGAGAATTCAAAGTAAATTTAAAAAGCATTTCAAATTGAAGGTCAGAGTAGCCAAACTGAAAGCATAACTGACATGAAAGATTTGTTTGGTTATTTTGACTTTAAATTTAAAATTCACCTTGAATTCTCACTTTAGACAATAATAGTGTATAGCCCTAATCTGTAAGTAAATGGTGTGTCACTCACTCAAATACAAATTACAAGTTTTTTTGTGCACTGCAACAAGCATATATATGGCTTGAGAAAAACACACATACATGTCGAAACGTTGCTCTTTCACTTTGGGGGCTGATTAAACCACCAGAATGTATTGCTGAGGATCTTTTTATTTATTTATTGGTTTTGTTTGTATCCCCAATGCTTTATAGGGCTAATAAGCAAACAAACATGTATTCCAAATGCTGCAGTGTTCTGTTCCCTTGTTGGAGCACCGTGTGCTTTGTTCCCCAAATAAAACTTACAAACCTTTCCAATGCCGAGGCTCACTCGGCTCAGCTCCCCTTTTTGCCTCCTGCAACGTACTCACTCGGCTCAGCTCCCCTGTTTGCCTCCTGCAACGTACTCACTCGGCTCTGCTCCCCTGTTTGCCTCCTGCAACGTACTCTGTGATAGTCCAATTCAGTTCCACTAATTGAGGAACATTGGACAACTTATTTATGGTCTTCTGAATGAAGTGACCTTCTTTTATTCTGTCAGTGCAGGTGACTTCAACCCTGAAATGTAAACATTGCAGTTTTTAAAATAAATAAACTGGGTTAAAGAGATTGCACTGAGACCACTTCATTGAGCTTAAGTGGTCTGGCTCACTTTGGTGTCCCTTTAAATCTTTTGCACGTCCTCCAAATGTCCAACCTTCAGTCTGATTCCAGCAATTACATAGCAGTTATCTTTGGAAAGAAAATCTTTGACTGTAACCTATTCCCTTTTCTCTCCCTTCTCATTCTATAAGGTCAGAGTTATATAGGTTCAAATTCGGTGATTTTGAAGTCCGTAACCAACTTTATTTCCATCTCATACGAACACTAGTCAGATGGAAATGTACTAAAATAATCCCTATATTTCTAGAATTTAATGGGGAACAAACTGGGAAAAAAGTTATCTTGAATCTCACCTCCTCTGCTGCTCTAGGTTTGATGGAAAATTAACTGTACATTTTTCTATAGGTTTTCTGTGAGAGAGTGTACAGCAAACTGCCTTCTAGAAGTCACTTCGGATCCATGATAGGAAAAATAAATGCTGAAAATTGTAGTTCTGTAGACCGTGTCTGGGCTAAATGGTTTAACCTAAGTGCCAGAAGGGTTGTACAGTAGTTTAATGTTAAAGCCTTGTGGCTTCCTCTGTTCAGTTAACTCAGTGAACCCACTGTTTGAAGAAAATTAGGCAAGAAAGAAAGGCGATATTTAGTATCCACAATGTCCACAGATGTACCGTACTTAGCATGGTGGTATCCTGTGATTCAGAGCTGACCGAAAAAAGTCTGAGCCTGACTCACCGAGCTGTACCCAATGCATATATGCATGTCTATGGCCTCCTGATAATCGTCTTAGTCATACTTACTCCTTACACTTGCTTTGAGGTTTTGTGGTTTAGAAATAGCTTAGATAAGGTGCTCAACTATCTGTGGCCAAACTAATATCTGTTCTTAGATACTTTACCTAAGAGCTCTTCACATTTCAAACATTCCGCAGCTGGGCTTTAATGTTCTAAACACAAACCGCAACGATTAAAAATGAAGAAAAAATTAAAAAAATCTTTTGTTTCAACAGCATTTTTTTGGAATGTACCTCATTTCACTCAGCACTCCTCAGTCTCCTATCATTCAGTTTACAGTTAATAACTGTAGGTATCTATATCCGTAATTCAACTGACAAATGTTGATCGTCAATCCCTCATTGGTAAATGTCATTCTGAATAGTAAATAGGGCTTATTTTACTCTTAACTATGCTTCAAGGCGAGATTACCCCCTGACAGTTCTTTCTCCAAGTGTAATCAAAAGGATACATTAATGCATTGCCCCTGGTGCTGTTCTAAGGAAGATCCCATTTATAGTACATTCTTTACTTTGACAGCTGCAATGCAGAAAGACTATTCTAACTAACTGAATTTAATTGGAATCCCCTCCTCCTGCTTTCCAGCAGTATATGATCACTTGATAACCATATTCCACAATGACTGGGGGGCAGCGTCACTAATTGATGACACCTGGGTTAAACCTGTATGTTATTGTTTTTAATATCTTTAATAAAGCTCCCAAAATGGAACGTGTAAATAAGCCTCGTTTGACAATACGGTTATAATGAGTGAATTGTGCCCTGTCTAAATGTGTTGTATCAGAATATTTTCTTGATTTATCTATTGAATAGCGCGGCTTTAAAAAAAATAAAACAATTTACTCACACATATATATCTAATAATAATTCTTTATTTTATGTGTGATTCCACAAGTTTTTATTCACAAAACATAGATTGGATCACAATTCAGTATGGTTCGATAAGGCATTTAACGACAAACGAGTATGGCATATATAAAAATCCAAACAATAGAAACAAAACAAAATTCACAAATCAAATTTAGATTATCAAATAATTTTAAACTAAGGGTGATCAATGATCGTAGAATATGAGAGTGCAAGTAGGTAGGGGCTCCATATGAACCGTAAAAGGAGCTTCACAACCCTGGAGTTCCTTCCGGTAGCACCAAACGTCCTATGGGGGGAGCCTGCAGCCGTAGAGATTGGGCATCCTTTTCTGCCCTGCTAGGGGTTTTATTACCCTGGGTGCTTCTGCAGGGGAGGTCAGTGCCTTTTATGATTCTGAATGCTGACACTACAGGTGACAGTCCACCTTCCCCCTCTCACCTACATTGCCTGTGTCCTCTTGTGTACAAAATCCAGCAAGGCCACCAGGCCTACTCTTTCTGATGCCAATGCAGATCTGACCTTTTCTCTGGCAGTGTTGTGTCTCCAGTTAATGCCACAGTACAGAAGAGAAGCTAGACCTGTTTGGTAAGTGATTCCACCTGTGAGTGGATATCTGTTAGTCCTTTCTCGGGACTCCGCATCCCCAGTATGTCTCTGCAAACCACCAATCTACATCTGTACCCCAGCAAGATCTGCTTTTATGACCTTTCGCAGGTCTAGTAGAAGTTTCTTGGTGTCCACATCTGAGTCAGTCCTGTGGTACACACCGCCAGTAGCCTGTAAGGCATGAGGTCTTTCATTTTCTTTGGGGAAAAGTCTTGAGTCGCTGGAGCCTTGTGGTTATCCAGCTGCTATATTAGGCCAGGCCTGCAATGGAGGCTTGTCAAAAGACAAATATCAGGCATCCGGTTTCTCTCCAAATGGGCAAATTTTGTTTTTGCCCCATCTCTCTTCAGTGGATTACAAGGTTTTGTTCACTAAATTCCATTAAAATTGCAGGAAAAGGGTTGTTACCCAGTATGTGAAGCCAGAGCTCCACACTCAAACATCGGTTCAGTTGCTAAGCTGATAACCTCTCCCCTCATTATGTTTTCTTTTTAACATGCTGGTCACAAACTTATACCTTCATTAGTATTTATTTCAAGTTTAAAATGGCATTTTGTTGAGAAACTCCATAAAACTATTCTAAAAGGTTAGGATGCCACGTGGATTCAGTACTGTACCCACCCATCAGTGGGGGCAAACCTTTCTGGTTTCGTTCACTGACTGGGTTCTTAAAAAGGAGTAGAGTATATGTGTTCTAAAGTAAAAAAAAAATAAAAATATATATATATATATAATTTTGTGTTTTTATTGCCTTTTAAGAACAAAGAAATGTTTTATGTATTTCTTTCCTTTTCAATTGCTTCCTATACTGATAATTTGAAGGCTATCCTGTGCCGTATATTTATATGTATTTTTCTTTTCTGTTGCAGTTTTGGACCAGCTGCTGCCTGAGCTTAACGTTCTTCTGAAGCTTCTAGATCACGAGCTCCTAAGTGCAACCACTAGAGAGAAGCACAGCGCAGTATGCAGCATCCTGAGACAACTACAGCCCGCTCCTGGTACCCGTTTTTCAGAAAATCTGTTTCTAAGAACATAACTCATAATCGTAGATTCACAACAGAACAATTAGGCGTGTTCTCTAGACAACCTGTTATGATAACTTGAGAACTGAATTGCAGCTAAAATTCCAAAATTAACATAGAGAAGAAAAAAACAATTTCCCTTAAATATTTGTTTCGCAGGTCACCACAACTTGATGTTTATGGAATAGGCCCCTTGTTACCACAGCACTTTTGCGACTGTGAATAATTTGATAGTCTCAGTGCCCACCTCACCTCCTTATGGTTAGAACCAGCAGTACAAAAACATATGACATGTTGCTACAAGCTTATAATACAAATACAGATGTACAAGTGATTGTAATGGTTCAATTGTTAGTCACTACCCACAAGCCTTTGCATTGTTTATTGTAGCAATTTGGAACTTGTAAATGCTGGGCATGTGAATGCAACAAAACTGGTTCTTAATTTTTTATTTTTTTTTCTTAAAAAAAAATTAATCTTTTATAGGAATTTCAAATACACATGAAAGCATTATTTCATGATGGTTTTGATCATCTGTGCTGGTAATATTTCATCTGATTTGATATACTATAGTACAGCGTCTGTTATAAATGTGGCTGGAGATGTGGGTCTCTCCCACAAAATGTAATATTACTTTCTCTCAACAGGAAAAACAGGGGATTTACATTACCCTGTGGGCTTCTGGGCTGGTAAATTATTAGTCTGTCAGCAAACCCCAGAGTTGTACAATAAAGTGATCGATCTCTGTATAAAATCTACCTGTAGAGTATTGACTCATTTATTTATTTTATTTTATATTTTTTTTCATTCCTTCTGTGCTCCCTTTTTTAGTAAAACTTCAACCTCCAAAGTGGAAAATAAAGCTGGATACGGTATCAGAGGAACAAAATATCAAAATACAGGCAACTTTATATTAGACATAAATATCCTTTTTATATATAACCGCCTATAAGTGCAACGTTATGACCTAGGCAATGGAGATTTACTTTCAAAGTTGAATTGTACGTCACTTGGAAGTATCTTGAAGGGCCGTGCTTGTTACTAAATGAACCTTCATGAAGCTTGACATTTTTTGTTTACTAGGCTTTTTTTTTTTTTTGCATGTCCATATAAAAGGTACAAGCAGGCTCAGGGTGCCCCAAAGGCAGTCCTCAAGCGTTTCCCTCGCGTAACATGCGGGGCATTTAATTACCAGGCACATTTTTATAAGATAAGCAGATGTAACATTATGGCTTCGGCTGAAATTATATGTGTATGCTATAAACAAATTTGGTCGTAGCGTGGGTCAAGTGAAAAGCAACATGAGTAATCTCGGGATTCATAGCTAGTCCAGCAGTTAGGGTAGTGCATTGGAGCATTTTATCTGTAGCATTAAATTGCATCTAGATGAGGCCCTCACACCTCCCTCCGCAGGTAGCCCATTATGTGTAACCATGCATATAAAAAGTATAAACTTTGCAGATAAAAACTATAAGCTTTGCAAACATGTAACCTCATTAAGTGAAGTCTCCATTGTTAGGAGTATTTAGGCTGGATAGGCACATAATCACATATGCTTTGATTACGGTAGAGAGTCTCACTGTTATCTGCTGACTGCAGGGTATAAACTGTTGGCCTGAGAAGCGTGGCCGCGGTTAATGGTCGTGACTGGCAGTGGTACATCAGTCCTGCACGTAGATTGAGGCGTTCACCCACCCCGGTATCCGGGAACATGTAAGTGTAAGCCAGAATGAGGTGGTCAGGGGGGAATGCCACAGGGAGGTAAGGTCTGCTCGGATGATTCAAGCTGCCCTGCAGATCTCCGGCTGTGTCTCCGTGCTGGTCCCTCCTCTTGTTGCGCCCCCTTGAGCACGGTGCATTAGTTCTGCTGCAGTGTGTTACAGGCTCTTGGGATCCCCCTGTATGGCGCGATCTCTTGGGTAGCGTGGTGGACTTTGATTTCGTCCAGGAGACTGGAGGGGTTACCTTCTGAATATGCTGGTGCCTGAGGGTGCAGCGGTAGTCCACTGGACTGGTTATGTGGCGTCTGGTGTATGTTTTCGCTGGATAACCCGCACTCTCCTCCCGCGACTCAGGCTGCTTCATGGCCCCATCCAGGGGTTACTGTCTGCCGTGCTGGCTCTCGTGAGATCTTAGCAGGCAGCGTCGCCTCGGGGGTGTCCCTGTGGAGGGTGAGTTTGGCCCAAAAATCATTCAGCAGGCGGTCAATCCTCTCCGCTAGTGGGGGCAGCGTGGTGCTGGGCGCGAGGCTGCATGTGGCCATGATTTTCCCCACGCTTGGTCTCTTGTGCGTGTAGGGCCAGGTCAGCTCCTTGGTGCTGGGGCGTCGCTTGTGATTGCCGGGATGTCCCCCACCGGCAGAGTGTAGAGGTAGAGTTTCCCGGGGAGACCTCCAGCCGAGAAGGCTGCTGCGGTGAAAGGATCGGCCGCCGCCCAGTCCGGCCTTCCGTAGGCCTCAGGTCGATCCCTGGTGTGAGATTGACGCTTGCGGTCGGCACTTCTGGCGTTTGCTGCCGCTGCTGAAGACCCCTTAGGCTGGGGCTGTTGAGCAGGCAAGTTTAAAGGCTTAGCTTCTTATTTCAGCTGCTTAAGGGTTTTTTGTTGCGGAGCCCATGTAGTGTGCGACCGCTCGGCATGGTTGCCAGGCTCCGCCCCCCTACTAGGCATTTTTTTAACACTTTTCTCAAGAAGGTAAACTTTAAAAAAAAAGTGAGTCTTTTAATTTTTGTATAAATACTTGTACTATACTTCGATTTATTTTTGTCACCATGTCAAATTCCCCAGCTCACATTTGGCAGCTGAAATAGCATGCCCTCAGGGTTTTAACACAGTTGCTTTAAGTTACTTTCTAAATGCCATGCTTTTTATTGTTGGATTTTTCCAGACTATTCTCTATTTTATTTATTCTACACTTTTAGTAATTTTTTGATGATCTTATTGCTCTCCACAAGTAGCCCGTCTGGTCACACCAGCTATGGGTTCTAGAATTATATGGTGAATGTTCTCTGTAGTTCCAGAGCAGAGCAAGTCCTTGGGGACATTTAGAACTTAACTAGCCCTGGGATTGAAACCTCAGTTAAGGCCAATCTCCTACTCAGGTTAAACTATCCCTCAGGACTCTTTAAATCAATTAGCCTGTTTAAAATATGTCCCCTCATTAAAGACAACACTCCAGAACATATCCAATGATACAACCAGCAAGTGAATGAAAGCATGCTCTTATTAATTAGAGTTCCTGATACTCTAGCAAATATGTATGTGTGTGTACCAGCACCCACAACACCAAGTGCAGGAGATACTTTCTCCACCACATGTAAGGTTTGACTTGACATGTGTTCTATTATGGTCCATTAAGACCATGGAAAAATTATTTTTATTTATATATATTGTATTTTTTTTATTTATTTTTTTCAGAAATATTGGTTTTACTCTCTGAAAATTAAGCCCTGTACAGCTATGCTTTGTTCTTAAATAATTAACTAATTTAAACATAAATTAAAATGAATTTCTTTATTATAAATGCTCTGCCCAAGTTGTGAAGTGCATACATTTTAGATGAAACTGTCCTGCTTTAAAGATGGCCCATGGTGGTCATAAATAGACCAGGTGGATTCCACATTTACCAAAATAGGCAGAAAGCAAGCGGTCAGTCAGCCTACCTTGCGTTAACCACAATGGATCACAAGCAATATGTGTGTTTACAATTTAAGATCTATTGTTTAATGAATAGTGGCCACAAGTGATACTGTTGCTTCTGGTTATGTGCTGCCTCCTAGTGGAAATAATTGTTTAAATCACTGTTGTGTTTTTTTTTTTCTGTTTTTTTTGTTGTTGACTACTTTGTTTGAACATCTCCGATCTTCATAGTTCCCTCTAACCTTGTGCTCTGTATTTATCTAGGAGATGACTTGAACTTTCAATATATGAACACAGCCGCCTATCACAATGGCACCAGCTTTGTGGAATCTCTCTTTGAGGAATTTGGTATGTCTTTAATGTATGCCTACCCCTGTTAGTGCCTTGACGTTTACTCCTTAAACTCTATTCTAACAGTTTTATTTAGTAATTAAAATCGCTAACTTTTTAAGGTTTGAAATTTATAATTTCTCATATTTTGTTTTTATGCATTGGCAAATCTTTCCCTTCTTATTACGCAATGCACATATATTGCCATTTTAAGACCGTTTTTATGATCATGCATCTTACTCGGTTTCAAAATAGTCATCATTTTAATATTTTGGGTGACTAAAAGCTGTTAACGCTTGACATGACTGATCTATATTTTTTTGGGGGGTTGTTTTTGTTGTTTTTTTTTTTTTGTACGGTCAATATTTAATGAAACTGCATCTTTTTGTTCTGTGCAGACTGTGACCTGCACGATTTGCATGATATGCAGGAAGAGTACAGAGAAGCCAATGAGAGCCCATCACCCCAGCCACCATCACCACCATCAGCTCCACCACCTCCTCTACCAACCACTCCACCACCAGAAGATTATTATGAAGAGGCTGTACCCCTTGGGCCAGGGAAGCTCACAGAATACATTACATCTCGTAGTAAGTGATCATCTGGATCTGTAATGGAAACCACAGATTAAAAAATATTCTATTTTAATTATATAGTGTTTTCTGTGAATTCTGTTTCTAATGAACTCTGACAATTAACATTGTCTTTGCAGATAGCTCCAGCCCTCCCAACTCTATAGAAGATGGATACTATGAAGAAGCTGATAACAATTATCCACTGACTCACATCAACGGGGACCAGAAAAACTCCTGTAGGCACCACCCAATATGAATACCTATTAAATGCTGCATTTTATGTCATCGTAATAGATCTATTTAATATATGAAAACATTAACCGTGTTTTTGGTAAATGTTTTTAAAAATTAAAATTAGTCAAAATATGTTCTGAAGTGCTTATTCTCCCTACATATTCCTATAAATAATTGTTCTATACATATAAAAGCAGGAATTCCTTTGTTTGTTTTACTGTTGCTGTGCTCTTGTGCTGGTTTTAAACCTTGTGCTTTGCTTGGTGTTAACAGATAACGAGTCTGACGGCCTGAGCAGCTCATATGAGTCGTATGATGAGGAAGATGAAGAGAGCAAGGCTCAGCGTCTCATGCATCAGTGGCCTTCACAAGAAGCCTCTCTTCACCTTGTTCGAGACAGCAGGATCTGTGCATTCCTCCTGCGCAAGAAACGCTTTGGACAGTGGGCCAAACAGCTAACGCTTATCAGAGATAACAAGTTGCTGGTATGTAAGAAACATTTTACAAGCAGGCTAGGTGGTATTATTGGCCTACTTAACTTAGCCCTTCATCCTCCCAATGTCAATGAACTGAGTGAGTTGGCCCTGCTACTGGGATAGTGAAGATAGAGCCCTATCTATTATGCTTTCTCACTGACGTTAGCCAAATATTTGCTTATTTATGCACATTTAAGGGTGCCCTGACAACGGTGAATAAGAAATGTACCATATACACGTGAGTTGTAATTCCACTCAAGACTGCTGTAGATTTTTTACATGGTACTGTGGATTACATTCAATCTGTTTGTTTAACCCCTTAAATGACTTTATTGGAGTGCATTGTCATTAATGCCTTGTGTGACCCTCTTTAGTTGAATGTTTGATGAGGTAAAAAAAAAATTAGCCATAATCTACAAAGGAAGGAATAAGATTTATTTTGTTCAATTATACAACTAAATGAAAATATTTTGAGCTGCCTGAAAGGATATCCTGAATTTACACTTATGGGTCTCATGCAGTGGAAGCCATATGCGGCAACGTCGTCCAAATGCTAGTCAGTGGAAACGTGGCTTCATTGTAACCAAGAAAAAAGGCAAATTTTGTCAAGTTAATCATAATGTAATTAGTTGCTAGCAGCACTGTATTAATTGGCAAGCTTTTAAGGCTGCAAAGGCATCAGAACACTTAAGTGCCCGTGTGAGTTAGGATTTTACACGTAGTCTGGAAAGCTTACACCATAATGCATGTGGTATTTTTTATGGTTTTTTTTAACCCAATAATTCAGCAAATTATTTTGAGAATTCCTCACAGCCTTGTGTTAAGCTTTGCTGAGAGTGGTCTGTGCTCAGGAACCTAGCATGTATAAAAACCCAGCACAAAACTCTTTATGATTCCGAATCCCCCTTTAGCCTCCAGTGCTTCCAACCAGTTTGTAATTATTTCAAGAAAAACCTTAAAACCTGTTTAAAAACAATTTAGTGCATGTAATACCAGAACATGAAAAATAGAGAAATGAGAAAAAAAAAAAATATAACCCTATTGTGTTGGGAATACAAACCTGTAATCCTAGCGCTATAGTTTTAATCTAGCCGTTCTGGAGTAACTGATGTTTAGTAGTTAGCGGTGTGTGGTGCAGGGAGATATAATAAAGCTTAATGCTGCCTTGTTGAATACCTGTACATGTTTGTATATTTTGTAAGCATTAATAATTTTAATTTTTTATTTTTTTTGTGTGTTTTTTCTAGTGTTATAAAAGTTCCAAGGACCAGCATCCTCACTTGGACATACCGTTAAAGCTGTGTAATGTGTCTTATGTAGCCAAGGATGGGCGCCGGAAGAAACACGAGCTACGTTTTATGCTCCCCAATGCAGAGGTGCTGGTTTTGGCTGTACAGAGTCGGGAGCAGGCTGAAGAATGGCTACGGGTGAGGCCCCAGGATTTGGCCAAAAACCTATTCTACATATGTATAGAAGTACACTGGGTCTTTCATACCTCTTTTATTATAAAGGCCAAAGGAAATAATTTATCTATTGGTGGCTCATATAGAGACCCTAATATCCTTAAAGTACTGAGTTGCCCTGGGTTTTAGTTAATTAACTCGTAGGTACAGTTCTGGGCATGATCTACAAAAAATACTTCACTTACTTAAAAACATTTAGTTAAAGTTGTTGCTAATGATTATGAATTATTAATGTTTTACTTTATATTTATGTTCCTCTGAGTCATCATAGTTGTTTTTTTTTTTGTTTTTTTTTTACAGGTCATCAAAGAAGCTAGCAGTCCAAACAGTGGAAGCTCTTGCGCCTCCCCAGCTCTAAAACATAAGTTGGATCTGGACAAGGTAAGAATGCCTTTCTGTTATGGTTTAGTAAATAAAGCCCACAACGCAGTAATAAACTGAGAATGTCTGTCTGAAGCGAGGTACAGACCGGGATAAGGCAGAGACGAGTTCAGGCAGGCAATAGGGTGACAACACAGATTCGTAAACAGTAGACTAGACAAAGTTTAGGTACCGTATATTTAGAGCAGGAGCAAGGAGTAACTGATCACAGCAAGGAGCACAGAATACAGGTAGCAGGTATGAGCAGGATTAAATGGTATCCTACCTGCTTCCTGGATACTTCCCCTTTAAGAATCCTAGTGATTTGCGGGCGCGCTTCTAGTCTAATGATTGTAAAGCAGAATTCCCAAATTCCAGGCCGAAATATGCCCGCATTACAGAGTAACTAAAATGCATGTTCAATTTTTCCGAATTACGCCCGTAACATAAAAAAAAAAAACTGATGGGTGAGAGACAGCAATAGAAAGTGGGGGGTGGAGGGGAGGGAGCAGTGCAAAATTAAATACAGGTGATACTCAAAAAATTTGAATATCATACAAAAGTTCATTTATTTCAGTAATGCAACGTAAAAAGGGAAACTAATATATGAGATAGGCGCATTACATGCAAAGCAAGATAGTTCAAGCCATGATTTGTCATAAGTGCGATGATTACGGTTTACAGCTCATGAAAACCCCAAATCCACAATCTCAGTAATTTAGAATATTGTGAAAAGGTGCAATATTCTAGGCTCACAGTGTCCCACTCTAATCAGCTAAGTAAGCCATAACACCTGCCAAGGGTTTCTGAGCCATTAAATGGTCTCTCAGTCTGGTTCAGTAGGAATCACAATCATGGGGAAGACTGCGGACCTGACAGTTGTGCAGAAAACCATCATTGACACCCTTCATAAGGAGGGAAAGCCTCAAAAGGTAATTGCGAGGGAAGTTGGATGTTCCCAAAGTACTGTATCAAAGCACATTAATAGAAAGTTATGTGGAAGAAAAAGGTGCACAAGCAGCAGGGATGCCCGCAGCCTCGAGAGGATTGTCGGGGAAAAGGCCATTCAAATGTGTTGGGTACTTTCACCAGGAGTGGACTGAGGCTGGAGTCAGTGCATCAAGACCCACCACACACAGACGGATCCTGGACATTGGTTTCAGATGTCGTTTTCCTCTTGTCAAGCTGCTCCAGAACAACAAACAACGTCAGAAGCGTCTTACCTGGGCTAAAGAAAAACAGACCTGGTCTGTTGCTCAGTGGTCCAAAGTCCTCTTTTCTGATGAGAGCAACTTTTGCATCTCATTTGGAAACCAAGGACCCAGAGTCTGGAGGAAGAATGGAGAGGCGCACACACTGCAAGATGCTTGAAGTCCAGTGTGAAATTTCCACAGTCTGTGTTGATTTGGGGAGCCATGTCATCTGCTGGTGTTGGTCCACTGTGCTTCATTAAGTCCAGGGTCAACGCAGCCATCTACCAGGAGATTTTGGAGCACTTCATGCTTCCTTCAGCAAACAAGCTTTATGGGGATGCTGACTTCATTTTACAGCAGGACTTGGCACCTGCCCACACTGCCAAAAGCACCAAAGCCTGGTTCAAAGACCGTGGGATTATTGTGCTTGATTGGCCAGCAAACTCGCCTGACTCGAACCCCATAGAGAATCAATGAGGCATTGCCAAGAGAAAGATGAGACCGAACAATGCAGAAGAGCTGAAGGCCACTATTGAAGCATCCTTGTCTTCCATAACACCTCAGCAGTGCCATAGGCTGAAAGTTTCCATGCCACGCCGCATTGAGGCAGTAATTGCTGCAAAAGAAGCCCAAACCAAGTACTGAGTCCATATGCATGCTTATACTTTTCAGAGGTCCTATATTGTTCTATGTACACTCCTTGTTTTATTGATTGCATGTAATATTCTAATTTACTGAGATTGTGGATTTGGGGTTTTCATGAGCTGTAAGCCATAATCATCGCACTTATGACAAATCACGGCTTGAACTATCTTGCTTTGCATGTAATGCGTCTATTTCATATATTAGTTTCCCCTTTTACGTTGCATTACTGAAATAAATGAACTTTTGCACGATATTCTAATTTTTCGAGTATCACCTGTAGAATATATTAAAAAAAAGAAACTCTCTGCTTTTCCCTCAATTGGCTACTTTTTTTTTTTCCCAGTTGATCTGTGAACCAAATGGAAATAAAATCCTCCTATCCGCGTACTGCGCAATATTTACATAATCTTGTATTGCGGATATACTTTGTAGCAGATTGGTTAAATTTTTGCACTTTTTTTGATTTATCATTTGGTTCTTAAAACGACATTTGACTGCACTGAACTGACGTCTGACTGAAGTTGGGTGTCCCAAAAAATGTTTTATCTTCAGCAAAAATGATTCGGCATGATGCTGAAGGATTTTTGCTGAAGATAGAACATTTTTCAGAACACCTGAAAACTGATCCGATTTGGTTGCAAATAAACAAACTTATATTACTGGTTTATTATGTCAGCGTTTAAGTTAATAAATGTAACACTGTCTTCAGGACTGTGGAGTGCCACTTTTTTATTTATTTTTTTTATTTTATTTTTTGCAAGTGCAAGTTTTTGGTAGGAATTCTTGAATGAAAAATTACCAATAATTCATTCTTCGTAAATTATAAAAGTGGTGCAAGTAATGTCAGGTGTTATTGTCTTGGTAGACAAATGGTGCCCATGTATTTGACTCTTGTTATATGAGGTTGCCACTGAAATGGATATACCAATATTTATTTACAAACTAAAAGAAAAATATAAGGAAAACCAATATATCCTATATGAGCAGATGCTGACTCTATTTTGCACTAGAGCAGTGGTTCCCAACCCAGTCATCAAGTACCCCCTAACAATCCAGGTTTTAAGGATTGCCCTGTTGTGTCTAAAGTGTTTCCTCCTTTCCCTTTCCCTGGACTGGTAGGGGGAACTTGAGAACTGGGTTGGGAACCACTGCACTGGAGGGTGCTGTGATAAAAGGAAGAGGAAAATTGATAGTGTTCCTGACTGTGAGCAGAATTATAGCTCACCATCAATATCTATAGGTGCAAAGCTGGCTGGGAAGAGAATAAGCAGGTGTAACTGATCAGGAAGTGTGTTCAAGCTTCTCTTTTTACTCACCAACTAAACGCTTCCCTGGAGGTCCAGTAATCCGTAGCCAAACCTGAATAATTCCAGTATCACTAATGTAATCTGCAAGAATGTGCTTTACAGTCATTATCCTGTTTATATTTCCACAGAGGCTATCCCATGATAAGACATCTGACTCTGACAGTGCAGTAAATGGAGATAATGGCTCTCCCAGCAGTGGGAAAGAGAACAGGGAGACGGGTGAGTCATATTAACTTTAAATAATCATGTTATTCATTTTTGCATTTATTTATGCTTGCAAGTCCCACTGAAATGAACACTTTCAGTAGCTATGGTGATCTATTAATATATTTAATCCCCACCCATGAAGCAAGAGTGGAAGTATTAATGGGGGCCCACAGGCAGGTGCCCCATATTTTGTTAATTGTCCCCCTTTAGTCCTGCAATGTAGGACATTGCCATTTAAGAGAAACTTCAGTATTTACATTGCAGGACTAAGACTGCCTCTAATGGCTGTATACCAGACCGCTACTGGAGGCGCTTCTTGGAGTTTCACAGAGTTTGACTCTGTGAAACTATGCTGGACGTACTTGCACTCTGCACGACGAAGTCCAGGGTCAGAAAAATAGGATAGCATTGAGGCAATGTGCATTAGGTCCACCCCCCAACCCACCATTGGATGACGTGTGAAGAGGCAGACCACAACCCAGCGTTGTTGGAAATACAAACACTAAAGTGTGGCTTTTATATTTGTAAGTGGATGACCCTGCATTGTTATTTTGTCTTAGCTTTGCTTAAAGGACCACTATAGGCACCCAGACCACTTCTGATTAATGAAGTGGTCTGGGTGCCAGGTCCAGATAGGATTAACCCTTTCTGCTGTTTCAGAGAAACTGCCATGTTTACACTGAGGGTTAATCCAGCCTCTAAAGCCTCTAGTGGCTGTCTCATTGACAGCCGCTAGAGGCGCTTGCGTGCTTCTCACTGTGAAAATCACAGTGAGAAGACGCCAGCGTCCATAGGAAAGCATTGTGAATTATATTTCCACAGAGGCTATCCCAATTATTATGAATGCTTTCCTATGAGACTGGCTGAATGCGCATTCAGCCGATGACGTCGCTAGGAAGGAGAGGAGGAGGAAAGCTCCCCGCCCGGCGCTGGAGAGTATGTTTTCCTGGCACTATAGTGGTCCTTTAACTATTGTGAAAAATAGATGTTTTCGAACACAAAGAAAGAACACAAATTAATTTTCACAGGGAAATGTCGAAGAAGCGGGCTTGCTGAGCTGAAAGGATCCATGAGCCGTGCCGCAGGAAAGAAAATCACTAGAATTATCAGTTTCTCTAAAAAGAAACAGTCTGTGGAGGAACATCATACCTCATCCACCGAAGAGGATATCCCTTGCTGTGGTAAGTACCCAGCATTGCTTCTCTTGTATCTTGTTATTATTGGAACACTCTATTCTAAAACAGTCCATTGTGGGAAACCATGGCAAATGCCATTCAGATATTTACACATAACAAAAATAAAACTGTCATAAATGTGAGCATTATTTGTAGAGCGCAATTCTAAAAGTAGAGCAATGGACAGGAATGCTACCATGGTGATTACTCCCCTTTATGAACTTGGAAGTTATTTATAAAAATCAATTGATGGGGGGGCGGAGCCTGACTGTCAAGCCAAGCAGACGTGCACAGCTTGAGCTCCTGCATGAAAACAAGGAAAATTGTAATATTGAGCTTAAATATTGGGCTCATACGCAAAAAACTTGGCAGAAACTATACTCAGGAGACTCCGGGCACACAATATCACACTTACCATGAAACTACTGTTGATGACAGCCCGAGAGCCCGAAGGCGAAGGTCAATGGAGGGCCCTATTTGAATCCATGTTTGAGGCCGTCTGCCGCAAATTCTGGCACCGAATCAATCAGAGAGCAGCCACGAAAATCTGCCTACGTACCAAACAGAGGACCCACACTGAGAGGCATCTGATAGTCAAAACTTCCATCCGAAGGGAACTCTGGAGGGGCAAAAAGCCTAAGCCCCACGCCTATGCTGAGGTGAAAGAGAGGCGGAATTGGAAGAGGACGCATTCAGGCACAACACATGGAACCGCAACTACCCCACACTCTACAGGCCATCCTAGACCGAGGGCCAACCGGAGAACACCTACAAGGCGCCATCCACACTGCCCGAGGCCCAACCGCCGCTGGCGGCAGCAGAACAACCGGGCACTCCTGGGCACCCAAAAAAGGAAGACCTGGCCTCGAGGAACCAAAGTCTGTGGGCTGCAGGCGCCGGCCCTCTTCAGGGCCTGGGGCGAGAAGGCGGCCCGCCAACATCCGCATTCCACCATGCCCCAGGGGTCACCCCAAACGCATGGTACCCCCACACCTCGCCTGGGCATTGGCTGATTAAGGACACAAAGGTCGGGGGGGCTACATCCAGCAGCTTCCAGCCGTGGACTTCACTGCTCAGCGGAAATCCCACTTGGACTGTCCACCCTACCGATCACAAACCCAGCCTATATTGGCTGCACCCTGTTGTACTAAGGTTCTCCATACCTTACTTAATAGCCCATTACAGCTTACAGCTACGTAGAACTCTTGTAGTGTATGATAAGCTTAACTTTTTTAGCATGCAAATAGGAAGCTTACCTGTTCACTACAACCAATCAGTATTACATGTGCAGTAGTAACTAGCCTCAGCTCAGCCTAAAACGTGAGACCAGATAAGCCTATATATCAGCCTGTGAATAGAATGTCTACAGGGTTATATTCATATGTCCAAGCGAGCTGGCCAGATTAGGTAGAATCACAATAAATGTTTTAAGAGTGTCCTTAGCACTATACCTGGCGATCGGACAGTCACGCAGCGCGAAATGCCAATTTAGAAAGGCTCTTTGCCCAGCTAGACATGGGCACATGCCCTACCTCCCTTTTATTTCTGTATCCCAATTCATTTGTCTCAATAAAAGAAAGATTGACAAAAAAAAATAAAAAATCAATTGTAGGACCAAGTTATTTCATTAAAAAAATATAATCATTTTGGAATGAAATTTTTAAAGGCTAGAAATGTGGAGAACATTTACTGAAAGCTTCTAAAGGTAGGTGTGTGTGTCAGTAATGAAGTAGGTGGTGCACTCACAGGTTTTTTGTGAAAAACAAATAATACCTTTTATTGCATATGAGCAAAAATTTACACTCTATCCTGATCGACGTTTCAACCCTAACCTGGGTCTTCCTCAAGATCAACAAGCGAAGCAAACAAATGTACAATATATACAGTAAAGAATAAATTGACTTACCAATCCAAGTGTAACTTCGGATGTTAACTTAACGTGTTCATGAGGGGCACGTGACCCCCTGTAATGTGATGACGCCGAGGTACGTGCAGTCGGTTGCTAGGAAACATCAAAACAACCGGCCGTGGTAATCCAGTGTAAAGTGTAGTGGAGAGAATGTGTACAGAATAATGCTGCGAGCAGCATCTTACATGCAAGTAATAATTAGGATTAAAAGAAGATATAGAGGAAAACCAGTAATCAGTATAATACAAAAGACATTGTGAATAGACCCCTGTAGCCATACCTTCCCCTAGAGAAAGGAGACTTTACCCTTATATCAAAAGTGATTACATTATCGTGGCTACAAACATGCCGTGGTATATACTATAATACCTCCGAAGTGATCTGAAGTCACATTCTGCTAAAGCATTGATAAATAACATTACAAATGTATTTAAACAGAACCCATGCACAAAATAAAATACACAAAGTATTGCATTAAAGTGTATATAGGGGCAGCTACTGATAGGATCCAACTAATCCTTATATTACAAAAAAAAATTAAATGTATGCTGCATGGGGGCGGAGCCTAGCAGCCTAGACGAACGGATGCATACGGGTGGAGCTCCTCACAAAAAAGCCTGAAATAAGCCTAAATAGCGACATTAACCCCTTAAGGACCAAATTTCTGGAATAAAAGGGAATCATAACATGTCACACATGTCATGTGTCCTTAAGGGGTTAAGCCCTAAAACTGGCTACCTTTCAGCCCCCAAACAGAGGGCTTACCACAGAGAAAGCGCACCAGCGAGGCCGCGGCAAACCACAGCGACGACGTACCGGGGATCGACCTGAGGCTTACAAGCGGCCTACTCAGATGGCACGGGGGAGGCGGCCGATCCCTCTGCTGGCCGTTGCCAAACTACTTGGAGGCCTCCCCGACACACACTCGACTTACTCGCAAAAGCGCCTGTTAATTTTCATGTACGACTAAATAATAACAAAATGTGCATGTCTCTCATATACCCCTGTGTAATAAATAAATATGGAACGCTAGATGATTGCCTTTGGGGTACCTCACAAGCGAATGTTATTTGTCTGTGCACAAAAAAAAAAAATGTACGCTGCATTAGTCAATTAACGGGAAAGGAATTTGTAAATGCTAAACCAGTCTATTACAGGTTATACCACACTCTAAGTCAGTGCGGTGCACATGACCGTACACGTGTATATATACAGATTTCTCCTCATGAGCTAATACAGGATATGTTACACGCCATAACCCTTTGGTTAGATCAAAGGTCTCTTTAGTATGACTAGTACACCACTTGTACATACATGTTGCATTTCGTGTAGAATTCAAACACTCTCCATGTTTTAAGTTGGTAATTTGTAAGAGTATTTTGGTTAAGTATCCCCTTGTTATATCCATGTTTCATTTCCCCTTCGAAGGCTTAGCGTATGAAAAATAGATTCCATCATTTAACCTTTGCTGTATTTCTTTTGTCTGTCTTGACATACAGGACCTGGTTAGTAATTAATCCTGGGATTGTTCCTATTTGGCATTAGACAGTCAGCGTGTCCTATACTTACATGCATTATAATAGTACTAATGAGACCGCCATATTATGGCCATAGTCTTATGATTATATACAATTAGACTAATAGACTGGTTTAGCATTTACTAATTCTTTTCCCTTAAATTGACTCATGCAGCATACATTTTTACATTTTTTGTAATACAAGGATTGACACATTAGTCGGATCATATCAGTAGCTGCCCCTATATACACTTTAATGCAACTTACTTTGTGTATTTTATTTTGTGCTTGTGGTTCTGTTTTAAACACATTTGTAATGTTATTTATCAATGCTTTAGCAGAATGTGACTTCAGATCACTTCGGAGGTATAATAGTAGATACCACGGCATGTTTGTAGCCACAATAATGTAATCACTTTTGATATAAGGGCATATTCTCCTTCTTTCTCTAGGGGAAGGTATGGCTACAGGGGTCTATCCACAATGTCTTATGTATTATACTGATTACTGGTTTTCCTCTAAGATGTAAGATGCTGCTCGCAGCATTATTCTGTACACATTCTCTCCACTACACTTTACACTGGATTACAACGGCCGGTTGTTTTGAGGTTTCCTAGCAACCGACTGCACGTACCTCGGCGTCATCACATTACAGGGGGTCACGTGTCCCTCGTGAACATGTTAAGGTACCCTCCGAAGTTACACTTGGATTGGTAAATCACTTTATTCTTTACTGTATATATTGTACATTTGTTTGCTTCACTTGTTGATCTTGAGAAAGACCCAGGTTAGGGTTGAAACGTCGATCGGGACAGAGTGTCAATTTTTGCTCATATGCAATAAAAGGTATTATTTGATTTTCACAAAAAAAACCTGAGTGCACCTACTTCATTGAATACCAATCCAAAGTTACCTTCTTTCACGGAGGAATGTGTGTAACAAAGTGCTTAAACAAGAATAAGCGTGATTAACAAGCAGCTCTATACACTTATGTGGAAATATCCTCTTTTCCACTAAACAATCATATAAAATACAGTGCGGTATAAGTGACAAAGACCTACACCTATAAGTGGAGCGCTCAAACAAATATAAAGCTTACCAAGCGTGACTTAATCCAATAGTACAATATGAAGTTCATGCCAAAAAAATACAAAAAGATACAATATAGTGCAGATGGTATTTAAAATTGCAATACAGAAATAATAATAACGTAGCAAACTGTACACTCACATGTTAAGGAGCCTGTATATAAAAAAACTGGTTCCGTATTAAGGCTTGTGTGCTTTTTTTGGTAGCATCACCCTTCGGCTTGGAGTAGTTCTCATAAATAAGACATAAAAGGAGAACGAACCAATGTGAAGACTGTAGCGGTAAAAACACGGATCTAAAATAGTAAATGTGGTGCTCACCTGGTCCTGAGCCTATGGGACTGGCTCTAAGGTGTATAGATGTGGTGCCAATTTAAATAGGGATGGCACTGCCCAAATGAAGATTCCTAGATGCTCCAAAAAGGACTTGAGCAAGATATCTTGAGTAAAATAACACATTTATTGATATACAATAATAATAAAAAATAAATGGTAAAAAAAAGTCCTTGGTAAAAGTCCTTTAAAATGGCCAATACGCGTCTCACTCTCAATAGAGCTTCCTCAGTCAGCTGTAATGATGGTCCTCTGAATCTTCCATTATAAGTGTCTCCTTCATTACTGGAATTATCTACTTAACGCAGTTAGCACCAGGGTATGAAATTTTCTTTTTTTTTATATAAGAAAGGTGAGTGCCAAGCCTTTTGGATATGGAGATATTTATATATATATATATATATTTATTTACAAAAAGTACGTTTGGCACTCTTCACTCCTGATTGAAATTATTAGCTATTACCAGGGTGCAGACCCGCCATGTGTATTTATAGAGAAAAATCATAAAAGTGCACACCTGGATTTAAGAAAGCTAACTTAATTTATTGTGCAAATGTAACTTAGTTTATTGGTTCTGATCTTGAGAAAGACCTTTCAGAAGTCGAAACACTTGATCCTTTGAACTTTTTTTTTTTTATTTTTATTTTTTTTTGCACAATAAATTTAGTTATATTTCTTAAATCCAGGTGTGCACCTTTATGATCTCTCTCTCTTTTCTCTTTTCTTTTCTCTTTTCTTTCCTCCTGACCATTTACGGTTTAACTGGATAGTATGTATATGCCTATCTCTGTGCTGGGTCCAGATTTTACTCTTTCCCTGTGTGTTATCCATAAATTGGGCACTTGGTCAGTGATGGTATTCTATAAAGAATAAGTGAAGTATATAAAACAAATCCTAGTGTAATTTTTTTAACTTTCCACTGTCCTCCTCTCTGTACTGTATTATATATATTCTTCATGAGACATTCCTTCTTCGTTCTTATGCTCCTAATTTATGCCACAGGTTACTTGAATGTATTTGTAAATCAGTGCTGGAAAGAGAGATGGTGTCGATTAAAGGGCCACACACTCTATTTCCACAAGGACCGCAATGATCTACGCACACACATTAATTCTATCGCACTGAGAGGATGTGAGGTATCCCCTGGACTTGGTCCACTGCACCCCTTTGCCTTTCGCATTCTGCGTCAGAGTCAGGACATTTCTATCCTAGAGGCAAGTATCCCAGGACTACTTATTTACAATTCTTGAATGTAAAACGTGCCTAGATAGTTTGACAATAGCTGGTGTTTTATGTGTGTCCAGTTGATTTGCATAATAAACAAAATAAAATATCATAGAATTATTTAAATCAAGGAAACCTAATGTTTTTGTTTTAATATATGCATATCTCTAGAATAGTTTCTTACTCTTTGTTCTCTCCAGGCTAGTTCTTCAGAAGAAATGGGACGCTGGATTGGGCTTCTCTTGGCCCAGACTGGATCGAAAATAAAGCCAGAAGCCTTACACTATGACTATGTGGACGTGGAGATGATAGCCAACATTGTCACAGCAGTACGCCACTCCTTCCTGTAAGTGGAGATAAAATGCAGGCGCTTACTGAGTGACTAACATAATGTTAGATATAGAAGGTGTGATTGCATTGTACAATACAAACAGAACACTGACATTAAAAACCCCTACCCACAGAGCACATAAGACAGCTTGTGTAATGAACTATATGCGTGCATTACTACAGGGACTTAAAACATGTGATTGCAGTTTGTTGGGTGAAGTATAAGTTCAACTGTTTAGACTTGATCTCTGGACAAAACAGAACCTGAAATCCTGCCGTGTATAATCTATGAAACTTTGTGATCGGCAAAGCTAATGTGTCAAAGTAGAAGCAAATAGTGAAAATTACACCTCTATCACAAAGTCGGTGGCAAGATCACAAAAGATCTCTAATAAGTGTATCATGCAATCAATTTTTTAATTGTAATCTCTCTCATGGTTGCTATTGACATCAATGTAAAATAAGATCACTTGGACAGTTATACATGTTATATGTTGGTGGTGTAGTAGATACAATTTTGTGTAACATTTAATCTTAAACTTAAATACAAACCATATTACTATAGTGTGCCCTGTCCCTAACGTACTAGCGCGCCACCCTCCCCCCCTCCCCCAATTCATTCTTTATTTTTGGAGTGCAATACAGGGATAGGCAATGACTTATTCCCTTCCAGAGACGAGGCTCCTTTAGTGCTAGCTATGTTTCCTCCTCCGACATTATGGCAATGGAGGACCTTATGCTCATGCGTGGCTAGCGCCACGTGCTTGAATCCATGCTTTTTTACAGGCAATTTGAAGATGTTCAACATTTTCAAGAGTAAAACTCAGGGAGCAGGAAAGGCCTCTAGAGGTGGACTTAACCCCATAATACGTGTGCCTATAGTGTTAGAAAGAGAGAGAGTGTACCATACTTTTCGCCATAATTATTCCTTTTTACAACATCTTCATTTCTTATTTATGTTGGAACGTAGTAGATAACACTTTTTTTTTTTCCTTATATTGACTTTCCAGTTGATGTGGTAAATGCAAACATTGTAAAGAATTGCAAAGCACTTGAGATGTCATCTTGCTACCAGACAGAATTAAAGGATCACTATAGTGTCAGGAAAACAAAGCGGTCTTCCTGACACTATAGTGCCCTCAGGGTTGCCCTCCTGTGGCACTGAAGGGATTAAAACCCCTTCAGCAGCTTACCTTTAGTGACCTCTCCTCCCCCAACGACGTCCGCTACCGAGTGGAGGGGAATGCGCATGATCGGCAAGTGCTTTCCCAATGCTTTCCTATGGATGTTCTGCACACTGGATGCGAATATCGCATCCAGCGTCGCAGATGCGCCTCTAGCGGCTGTCAGGAAGACAGCGACTAGAGGTAGGATTAATGCTGCTATGTAAACATAGCAGTTTCTTTGGAGTGGTCTGGGTGACTATAGTGTCCCTTTAAGTAAAATCACCTCGACCTGACGTCTGTTAACTTACTGAATCGCTATTTTTATTTCCAGATGGGCAACCTCTTCACAAAGCAGTAGCAGTGACTCACGGGTCTATGATGATGTCGCCTATGAGAAGGTATGGTGATTGATGGTTAACCGTTTATTGCTTCCCCTTTTAATGCATATGAACCTGTTAAACTTGCAATTCAATGTATATATGAAGTGCTTCATGTGTTAATCATGCATAGTGTGCAGAACTGGCAATCCGCGTCTCCACGCCCTGCATGGAGACTCTGAACGTTTTACATAGAGGTGCATTGATTCAATGTAGAGTGAGATACTGATTGCCGCAGCATGGAATTTTGCCAATGCTTTCTAATGGTAAAGCATTGAATTGACTGAAATCATCAAGGTTGATAATCTCAGTCACTGATATGGAGCAAGTCGGGGCCAGCTGTGGCAAGTCCCTCCAGGTGTAGGGGAAAAGGTGCGCACCTTTTTACTGGTCTGATAGGGGGGTTGAGGATCTAAACAGTGGGTTTAACAGTATAGTGTCAGAAAAACATGTTTGTGTTCCTGACACAATAGTGTTCTTTTAATTTTGGGGTAATTTAAGACACCCATAGACATTAGGGTCTTAAAGTCTATGTGGTGGCCACCTACTGAAGTGAGTGTGGGGCTTCCAGTAAACAATCCCACGTGTTTCTGGTTTAATAGAGAGCTGCTGTGCATTCATATTTTTTTTCAAAGCAGTTTAACTTTTCAGTAAAACATTATTTTTAAGCAGAACATAAGAAGGCATTTTGTTGCATAATTTGCATTTTGTATACCTAACAGGTCAGTATAAGTGGTCCTGGGTGCTGTATATGGTGACTTGGTTATATTTTCTAAATCATAAACTAGTCATGTTGCAAAGTAGGGGAACTTGAATACTGAATGTTGATCAATAAATTGATGACCTGCTCTTGGGCACAATCAAATCAGAAGCCGATATACCCAAACTCAAGAGCAATGGTCAATGTTCATTTTACTATTCATGCATGAGCGTGAGAAATAAGTGTGAACACATACACAACATGATAACGTATGTCTTACTTGATTTGTTTTAGACTGATCACAACATTATCCAGTAGAAATGTAAAACTGGGTTTAAATTTGATAAATGTTCTAAAGTCCAATAGTTGTCTTTAAAATCCTGCTACAAAAATTCTAACACTCTACATAAAATCTCTCCTTATTTATTTGGCCAGACACTCTGCAGAAATATTCTAGATGATGATTTGTAGAGAACCAAACTCACCACCATCTTTTAATTTTGTTTCCTAAGATAGAAGATCCCAAACGTGTTTCTGGAGGAACACAAGTAAAACGTCATGCTTCATCTTGCAGTGAAAAATCCCGACGCGTGGACTCTCAAGCTAAAGTAAAACGTCATGCTTCCAGTAAGTGTAAAGTCTCATGTAAAGGGTTGGCTTTGAGAGATATGATATTATTAGTCTACAACTGTTTAGGATAAAAAGTTTTTGAGACCTCACTGTGGAACAGTATTTGGAATTAGGATTATAAATCGTATTCTGTATTGGATGGCAAAGTTCAGGGTAGTACTTCAAGTTAGACGTGTTATGAGTGACACCTGGGGTTTGTTTTAGTGGTAGTTTTTAGGTTTAGGGGTAAGGATTTCATTTTGTGGTATTATTTAAGGTTGCAATTTGGGGTTAGAAGTCTAAGCATAGGGTCATCAGCATTGTAGCTCTGAAAATTAATAGGGACAATCAATAATCAGGAGTCATTTAGACAGTGGTAAAACAGTCTCCTCTTTTATGAGAATATGTGAGTAAGTAAAAATAATAGAGACAGTAATTGATCCAGTAGATTGCATTGTGGCTGCAAAACTAAACAAGTCCATTATGCATTTTCCGTTTAATGGGAACTCTAGATCCTAAATTAGTTTAGCTTGCTGGAGTGCTTTGTGAAGAGTGTGTCCTCTTTGTAAAATGAAAAGGGGGGGAAAAGTGCAGGTTTCATTAAAAATGTAAAGGCTTAACATTTTTTGGCTTGCATCTGGTTAAGATAAGCGACCTGCAAGCTGATTTCAAATATACCCTTTTGTAAAAATGCCATAATTAAAGGCTTTATGTATTCCTAATGCTATAGAGCCCTAGTCACCTAAACGGTGACTAGAGCCCTGTTCCGCGGCAAATAAATGGTTAATTAACCATTTATTTGCTAACCTTAATCCAGCGCCGGGCTCCCTCTGCGCTGGTGATATCTCCTCCGGGAGACAGCCACTAGAGGCTGGATTAACCCTGTAGTGTAAACCTAGCATGTACTCTAAAACTGCTGTTTTCAGCTGCAGGGTTAAAACTATGGGCACCTGGCAACCAGACCACGTCATTGAGCTGAAGTGGTCCGGGTGCCTATAGTGGTACTTTAAATGTTTGTTTAAATTAGGGGTATATCTACAAAAGTGTTTGCTTTTTTTCATTTGGGTAATTGAATGTCCCTTTAATCTCAAATTTATGTTATTTTGTACTGCTCAGTCAGTTCCAACAACCCAGATAAATACAAGTAATAATCATGTGGGATAGTAAAGGACCACTATAGTGCCAGGAAAACATACTCGTTTTCCTGGCACTATAGTGCCCTGAGGGTGCCCCCACCCTCAGGGACCCCCTCCCGCCGGGCTCTGGGGAGAGGAAGGGGTTAAACTTACCTCTTTCTCCAGCGCCGGGCGGGGAGCTCTCCTCCTCCTCTTTGGCTGAATGCACATGCGCAGACAGCCACTAGAGGCTGGATTAACCTATTTATAAACATAGCAGTTTCTCTGAAACTGCTATGTTTATTTTAAAAAAAGGGGTAAACCCTAGCTGGACCAAGCACCCAGACCACTTCATTAAGCTGAAGTGGTCTGGGTGCCCATAGTGGTCATTTAACCCTTCTTCTAGACCAAAAGTCTTTTGAGATGTACTCATGTATTGGGGAAAACCAAAACTAAAAAAAATATATTGAAACACTAAATGAAAAATGTAAAAAAACTGAATTTTAGGGGATTTTTCCATTTCTATTTTGTCAAATGCACTACTCAATGGATATACGTTACTTTTCATTGTTAATGGTTAAACCTGTCCATCACTTTAACATTACGGAAAAGAATCAATTTTAACACTTAATTTATTTTTGATGAGAGGCAAATTATCCATTAGTCCAGCAGATGTCACTATACAAATACAAAATGAGGGACTCCTACCAAGTGTTGGTTCATAAAACACATACAGTCTCAGATTTGTCACTTTGCCAAAAACCCACAAGAGCAGCAGTTCATTTAGTTACGTAAAACAATACCATTGGCAACTATGTATTTCCTACAGCTAGCACATGAATTTCTATTTCTTGTACAGGTCGTATAATCCCAAAAATCCATCTTTAAAAAATATTTTTTTTAAATTTAGGACCTCTCTTTAACACTGATCTGTTATGATCTTTCTATTTAATGTAATATTACTTGTTTTGAGTTTAGTGTATACACCCATTACAACAAGGACTTCTCTCATCAGTGAGATCTTTGGGTAGAGTGAGACATTGTACTAATCAATTTTTATTTATATTCTATAATTAATTAGGACTAGGCATGTGTGTAAAAACTGGAATGACCTGTTTGAGGTTAGAATAATGAGCACAGGGGCTCTCTGCCACCAGGAAATTGACCAAAGACATAATTGGCTCCATAAATTGGAGTGCTAACGAGGAGCTCCCAAGTGGTAGGAATGTCAAAGGGAATTTTTTTTTTTTTCCTAAGCTAAGTTGATGTAAATGCACATTTGAAATGTGTGAGATCTAGGTGTGTGTTGCTTCCTTGGGAAAATCCCACACTTAAATGCTACTAGGTTTTGTGTCAAACTTGTTTAACCAATTTTAATGAAGGTTTGTTCCTGAAAAGGCAGAATTAATAAGGGAATTGCAAATTTTAGGCGAATAATACGTTAAATGGGGGAAGAAAATCTTAAACTTGGCTATTTTTAAAAATGCATATATTAGAGGGAAAAAAGCACTCTCTCATTAAATGTGAATTATGATGGTTTTTAGATGCCAACCAGTATAAATATGGTAAAACCAGAGCAGAGGAAGATGCTCGCAAGTTTGTGATGGAGAAAGAAAGACTTGAAAAAGAGAAGGAGGCTATCCGGAGCAGACTGCTGGAAATGAGAAAGGAGAGAAGGGAACTCAAAGAAACAATGAAAAACAGTTCAGGTAGGAACTTTCATAAATTCATTTGAAATCTTTCATCATGTGTACGGGAGCGTTTTTATCATGTGATTAAAAAAAAAAATACTATTGATGACCATACGAAGTTGTGTGTATGTTCTTATCCCCTAAATATTTATCCTTACATTATTTTTGAAGCCTGTACAATACATTGTGTGGGGGGCTGTAAGTGGGTTCTAACGTTCAGCATACATTCTCTGTCTGTAGGCAAGCAGCAGCAGGATCTGGAGGCCAGACTCTCCATGCTGGAAGAGCAATGTAAGGACAACGAAAAGGCCAGAGTAGAATTGGAGCTGCAGTTGACTGAGGTCAAAGAAAGCCTGAAGAAATCTCTGGCTGGAGGCCCTTCGCTTGGGCTGTCTGTGACTAGCAAGACTGAGAATCCAGTAAGTATCCGTGATGTGCAGGACATTGTAGCAAGTCATCATTTGGCCGCAGTTTGCATTTCTAGGGAATTTATAATAAAGTCTCATTTTTCTTTTGAGATATATGTGTGCGTGTTGTGTGTATGTAATATCTAAAATATTTGTATTTATTTTCCCATATATAATTATTTAATTTAAATGCTTTATTTTGCTGCAAGGCTCCTAAATTTCAGAAGGAAGCTGATCGCCCGGTGCCAGTCAATAGTGCAGCAGAACTAAAACGTAAACCTCCAACCAATGTAACATCAAACAAAGGCAAAGTGCTTCAAAAGGCCAAGGTAACTACATTTTGTTCCACGTGAATGCACAAAATGGTGAAATAATGTTCTTAATTCCTAAATGTCCATCAGATATTTCCATAGACTATTACAGGATATAACTGTTAATTTGGATGGTAGATCAGTTCTTACAAAAAAAGCATTCAGACCTCTAAAAAAAAAAAAGTAAAAAGAAAAAAATTCTACTGAAGCTGATGAATACCATCTTTAAGAGAGATGTCTACATTATAATTCTTACAGTATAAAACTTGTATTGCTTTTTCTTTTGAGTCTCAGGGATGACCTC
This sequence comes from Pelobates cultripes, assembly GCA_933207985.1. Classification (NCBI taxonomy): domain Eukaryota; kingdom Metazoa; phylum Chordata; class Amphibia; order Anura; family Pelobatidae; genus Pelobates; species Pelobates cultripes. Next base: position 285,232,023 of record OW240914.1, read on the forward strand.
TTGTCTATATATTCTTTCTCATTTACAGATATCTCAGACTCAACCCCATTAAAGGGTTTCTACAATCACCATGACCACGTCTGCTTTTTGAAGTGTGTCATGGTAGTAGGACTATGTGTGCAATGTAGCTTACAAATCCAGAGTAATTTGCACTTGTGTGCTGGGAAATAGTTACGCCATTGGCACACAGGACTTGGGCAGCTGGGAACTATGCCTAATGTCAATTCTGTGCATATTCTACGTCTGTTGTCAGCGTGCATTGCATGCTGGCGACACATTCTCTACTTTTCCCCTCTCTCCCTGCCCTCTTGCCTGTTAAATGGTCCTATCATAGGCTTCTCTTCTGCACTCTTGCCTGTTAAATGGTCCTATCATAGGCTTCTCTATGAGAAGACTTTGATTGGACTGCCATGCACTGCCATGCTTCGCTGGGCTTTGGATTAAGGGAAGTAAATCTTATTTTAAAACATTTGCTCTGATACTGTGGCTGGGTATCTCCACCAAACTGGCCTCCTAATCCCTCAAAGTCTTCATTGGTTATAGCAGACCTACCCAAACATCAGTTGAGACTTGATGAAGGATGAAAACAAGGACACTTTATTAGGGATTTACACAGACGTTTATACCCAGACCCCCAGCATGTGATCAGTAACTGAAACAATAGTAATCCCACCCAAACACCTCTGTCTGGGACATGATCAGATTAATCAACGCTAAATTAATTAACCTTTCGGACTGGTAGGCGTCTGACAAGAAATATCCCGAAAACGCATAGAAAAACTATAGGAACCCCCATATATTTGGTATCCCTGGAAAGCTTGTCCCTAAGGAACCAATCTTACAAAGTAGCGCTCTGAACCCAAGTGCGAAGTGTAAACACCACCCAAGATAAGTTTTGACCAGCCGCGGCCGAGAGTTTGTCTGAGAAACCGCTCCACACGGCTGGTAGTGCTGGTTTTCCGAAGTGGTTATCTGGCAATTTACAATGATCAGGTGGCTCATTTTTAGAACGTTTATGTTGATAGTGTCTAGGAGAAGTACAAGGAACCTTGGCAATGTGATTAACGCTCTCTTAGTACATCTCCTGGTCAGTGAATGTCTTTCATGAGAACATTACTAAGCTCTTAAAATTACTTGTATAATTAACTCTTATTGTGGGACCAGTATATAAATTGTCGTTTGTTTTTATTATTATAGAAATAATTGCTGGCTCTAAAAGTCTATTTTTAGGTACCCATAATAAATTTCCCAATCAGTCTGTACATGAAAGAGATGCACTTTTTTATTTATTCATTTTTTTAAAATTTCAACATGGCTCTATTAATGCTTGTGTGTTTGAATTCCAGGAATGGGAAATGAAAAAGCCTTCGTAAAAAGAGAACATCACGTGGTGGAATACTGTAGGGAAAACAAATATGGTGACAGTAGGATGAAGAAATACAAGGCTTTTAAGTTCCAGGCACTGCAAGGGATGTACAGGATTTTGGGCATGAATATTTGAACTACAGAGTGGAACACTGGAAGAAGGAGAAGATGAGTTTGATAATGTTAAGGATTTAAGACGTGAATAAAATGTAAAGTAAGTTGCAATGAAAAATAGACTGACACAGTAAGTCAGACAAGGACTTTTGTAAGTTGTGGTCTTTTTTGCTGCCAAGTTTTGATCAGATATCCTCTGCCAGCAACAGAGGAGAGGGTGACTTGATCTTAGGAGGTGCTGAGATACAACAAGAAAATATTTCTACTTTTTATGGTAATCGAAGGCTAGATCTATATGGATTTCTGTCTGGGTTCAAATATTTAACTTTAGCTTACGCTAGAAGGCACGCAAAAGTTATGCAGCCAACACAAGATTGAAATTCTTCATACAGAGGATGTTTGGTAAATCAACAGCTGATTAAATACAGCATCAATGGGCCAACAACGTACCTGATCCTGTGTGTCCTACCGAAGAAATATATTCATCCTTTAGAGTGACAATTACATTTGCAAAGATTTTCTCATTTCATTTGAGGGTACAAACCTGCTTTCTTAAACTTAATTACAACCATGTGTAACATTTTAACCATGTGGAAATCTTCTGATGTATTTGGTATGTCATAACATTATTACATACCCTCAAAGTTTTTGTTATACATTGGGTGTGTCTGTTTTTTGAAAAGATTCGTCTTTATCTTATTCTTGCAGAGTGCAGTTAGGATGCATAGGTTGTCATGGCAAAGCAACGGCTAGTATTCTTCAGATGTAAATGCTAGCCTTTTAGTTGGTAAAACCTCTTCCTATATAGCTGTCAATGTAGGCTTTAAGCCATGGGACTTCAGATTGTATATATTTGGCACTGTGATAACCATAAAAAAAAGCACAGCAAGAGACGCATTTTTGCACAGAACCCGATGCCAAAAGTGCAACCATGCAATATAAAATTAAACTGGTAAGGAAACAAATAGCACAGTATGTGATATATTAACAAATCCTCTATCATGCATTTCTGGCCGTTGACACTGCACAGCCACTCTGAGTTCAAATGACCGAATCAGCAGAGAAACAGTCTTGCTTTGCCCCGCTAGAATATTGGTAGTCATGGGTACAAAATTTAACAGGGAGAGTGGCGGTTTTGGAAAGTTCTACCAGGGTTAAGAGATTGTTCAAATAGACACACAAGGGGGTAGTGTTTGGAGAGATACACAGTGGAGTAAAGGTGAGAAACACTAGGGAGTATGAAAATAATCACAGTGTAATATATAAGACGAGGCTTGATCTGACATTCTGAATACATATTGATGGATCAGGTTTCCAAGGTATTCCCTTGAGTGAAAAAGATGTATTAAATTGTATTAACAAATAATTAATTTTGGGATGTAGGGAGGAAAGGATTTGGAATAAACTAAGCAATCCATGCCCAGATTTGGGAGCAGGTATAATCGGTAGGGTTTAGCTGAACTTAACATCGAGTGTTAATGTATAGAGGATCTCTAGATTTGATCAGAAGTATTAATTAACATTGGCAATATCCTTTTTAATTGTGTTTAAAAGCACGGGTGCAAAGACGTTATCCGAGAAGCCTGCTTTCTAGAGTTATATTTGACATATAATAACAATAGAAACCTGTTTGTGCCTGAATATTGGACTTTCCAAGTTGCTTTCTGGACCGTTACAACTGATCACAAATTCTAGAAGATATTTCAATAAACCTTTCATAAATTGGTTATATGCTGCTCAGTAAATAGGGGTTGATAGCACTGCTTTTACTTCCCTCCAAACACCCAGGATGGAATCCAGTTAACATAATGCAAACCTGGCCTTTAAAGGTTACACTTTATTTCTTTGCATTTTTTTTCTTGTTCTATTGTACAAAGAGCTGTATGCACTTTATGGATCTTTGACATGTTTTTCCAATAAAATTATCATGTACAGAATTAAATGTGATTCATTTCTCCATTAACTGTTGTTGCGTGATAAACAGATATAATAACAGTTTACTGTGTATATTACATTTTTATCTTCATACAGTACACTCTGAAACAGATCTGTATTTCTATACTTCAAAGTTCAGGTTTCAAGCTATTCTAGAATATAGTGTATACATATATAATTCACTTTTCACGACCCACATACTATAGACTTGAGAGATGATAAAACATTGTTACTATTTCTATGACAAAATCATGATCTTATAAAGACATAGAGTATTTCGTCTTCACTTTTATCTCTGCAACAAAACTAAACACATAGAAAACTATAAGGAATTGAAAAAAAAAAAACGCATGTGATTATTTTTTCTATTTTTTTTTTTTTATTGAGGCAAATATGAAATGGGGTACAGAATAAAGAAGAGGGGATGCACAATTTTATACAGGGAGCAGGATAATACATTGCAACATCTCCTACGAGTAACGGCCTCATTTTATATTAATTAAGCGTGTCATAGTATTACCAACAAGTTAGGCATATCAGTAATAACAGTAGGTAGACTCATTTTTTTTGTGAAATAATTTTCTATCTGCCAAGCTGAACGTGTAACGGTATATAGATAGGCCAGTTTGTGTAGTCAATGTCTTTCTATGACAAAACCTAAACAATGAAGTGGACTTCAGTAGTAAATCACAAACTTGAGATTTTAACCAAAATTAACGTAGAATGAGGATGTCATAACATTAGATGACTTAACTGTGGATTGGTAACTCTATAAAGTCACACGAAAAAGAGAAAAAGGCGTATTGATGGAGGCCAGTCACAATAAACATACAGTCAGAAAAAAAATTTGAATATTTTTTTTTTTTTTTAATAGAAGGTGGTATGGGGGTGGGAAATATATATAAATAAAAATAACCTTTATTCAATACATAGATTAAACATTAGATCGGCCTCTACTTAAATATTACATTCCTAATAAATTAAACCATTCTATTATATCTAGATCAGAACACCACTGCATTAACTAACAAATAAGTGTGGTATTGACGGTATCCGTCAGAACCACATAAACTACATACAGTATAATCAATATCCTGTATCATAGCAGAAACCTTATTGCAATGTTCAGAATTCACCACATGGGAAGGGTTATCTAAAGACAAGAAAAAAGAAACCTAACATTATCGTTTATACTAAAGATTCAAAAAAGACTAGACCAGTATACAGCTGCTCGAGGCCATAGCAACAACTTAATCCCTGCCTAAATAAAGTCCAGTGGGAAAACCTGTTCTCCTACCGCATGCTAACTGTACTAACTGCCATGAATATGTGAAGATGGTCCCCTAATCTGAAGTAGAAGGGAGAGTGCTCCTAATCCCAAGTCAATTTGCTCCTAATGCAAATCAATTTATAACTTTTTTGACATGCGTTTTTCTAGATTTTTTATTTTTTTGTTATTCTGTCTCTCACTGTTAAATTACACCTAACATTAAAATGATAGACTGATCATTTCTTTGGGCAAACGTTCAAAATCAGCAGGGGATCAAATACTTTTTTCCCTCACTGTATGACTACAACTAAGTGTGCAATCTCTGGACTGTGGGTGGTCAAGGACCCTTATTTAGTGTTAAACTGCTCAAAAATCTTTAACATTGAATGGGAACCCTAGGAACTATAACCAATTCAAAGAGATAAAACGGTTATAATGACTACAGTGTCCCTTTAAAGAATCTGCTGCTAATGTATTGGTGCCACATGCCACAGGACATGTTCAGAGGTCTATGGAGTCCATGCCACGACATAACAGACCTGTTTTGGTAGCATGAGGGGGACCTACACAATATTAGGCAGGTATTACCCTCTCAGTATTACTTTACTGAGAGGGTAGTGGATGCATGGAATAGCCTTCCAGCTGAAGTGGTAGAGGTTAACACAGTAAAGGAGTTTAAGCATGCGTGGGATAGGCATAAGGCTATCCTAACTATAAGATAAGGCTAGGGACTAATGAAAGTATTTAGAAAATTGGGCAGACTAGATGGGCCGAATGGTTCTTATCAGCCCTCACATTCTATGTTTCTATGTAATTTAATGTTGTGGCTTATCTGTGCATAAGGAGAAATATCACTGACTGTGATCTAAAATTGTTCATCAGTTCTAGCATTGCTTTTGCCTTCCTTTGATCTTTATGTGCTGTCTAACAAGTGTTAGTTGCTCCATATTTGTCAAGGTATTTGTCCCTGTGAGGTCAGTACTTTAACTGTCTGCTAGTTAGATATTATCAGTAATTAGATTTCTGTCTCCAGGTGGATTGTCTGTATACATTCACTCCTATGTGTGAGTAAACAAGAATCCAATTAACACGGATCGCTTGAGTATGATGTAAATGAGTTTGAGGAGCAGTAAGTTCAGTTCAGTTTGCAAAGGAATAAATGCAGAATTTTTTTTTTTTCTGGACAGTGATTTTTTTTTAAGGACATATAATACATTACTCTATATCTTCTGAATTACTGAAAAAATAATAAATATTTAATTCAATTTATGTTCAAACCCTTTCACTACTAGATTTGTATTTACATAATTTCCAGGGTATGTTGCAAACTACGGAGTCATGTATGCACAATATTACCAGTTGCAAGTGAAATTCATTTATTGCCAATTAATTTTGTTTGCATTTGATGCCCTTAGTTTGTTTGGCAGTCTGCCCCCGTAACTCAGAGGGAGGGTTATCGTGTTCCTTTGTTTTAGCGTGTCTAATTAATTATCCCCCGTTTGTATAATTACCAATGTTAATTTTGTATGCATGTTGTTTTTACGTACATTTTAAAGTGCTTTGTGTAAGAGTGTTAAATGAGAACTGAAAAATTAATAAATGCTTTTGATTGTAGAATCACTATGCTCCCCACCATATGACAGCTTACCAACCTCGCGGTGTGTTTGTGAGCTACATGGCCAACTTATAGTCATACACAATCAATACCTATTGAACAGCACTGCGGAATCTGTTGGCGCTTTATACCGTCTTTCCCCGAAAATAAGACCGGGTCCTATATTAATTTTTTTCCCCGAAAAAAGTCACTAGGACTTATTTTCGGGGGAGGTCTTATTTCAGGGAAAAACGTGTGCTAGAAAGCAGGTCTATGTTCAGGGGAATTCCCCCGAACATAGACTAGTTCACTAGGGTATGGAATCCTGCAAATCTATGTTTGGGTAAACGTTCCCGAACATAGATTAGTTTACTCGCTAATAGAATATTGCAAATCTATGTTTGGGTAAACTTTCCTGAACATAGATTAGCTTACTCGCTAATAGAATATCGCAAATCTGTGTTTGGGTAAACTTTCCCGAACATAGATTAGCTTACTCGCTAATAGAATATCGCAAATCTGTGTTTGGGTAAACTTTCCCGAACATAGATTAGCTTACTCGCTAATAGAATATCACAAATCTATGTTTGGGTAAACTTTCCCGAACATAGATTAGCTTACTCGCTAATAGAATATCACAAATCTATGTTTGGGTAAACTTTCCCGAACATAGATTAGCTAACTCGCTAATAGAATATTGCAACTCTATGTTTAGGTAAACTTTACCGAACATAGATTAGCTTACTCGCTAATAGAATATTGCAAATCTATGTTTGGGTAAACTTTCCCGAACATAGATTAGCTTACTCGCTAATAGAATTTTGGCAATCTATGTTCAGAGAAACATAGTTTCTCATGTTTCTTGCGAATGGAATCCCGCAAATTCCCCGAACATATATTAACGAACATAAAAATATATAAATTTATTTGCATAACATTGCCATTATTGGTTGAGTCTGTAAGTAGACATGACAAGATAGTGGCATGTTATTGCCATTATTAGTCAAGTCTGCAAGCAGACAAATCAGAGGATTATAATATATCTAAACAAACCTATATGGATCAATATCATAAGGGTGAAGTATGTGACCTATTATAACGTGTCAAGTGGCAAAATACCAAGTGCATAAATTGTGCCTAAAGTGGTTATAAACAATAAATTACAAAGTCTGTCAACGTTCCTATGTGTCTAATGTATAACGGTCAAAGACAAAAAATAAATAATTGGAAGTCCCATCAATCTAGTTGTAGTTTCTGCAGGACAGTATCCCAGAATATATAACAAATGTATCACTTGTTGTCTTATACGTAAATCCACAGTAAAGTAGGATAATCAGTTCAAAAGATAATGATGAAAAAAAAACTCCTCAAATAGAAAAAATAAATGCACAAATATATACACAAAAAAATATGGAAAAATAAAAATGTCACAAGATTGAAAAAGAGAAGAAAAACAGACAGTTTTTTTTGAAGGAAGCTGTTCTGGCAAGGAATTAAGTTCGATCTCACCCATGATGAATTGTGAGCGATAGCTTGTAATCTTAATTCACAAATGTAGAAAGCGGTTTTAGGTTCCCATTGTTCAGGCTACGTGTAGTTTGACTGTCTAGTCTGGACTCTGATTCTTGAACGTGACCGGCAAATCCTGGGCTGTGTGCTTGAGAGACAGCGTCCCTTCGATGGCCCTGTATATTTAGTATTGTGGTCCTTGGGGGGAGACCGAGATACCTGCACCTAGGATGTGATTGAGTGCAAGCACATCTTGTATTCTTGGTATAGATTAGCGAACGACTAGGGCTTATTTTCGGGGAAACACGGTTAATAATAGCCCAGAATAACTCTGTGAATGATACCAGTCATAGTGTCTGACTAGCGGTAAGTGGACTGGACTGGGTGAGAATGATGTCATACTGGTTGATTGGCACAGCAGCTATAAAGTGAGTACTACATAACAGAATAATGGGAAACGAGTTCGAAATAACTGTAGGTGATGCTGACGTAATTTTTATTTCTGAGATTTTCAATGTAATTATTTAAAACACTTAAGGGTCTTTTGTTATTTATGTTTTACTGTTAAGGTCCTTTAAACTGGATGTAAAACCTCGTTAATTTTGTCTTTTTCTCTGCTCTCATTGCATATCACACGCACTTTGTTTTTGGCTAATGGAAGAATGGAGCTTTAAAGTAGCTTAAGTTTTAGCACTTCCAGGCATTTGAATGAATGTCACATAATGACTCAAAGGGAACATCTGCAACATTCCACAGCCAAATGTGCGATTAGCATATCAAAGAGCTGCAGTCCATCTAACAGCAGAACCAGGAGAGCAGCACTAGCAGGACAATGGGCTCAGTTCAGCTTATCCAGTCACAAGTCTACGAACAAAAGGATCCATCTCTCAATAGCTAACCTTTAACCTTCTTTACTGGAAGCTTCACATGAAACTGATGTTTGGGACATCTCGGAAATGACTGTACCATTACAAAAATATGTCACAAGCTCCCATTGCAGAAGCAATGAAGGTAACTATAGGCAACATTATGGGCCATACACATCTTTCAAAAACAAAGTGTGTTTATGACAAAGATGGTAAGATGTCCACTTTTACTAGGTCACTTATGGAATATGCAGCTGGTTGAGGAAGTGTGAGTTACATACTGTTCTCTATCTATACTGCCTCCCTTGGTAAACTCATCAGCTCTTTTGGCGTCCAATACCATTTATATGCAGATGACACGCAAATCTACCTGTCCTCCCCTGATCTCTCTCTGCCCACCTTGACTCGTGTTTCTGACTGCCTCTCTGCTATTTCCAACTGGATGGCTGCTCACTTCCTTAAACTCAACCTGTCCAAAACAGAACTTGTAGTTTTTCCTCCCTCAAGTGCTGCTACTCCTGTGTCTGTCGCCATCCAAGTCAACGGCGCTACTATCACCTCTACCTCCCAGGCTCGCTGCCTAGGGGTTCTTTTTGATTCTGATCTCTCTTTTACTCCCCATGTTCAATCGATAGCCAAATCCTGTCGCTTCCAACTCAAGAACATAGCGCGCATCCGCCCATATCTAACGCCGGACGCGGCTAAGGTACTGGTTCATGATGTTGTTCTCTCTCGCCTTGACTATTGCAATCCCCTTCTCACCGGTCTTACATGTTCCCAGCTTGCACCGCTGCAATCTATAATGAATACGGCTGCGAGGCTTATTTTCCTGTCCGGTCGCACCTCCCACGCCTCCACGCTCTGTCAGTCCCTGCATTGGCTTCCAGTTAGATATAGGGCCCAATTCAAAATTCTGGCGCTTGCTTACAAATCCCTACATAATGCTGCTCCAACATACCTATCCTCCCTCATACACAAGTATGTCCCGACGAGACCCCTGTGCTCAGCCCAAGACCTACTCCTATCCTCTGCCCGGATCCCCACCTCTGATGCTCGCCTTCAAGACTTCTCCAGGGCTGCACCTATTCTGTGGAACTCCCTTCCCTCCTCAATCAGACCTTCACCCAGCCTCCATTCCTTCAAAAAATCTTTGAAAACTCACTTCTTTATTAAAGCGTATCAATTAAACTGTCAGCAGGTTTCTCATCCCCCACCCCATGACTCCGTTCCTTCACCTGTCAAAAATGACCTACCAAGCACTCAATAAACCCTTCTGTAACAAACTATTTAATTCCCCTACTTTAACCCTTTGTGTCACTATACCCCACTCCCTCTAGCATGTAAGTTCATCGAGCAGGGCCCTCAACCCCCTCTGTTCCTGTACGTCAGTGGTCTGATCTCAATTATGTGTCTGTTAGTCCACCCATTGTACAGCGCTACGGAATTTGTTGGCGCTATATAAATAATAAAATAATAATAATAATAATCAAACCATTTCACTTAAGAATATTAAAAGGAATTGCTCACACCTGGAAAACAACATTTTAAAAAAATGTCCACAAGGTGACCACAGGCCATCCTACTAAATTTTCCAATATCTGAATTTGTTTAGCATCAAAACTTTCTTATAACCTCCCCACCTATTAAAAATGGGGTACAGAACCGCCACATGAGCAAGGATGGGGCACAATTAGACATTGTTAGGTAAAATATTGTTATGCTCGTTTCATACAGTCGTATAAGACTGCATGTATGTTTTAAAATATATGTTGGAATCAGGGATAGAGATTCCCCTTCTCATTGGTATTATTATTATATTATATATTATATTAATGCGCCAGCACATTACACAGCACTGTCTGTGGTGCTTTTTTGATACAAGTAAAAGACAAAGGTACAATACATCAAATGGACAATACAAACATTGACAAACAAACACAGGAGAGTTTTGAAGTTCCTATTCTCATGGACTCTTACAATCGACATGGATCGCAGGGGTGAAAACAGGAGGTGACGACTGCAAGGCTGCGAATGTTAATATAGACTAAAATGGGGGCATTTATTTGGTAAGCGGAATGCGTTAGTTACTGAGTTGAGCGGAAGGATTCCCTTAACAGAAAAAGTATGTTTAGAGAGTGTTTAAAGGAAGGCAGAATAGGGGGAAAGTGTGTTCCAGAAGGTTGGTGCCACACAAAAGAAGCCCTGCAGTCTAGCATGGAGGAGGTCATAATAGAAGATTTAAGGAGCGGGTCATTGTTAGATCTTAGAGGGCGGGCTGGAGTATATTGGTTGATTACTGATTGTTGTGTGGTGCCCCCCATTATTCTTCTGTCAAAAGCCAATCAGTGGAGGCACTCTTAGAGTGAACACAAACCAGATATCCCAATCTCGACAGTGGAACCTGAATGCACCTATTACAGCACCACAAACATAAACTAACTTCCATGTAGCTAATAAAAATAGTGGACATCAAAGTAATTATTTTTAAGTGTATTGGGACCTTTAAAAAAACACTATAGGGCCAAGAACACAAACGTATTCCTGACCCTATAATGTTAAAAACACTTTTTGCCAAAGCCGTAGGTGCAAAGATTTGTTTAAAAACTAATTGATCCACTTGTGAGTTTAGCTGTGGAGTCTTATTTATTGAATAAGACGCTACAGGTAAATCCCAGACAAATTGATTTTTTCGGGTGTGGATTGAAAGGCATTTGATTCGGACGAACCCCGGCTCAAACTAGTTTTTGCAAACGTCTACTAATTAGCCTTGTAGCCTAGATGTTTTGACCTGTAGCAGAGGATACTTAGGTCAGAAAGAGACGGAGTCACATAGTAGAGTAAAGGTTTCACTCTGCTTACTGAACGGCAATGTCCCAAAGAGTTCAATGGAGAATTTGGTGTTCAGTAAGCAGAGTATTTATTTTTTTACTGGTGATATATTCACACTCACTGACCACTATTTAAGATTCAAAATGAGTCTTTTGTGAAGATAAAATCTTTTTTAAAATACTCACATTGACTGTTTTGGAATTTCACTGGACACCCAGCAGAGCAGTCTTAGTCAGGAGTCTTTGCAAATTATGCAAACATCCCAGACGGTGACAGACCCGCTTTAAATATACCAGGAAGGACCGAGCTTTGTCTCCAAAATAGTGAAAATTGTTTACAGCAGCATTGATTCAAGAAATTTATGGGAGCTTGGTTCATGCTGAGTGAATGGGATCACACAGATTTTGTTTCACAAAATCCACACAAACTTAATTTAAATGACCTATTGCATCTATCCCAATGGTATTTCTGCCCCAAGAGATCTAGAGACTGTGTAGACCATTGGATTAAACTGAAGTCACTATTATGTTAATAGAACCAACATGAGCTGTTGTGTGCTGTTTGACATGGCACAATATCCTCCGGAAAATGTTAATTGAAAAATTGGCCATAAAGCACATGAGCACAGTCATGGACATTACATTGGGAACGCTGTGGCTTTTAAATTATGTTCACCTGATAATACAGAGTACAAATATGTGAGGCACAAACATATTTCCCATATCCTTACACCATCACCACTGTCCTGTAGATTTGACTTAAGGTAGAATGGATCCTCTGGTATAGTCTGATTCTGCTGTATGCTTTTTTTCAAGAAAAATCTAAATTCAATCAACCAAGTAAAATTTTTAGTTTTTTTTATTTTCTTTATTTGCAATCGATAGGCCCTGGAAAGCCTTACCTTTATGGATTTTTCCAGAAGTAAAAAAGTACTGTATAGGGAGGAATAAAATTCTGGGGGAGGAGTCTGGCGCCCCACCATCTTGAAACTTCACTAGCCGCCACTGATTGTGGTTATGGTGCTTATGGCACCTCTTTATTCACAAAAATGCCAAAGAAAGCACAAATATCAAATGAATGGACTGAATAGAAAATCCACTCTCAAGGGTCTCCGTAATTATTATATATACATGGCAGGATTTGCAATAGGATTATTATTAAAGCGTAAAAGATCCCATGTCAGTCTATATAAACTCAAATTCGTGCTAGTAAAGAAAAATTTGTGGAAAATAGACAAATTTGGAAAATTCTCAAGTTTCCATCTTTGCTATGTCCTTAAAGGACCACTATAGGCACCCAGACCACTTCAACTTAATTAAGTGGTCTGGGTGCCAGGTCCAGCTAGGTTTAACCCTCTTAGCTGTAAACATAGCAGTTTCAGAGAAACTGCTATTTTTACATATGGGTTAATCCAGCCTCTAGTGGCTGTCTCATTGACAGCTGCTAGAGGTGCTTCCGCGCTTCTCACTGTGATTTTCACAGTGAGAAGACGCCAGTGTCCATAGGAAAGCATTGAGAATGCTTTCCTATGGACATGCTGAATGCGCGCGCGGCTCTTGCCGCACATGCGCATTCAGCCAGGGACGTCAGAAGAAGGAGGAGAGTCCCCAGCGCTGAGGGAGCCCATGCTGGAGAAAGGTAAGTGTTTAACCCCCTTCAGCGCCATGGGAGTGGGACCCTGAGGGTGGGGGCACTCTGAGGGTACTATAGTGCCAGGAAAACGAGTGTATTTTCCTGGCACTATAGTGGTCCTTTAAATAAATTAGTGAATACATTTCCAACATTTCATCTTTTAGTGAATAACCCTGCTCAGGTGAGGCTGGCACTGGAGGAGATTACAGAAAAATCAATAAGGAGGGCACACTTTAAACATGAAAGCACTTAAGCATACTCAAACAAGAATAAAAAGTAGGGGTGCACACTCAAAGACCTTGATTCCCAAAAGAGTCATAAACAACATATACAAATGACACAGTTGATGTATATGAGCGCTTATTGAAGTGCAAGTGTTATGTCGACTGACTGTGCAAAAGAATTAATCTCTAAGCTGCTACCACACTGTAATGTACAATTCTCCAAAAATCACATCAAAGACAGAATTTTTCCACTGATACATCTCATAAATAAATACAAAACGTAAAGAAATAAACAATAAAGTCACATAAGGAAATATAAACAGTATAATATAAGACAAAGGAAAATGATGTGCAAAGAAGATGTGAGAGGCATGGGATATCAAACATACTAACTGACACTAACCCCCAATGTTTCGGCAGATAGGCCTTTGTCAAGGAGGTGATTGCCCCAGGGGGCTTCCAGCATACAGGGATTATGGGCTGCAGCCTTACAGCACCATTTATCTGCTGATTGTAAGTAAGATATGATGTTGGCAGGCTAAATGTGCAAGGCCTTTGCTGTTTAGGTCTATGTAGGTTCTTGCATTGGCTGATGGCCCACAATCTCAGTGCTTTCCAGGTCTATTGGCCCCTTTGGTATATTTTCCAGAACAATGCATTATCTCACGTTGACCAGGCTGCCAGTCTATGATGAGTAGTTATGATATGGATGTGTTTTCAAGTGGCTGCAGGTTGAGATGAGACATTCGGGTCAATGGACAAATACAAAGAGAAAGCACCGAGCTTACAGCAGCAGTAGCTTAGTATCCAACAGCTCAAAATACATAGTAAAAACAAAGAGAACGTTACCTGCGCTCTGGCCTAAATCCCTATGTACATTTAAACAAAATGGAGGCTCTTTAGTTTTATTCAAGTCAAGGCAAACCCCAAAAGGTGAGTCCTACTCTCTTTTGGGTCTTGCCTTGACGTGGCAGGTGAGCTTATATTCAAATGGCCATTGGAATAAAACTAAAGAGCCTCCATTTTGTTTAAATGTACATAGGGATTTGGCAGAGTGCAGGTAACATTCTCTTCATTTTTATTCGGGTCAATGGAGTCAAGGTTAACAGTCAGTCACTTCAGCGTGCACAGATGTATGTGAAAGCTCCCTTGTGCAGAGGCTATACTGATGGAAGCTGTAGGCATATATGATGTCACAAAGTGCAAACCCAGCAGCCTCTATATGTCAAAACCCATATGTCACTTGTGCAGTGTAACTAGGTCCATGCATGCAACGATCCATAAGTCTTGTGTACAAAAAAAGGTAATTAGTTTGTACTTGTCCCCTAGACCAAAAGTTGACAACCTCCCCTTGACCCTGCTCGAGTGAAAAAAAAAATGTTTGTGAACTGTATGTCTTGGGGTACAATTATTATTATTTTTGGTGGGGGGTGTGGGGATGGTTGGAGAGGCAAATTATCTTATGTTTTTAAACCGCCTTAATGATACTTATGTAGTTTAATAAATCAGAAGATAAATCTTTTATTTACAAGTATGAATTTATACTAACTTACGGCAATTAAACCTTTTTATTGCTTTGAGTTTTATAAGGCTATGTTCTTAGCTTTAAAGGGTTCTGTAACACATTCATACACATATATATTTATTTAGATATAGGATTTGGGAAAAGTTTTTTAAAGGTGTGGTACACGGGTGGTGAACAAAAAGCTTATACTTGCTCTAATTGTTAAGGAACCAGTAGCATCCCCCCCACCCCCCATGTAAGCAGTCAATTGTCAAAAAATGGTAAATGGAACAAATAGGCTACAATTGAGATCCTATTTTTAATCCAATATTAATTTTTAATTATCTAAGCATAGCACACACATTTGCTGCCTTCAACATGGATGCTGTCCAGGAGGTGGGAGGGTCTGGGAGGGAGGGTCTGCTGGAGATTGGCCGGGATGTGTCAGCTGACCGGAGCTCGCCGCGAATGGTTCGTGGCGAACCGCGGCGAGCCGTTCGCGGGAAGTTCGCGAACAGTTCGCGACATCTCTATTTATAGGTTGTAAAGAACTGAAAATTGTCATTTGTTGTGTTTGCAGCATATTTACTGAAATGAAAAGCTATTTCAATCAAACTTATAACAACATTTTAACTTTTTTAAACATTTTAACAGGTAATGTTACATTTTAACATAGGACCCCTTATTTGATAGCAGCTTCACAAGTCTTGCATCCATTGAACTTGTGAGTTTTTGGACAGTTTCTGCTTGAATTTGTTTGCAAGATGTCAGAATAGCCTCCCAGAGCTGCTGTTTGGATGTAAACTGACTCCCACCCTCATATATCTTTTGCCTGAGGATGCTCCAAAGGTTCTCAATAGGATTTAGGTCAGGGGAGGATGGAGGCCACACCATGACTTTCTCTCCTTTTATCCCCATAGCAGCCATTGATGCAGAGGTATTCTTGCAGCATGAGATGGTGCATTGTCATGCATGAAGATGATTTTATTACGGAAAGCATAGTTCTTCCTTCTGCACCAGGGAAGAAAGTGGTCAGTCAAAAACTCCACATACTTTGCAGAGGTCATCTTTACACCTTCGGGGACCCTAAAGGGGCCGACCAGCTCTCCTTCCATGATTCCAGCCCAAAACATGACTCCACCACCGCCTTGCTGATGTCGCAGCCTTGTTGGAACAGGGTGGCCGTCCTCCAACCATCCACTACTCCATCCATCTGGACCATCCAGGGTTTGGACAGCACTCATCAGTGAACAGGACTGTTTGAAAATTAGTCTTCATGTATTTTTCTGCCCAATGCAGCTGTTTCTGCTTGTGAGCATTGGCTAGTGGTGGCAGAATAGAAGGTTTATGCACAGTTGCAAGACTCTGGAGGACTCTACACCTTGAAGTCCGTGGGACTCCAGAGGCATCAGCAGCTTGAAATATCTGTTTGCTGCTATGTAATGGTATTTTAGCAGCTGCTCTATTGATCTGATGCATGGATCTGGCAGAAATCTTCCTCAATGTGTCTTTATCTGCACAAACCCGTCTGTGCTCTGAATCAGCCACAAATCTCTTAATAATGCGATGATCACGCTTACGTTTTCGTAAAATATCTAATGTTTTCATACCTCGTCCAAGGCATTGAACTATTTCAATCTTTTCTGCAGCAGAGAGATTCTTTTTCTTCCCCATATTGCATGAAAATGGTGCTCTGCTTAATAATGTGGCACACCCTCCTTTAGTAGTTTTTCCTTAAATTGGGCTCACATGGCAATCTAATTATCACAGGTGTTCGAGATTGTTTTCAGTGATCAAAAGAGCCCTGAGACACAATGCCACCCATGAGTTAAACTGAAAAACAAAATATTTAATCTTTGTGACACTTAAATAGAATTTGCATAATAATTTGGAACAGGGTGTATATGTTACCCACTCAATCCTGAGTGGTTGAGTGAATTGTGAATAAACAAAATAATAGGGGGAAATATCTGCCATTGGTGTATCCTAACTCCTATATCTGAGCTTGTTGTTGGGAGGTTAAAAAATAAAATACTGGGTGGGGGATAAGAAGTAACTATTACCAGGTCTTTCCTTTCTGAATACCAACAGTCCCCATTCCAGTGGTAGTACCGATGGGCAGATGCAGATGCTAGATATTTCTTTTTAACTTGCCCTGTCCACTGGACAAAGGTGGATACAGTACCAGGTCAGTCCACCCAATTGCTTAATTAGGGACTCCATCCCAATACTAATTAGATGGGGGTAATTAGTGACTAGGCAACTATCCCTCACAGTCATTTATTTATTTAACCCTCATATGCAGAGACTGACAGAAAGGCAATTGTTTCCAGAGCACTTGTGAAAGATGTGAAAATTACCATAAGGCAGCCTGGAACAGAGCTCTAGGCTGACTATGTCATGTGTGTAGAGGTTCTAACTAACCCCCACAAGTGCAAATATCTCTGGATGTACAAATACTGCACATGTGGACTCCTACCAAAAATGATCACTTCAATTTTCTGAACTTTACAGCACATGTGCAAGTGTTCAGCATAGAGCTATATGGATGATCCTGCAAGATCTGGATCCTCCAAAGACACAGCCAGTTCCCTGCTTCCATCACTATGACTGTCGGAATTGACATTGTAGCTCCGCTCAGTGTCTAGGAAAGTCAAGAGGAGGAAATAAACAGAGACACAGTAGTCCTTACTTTGTCTCAGTATACAGTTGCAAGAAAAAGTATGTGAACCCTTTGGAATCATATGGATTTCTGCACAAATTGGTCAGAAAATGTGATCTGATCATCATCTAAGTCACAACAATAGACAATCACAATAAACTAATAACACACAAAGAATGAAATGTCGCCATGTTTTTATTGAATACACCATGTAAACATTCACAGTGCAGGTGGAAAAAGTATGTGAACCCTTGGATTTAATAACTGGTTGTTCTTGTCATCGTATCATTAATGTACAAAATTTGTGGTTTGACTTGGTTTGTCGTAGTACAACGTTATTAGTGTATTGTCTGAACTTGTCACTTTAATTTTTGCCTAGAGCTTTGAGAGATATGTCAATGGCCCAAAAATGAGTTGCTGGTTGGTTTAATTGTCCCAAGTGATGCATATCTATATTTAGTTTTGAGTCAATTATAGCACATGGACCCCAGTATTTCGGGACATTATCCATTCTTGGGCATACTCACATACCATGATTGTCCATGATGTATTATGAGATCAGAGTAGATTGATACATAAATATAAAGTGAAAAAAAAATACAATTTATGCAGTCAAACTAAAAAGTGTAATGTAGTGGCAACATTTCACTTGGTCAATCACAGTTTGTTTGTTTTTTTGTCTATGTACAGATGCAAGTGTGAGAATGACCTCTGTGACACGTACATTCAGCAACTTGCGTATACTTGAGATGTATTTTTGTTGAATGAGGTCTTTATTTCTTTAGTTTAGCATATATCCAACAGGAAATGACCTCCAGCTTTGCAGGGACTCTTATAATAACCTGTTATTTTGAGCGTCCTCTTCGCAAAATGCAACCATTTGGTACTTGTAAAATGCTTGTAGAATGGAAGCAGTCTGTTTTAAATGGACACTATAGTCACCAAGACCACTTCATTTCATTGAAGTGGTTTGGGTGCAGTGTCGCTGTCACACTTATTCCTGCAATGTAAAACATTGCAATTTTTGAGAAACTGCAATAATTACCATGCAGGACTAAGACTGCCAGACATCCAGCGTCAGTAAATCCCAATAGGAAAGCATTGAGGCAATAAGAGCTTAATGCGCTCGCAGCGCATGGACATTAGGTCCCCCCCCAAGCCCTTATTGCCTCATTGCTTTCATATTGGGTTCCACTGACGCTGGATGTCCTCATGCAGAGCGTGATGACGTCCAGCGTTTTTTAGGGGACTCAGAGTCAGTTAGAATCCTGGAAGTGCCTCTTGTGGCTGTCTAGTCTGGCAGTCTTAGTCGTGCAAGGTAAGTGTTGCAGTTGGATGAAAGGGTGGAGCGCCAACATAGCGCCGAGGGGCATCTCCGCTGAAATCAGTTGAGTAAATATCGGTGTGTTTTTTAACCCTTTATGTCTAGTGGGGAGAGGGAGGACCAGAGGTCACTATAGTGTAAAGAATACAGATAAAAAATAAAAATGGGATATAAGAATGGTCAATATTTGATTTTTATTAAGAAAGGTGCATTTCATATATAAACGTATAATACTAGGGCTTATATTACACCCAGGTGCAGTGTAACCCCTCTTCACAGATATTGCTTAGCTGAATAGCACCATAACCACTACAACAGTGGGCATGGTTCCTGGGGTGTGCTAGTCCCTGCCTTTGTACAGCCTGGGAGCTTTCTGTCTAAACGATGTCTGGCAGTGCTGGGCTTGGCTTATTGGTTGAGAACAGATTCAGCTGATGCTCTTGATCAATGAGCTGACCCTGCACTGCAAAGATTAGCTCAGGAGAGCTAGCGGAATCTCCTAGCAGGAACTGTCTCTCAAAGGGAGAAGGAGAAAGGCAGAAAGCAGCACCGACAGTCCCTTGTAAGAAATCAAACTGTTAGCAAAGAATTTGACAATTTCCATTAAGGTGGCAGAGGGGTCTCCTGGCAGCATATCTGCGCTACAACTCCCTGTAGTAGTTATGGTGCTTGGAATGTTTCTATTAAAGGAAGGTCCCTTTCCACATTTGAGTTAGATTCTGTCAAACATGGACTTAATTGATATTACTAACGCATAAGTGGGAACTTCCATTTTTAGAGGTCTGTGAAGTTTGGCCATTTTTAGGTGACAGTTTTATGAATTTGGAGTAACTGATTGTCTGAGACCCCTCTCAGACAAACAGCTCCGCCATGCCCGATTCTGAAAGAGGCTTCTGGTCTAAAGATTTTGAGAAAACAGAATGACAGAGAGGCGGGGAGATTCAGCATTGGAACACAGACTTTGGGTATTTTACTACCTGCATTTCCTTGTATTATCTGGGGTGTCTTCCCTGCAGTTACATCTACTTAGACACAGGTGCCTTTCACTTGCTACAGGGACCTGCACGTCAAGCTTGTTAACTTTCACTGCCTATCACTCTTAGTCAGCCACACGTCTTTGTTTTATTGTTTGTTACACATACCATTCTCATTTGCCTCTGACACATTCACTCTTAGCACCTAGCTGGCTATAACTTCTTGTTCACACACCTACTCTCTGGGAAGTAATTTACAGTCAGATCATACATCTTCATATGTCTCCATTAGGGCCTCTATCCCCTCCTCCTTGTTTATTGCTTTTATAGATAACCCCTCAGCATATTACTTGTACTTGTGTACACTTGTATCCTAGCAACAATGGGTGAACACGCTCTCATGTTCACACGTCATCCCGTTGGTACTGACCTGAACTTCCAGGGTTCACACGGGGTGGTAGATTGCGCCAGCACCTCGTATTTATCCACTTTAAGTATAAATACACCGTGTTGTTAATATTGTGGTGATCTTGATAAAGATCGGCTGGGGGTCGAAACGTTGATTGGAAACCATCACATAATACCAATGACATAATAAACTTCAACACCTTATTCAATTTCTTATATAAATTCTCGATTTTCCACAGACACAGCCTCAAATGAATTGAATAAAGATGAATTTAATAGATTTTTAATCATGTTAGTGCAAATAGGTGGCCGAGTAATCTAAACACAATTGGACCGCTCCAATAAAAAAGGTTTTGTTTTTTTTCTTTGAGTGCGCCTTTAATTCTTATATTTTTTATTTTTTGTTCTTATCCAATATAAATGAGTAACATCGTTTTTCTTTGTATATGTATAATGAAGGTAATGTCCCTCATTTATCCGTGACCTGGGTGCCTTGATAAATAAAGTCTATAAACAGAGGTATTATTTCCTGTAAAATTAAAAAGAAATATAACCAAACTCTCATGCTAAGCATCAGTACACGTCCCCAAGCATCAGTATAAGATGAAAAAAGGGTTATTGTTAAATACCTGGGTGGTAGCAACCCACTAAATTGTCCCTAATTATGAGAGACAGAGCTCCATATCAATAAGACTCACAGTATCTTTAAACTACAATAAATGTGTTAAGAAATCAAACT
Organism: Pelobates cultripes; assembly: GCA_933207985.1. Lineage (NCBI taxonomy): Eukaryota > Metazoa > Chordata > Amphibia > Anura > Pelobatidae > Pelobates > Pelobates cultripes. The sequence continues at coordinate 285,252,972 of OW240914.1, forward strand.
GTGCAAATAAGATACATTGTTCTTGTTCTAAATTACATTTTATTTGCATAAACTGTTAGTAGTAAGTTGCCTAAAATTTCTCATTACAGCCCTGTTCCTGGCATCATCCCTAGTCACACGTAATAATTAAAGTGTCCCTCTGACCGGATGTTGGGAGGTATGTGAGGTAACCACTTACTCTAATAATGTTTACAGATTTAAGTCTATACAGAAGGCAGCTGTAACAGACTATTAAGCTGTTTTTTGTTTCTCACTTGACAACAAACACCTGCAGCAAACAAAAATTTGCACCAAACTACAAAGCTAGAAAGTCAGGTCGAGTTAAAAGCAGGTATTACCGTCAGAAACGTAAACATGCATCAACTGTAAAATTTGGATTGGAGAAAAGCACGGCGTACAGTACAAAATGGCCAGAGGCAGAAACAGTTTACCAATAACAAAAAAGAAAACAAGCAGAGGTCAAAGGTTAGCAGCAAACAAATCATTAGTCATTGACACAAATGGCAAGGTCAAAATCTTTAAAAATAGCAGCAAATATAGACAAAAAAACACTTGAGGAAGAACCCCAATGTAATCCCTATCAGACAATGAATATGAGAGTTAAATTTATAAAAGGTGTAATATTCAAAGGGAGTTTATAAAGTAATGTCTATTCCATACGGGAAATGTTTTTTTGTTAAAAAAAAAGAGGATTCCGAAAGCATAATGCTGACAGAAATAGTATTTAATTTTAAAAGAATTTGTAATAATATTCTTCGAAATACACGCTTACTGTGATTTAGAAATCACAGGAGTGTTTATTCCTGAGCTATGTGATGCCTCATACACAATAGTTTGCAATTATTTGGTCCCTCTTAAAAAATATATATTTGATTCATGAGTTTATTTGCTGTAATGAATGTTAAGGTTTATTCTCTAAAGTGTGTATTGTCATGATTAAATAGCCAAACTAAAATCATGACAGAAATTTTTCACAGTTCACTATTTTGCCTTAAAATCTAAAATCTCTTTGGATTTCTGACAATTGCATTTTGGTGAACAACTTGGAGTTAGTCATTGAGAAACAACTTGCAATTTTTTTTATTTTTTTTATTATTCAAGGTTTTTATTATTGACATATAATAAGCATTAAACATCGATACAATGGCATACATAGCAGGTCACATAGCATCGTTGGACAAGTCAGTAAAGTATACAGTTTTGTTGTAAACTACGGATGTACACAGGGCCGGATTAAGAGCCCAGTGGGCCTGGTGCTGACAATTATGATGGTCCTAATTACGGAATCTTATCGACCTAAAACAATCATACCTCCCAAGCGTCATGTATCTGATGGAGATGGTGCTGGAGGGAAACTCATAGGATGCAGCTATAAGAAAACACATACTCTATGCTAATTTCTCTCTAATTTATGCTTTCATCCTTCAAGTAAATCCATAACCCCTAACAGCGGTGTACAGTGAAGCAGGAAGTCAATGGGCTGGGTAAAAGGGTGTGCCACTGGCGCGAATCCATGACAAAACCTGCCAAAAGGGGTGAACATTCCCAAAAAGGGGGCATATTTGTCCAAAGAATTGGAAGGTCAGCCTGACATGAATGCATGTCAGGCTGCCTGCCAATCCTGCAGGCTGTCCAACTAAGGGCATACTATGCAGGAAGCACCTTGAGCTCCATTTTTTCTAAGGACTGTCCCCTAGCACTCGCTGGTCCACTTGTCTCCTTACCTTCTTACTAGCAGGCAGAAGTTCCTGGTATATAGTCTGAGACAGAGAAAAGGTGTCTGCAGTGAGTGTAGAAGAAAGGGGACATGCCACATTGTTAGAGAGACCAACGTCTGCATTACCTAAACTAACTTTAATGTCAACCAGTGCACACAAGTTTTGTTTCCATACATCCCTCTTAAGCTTCCAAACTTAAAGGGACACTATAGTCACCAGAACAACTACAGCTTATTGTATTTGTTCTGGTAAGTAGAATCATTCCATTCAGGCTTTTTGCAGTAAACACTGTCTTTTCAGAGAAAATAACTCCACTGGCAGCTTCTTAGATGGCTGCTAGAGGTGCTTCCTGGGGCAGTACTGCCTAGTGTGCAGCACTGCCATTTAGTGTCTCCACCCTCTGCATGCAGACACTGAACGTTCCTCATAGAGATGCATTGATTCAATTTATCTTTATGAGGAGATGCTGAGGGTCTGGCTCTGCCCCTGATCTGCCTAGTTGACAGTCTCAGCCAATCCTATGGGGAAGTATTGCAATTTGCTCAGACCACCACTTCTGAGCCAGCAGCTGCAGAATTGAATACAAGTAATATTTTACTATATTTAGGGAGACAAGAAGGGGCCAGGGTGGTGGTTTTAACATAATAGGGTAAGAAACACATGATTGTGTTCCTGACACTATAGTGCTCCTTTAAGCAAGAGTATGTGAAGAGTAGTTAAGGTTGCCACCTTTCTTGGAAAAAAATACCAGCCTTAATCATTTGTATAATTAATTAGTTATGCGTGACATCACATGATGTAAATCACAAGGAGTGACATCAGAGAAAATTCTGTAAAATCACCAACAAACTACTCACAGTTTGATTCTGCTGTATAGATGGATTGCTCCCAGTGTCTCCCTGTCTCCCAGTGTCTCAGTCTCGCAAGTCACCCAGTGTCTCAGTGTCCCTATGTATCACAGTGTCAGTGTCCCCATGTCGCCCAGTCCCCTAGTCTCCCAGTGTCTGTGTCCCCATTTCTCCCAGTGTCCCAATGTCTCAGTGTGTCCCCATGTCACTAAGATACTGGGGACACTGAGAGACATGGGGACACTGAGAGACCCGGGGACACTGAGACATTTAGGGAAACTGGGAGAAATGGGGACACTGAGACACTAGAAGACATGGGGACACTGAAACATTTGGGGACACTAAGACACCAGGGACACAGACATGGGAACACAGACACTGGGAGACTAGGGGACACTGGGAGACTAGGGGACACTGGGAGACAGACACTTGGGGACACTGGGAGACATGGGGACAGTTGTGGACATAGACATGTGGACACTGGGACATATAGGGACACTGGGAGACATGGGGGCACCAGGCACACTGAGACACTAGGAACACAGACACTGGGAGACATGGAGATACTGAAACATTTGGGGACACTAAGACACTAGGGACACAGAGACTGGGAGACTAGGGGACACTGGGAGACTAGCGGATACTGGGAGACTAGGGGATACTGGGAGACTAGGGGACACTGGCTGGGAGACAGACACTTGGGGAGACATGGGGACAGTTGTGGACATAGACATGGGGACACTGGGACACATGGGGACACTTGGCACACTGAGAGACATGGGACACAGACACTGGGAGACTTGGGGACACTGAGACACTAGGGACACTGGCTGGGGGACATAGTGTCTCCGTGTCCCAATGTCTCCCAATTTCCCTATGTCTCACAGCGTCCCCATGTGTCTCAGCATCCCCATGTGTCCCAGTGTCCCCTAGTGTCTCAGTGTCCCCATGTTTTCCAGTGTCCCCAAGTGTCTGTGTCCCCAGGTCTCCAGGTGTCTGTGTCCCCATGTGTCCTAGTGTCTCAGTGTCCCCTAGTGTCTGTGTCCAGATGTGTCCCCTAGTGTCTGTGTCCCCAAGTGTTTCAGTGTCCCCTAGTGTCTCAGTGTCCCCATATTTTCCAGTGTCCCCAAGTGTCTCAGTGTTCCCAGGTCTCCCAGTGTCTGTGTCCTAGTGTCTCAGTGTCCCCTAGTGTATGTGTCATCATGTGTCCCCTAGTGTCTGAGTCCTCAAGTGTCTCAGTGTCCCCATATGTCACCTAGTGTCAGTGTCCCCATGTGTCCCCTACTGTCTTAGTGTCCCCATGTGTCACCTAGTGTCTCAGTGTCCCCATGTGTCCCTGCTGCCTTTCCCCCCATCCCTCACTTACCTGAGCTGTAGAGCTGCTGTCTGGACTCTCTGTGCTGTGTAGCTGCTCCCCCACGGATCAGTGAGTAGAGAGAGGCAGGGATATTCTGTAACTTCCTATCCCTGCCTCTCAACACACACAGTGACCCCTACTGGCCGGTGCTGGTATTGCAGAGTAATTTCCATTTATTCTGAGAAAATTACCTGCATTTGTATTGCCGGTATTACTGCAATACCGGCACGGCCAGGCAGCCTCAAATACCGTCTGTGCCATTAAATTACCAGTCAGGTGGCAAACCTAAGAGTAGTGTGTTTTTTAAAAAAGAAAAAAAAAATTTTTTTTTTTTATTTTTTTTTTTAAATGGGCCTATTCCATGGGCCTGGGCCTGGGCCTGGGCCTGGAGCTGCAGCTCCATCAGCCCCTATGTTAATCCGGCCCTAGATGTACATAGTATGCATTGTAGGTTATGCAGTAGGTATTTTCAGCTATGTGGTGCTTTTCCTTAGTGCAGGTTGCCTGCTGGATGGGGTAGGTATTAGGAGGCAGCCACTTGTTGTGGTTTCAGCGGCTTCTGTGTTGTTGGCGGTGTGTTGGTCAAGTTATATGACTTGGCAAGCCGAGCACAGCGTTCGGAAGTGGGTGGAACTTGGGTTCCCTGTTAGGTAGGCCTGTTCAAGATCTGTTGGGGTGGGGGGTGCCAACTTGCAAAATTTAAACCCAAATAAGGCTGTATTGTGTGCGGTTCTGCCAGCACAAACGATTTACTCTAAATTTAGCAAGATGTGCCTCATGTCAACAAACTTACTGATTAATGGATAAGAAAAAATCCATTGATCAAAAATAAATCTATTGATTTTTTAAATTTTTTTTAAAATCCATTGAATAAAAAAAAAATAAGAAAATCTGCTTTTCTCTCGGAATGGTGGAGTTGTGACTTGGAGCATTTGGAGGATACGGGTACGATAGATGTCCACCTGTAAATTCAGAGAGAGGCAGATACAAAAACAGCTCCCTTTTTAGCCATTCTTAAAACCTAATAAGTGCGGAACATACACACAAGTGGGAGCAATCTTGGGGTATAATTTTGAGTAGCAGTGGGAATGTGTCTACCCCCAAAGATAGTATGGCACTCATGTGGTCATATTGATGAAGATCTGAAAGAATTCTGGGGAGTAGGTAATGGAGTACTGTTATGTTGGGCTAGAATAAAGATAGGCACTCTCCATGATTTCATCGCGGTTCCGGGTATATGAGTGGCGAAGAAACAAATAATTTTACCAAGCAGCAGTTATTTACGTGAGTTATCCTGATATTAAACCGCTGATATTCGATGGTTCTTCGCGTATGGAGCTATGTACATTAGCACACATGTTCTTTCTTATTGAGACTTGCGTTGTTCTTTATTTTAGTTTACTGAAAAAACTCTGTGTCAGTAGGCTGGTCAAAGTACATTGAGGATTGGAGGATGGAGTGGGTGTTGTTTCCCTAATTTGCGTATCTATCGGTCTACGTTGATGAGTAGGGCATGATATCTCACTGGGTCATGGGTTGAGTATATGAGGTTAAAGGGACACTCTACAACTGAAATACAAAATAAATACAAATCACTGTTTTGTAGATATATTCCAAATGAAAACATGCATGCATTTAATTATGCCTTTTTTTTCCATTGCGGGTATATCTAAAAACAGCTTGCAAAGGCTGCAGACCCACTTATAAAACCCTTTGCAAGCCCTCCCCTTCTTTCCCAGCCCAGACCTGCTATCTGCTTGAGAGCCAGGAGGTGTACCAAGGTTAATTTATAAACGGGCGAATTTGTATTGAAATCTGCACTTTTTGTAAAATGACAAAAAGAAGACACCCTTCACACAAAGCTTTTCTGGACTATTTTCAGTCTCTTTAAATAGGTTAGAGCCCAATAAGTAAAGGGACAGTTACCCACCATATTTAAAATCACCTGCCATCTCTGGGGCAGTAAAGATTGGCCACTCTGTGACACTTGTGCCTTTATAAGTGGGCATGCTGACGGTGATGTTGAATGGTATGCCTCACAATCCCCCGTTCCTGGAAATTGTCAGGTCTAATATATGTAGCAGTACGTCTAACAAATTCCAAATCTCATTTTCACTGCATTTTGTCATCCGGATGTTGTTTATTAGGGCCTGATTTATATCAGTAATCAAAATATCTGTATGAAATAATTACTTATGTGAGATACAAAAAAAGGAATTGCTCATCACCGTAACTATTAATTTTAACTATTAGTAATAAAAATATATTCTGATGTACTATCACTTACTATTTGCCAAACTGGGAATTGAAGACATTATACAAAGCAATTGCATATTTTTGGAAAATGCCCGAAAACTGTAAAAGTTGCTCAGTTTTTCCCCCTGTAGGATTCTATTTTATTTTTTATTAGGGTTGGGGGGAGAATAAATTGTGCACTTCCCTTATCATATCTCCACAAATTCCCAGTTTAGTTAACTAGGCCATTGTATACACACCATGACTGCTCTACATATTACTCTGACATATGGTGACAGACTTCTGATGAACAATTGACCTGCCTATTACACTGTGATCACTATTTGACCTTCCTGCCCACCCAGCCTCCTCCCCCCCCCCAACTCGTGACACTACAGTAAACAGCAGAGGGCAGCCGCACTGCCTGCCGGGAGTTGTAGTTCCACCCCCTGTCCCTATTGGCTGCCCCCGGAGAGGGGAGGGCCGGCCAGCAGTAGTAAAGCTCGGTGCATGCGCGGCCCCGCACAGCTAGTGAGAAGGATTAAAGATGTTCTTATCACGGGTTAGGACCAGGGCTGCGGCGGACCAGCTCGGTGTGCTGCTTACATACAGCTCCAGGAAGGGCAGGTAAGAGCTCACATGGCACATGCTTTCATTTGCTAATATAAAAAAAAACTATAATGGGACATTGGTTTCCAAATACATGGTTGTCACATAGTGGCAGTGGGAGCATGCATTTCATGTATTTTTGTGTATGGGAAGGGCCAGATAAAATATATAATTTTTTTTCACCACAACTCCCATTTGGCACAGCCAATAGCTGACTGAGCATCTTTGGAGCCTTGGCCCAGGAGAGCAACTCTGCCAGGGGTCAGCAAACACTAATACGATGTTTATTTCCCACCCAGTGCACCTTGCTTTAATATTTAGAGAGGGGTGTGTTATCTAGGGTCCCATCAGCGACCCCCCTCCTTTCCCCATTTCTTGCCCCCAACCTCTGCTTGTGATGGCACTGTATACAGACCAGCCAGTGCAGTGTGTGAATTGACAAGGGAGCAGAAGTTAGTCATTTGGGGGGCTGGTTGTGGTCTTCACTTGTGTTTTGGGGTATGCATGCTTGTTTATGTAACCTGCAAGGTTATGTTGGTTTCTGGCTGCACTGTAGTTTGCGATGTGTTGGAGATCTGAAAATGAAACTTACTGTAAACATGAGTAGAGTGGATTTTGTGTCTCTGCATATTTGGAGGGTGAGCGGAGGATTAGTTTTCTATCGATACAATGTATTTTGGTTCCAAACTTTTACCATTTGTTTATTTCCATGGAACGTTGGGTAAGAGGAGCCCCAGACCTATTTAGTCCATAGGCAGAAATTAACTGATTGAATGTATTATTGTAGCTACTGAGAGGTCATTAGTTGGTAAAATATAACTTTATACTTTAATATGATGGGAGAACTCCGTAGTGGGGTACAACTCATTAACAAAAGGAAAGAAAAAACCCTCCCTAGATACACGTTCAGCACTGGGGAACTAATCCTAGGGACCAACCAATATACATGAAGTCTTTTACATTAATGTATTTGTATTATTTATTATGATCGGTTAAATTTGCAGTTCCTAGTGTCCTGATAGCTCACATCAGAGACCTCCAGATCCCCCTTAAGTTAATTAACAATAAAAATGCCATCCCCAACTAAACAGCATCCGGACAATTGCTGTAACCATGGGCAACAGAGAAATGTGTCTCTCTAGGCATTTAAAGAATTCTTCCTAGAACGGTCTTTAACAATTTATCACCTCACAGCATTTTTTCTGTTAACCTTCTTGCTATTTTATAGCTTTGGGATGTAACAAGTATGTGAAGGACACTGCTAAATATTATCAATTTGGTCTCTGAAATAACATGCTTAGTGTGTGAATACTTCACCATTAGCTGCTAAGGCATTTTTCTGCACATAGAAACAGTTATAACATTGAGAGTGACTTGGTTGTATGTATTGTAGCAGAATACAATCGATCCTCACTTATACCATTGGAAGAACGGTGTATGTACACTTATCATGCTAATTGATGCCCCCATAGTATGCTAATATCACTCCCACTGTACTTAAAATCTGACTAAAAAAGTTAATTACTTTCCTCAAGTGGAATGCTAATTAGCATTTTACAGTTAATTGAAATAACAATTCAAACATCGGCAACATTCTTTTCACTCTGAATCTCCCATTGTCATGGGTTTCTTTATCTTGTTACTATGGAAATTCTTTTTTTTTTGGGCTACTCCGTCCCTTGTGGCTTGTGATTTATTCCCATGGAGAACATTGTGCTTGCTGCTGCCTGTCCTTATAACTAAATATTTATTGCCACAAGATCTTGTCACGCTAAGGGTGTAGAAAAGCACAGGCTGAGGCTGTCCTTAAATGTTTCTTGCCCAAGGAAAATGGCCTAGATCTTTCAGTGTCTGGCTTAATATAAATATTCATTGATTGCACAAGTAAGAGGCTTCTCAAAATTCATTAATTTTCATAAATCTGTTCAAGCCTAGGCATGCTTAGTTATTAATGCTTTTGCTGAAGTAGCTCAATGGACTGCGAGTTTAAATGTTATGCATTTTAACTTTCCTAGTGTGTGTGTAGGGTTCTGTAAAAAGTGTTAATGGTGTTGGTTGAATCATTTTATACAGGTAATTCAGAAGTGAAACTTCCACATCATCTGGTTTTGTGCAGAGCGGCTCATTTTGTGTGCTAGGAGAAGCCATTTTTGGTCACTGTTCAAAAGATTTGACCGAAGACAGGAGGACTCCTTTGATGACTCATTGCACTATAACCACTACGTGATGGGTTCTAGTTGAGCATTGTGTCCATTTAAGACCAGTTGAGCATAAAGGAAAATGTAGAATATCTGAAATGCCAAAGTTCTTAATCACTGATGTAGACTCTTGATTGTTTTGGTAATTTGCAGCTAACCAGCTGTTAGTACAGCTCTCATTGATGAACAGTTATAGTTGAGTCTTGTCACACCCAGTTTTGGAGACCGTTTTGGGTGTAGCCCAGTGTTTTAGTCAGTCTGCCTTTTAGAGTAGATAAGATGGCTTAGTTGTGTGGAGGCTGGTTCATAGAGAGAGGTGCTACATTATCTTAACATGATTTGTTTATTGGGCAAATGCATTTTAACTTGTGGTATTAAGTGACCCACTCAAAACTGATAATTTACTATATGCTAAGATACTGTCTGGGATGTGCCTTTTGTTAGACACTTTCCATTGTCTGGGGTTCTCCTTTGTACTGTAAAATGCACTGTTTAAGTAAACTATTTATTTCCGGAGACCTTAACCTGAATATTCAAATGTGCTCTGCCATTGCTTATTTATTAAAGACCGAATTCTCACTACTTCATCTTGTCTTGTAAGCTACTTACCTGTAGGTACAGGTAAAACACAAAAGTACCTGCCTGTAAGTAATTAAAATTACTAGACTGCTGATCATTATAAGTAGGAAATATGTTATAGGCAGTATACGTGAGAAGGTGGTAACCAGTGGCTCTGGATCCATTGTGGCAACACACTTAAATAATCAGAATTACTGAAGATATTAAATTGTCCTTGTGAGAACAAAACTACATACTTACGCTGACCTTACCTTCAGATAGTGATGAATGTCTTACAGCAGAGCCTTTGGTAGTTTTAATATCCTTTTGCAGCTTGTTTTATCTGCAGAGATATTAACACCAATCCCAGCATATAATTCATAAATATGACATCAATGGAAAGTCAGGAAAGCCACTTATGTGGATCTAGGTAAGGAGACCATGTAAATATATAAGCCAAAGACTTGCCACAAACAGGCTACCTTATTATATTATACAGGATGGCTCCACAGCTTAAAGCCATATATTGTCTGGAAGGTCCAGATAGGAAAATGCCTAGAAGAATCCCTGTGAATATCAACACATGCAAGAAGTAGTGGGGCTTTATGTTCAGTGATTTTCCTTATTGTTCTGGTATTAAGTGTTGTATTGCATGGAATGTTAAACCTGGTCGAATGGTCTGTGGACTAAAAAGATCTTTCACTGGCAATTGAAACATTTGGAAAACCCAGCATCAAAATGACATGGAGAATATGAGCCTAAGTGCAAACTTTATTGCAGAAAATAAATTAAAATGTTTCTCCTGACTAACTTACATGGGGAATTCCTGGTAAATTCTGAAGAACCAAGAGCATGCCATCCTTGACAAACCTTACAGGCATTGCCAAGCATTATGGTCCACAAGGGATCAGATAGCAGAATACTGAATATAACAAATGGCATATTCTCTCAATTATACAGACTATGCTTTGCTAAAATTCACTCTGTTATATAGGAATTTCTAAACCAACTCTAGGCGCTGAGCCAGTAACCTGACTAAAAATTATGAACCATACCTGGAGTAGTAGATTTTGCAGAGTAGAATCTTGCAGACATTAAAAATGATTACTAAAGTTAACTGGTGATACCAACTCGAGTATTTTAAATCATCTTGTAAATGAAAGTCAAATTTAATTTGACATGGTAAAGCATACCCATGAAAACAGTCAGGTAATTGTTTCAGAGATATAAAGTGACACTGTCTCCATAGCAACGCATATACTATGATTGAGTCAGATAAATTAAGTATATTCTCACAGCACTTCATACAGATATCACTCAAAAATACAGAAGATGTAATTAATAGCAGCCCACACACAAAGCTTATGTTAGACTTCTATACTTGAGTTGTCTTCAGCACCTCATACACAAGATTTAAATTAGTCTTATATTGCAGCTGTATCTTCATATCATTCACATATACTGTGGCTGTGTCTTTAAACTAATACAGAGAGCAGATAGTGGACCTCTATCCTGAGGTTGTGCTTCACACCAAGTTATACATAGATCATAGAGTAGACACCTCATTGTAACTGATACATAGAGCATGTAGTGGGCACATACTGAGGCTGTGCTTTACCCTAGCTCAGATACTGAGGCTATAGTGTCTTCAGACCAGTTCATACAGAGAGGCTATTTTGGTCTCCAAAACAGATTTAGAAATATTGCCTTCGACTATCTGAAAGAAGCCTTGCTATGTGCTAAAATGCACAGATAACTGCTACGATAAATTTCTATATCAAAGCAATGTACCTAGACTTGTGTTCAAACACTTAACATATTGATTTTTTATTTATTTTTTTAAAGCATACACACTAGAGTAGAGCATTTTACTTACTGGGCAGGTTTCTAATTTGTGACAGATCTTTGCATTTTCTCTAAGGCTTTGTAAAAAATTGACTATTTTATTTGAAGCAGTCTTGTCATGTGTTTAGTATGTCTCTGGACTGAGGAAGTTATTTTTCATTTTCTTCTTTCCATAAACCATGGCAGTTACTGTTAGACTGGTATTGCATCAGACATGCACTCCCAGTTCACTTCAGGAACTTACACTTTGCCAGAAATCATCCTTTTACGGAATGTTCTGTCACACATCTCATGTTTTTTGTAGAACTACAACAACCATGATGCTTTGCCAGCCTGGCCAGAAGGTTAGATCCTCCACCAGTTCACCTGCTGGGTATCTGCATTTTGCCTACAGGTGACCCTAGGTTTATGTTTTGAATGCTTTCTTTAACAGCATGGACAGGCTGAAGTGCATCAGAGTTTAAAATGGATACAAGGGTTACATATATCCATTGTGGACCTCATTTGAATATGCAAATATAGCACAGACATGTCTGTAATTAGTGTTCATGTGTACTGTAAATCTGCATTCATTCATTTTTTTTAATTTTTTTTTAAATGGGTCTGCTGACTTGTTTGGGTTTTGTGGTTTGTTACACTGCTGACTTCACTGTTCCTGTCGTGTCTGGTTTTGCTTTAGGTTAGCCATCAGAGAGAACAAGGCATTTATACTAAAACTGTTATTTCAGCTATACACAGGGCTCGTCTTGCTTTTTCATTGCATGTCTGCAAGTGTATGGCAGTGAGAATTAAATGGTTAATATCATTTATAATTTTTTCTCTCACATGTAATATGTGCTAGTGTGGGGAGTTTCGTCCCCCCTCTTTCTCCCAGCTGTTTTCCTTCTTCAGAATTGCTGTTTTACCTGAGTATCAGGAAGCGCATAACTCTCTGCAGAGGCACGAACACATTGTAGGGCTAAGGGGAGGAGGGATTTCTAACTAAGAATCCATTCTGTTCCATCTCTCTTTCACGTAGCTATTGCCAGTGCAAGATTTATCACATTTTCTAGTAAAGAGGAGGGACTCTGTTTAACAGAACTAATGTGAGCGGCACAAGCAGATGTAAACTGAGAATTAAGGTTCATCTTTTAGATTAGCTGGAGTGGTGCCAAAAATGCTTAACGCCAATATCTCTCCTAAGCAATGCAGTCTACACATCTGTAATTGATAGGAGTATATTGAAAGGGAAATTGGTTGTTGGGAGGGATTCTGTCGCTAGAATTACAACAAAAGCCAAATGATGCATTCTAAATCGTTGATGTGCTGGCCAAAAAAAGAAACAAAACTCTACCCAATGTGTTTTGGTCCTGAAGTTACTGCTATTAATTTATGCTTTCGTTTTGTTTGTAAAAGTTTTCTGCTTTCCTATTGAAAATGTACTGATGGGATTCAGTAATTTGAACTGCTTTCTTTCCTGTTGAATTTACCTTTTTAATTTATATTATTTTCCACATCTAAACAGTCCTCACCAAAGATAATCTTAGGAAAATGTCATTTGCTGTGTGTGCATGGAAATCAAAACTACAATTTATTCCAGTCATCTTTGCAATAAACAGGAAGGATACAAGAGGCCCTCCTTGCTTGCAGATCACTCCAAGATCTGCAATCGCAATATATTCTTCCTGGTAAAACACTTTCAAAATAAATGCATCTCTGAGGAACGTTCAGCGTTATTATGCAGAGCGTCGAGACACTGTGCAGCACTGAACTAGGAAGCACCTCTAGTGGCCGTCTGAGTGACTGCACCTAGAGGTGATACTAGGCAGCAATGGAAACACCAGAACCACTACTTTAAGCTGTAGTGGTTCTGGTGACTATAGTGTCCCTTTAAATTTATTCTTCTATCTAGGCCTTGACCTATTAATTTATCACATATGATGAAGCCAAGCTACTCAAGGGAAAGCACACTTCTTAATGATCTCTGGCTTAATTTCACTCCCAATGTGATGCTTTCCTGGTAATTGGCCACCCTGCTTAGATGCAGGAAACAATAGAAAAGGAGGGGGCGGCACTGCTAGTAAATGGACTCGATTCACTTTTTTGTTTCCTCAGTTCTTTCAAATGTCAGATTGACTTTGCCAAGTAGCATTTTAGAATGACAAGTTTTTGGCTCACTTGTTTCCCAATGTTGATGGTCTTAGTATTTTTTGTTTTACGAATATATTAAGCATTGCCTGCCTTATGGTGTCATACCTTTATTATTGCTTGCATTTAGTATAAACATGTGTTAAGGTCAGGTTGCTTATATTAGTGAGTTGTAGGTTTGGTTTGGCATAGTTCATGAAGGTGTTTGCAGGTGAAATACAGTTTTTGTTGTAAGCACTATTTGTCAAGTTTTGTATTGTATCGAATGTATTGTACCTGTTGTCTTTTTACTTGTACCAATTATATCCATGCACAGCGCTGCAGAATGTGTTGGCACTTTATAAAGTATAATAATAAAATGGTGTCATTAAAATGAGTCTCTGTGCATGTAGTGTCTCTTTAAGTAGACTCTGTATCCTTGCCAAAACAATGGATTTTGTTGTGTATCATTTCCTGTGTTCCAGAGGGGCAGCTGTTTATCTATAGAGATAGGTAATTACATAAGCTCTGCCCATCAACTTTAATGGCTGACATTCTTGGTGGTCTAAGAACATCTGGTGACAACCATCTTATTGTTGACACACAGCTAGTGTGTTGAATCCTTAATGAGTCTTTTTAGTCTGCTCATTCACATAGGGGTTGGGTGATTGTCATTATCTTCTAGAGTGACAAAACGGCTACATAAGAAAAACCCGCAACTCCTTAACGGGATGCACATCAAAGTAACTGAATTCTGCTGTAATACAGCACATTGGATAGCAGATGTCTTACATGAGTGTTTTTTTTTTTATTTTTTTTTAAATACCTGGACATATCATCTTTCTTTAAGGTGGCACTTTCACTTGAACAAAAAAAGCTAATTCTGTGTGATATGTCCACTTGTGTGGTGGGGGAGGGAGTGTATCGAAGGAGATATATTTACTGTTCTTTTTACTACAATATCCATCTTTATTTCCGGGAAGTCTAACCTGCCTAGGTCCTGTAAATTTTGCCTATTCTGTAGCAACAGTCAGAATTGTGCTGAAAAAGATTTGGAAAAAGATTATTTAAAAAAAATCCATTGGCATCTGTTTCTCAGTGCTTGGTTGATGGGCAGAGCGTCTATAATCACATTCTACCATTGCCATTTCCCAAAAATTAGTAGGTCCGATCTACATGAACTAAAGTACTCATTGCGTTCTCATGTGTATATTGTGACAGAGATTGTATCTCTTTGAAAAAGTCTAAAATGACAGTGCTACTTTAATAGCAATCTTTGAATGATAAACTCCCATATTTTACAATTGGATGCGTGCTTTTATTAAACTCTTCAAGCCAGTGAAGTACATGCACCATCGGTAATACCTATTCTGACTTCTGTCCAGACAGGGTGAAGTAAGAAAACCCTTTTTCTGAAGTTTAGTATCAGTCAGATGGTTATCGACTGCTGTGGGATAAAGGGCTGATTCATTGTGCTGACAGTCAGTGCTACTCATGTAGGACTAGATTCTATTACAAAACTATGTTCTGGCAATTAAACAGCTCTTCCGTTAACCTCTATAGTGTAATTGCTGTTGCATTATATGCTCCTCTTTTATAATAGAATGTAGCCCGTAGTATCCATCCAGTTTCAGGATTACACACCTACCTACCACTTTGTCTTTACTCTGAGCTCCTGTAAGTCTACTAGAAAAACCACACGCAAGTGCTGTCCTGACAAATGATAATATTGCCTTAATCTCAAATAAAGTGACCCGCTGCTCCCTCATCGTAAAAAAAACATTTAATTGACTGTTATGACTTTAGTCAGAGGAGAGCATTATCATCTAATCCTTTAATAACCGGTTAATGCTGCATTTCTCTGGCACACAATGTGCACGGGACATGTTTGTTTTAACAATAAAATTAAACCAAGAACTGACACTCCAGGCTACATGAATTCCACCACTTGGTCTTCATGATGTTGGCCTATACTACAGTAGGTGACATGAGGTGACCTCCACTCAAACCCACTTACACTGTCATGACAGGTTCACTTTAACATGTAACTGCTATGTTTACATTAGTGTTAATCCAGCCTCTAGTGGCTGTCTCATTGACAGCCGCTAGAGGCACTTCTGCGCTTCTCACTGTGATTTTCACAGTGAGAAGACGCCAGCGTCCATAGGAAAGCATTTAAAATGCTTTCCTATGGACGGACTGAATGCGCACGCGGCTCTTGCCGCGCATGCGCATTCAGCTAATGACATCCAAAGGAGGAGGAGAGTCCCCGGCGCTGGAGAAAGGTAAGTGTTTAACCCCTTCCTCCAACTTCAGCCAGGAAAACGAGTTTGTTTTCCTGGCAATATAGTTGTTCGAAACTTGCAACTGGGCAGCCATTGTCTATTTAATAAGAGAAAAGGGTGGACAACCTAATGTTGTCCCCCTCGTCCCCAGCAGTGGTTAGTATTATAATATAAGGGAAGGGCAATACATTGGAAGTGGGTAGGGGCCCTAATTATCAGATTCAAGGGAAGGGACTTAGTTCTCTCCTTCCTGCCCCACCAAATGGTGTAAAGTGGGAGCCCTAATTATCATATTTAAGGGGGAACCTTCTAACTTTCAGCCCCCAAAAATCATCAAATTAAAATTCATAATTCCCAACGCAACTAATGAAAATTTTTAAAAAACAAAAACAAACCCTGTTTTTTCACAGACCCCTTCCTAAAGGGCAGTTGGTATTTAAAACTATCATTGACTTGCAAAAAAGCAAATAAACGATCATGCCTGATGCATGTGTTTTAGAAGCATTACTTTGCGGTTATTCTGAATCCTATACAAAGTACCAGTTTTCATAAAATTCGAAACCACGTGAAAGCACAGATTTTAATGCAGACTCCAAATGAATCCAGGCGATTGCTGCACAATCACTTGGGCTGACCGTATTTAACGTTAGTAAATATGAGAATTGCTGTAGTGGTCAGAATTCAGTAATTTTTCAGTCATTTACACAGAATTTTGTCCATCCGGACAAAGTTTGGCGTTTAGTGAATAATCCTGTGAGAGCTGATTTTGGAGTTCGTCTATAAAACCAGCATTAATGGTTACTCAGTATGGTCTCCATTTTACAAAACAGCTCAGATGTTGCTAAAAATTCACCTGTGATCAGCTGATCAAGTTCCCCTTAGTGTCTACATACACCGGACTTGCAAAATTTCACAGGTGGTTTTTGAAAACTGCGTACACCATACTTTTGGGGAAAGCCCCCCTTCTTTATATTGAGAGCGTTTACAATCCTTAACTTGCCCTTCTTTTTACTCATAGGAGGGGCAAGTATAATTTAACATGGTAACCAGATGCCACTTAGAATTTGGTAACTCCTATTAATGTATATATGGGAGACTGCAGAATGTTCATCCACAGCCAAATACCAGGCATTAAACTCTTTAGTTTTCTTAGAAAGGAAACTGCTGTCAAAGATAGTGACAGATTACTGACTTGTGGCTAACTGATTGCCCCAAGCTATCTACTGGTTTATACATAAATAAATTTGGTTTCTTTCTTAAAGCTTCCTTCTAATAGGAAATGCTTAATCATTTGACCTGGATGGGGTAGATGACCTCGTGACCTTGGTCAGCGATCTTTGTGCTTGATTGAGTAGTCCGTGAATTGAAAACCTAATTTGCAATACTTGGCACAGACCTTTCTAAAATCATAATTACATGTTGGATTTTTTTTTTTTTTTTTGTTTTCATCCCCTGAAGCTATGTACTAAATTTAGAAAATTTGGTTTAGATCAGTGGGAAGAAAAGCAAAATACAATCTGGGTATTTCCAATGAGACACTTTATTTTAAACAAACGAGGTTTCCTGAAAAAAAAAAATAATAATTTCTATTTTGTATCAAACCTTTTGTTTTGAATGATTTCACACCCATTTTTTTTGGTGATCTCTTGAGTGGATAATAAATAGTATAATGCTGTTCTTGGCGGTGAATTATAAGTTTTACGTGGATTTAAAAATCTATAACTCTGTTAAAATGATATCATGTCTTTTTGTTACAGGAATCTTTTGTGTGCCTTTAGTGGAGCAAATCAGCAGAGATATGCTGGGGATCATACTACCACTGGAGACGGCACTACTGGGGATCAGATGAAGTCCTTTGCCATGATGTCCTTGGAGAGAAAAGCACTGAAGCTTGAGGAACAAGTGCAAGACTTAAAAGTGAGTAATATTTACACCCTTCTACCGAATTATAGGTGTTTTATTTACCAAACTCAGACTTTCAGATCGTAAATCTGGTGCATAAGTAGCCTACATTTGAGTCAGAACACTTGTGAAATTCACTCTATTAGGAACAGATTTGGTTTCATATGTTAGAGGAACACTATAACGTTACGAATAATATGTATTCCTAATGCTATAGTGACCTGTTGGCCATTAGGTCATCACCCCCCCCCCCCACCTGCAGATAGTCAAAAAGGTATTTTACTTGCGTTTCTCCCTCACAGCTCCGGTGTCCATGGGTAAGCTCATTGGAATGGAGATCATTGGAACCTGTGATCTAAGCCAATCCAATGCTTTTCCATAGTTAAAGGAACATTATAGTCACCTAAATTACTTTAGCTAAATAAAGTAGTTTTAGTGTATAGATCATTCCCCTGCTATTTCACTGCTCAATTCACTGTCATTTAGGAGTTAAATCACTTTGTTTCTGTTTATGCAGCCCTAGCCACACCTCCCCAGGCTACGATTGACAGAGCCTGCATGAAATAAAAACTGTTTTCACTTTCAAACAGATGTAATTTACCTCAAATAATTGTATCTCAATCTCTAAATTGAACTTTAATCACATACAGGAGGCTCTTGCAGGGTCTAGCAAGCTATTAACATAGCAGGGGATAAGAAAATCTTAATTAAACAGAAATTGCAATAAAGAAAGCCTAAATAGGGCTGTCTTTACAGGAAGTGTTTATGGAAGGCTGTGCAAGTCACATGCAGGGAGGTGTGACTAGGGTTCATAAACAAAGGGATTTAACTCCTAAATGGCAGAGGATTGAGCAGTGAGGCTGAAGGGGGCATGTTCTATACACCAAAACTGCTTAATTAAGCTTAAGTTGTTCAGGTGACTATAGTGTCCCTTTAAGCAGTGGCAGACTAGTGTGCATGCACATGAAAACTTTGCGCTGCGCCAATCAGTCTAGTTTTACTCTGTTTCATGGGAAGCTTTTCTAGTGGCTGCATAAGTGACAGCCTCTAGAGGCATTTAAACCCTGCAAACATAGCTGTTCTGTAGAATGGCATTGTTTACACCTGCAGGGTTAAAGCGGTGGGGACATGGCTCTCAGACCACTTCATTGAGATGCAGTGGTCTGGGTGCCTGTAGTGTCCCTTAAGTCTTCATATATGTTAGTGGAACTCTCAGCTCAGACTCTTGGGAGGGCAGCAAACCTACAGACGTTTTTTGGATCAAATTTCTAATATAAACTTCAGTTCGTAGTGTCTTATGTTGTAGTGTAACATAAATTAACAAGTTCTGGTGACGGTGTGAAATAAAAGATTTTGCAGTTTGATAATTGCTATTGGTGTTGTAATGGGATTTCAACGTGGTTCAAAATTTAGTAGGCCTGAAATCTCCATGTGGCATATACAAGTACAGGTGTTTGTTGTATCTTTTATCTTTTAGTTAGTTATATGTAGCTAAGATACTGTCATCAATGAGCATGTGCATCAACTGTAGTCAAATTACTTTGTCCTTAAAAGGAGTCATATGGTCTGCCCATATTAGGTGATCCTGAATATCATGTTCACTGATTGGTCTAAGGATATGTGTGAGTGGAGCTATGAATGGGAGGAGTTATTGTTAATAAATAGCCTGTGCAAACTATGCTCTGGGCTCATACCTTTTGAACAATGTTCCGTGTGAGACCCGATCGGTGTGTAAATAAAAGACCTGTTACTTCCTGAAGACTTGTGTCCATATCTCTGTGTGGCTTCTGCGGTTTGTTCAGGTTATTCCTCTGGTAACAGTGTAACCAAACTGCAAATGATTATCTGCTAGCTTCAGGATTACAGTAATGTCATATCAATATTTATAAGACAATCTTTAATTTAAATAGGTTTTGTAGTAAATAGCACTTGTATTGTCAATTGAGTTAGATACATGCATAGTACAGACAATAAATTGGTCATGGACATAGGAATAATAAAACAATCATTATTTGGACAACCTTTTGTGTGGTTTTTGTTATAATTCTAGAACTGTGAATTGGTCCTTTCTAAAGGTTTCTATCACCATTTCCTTTCCTAGGAGAGGCACAGGATAGCCATGGCTGACTCTGAAAACGTACGGAAAAGAACACAGAAGTACGTTATGGATGCAAAACTGTTTGGTAAGCAGACTGATTACATCGCATGTCTGTAGCAAAATATTCTAACTCTGCCATTCATAACTGAGCTCTACATTTAGTGAAGTTAAAGAATTACCAAAACCGTGGTTCACGAACAATTTTTAAAAGATTGCTAAAAATCTCCCAAAATGTTAGTCAACCTGTCAAATGATGGTTCCTCGTGGTGGTTCTTCCATCGCTTCCCTAAAACACTACACAATCCCTTACTTATGTGAAGTGCACCCCCTTTTTGGTTTTTGACTCTATTTCCCTATCCATCTGCCATTTTCTAAGGAATGGCACATGTGAACAAATGTACAGTTATATGAGGTTTGCAAGTTATCTTGAGCAACACGATATTTATTTTAAAAGACAAAAAAAGTGTAAATTTTTTTGTAAGGAAAAAAAATCAGACATAGGACACTTATGTATTAAAGTTAACATTGCTTGATTTCAGATATAATTTTTGATTGGAAGCTAGTACACAGAACAAGCACTTTTTTTTTTTTTTTTATTCTTTATTTTTCATTGTGCAGGAGGTAACAGAACATTTAACAATGCCACAACGGCATGCATAAGAACAGTTAGAACACAGTTTTTCACGTTTATGGCATGTAAACATCGGCACATTTTTATAATAAAATTATAAACAAGCTATGCATACGTTTGTTTGTAAGTTATAGCAGTTTAAAGTTGATTAGAAATCTAAGCATGTTAGACGTGGTGAGTAGCATGCCAGATGTGCTAAGTGAGTGTCATGAGAGTAGGACACAGGTTAAGGACATGAGTGTAATTAAGCATATAACTGCGGAACAGTCATAAATACAATAGGAACAGTAATGCCTGTGATTTAGATTAAATATTCCTCATTATACCGTGACGACTTGGGTGTATTAGGCAACTGCGTAATATATCACCCGAGGATGTACTAGGACATTGCAGAGACACCCTCACTACCCTGTCACTTATGCAAATGCAGTTTCTGCTTCATGGCACAGCATAGGGGTAAATACATGGCACGGGCCAGGAGGAAAGAGTAAAACACCATTGCGACAGGTTACTCCGCCATGGTCCCCAATGGCATATCTCGTTGCCAAACATACGTGGTACATATAAACGCATTTTGCTTATTGGCTTGTAGGCATTATAGGCTTATCTCGTAGAGGTCTCCAGTTAGGTGGGTCTCTGTTTAGGAGGCTGCAGAGTGGTTAACACAGTGTCCGTTGTGGCAGAGGTTTGGGGTATGTGCCTCTGAGAGTCCAGCCTGAGTGCTCGCTGTCAACCTATGCCCAGCATTGGGAATGTTGATAGGGGTACTTGGCAGTCCTTTTGGGGCATAGGTAGGGATCTTGTCGCTGGTTTTTGTGGCCGCTGGGATAAGGCAAAGTTTAGTTGCGCTAGGTCCGATGCTGGGCCTGGTCGCTTGTCGCTGTGGGTACCTGTAGTGTTATTGTAGGTAGTTGGTGCTTTGGTCCTGGATTCTGGAACTCCCCTTGGCGTTGACAGGTTCTGGTGCCCTGATGGGTGTTTGCTTCTTGAAGGTTGCCTGGCGGGGTTTGGTGCCGTGTGAGGATGAGGTGGGACCTGCTTGTCCCTGCGGGTTATCAGCGCTGTTTTGGTCAGACACTTGCGGGTATGCGGGTGAGGTCTCCGTCTGCGGCGCCATCTTGTGGGTGCCTCCGAGCGGGGAACAGCGTGGCTGTGGCAAGCACGTGCGGGTCCGTCTCTGGGTAAGGTCTCTTGTATGTTGACCTGTCGTTCTCTGAGTGCTAGTTGTGCCCAAAAGGCGTCGAAGATAGCGTCTAGCCTTTTCAGGACATCGGTCTCCGCTCTGCCGCCATTGCAGTCGCACGTGGCGTTTGCCATTGTGTGGGTCTGTGCGGCTGGGAGCTGCTTGTTAGGCTCCGCCATCCGCATCTGCCGTAGCCCTTCCGTCTGGCGGGGTTGGACCGGGATAACCCCCGCCGGTCCTGTGGGGGGGGAGCGGGTGATCAGTGGCACAGCGCGCCCAGTGTGGAGGCGAGGAGAGCGGCTGCCTCCCCCCAGCCCCATCCACCGCGGGCCGCCTTGGGCCCCTTCAGGCTTGTGCTTGTGGGAATTACTTGAGTTCGATATCAGGCGATTCGCCAGGGTGCCCCCAGCGTGGGTAGCGTACCCCGGCATCTTTTTAGTGAGTATATCCCCCAAAAAACGCTTTGGCATTGGGAGCTCCTCTGCCATGCGACCGTCTAGTTTGCAGGTCAGGCCCCGCCCCCCAGAACAAGCACTTTTAAAACCTGCTTTGGATTGTTTTAACTAAATTTTGTCCTTTATATCTAGCCATATAAATTTCAACCACATAATATGACGATTATGTCAACTTCATAGTTCCACTGAAATCTACCAGAAATCGTATATTTTAATTTATCTTTGCCTGATGGCATGTGCCTTCTCAAAATGATAGTTGGATATTGATGCATGTATCTGTGTTCACATCTTTGCTCTTTATTTTGTGGCAGCCCTATTTGTAATTTTTGTGGTGCCTATATGTTTGGCATACTTGGCAGACATTTATTTTAACCGTGTATACATTTGTTATCAGCTGTTTGACTTGTTGCACAATGTATAAAGAGCGTTTCTATCACTATAAACAGTATACGTCAATCACGGCAGAATCCGTTTAAGAATGAAGTAAATTTATCAGTCAAGTCACAGCCATGGTATTATTTGGTTTTCCTGGAGAGATGTTCTACAGACCGTTCTAAACAGTTATGAATGTAAACTTTGAGAGTACATTGGCCTGGTTCCAGGCAATGGAGGCTGTTTGCCAACACAAGCTCAACTAATGAAGACCTATATTGGTCTCCTGTACCCATTACTTGACCACAATATATCTTGTCAATATGTGTCTTTCTTGTGCTTTCTTTTAAAATATATGTATATATTACGTGTATAAAAAAAGTAAATAGGAGAAATCTGTAAAAAAGCAAATGTAATTATTATTTTTTCTATGAAGTTAAATGGAGCTAATGGCAAACACAATAACCTATATAATGTGTAGGAACATAGATTGTGGTGCTCTTGCCTAATTATGGCAGTGAGAATGTTTTGCAAAAAATCTTTGTTGGTGTCTCTATATAATTTGTTTGAGCTATACAATGGTTTAAATTCTATCAATAATGAATTCTGGAGCTGCTTGATCTTCAAGTTTTTCTAATTTTGCCTTTTTTCTAGGGATCCAGAGCTTCTGCAGAGACCTGGTGGAGTTGGCAGATTTGGTGGAGGATGCAGTGGCACAGGCAGCAAAAGATGGGTTGAATGATATGACTGAAGTCCTGTCACAAGTGGATGGAAAGCTGCAAAGCATCTTCACGAAACATGGACTGGAGAAGATGAACCCCATGGGGAGTACATTTGACCCCTATGACCACGAAGTGGTTTGCCATGTGCCTGCTGAGGGGAGAACACTTGGCACGGTGGCAATGATTAAGCAAGATGGGTACAAGCTGCATGGCCGAACGATTCGCCATGCACATGTTGGACTTGCAGTGGAGTCACCAGAGTGACAAATGTCATACATTTTCTATCTTCACCTGAAAAACCTTTCTATTTATGGTGTTTAATAGTCCCTCTAGATAATTGTTTACTCCCCCCACCAACCTATGTTTTAGTCTTATTTTAAATTCAGCCTTGGTACTCCATGGAAGTTGCCATATGTTGCCAAACACCTGGAGTGCCTTATCTGAACCTCATGTACGTACGTGCAGGTTATATCTCGGCTCATTCAGCAACATACACAACAATTTTTCGCTGCAGTTATGGAGTGTGGCTTTTTGTTTATTATCCACACTGTTTTACTCTTGCCAATTCAAACAAACTTTATTTTAACTGGACAGAGAAACCAATCTGTTCTGTTGACCTTTATCTAAAAGCTTACCACCAGGTCCTGTTCTAGATGCAGGTGAGAAATGTATTCTACATCACGTAGATCTGGCTTCCTATGATGGGGTCCTCTTTTTATTTGTTTTCCAGGCAGGTGGAAGATCATATCAGGGCATCACAAATACAACTTTTAGTTTTGGTTGCCTATGCTCAAATGAAACCTCTGCATCACTGTCAAGATCACAAGGTCTGGTGCGGTGCTCATTAGGTGCATGCAAAGTACCTTTTTCCATTACTTAAATGGAAAAATACATTAGCCATTCTACCATTCTCAGTTAAATGAAAAAACAAAAAAACAATTTGTATCACAGTGGATAACTTGTGTACACACACACACACAGAACATTTTTCAATGTGATGCAGCGACAACGCTGCTTGTTTTGGCTGTATGCCTTTCATTGAATTTTGTGTATTTTTCCCAAGTGGGACACATCCAACTGACTTTATCATACTATTTACAGATATGCATCTTCATGAACACAAACTAGTTTCCTGATCGTGTTTAAGGTGCTGAAACGAACTCCTTTCATTTGAGATCATAATATTTTAGGCTCGGTTAACAAGTGTCTACTGCCAGAAAAGGGAGTAAGATTAAACTGTTTACATTTAATTGGCAAAAAAAGAGAAGACTCCATGAGAGCATTTGTTTGTAGCTAATGGTTTGTTGCTTACAAATAATTAACATATCTTAGAATTACATATAAATGTGTACGCCTCCACCAGCAAACATTTCAAACAGATCTCCACTGCAACAGAGCGGTTTCTGGTTTCTAGCGCAAAAAGACACAGGTCATAAATAGTTTAGTAATTTTATATTGTTACTTTTATTGCATTGTCTTCCATATACTATCTTTGTTCTTGTTTGTGTTTTTTATTCCATTAATTTATTTTTATGTTTAAATATTTCATTCGATCAATGGGCCTAATAAAGTAGTAGATGGTTACGAGACTTGTAGTAGTTTGTGTTCCTTGATTCAAAGGATGTACCTTTATTTCCTCTTTGTATAAAACAAATTAAAACTGTACCAAACTTATTTAACGGAGTTGTATGTGCTCTGACCTGTGAAAGGCACAGCTAGATGATAATTCAAGATTGATTTTATGTGTTACTTATTCAATCTACCTCGTATATATGTTTCCAACAAACATTTTCTTGTCATGGAGACTTTTTTTATGGTGTGAATACGGTTTGCCATTTAATTGACTCTAAGGGCTACAGTTGATGTTTCATCCCTCCCAACACCCCCTCTTATTATTGTACAGCAATCACCTCATGTATTCAGGGAGGTTAATAAGGAGTTATGGGACTGTTATTTAATTCAGGGGTCAAAAAATGTTTTTTTCACTTGTGTGGCTTATAAAATAAAATATTGTTTTCAATGTGAATTTGATTTATTTATTTCAGTATTGATCTTCAGTTAGCTTGTGGCTACATACAATAATGTCAAATCACTCTGACGTCTTCTACGCAACCACCAGATTTGTCATAGTTTCTAAATTTGTCCTACTCTTAATTTAATCATACTACTGCCAAGAAAAGTATTTTTGGTATTGAGCAAGAATGAGGATGTGAATAAAATTAGATATTTCATGTATTTTGCTTCCTCAAACTTAGTTCAGTATACAAAATGAAAGGGTTAAATATCATGCTATCTGCTCGTCACATTAACCCTTTTAAGGACCAAACTTCTGAAATAAAAGGGAATCATGACATGTCACACGTCATGTGTCCTTAAGGGGTTAAGCCGATTAATCTCCCTGGATGGAGAATAGAAGCCCCACACAAAGCTGGTCATTTTCCTGAGATTGTTTATAAATGTACAGTTTAAAGGACCACTATAGTGCCAGGAAAACATACTCTTTTTCCTGGCACTATAGTGCCCTGAGGGTGCCCCCACCCTCAGGGACCCCCTCCCACCCGGCTCTGGGGAGAGGAAAGGGGTAAAAACTTACCTTTCTCCAGCGCTGGGCGGAGAGCTCTCCTTCGCCGATCCTCCTCCTTTCCTTCTATTCATACATTTTCTATGTTCACCTTAAAAACCTTTCTATTTATGGTGTTTAATAGTCCCTCTAGATAATTGTTTACTCCATCCACCACCTATGTTTTAGTCTTATTTTAAATTCAGCCTTGGTACTCCATGGAAGTTGCCATTTACAAAGCTTTCCTATGGACGCTCGCATGCTCTCACTGTGTTTTTTACAGTGAGAATCACGCAAGCGCCTCTAGCGGCTGTCAATGAGACAGCCGCTAGAGGAATTGGAGGAAGGATTAACCAATTTGTAAACATAGCAGTTTCTCTGAAACTGCTATGTTTATAAAAAAAATGGGTTAATCCTAGCTGGACCTGGCACCCAGACCACTTCATTAAGCTGAAGTGGTCTGGGTGCATAGAGTGGTCCTTTAAGGCCTGTGTGGATCACAATCCAGCTACTTGCATAATATGACATTTATTTGATAACTTAGAGTTTTTTCCTTTTAAATACAAGACTAGAGATGTTCAATGTCTGGAAATTTTGAAGACATGGAAAAAGTTATTGACATTTTCTGAAAAATTAAAAAATAAATGCAGTGTGAAGTAGTTCTGCAAATTTGAAAATAATTTTGTTACACCGGAAACATGAAACGTAGTGTATATAAAAGTATTATGCTTGAAATAAAAGTACAGCTTATTCAAAATTAGATTTTTAAAATGTAAAAAAAAAATTGTTATAAAAAAACACGGTCTGTCTATTTGTAAGAACTTTTTTACTATACATAACCCCCTAGTTTCCTCAAAAGCACCAAAAAAATTAAGAAATCACCATAATAAATACAAAAAGATATCCTCTAACCCTCCTCAAAGAATTCGACTGCAAGAGTAATCCCAATCACTCATAAGATTTGCGCTTCAGCACCAATTGCAAATAAGGTAACTGACATTGTGTGCCAGGAGTATGTAAACGCATTGGCATTGGCAAAGAGCCAATTATATTAGTGTCAATACCATGTCAAAAGCCTTTATCATTGTCAAAAAAAGTCCCATTTGACCCGGTCTCCCCATTACTCCCCTTTTTTCTCTTCTCTATGCTCCAGGCCTTCCAATCTCTACCATAGACTAGTGGTTTGGTAATACCACTGTTAATGAGGTTTTTTTACTCTATGAAAGTAAACTGCAGTCTTCATAAGTATAAACTATTAAAGCAATTGGTCTTTATAAAGATACCATGTAACTATGGGTTCTTTCACTGCTTATCGGACGAAGTACCTGTGCCTATGACATGGTCATCTCCTAGTATTCTAGAGTTTCTTTATGGCTACACCCTCTAGGATGGGTGGATGTTTTGCTGTTAATATTTATATAGCATATTCCAGTGTTTTTGTACATTTGGAGAAAAGGGGATATTTGAAGGCCCTGCTCAAGTGTGGTTACAATCTATAAGGATTTAAGGTGGACAGATATATAATCAGGTGTCTTGCCGAACGACACATACTGGTAAGGTCTACTAGGATTTGAGCCTGGGATTCCTATTTTATTTCTGACTTTTTTTGGTGCAGTTTCTGAGATCCCTACACTTTTTAGGCCATGACTTTTGCCCCCAGCAGCTAATCTGTTGTGATCGGAGTAACGTGATCACTGATGCGATTTATATCATAGGCTGTGACGTATTCTGCCGCTCTATTTTCTAACTTTGTTCTGAGGTCAAAGAAACAGGAAAATCACTATTAGTGTCCCAGACTGTTAAAAACTAGTGTGAATATATATATATATATATATATATATATATATATTTTAATTCATATTAAATTTTTTCATTTAATAAATATTTGTACAATGAAAGCCCTATTTCTCCTTAAAATGATGTGTGGGTGTACTTTTTATGAAAGAGGTTTATTATGGGAAATCATGATTGAACTCCGTCCTTAAGGGGTTAATCTGACATTTGTATCTTTTGCAGGTTACTGTCTGTTTTACAGTTGTGTTGGTGGTTACTTACTGGTCTTTTGTTCATAATTCCCTGGTAGAGCAGCATAATTGCAAAGCAACCACTTTTTCATCTCTGAACCTATGTTCCAAAACTTAGCAGTTTATGTTCTTCTTCAAGTCGAAAACTCCTAATGGCCATAGCGCAGCCAGGACATGTACACGTTAGTCCACCTATTGCGTCTCCTAGTCATTTTTCAGTTTGATTATGGTTTCCCCTTTTTTCCCCTCTGTGGCCTTTTTCTATATTGTGAGAACCAGTTTGTCAGTGAGCGTGAATTCTGTTTTGAAGCCTTGTAATGGTTGATTCATGTGGCTCTCTGACATTTAACAATGTCTTTAAACAACAATGACAGGGATCTTCTTATCTTTGTTTTCTGAAGTCTCTTATCTGTAAGGACAGTCCTGTGTGGTCTAGATAAGGTAATCCCTCATTACTTGAGCCATACAACCAAGTTTCAGATTCAGGGTTTAGCAAGTAATTAGCTGCTGTTGCACTAGTAGTGCCATTTACTGTGTGTGTTGTGTAGTAATAATCAAAGATCTCCCTCATCGGCTCACTTGTGCTACATTAGGGGAGTGGGTGGGAGGTAGGACCCCGGAGGCTCTGTGTTCCTCCCGCGACTAGGCAGGTTGGAGCGTTGCTGCACATTACCATGGCAAAGCTCCGACACAGCACTGAGTTTGTGGGAGAAGTGAAGGCAGCCTGCAGGCTAAACTTCCCTTGTTACCACTGGACCACCACTGGCCTGTAAGGTTGTAGTCACCCCCCCCTGGTAAATGGTAAAAAGCAGGGGGGGGGGGGGAGGAAACCTATAGCTTTTCATTTTTTTATTTTAAATAAAATATACATTTTCTCCTTTATCCCCACCACACACATACAAACACACTGCGTTCTGTGTGTGTATTTAGTAGTATGTATATTTTTAGCAGTCTGTGTGTGTTTGTTCAGCAGTCTGTGTGTATGTATTGCATTTGTTGGAGGTACTAATAAATATAAGTTTATAATTATCGATAATTACATTTTTATTCCTGTGAGTGAGCTGTACTGTAAGGAGCTATGATTGCTATTTCTACATCTGTATGTATAGACATTGTGTTTAACTGGTACATTAGATAAATGGAACAGAGGATATAGGAAACATTGACAAGAAATGTGGTTGTTGTTGGGGGGAGAGTAAAGTAGTCATTTAGGACATACTGGACAGCACACTAAAAATTGAGATTTGGGAAGGCATTATCAAGGAAAATGATAGAAACACAGAGGCTTCAGTCTTTTGTGCAAAGATATGTAAAAAAAAAAAGTAATTCCTCATTAAAAAGACAGGAGAATTGCATACAAGGTACAGTACAATTTGTTTTCAGAAATCAATCCGGTCCATTTTTCAATAGGAATAGAATACAGTATTATATTGCGCACCATAGGCACAACAAAACAAGTAAATGGTCAAAACAATGAAAAAGGAATGTTGGGGAGAAGTGAGAGCATCGCTTCAGAGGGTAACTGAGGGTGTGAAGTAATTAAGTAAACCTCAGGAAGAATGCGAAAGTTGTACCTTGTTTGGTAATGAGAGGGATATAGATAAAACCATTTTTAATGAATTTTAATTATCAATGGAAGAAGTTTGTAATACCACAGCTCCATCTACTGGTTGAAAAATCTAATTGGGTTATTCACTAAAATGAGAATTCAAAGTTAATATAAAATTTTATAGGCCAAAGTAGCTAGACTGGAAGTATAGCTGACATTTTTGCAGTTTGGATATTTTGGTCTTAAATTTTAAATCTAAACTTCACTTTGAATGCTCACCTTACTGAATATCCCTGCTACTACTTTCCTTTTTTTGTTCCCACTGACAAATGATTTATCATATCACTTCCCATCTCTAGATGGGAATGAAATATAGTTCAAATAATTGGAACTCTCTCTAAAAGTCTTAGAACAGAAAAAAAACCAAGATAACTTATTGTTATCCTATGCTAATAAGATTTTAAAAAAACAACAAGTTTGCATTTACTGAATTAATTGTTTTAAAATTATGCAGAGATGATCCATGAATTTTCAAATAAATCCTCCACTGTCTATTCTAGTCTTACAGTAGGGAATGCATGAGTATACATAAACATATAACATGTAAATACTATTGCTTTAATTTATTAAAACAAAAAAGTTATTATAAAGTTCTTTTAAGCCTTACTTCACTCATGTATTCATTTCCCCAGGGCGGGCATAAATCTTAATAAATCCTTGGTTCGTGGAGGTAGCGTGTGTGTGTAAGGGACCCAATGTGTGGATATATGTGGAGGATCTATTGAGGGTGACAGGGGAGCAATTTAGTATTTGCTCTGTGCATATAGGCATCTAAATGTAGGGAAGAAGAAGCAGGTAAATATGGGGGGGGGGCAAACAAAAAATATTTCAATTTCTTTCCATATGCAGAATGAGACAACTGTCTTATTCAAAGGCAAAGCCTTTTAGAGAGGCATTTTTCTCATATGGATTGATGTCCCTTTAATAAATGGCTTACCCCCCGACAGTGCAGGCACATCCTAAGTGCACAATTAGAGAGACACAGTGGGGTCTGTTAATTGGATTCATTTCACCCTCTGGCTGGAATTACCTGTACCTGATGTCTTCTGTGAATAAGAGCTTAATCATTTTAATAACATTACCTGTTGTGGTGTACCTGAAATTTTAAATCAGGTTCTCTTTGTTTGAGATTTACCATGTTATAATTGATTTGCTTTGGCCCTGGGCCTCTCATGACCACGACCGGTCACTGTTGTTTACGTGTTATTTGGAAAACTATATATTCTCTCTATGAATCAGAATAAAGTGTTTACCAAGAAGGAACTTGTGTGTTTCTTGAAGGATCACGGTATATTGCGGTTTGTCGTCCATTATAGAAAATTACTCAGAATTACTCAGGGAATTGCCAGTGGACTAGATAGAATATCCTATACAAACCAGAGCTATCAGTGCAGTATATCCTGCATTGCCGGTGGATACTCGACACAAAGTCTTCGTGTTTAGTATAGCAGTTCACTGTGCTGATAAGCGAAAGAAACCCAGGTACAATAACGTACCCGAACTAATACACCTTCTGTAGCAGAGACGGCAGGGCGATATCGTCACAATAAGTATTTATGGTTCCCTTTAAAGGATTACTCCAACCCTCTTTTTAGTTTTAGATTTTTGGGTTTATAATGCCCCATTGGGCATTTGTCACCTGGTGCTCTTGATTTTTTTAATAAAATGAAATCCTGTAAAAAACACTTCAAACTTACATTGAATACATCTATCAGAAGGTTTATTACCAAGATACACACTATGCTACTTTTTAATCACTGGTGTTACTATAGTACATTAAATAAAGACCATATATATATATCCATACATTGTGCAGTCGAGCACCAGGCAATACTTCAAGGGATAGCAGAAGTGCAGAATCGTTTGGTATTGTGTGTATATATGTATATATATATATATACACAATACCAAACGATTCTGCACTTCTGCTATCCCTTGAAGTATTGCCTGGTGCTCGACTGCACAATGTATGGATGGATGAAAAAAGCCAGCACTGTGGGTCTTGTAAATAAAAACTTCTCAGGTTTTATTCCAACAGTCAACGTTTCAGTTCTTAATGAACTTTCTTCAGGACATAAGTAACTTATATTAACAATATTGACTATATATAAGGAAAAACTCACTCACCCCAACCTCGATCACCTGTGTGCCGTCGTGCAGCCATCACCAATGCGCATGCGTGATTAAGCTCCGCCCCCTACTGACGTCCCTTCCGGGTGCCGTGCCTCTGTTTCCAAGGTGACACACAGAAACAAACCGTAACCTTGTGAATAAATTAGGACAAAGTGAAATGAATGTGCACGATGTGTAAATCGTTAGAAGTGCCCATAAACTTAGCTGTTGCAACAGCTTATTAATCTATATACCAGGATTAAGAATAAAGTGAATATAATGGGTATAAGCAAACCAGATATTCAAATGAATCAATCTTAGATAGATAATGTGCAAATTGCGGGATTAATTTCCCGAGTATAAAGAATACTGCTTTAAAGTGACAGTGCCAAAAAATAACAGTGTAAAAACATGTAACCACTCATATACAATGAGAAAAGTGCCCAAAATGTGCCAATATACAAGTGAATGAAGAAATATATTACAGTATAATATTAATATTCCTCATCCATATACTAAAGTGCATATATATATATATATATATATATATATAAATATAAAGCGGTCTGAATGATTGCAATGTTAAGGAGACAGTTACTGAGAAAACTCAGACTGTATCACTTTTGGGGAGAAACATGCACACAATACTATTATATACATCATGATCAAGGTCTAAATAAACATAAGAAAAACTGAATAAAAAATATAATTAATGAGAGCTTCCCAATAGGGTTCTGCTCCCAAAAATATCTGACAAACCCTCTTACTCTTCATTATATCCTCTGGGTTCAATCTATACTTCCCTATTCAGATAAAGAGCATATATTCAATTATTAGGTGTATCTAAATACAATATCACTCCAATAATGATAAGAAATTTCTATTATAAAGACAGAGAGAGGGATGTCAAAAAATTATTAAAAACTGGAATATTAAGCAATATACAGCCCAGGCCTATGGCCCCATAGGGGTCTATATAAATTGCATATATGTCAATTTTTCATTGAGTCCCATAGGTGCAATAGTGTTCAATTCCCGGATCCAGAAGGTCTCTCTTTGTAATAATAAAATCGCTCGATTCCTTATATATAGTCAATATTGTTAATATAAGTTATTTATGTCCTGAAGAAAGTTCATTAAGAACTGAAACGTTGACTGTTGGAATAAAACCTGAGAAGTTTTTATTTACAAGACCCAGAGTGCTGGCTTTTTAAAATCCATCTATATATATATATACATATATATATATATATATATATATATATATTAAACGCGAGTCTTTCTAAAAAGACCTACTAGTGCACTCTTCTCTTTATTCTTATATTTTTAACACAGGTTGCACCAAGGCAGAGTTTACAGATATATTGAAAGGGAGAGTAATGACCTTTTTTATACATATTATATATATATATATATTTAAGGTTGGGCCTGTCGTTTTGGAAGGGGCTTGGGTCCCATTTAAGGGCTGCCAAACCTCTCCCGTTTTACCATTGTAATCTGGCAAGTGGTGTGACTACTTCCGGTCGCCATTTTACTGTCACCTGCAGTTTCCTCGTGTCCTGATCTCTTGCTCCAGTTCCGTTTACATTCTGCATATCTGACCTCTGGCCAAACATTACAGTACTGCTGCCCTTCCGGCCGGATCAGAACTTCTCAGTTCTACCGTAAGTTAGACCCACACAATCATCGACTTATCGGCACCACATTCCTCCACAGTCCCAGTCTAAATTCACTCATACCCTCTGATGAATTTTCACTGCAATATTCCACAACTGACAATGCCATTTTGGCTGTTGGGACAGGAGCATCAGGGCCGGATTAACATAGGGGCTGATGGAGCTGCAGCTCCAGGCCCAGGCCCAGGCCCATGGAATAGGCCCATTTAAAAAAAAAATAAAAAAAATAAATTTTTTTTTTTTTTTTTTTTACACACTACTCTTAGGTTTGCCACCTGACTGGTATTTTAATGGCACAGACGGTATTTGAGGCTGCCTGGCCGTGCCGGTATTGCAGTAATACTGGCAATACAAATGCAGGTAATTTTCTCATAATAATTGGAAATTACTCTGCAATACCAGCACCGGCCAGTAGGGGTCACTGTGTGTGGAGAGAGGCAGGGATAGGAAGTAACAGCATATCCCTCCCTGCCTATCTCTACTCACTGATCCGTGGGGGAGCAGCAACACAGCACAGAGTCCAGACAGCAGCTCTACAGCTCAGGTAAGTGAGGGATGGGGGGAAGGCAGCAGGGACACATGGGGACACTGAGACACTAGGGGACATATGGGGACACAGATACTAGGGGGCATATGGGGACACTGAGACACTAGGGGACACAGACACTAGGGGACACATGATGACACATACACTAGGGGACACTGAGACACTAGGACACAGACACTGGGAGACCTGGGAACACTGAGACACTTGGGGACACTGGAAAACATGGGGACACTGAGACACTAGGGGACACAGACACTTGGGGACATATGGGGACACAGACACTAGGGGACACATGGGGACACTGTCACTAGGGGACACTGAGACACTTGGGGACACTGGAAAACATGGGGACACAGACACTAGGGGACACATGGGGATGCTGAGACACATGGGGACGCTGTGAGACATAGGGACATTGGGAGATATTGGGACACGGAGACACTATGTCCCCCAGCCAGTGTCCCTAGTGTCTCAGTGTCCCCAAGTCTCCCAGTGTCTGTGTCCCATGCCTCTCAGTGTGCCTAGTGTCCCCATGTGTCCCAGTGTCCTCATGTCTATGTCCACAACTGTCCCCATGTCTCCCCAAGTGTCCCCTAGTCTCCCAGTGTCCCTAGTCTCCCAGTGTCCCCTAGTCACCCAGTGTCCCCTAGTCACCCAGTGTCTGTGTCCCTAGTGTCTTAGTGTCCCCAAATGTTTCAGTGTCTCCATGTCTCCCAGTGTCTGTGTTCCTAGTGTCTCAGTGTGCCTGGTGTCCCCATGTCTCCCAGTGTCCCTACATGTCCCAGTGTCCACATGTCTATGTCCACAATTGTCCCCATGTCTCCCAGTGTCCCCAAGTGTCTGTCTCCCAGCCAGTGTCCCCTAGTCTCCCAGTGTCTGTGTTCCCATGTCTGTGTCCCTAGTGTCTTAGTGTCCCCAAATGTTTCAGTGTCCCCATGTCTCCCAGTGTCTGTGTCCCTAGTGTCTCAGTGTCCCCATTTCTCCCAGTGTCCCCATGTCTCCCAGTGTCCCCAGCATCCTAATGACATGGGGACACACTGAGACATTGGGACACTGGGAGAAATGGGGACACAGACACTGTGAGACTGAGACACTGGAAGACAGGGAGACACTGGGAGCAATCCATCTATACAGCAGAATCAAACTGTGAGTAGTTTGTTGGTGATTTTACAGAATTTTCTCTGATGTCACTCCTTGTGATTTACATCATGTGATGTCACGCATAACTAATTAATTATACAAATGATTAAGGCTGGTATTTTTTTCCAAGAAAGGTGGAAACCTTAACTACTCTTCACATACTCTTGCTTAAAGGAGCACTATAGGGTCAGGAACACAATCATGTTTTTCTGACCCTATTATGTTAAAACCACCACCCTTGCCCCTTCTTGCCTCCCTAAATATAGTAAAATATTACTTGTATTCAATTCTGTAGCTGCTGGCTCAGAAGTGGTGGTCTGATCAAATTACAATACTTCCCCATAGGATTGGCTGAGACTGTCAACTAGGCAGATCAGGGGCAGAGCTAGCACAAGTCCAACATAGCCCTGGCCAATCAGCATCTCCTCATAAAGATAAATTGAATCAATGCATCTCTATGAGGAAAGTTCAGTGTCTGCATGCAGAGGGTGGAGACACTGAATGGCAGTGCTGCACACTAGGCAGTACTGCCCCAGGAAGCACCTCTAGCAGCCATCTAAGGAGCGGCCAGTGGAGTTATTTTCTCTGAAAAGACAGTGTTTACTGCAAATACCTGAATGGAATGATTCTACTTACCAGAACAAATACAATAAGCTGTAGTTGTTCTGGGGACTATAGTGTTCCTTTAAGTTTGGAAGCTTAAGAGGGATGTATGGGAACAAAACTTGTGTGCACTGGCTAGTTTAGGTAATGCAGACGTTGGTCTCTCTAGCACTGTGGCATGTCCCCTTTCTTCTACACTCACTACAGACAACTTTTCTCTGTCTCAGACTATATACCAGGAACTTCTGCCTGCTAGTAAGAAGGTAAGGAGACAAGTGGACCAGCGAGTGCTAGGGGACAGTCCTTAGAAAGAATGGAGTGAGCGCATCATCATTAGACGCATTTATGTCAAGCTCAAGGTGCTGCCTGTATAGTATGCCCTTAGTTGGACAGCCTGCAGGATTGGGAGGCAGCCTGACATGCATTAATGCCAGGCTGACCTTCCAATTCTTTGGACAAACATGCCCCCTTTTGGGCATGTTCACCCCTTTTGGCAGGTCTTGTCACGTGATTCGCACCAGTGGCACACCCTTTTACCCCGCCCATTGACTTCCTGCTTCACTGGACACTGCTGTTAGGGGGTATGTATTTACTTGAAAGATGAAAGCATAAATTAGAGAGAGATTAGCATAGAGTATGTGTTTTATTATAGCTGCATCCTATGAGTTTCCCTCCAGCACCATCTCCATCAGATACATGACGCTTGGGAGGTATGATTGTTTTAGTGTTTTTGGTTGATAAGATTCTGTAATTAGGCCCATCATAATTGTCAGCACCAGGCCCACTGGGCTCTTAATCCGGCCCTGAGGAGCATGGCTCAGTAAAACGGACATTGTCAATGCTTTCAAATTACTTCCCATTCAGCCTTCACTTTGGCATCTGCATGGCATTAAGAGGCGAGGGCTATATTATTTCTTCTCTCTGCTCACCTATGGCTCTAAAAGCAGCCCCAAAATATTTAAAAGGCAGGCAAGTCTTCCCTAGGACAAGATTGGGCGCACCCTAGCGAGTATTGAACTTACAGCTAGGTTCATGTAACCGAAAGGAACTTCAATCCCTGCTGGGGTTGCTCAATTTAGCAATGAGGTTCATTCCCCAAGGTAGATCTTTTATCTCACGGTTACTTTCTTTATACCTGATCCTCCCCTCAGACGACTCACGCACCACGTTAGGCACACACGCAACTGGCGATTTACATATGTGGCACACTTTTCTCACTCCTGGAACGCACACGCCATGTTCATACCCCCAATCACAGACAAATCCCTTACACTCTGGACAGATGCGGCGGCTAACACTGGTTTCGCTGCAGTCTAGGGTAACAAGTGGATGTGGGGCCCATGGCCTAGAGAAGTTAGTTCTCTTCCTGGCTTCTCCACTACATCAGCGTTATTTGAACTGTACCCAATCGTGGCCACTGCTATCGTTTGGGGAACAGAGTGGGCAGGCAGGCCAATCTGTCAGATGCTATTCTGACAACCTGGCCACTTGCCATATAGTAAATAAAGGCCGGTCTTCCTTGCTGGTTATTATGAGGTTTTTAAGGAGACTCACCTGGGTGGCGACCACCAGATAATTTTTGATCACCTGTATTCACGCTCCGGGTGTCATGAATATAACTGCTGGTCACTTATCTCATTTTCACTTTCAGGCCTTCCCCCAGACTCTACCCACCACTACCAGTCAGGCCACCCCTGCCCCTCCTTTTCAGGACATGATTCTGGATTAGGCGTGCTATTGACTCACACATGTAATCTTTCCCACCAGGCACTTTCGGTTAGCTCTAGGAAGTCCTACTTTAGGGCCTTTTTCACATTTTCACTAAGTTCTTGGCAGAATTTCATATACAGGACACTTTTGCTTTGGAGACCATGTTGGGGTTCACTTATTTTTGCCACATTAATTTAAAATTATCTTCCAACACTATCAAACTGTATTTAACGGCATTCAACACCACATGTTAATACAACACCCAAACAAAACAGGATTCCTTTTGGCATTCCAGATCAAAACACTTCTGAAGGGAATCCAAAAATCAGACACACACTTACCCCATAAAAGACTACCCATTCACAACAAAATATTCCAGTCATTATCGAACCTGCTAGATATGGCTCCATTAGAACATACTACCAATATGGTGCCTAAAACAGCCATATATCTTGCTTTTTATGGATTCTTATGTCCAAGGGAATATACCTCCATCAATATCACAACCACAGACTACCTTTAAATGGCCGATATCCACAAATCTAAAGACCATTACATTCTTTCCCTTCACCATTCCAAAACCAGCCAAAGAGGTCTCACGATTGACGTACCCCTTTTCCCTACCTCCAATAAATGGTGACCGGTTAAAGTTTTGGACACTTATTTCAACACCTTGCACAAACTTCCACATCAACCACTATCCACTCTTACCACCACTAAATTTATGCTTTATGTACGTATTCTATTGACAAGACTAGGCTTAAATGCAAGTCATTACTCTTTCCGCATAGGGGCAGCAGCATCTGCTTCCTCCAACAAAATTCCAGCGCATATAATCAAAACCATGGGACGCTGGAAATCTTCTGCTTTCACCATATAAATATATATGTGTGTGTGTATATATATATATATATATATATATATATATATATATATATATATTGTACTCAAAATTATTTAACCCCTATTAAAAATCAGGTTTATTATCACTATTCACCGGCGTTAGGCTGTTTGCAATGAACGAATCAAACAAAAGCAATTGAAATAACTCACCACAACAAATGCTTCAATTGATTTGTCCAAATTCAACTGAAAATGCAACTTATATTGATTTCTCCAGTCTCAAAATTATTTAACCCCTTCATGGCAAGCATCTTTAGTACTTAGTAGTGCACCCTTTTGCTGGTATGACCTGCAGCAAATAATATGCATAGTTAGCCAGACAGAAGCTTGCGCAGCATTCCTGAGGAATGTTAGCCCATTGTTCATGAGCAATGGCTTCCAGTTCAGTAATATACTTGGGTTTGCGTGCTGCAGCCACCTTCTCAAATCCCACCAGAGATTTTCTATGGGGTTCAAGTCAGGTGACAGTGATGACCACTGTAGAATTTTCCAGGACTTCTTCTGCCATCAAGCCTTGGAATGTAAGGTAGGCTTGGGATCATTATCTTGTTGGAAGGTCTAATGAAGCCCAAACTTCAGCTTCCTCACAGATGGCATGACGTTTTCTCCTAGAATGTCCTGATACTTCAATGAATCCATCTTGCCTTCCATACGCTGCAGGTTTCCAGTGCTCGCAAATTCTTGTCAGCGTATACTTTATTCTTCTCCCTTCAGACATACTGCTGATTCATGGGCCGAACATTTTAAAGTTTTGATTCATCGCTCCACAGAACAGAATCCCAAAACTTCTGTGGCTTATTTATATGATTTTGAGCCAACGTTTCTTGTGCTTTTGGGTCAGTAGTGGTGTTCATCTTGGAGTTCTGGCATGGGAACCTTTTGCGTTTAGTACGCACCTTGCTGTGCTCACTGAATCCTCAGTGCCTGTTGCCACCAAGTCTTGCTGCAGGTCTTTTGCAGTCACAGGATTTTTCACAACCTGCCTTCTCAGAAATGTGGTTGCAGCCATTGATAACTTCCTTTTTCTGCCTCGTTCAGGTAGTGTAACCACTGTTCCTTCAACTGTGAACTTGCAAACTATGCTTCCAATGGTATCTCTTGCAACATTCAGGACCTTCTCTATCTTTTTTGTAATGAGCTTTTCTCTGGGCTTTGTAGACCATTCTTTTGACTTGGCCATATTTCTAACATGCAGTCAAACATGTTCTCTTGCCAGTTTAGGTATTTCAAGTGTTCCAGCTCAAGCACACCTGGTGCAACTAATCGAGCCTTTGATTAGCTGCATCTGGTGTGCTTGAGACAACACCTTTTTTGCATATTTGTGAAGTTGTGAGCATTCCTTTTCAAATATTTTTTATTAAAGAGATATTTTTACAATAACTTTAACAATAAAAAAAGAATATACCATTTATGTTATACATAACAAAGAGTAACAATGTATCATATTTATATCAATGATGAAAGTATTGAACAGGCACTTTATAGTAAATTTTCATTGTGATAACATATTGGTATGAATGAACTATGCAATTAAAACGCAAGGTTAATAAGTAACACCAAAAATAAAAATTGGGAGGGGGATAACAAGGGATCCTCTTGTTGTGAGGATTCCATTCAGGGCTTGAATAATTTTAAGGCTGGAGAAGTCATGCATTTTCAGTTGACTGTGGGTAAACCACTTGAAGCATTTGTTATGTTGAGCTATTTCAATTGCTTTTGATTTGCACATTGCAAACAGTATTACAACAGCTTCTTCTCATCCTCCGGAATCTCAGTCTATGAGATATCACTCTCTCCTGGTTCTCTTCCTACCTCTCCCAGCGCTTTTCAGTGTTTCTTTCTCTGGATCTGCCTCTTCTCCCCAATCCCTCTCTATTGGTGTTCCCCAAGGGTCTGTCCTTGGTCCCCTATTGTTCTCAATCTATACTGCCTCCATTGGTAAATGCATCAGCTCCTTTGACTCCCAATATAATTTCTATGCGGATGACACACAAATCTACCTGTCCTCCCCAGATTGCTCACCACCCCTCTTGACTCATGACTCTGACTGCCTATCTGCTATTTCCAACTAGATGGCTGCTCATTTCCTTAAAGTTAACCTGTCCAAAACAGAACTTATGGTCTTCCCTCCCTCAAGTGTTGCTACTTCCGTCTGTCTTCCTCGAAGCCAACGGTGCTACCATCAGCTCTACATCGCAGGCTCGCTGCCTAGTTGTTCTCTTTGGCTCCAACATCTCCTTCACCTCTCATGTCCAGTCAATCACCAAATCCTGCTGCTTCCATCTCAAAAACATAGTGCACATCTGCCCCTATTTAACGCCTGATGTGGCGAAGCGGCTTGTTCATGTCGCTGTCCTCTCTCGCCTTGGCCACTGCAATCCGCTTTTCAGTGGTCTTACGTGATCCCGTCTTGCCCCTTTACAGTCTATAATTAATGCGGCAGCGAGACTCAGCTTCCTGTCATAATGCACATCCCACACCTTCCCCCTCTGTCAGTCCTTGCATTGGCTTACCATAATACACAGAGCTCAATTTAAGATCCTGATACTTGTTTATAAAGCTCTACACAATGCTGCTCTGACCTACCTATCCTCCCTAATAAACAAATATGTCCCGTCTAGGCTCTGCCAGAGACCTACATCTAACCTCTGTTCGTACTCCTATCTCTGATGCTCACCTTAAAGACTTTTCTAGGGCTTCACCGTTCCTATGGAATGCCATTCCCCTCTCTGTTAGACTTTTACCCAATCTCCTTTCCTTCAAAAAATCTTTGAATACTTACTTCTTTAGGAAAGCATATCAATAAAACAGCTTTCCCTCTCCACACCATGATTCTTCCAGTGCAACTGTCATCAAAACGAAACACTAAGCCCTCAATAAACACTATCCTAGCAACCTACTTTTCTACCTTACCCTTACCTTTTGTGTCACTATACCCCACTCCCTCTAGCATGTAAGCTCATTGAGCAGGGCCTTCAATCCCTCTGTTCCTGTGTTATTTGTCTGGTTACAAATACTTGTCTGTTAGTCCATCCATTGTACAGCACTACGGAACTTGTTGGCATTTTATAAATAATAATAATAACATATATATACAAATGATCAGCCACAACATTAAAACCACCTGCCTAATATCATACAGGTCCCCCTTGTGCTGCCAAAAGAACTCTGATGTGTTAAGGCATGGACTCCAAAAGACCTCTGAACTTGTCCTGTAGCACCAAGGCATTAGCAGCAGATCCTTTAAAGGGTTGCTCCGACCACCAGGACAACTTCAGTGATTTGAAGGTGGTGGGAGTCAGTATATGCAGTATTTCAGCTTGAAACACAAGGTATTGTGAACTGTGTGCTGGGGTCTAGTAACACCTCCAGCACACGTGACATTCGCAACCCAGACCTCCGGGTTAAGAAGGCCTGCAAGAAGAAGCTAGCTCCCCCCTCGAACCTCTCCTCCCACATTGCGCTCCCTCCTTCAATGCAGCATTGTTATTTTAAAAAAATTATAATTAACTCCCTCCCCTCGCCGGCCTGTATCATGCGCATGAACTCCAAGCCAGCAATTGGTCCAATCACAGGCTTCTCTGTTAGAAGCCTGTGATTGGACTGCACATGGCCCCAGTGATGTCAGAACAGGCACAGAAGAAA
Source organism: Pelobates cultripes (assembly GCA_933207985.1). Classification (NCBI taxonomy): domain Eukaryota; kingdom Metazoa; phylum Chordata; class Amphibia; order Anura; family Pelobatidae; genus Pelobates; species Pelobates cultripes. The sequence goes on from OW240914.1 coordinate 285,294,623, forward strand.
AGTGCTAGGAGCTTTGCTCGGAGCTGGATTCAGGGTGAGTAAAAGGTATTTTTTATTTTAGGTTTTACTACACATTTAAAGGGGAGACCTTCCCCACAGTGCCCAGTAGCTCATATTACACCAGCAAGGTTCCATCTCAAAAAGGTTATAGTAACTTTTAAGTCCTGCAAGAAGCGTGGTGGGGCCTTTACAGATCAGATTGGTTGTTCCAGCACATCACACAGATGTTCAGTCGGATTGAGATCTGGGGGATTTGGAGGTCAAGGCAACACCTTAAACTCTTTTTCATATTCCTCAAAACTTCCTGAACAAATCTTCAGTGTGGAAGGTTGCATTATCCTGCTAAAAAGATCACTGCCATTAGGGAACACCGTTGTCATGAGGGGTGTATGTGGTCACTAACAATCTCTAGGTGGTACATGTCAAAGTAACATCCACATGAATGCCAGGACTCAAGGTTTCCCAGCAGAACATTGCCCAAAGCATAACACTGCATGCCTTCTTTCCATAGTGCATTCTGCTCCCATTTCTTCCCCAGGCAAAAGATTCACCTAGCCATTCACCTGATCGAAAAGAAAGTGTGATTCATCAGACCAGGAAACCTACTTCCATTGCTCCATTATCCAGTTCTGATGCTCACATGTCCATTAAAGATGTTTTCGGCGTTGGACAGAGATCATCATGGGTACTCTGACCAGTTTGCACATCACCTAAACTGCAGTGATGTGATTGTTCCATTGCTCACCTCTCCAACACTGCCACAAGGTATGCCCATATTTACCAAAGGGAAGCTGCAGATCCAACCAGAGCATCTCCCTATAATTCCCAGTGTGGCTGTCAACTCTGGGAATCTTCTCTGACAGCTTCTCTTACCAGTAACATTGGGAAATACAATTTATTATATACATACCCCTACCTCAAATTGTCATAAATTGTAGCCAAGGTGGCAGCCCTACAAATTTTTCCAGTGGATACAGATGCTCACAATGTTACCATTGGACAGGTAGAGCGAGGTCGGCTGAATGTTGGAATCTCTAATACTTTTCCTCAGAAGGATTTCTCAATAGCCAGCAAGACCTATTCAATAATTCAAACTTAACTGTTATTTTGAATGTTTATCTGAAAAACTCAAATACAGAAATATAGAAATAAAGTAGAACAGGATATCAAGCTTCACTGTTATTTCAAAACAGTCCGACAGTATATGAAGGAAATGAGATACATGGAGGGACACAAAGAAACACACTCCGGGGCACGAAGAGAGACACAGAGGGGCTGTGGTAAGTAAGAGGCCTGCCAGCCAGCCACAGCATCATGCTATAGCCGCCAGCCAACCAGCCTGCCTGCCAGCCAGCCATCCACCCTGACATAGCACCCTGCCAGCCAGCCACAGCATCATGCTATAGCCGCCAGCCAGCCAGCCTGCCTGACAGCCAGCCATCCACCCTGCCATAGCACCCTGCCAGCCAGCCAGCCACAGCATCATGCTACAGCCGCCAGCCAGCCAGCCTGCCAGCCAACCAGCCAGCCAGCGATAGCACCCTGCCAGCCAGCCAGCCATAGCACCCTCCCAGCCGGAAACAGCATCCAACCTGCCTGCTATCCAGCCAGAGCAGCCAGCCAGCAATATTAATTAGGGTGAGAAAAGCCAACTTGGTCTGGGTATGAGAGAGCTATGTTATATTACTATATTGTGAATGGTGGCCAGAGTGTAGTCTTTATACTCATTGTAGTCTAATGAGGCCATGAAAGGACTCTTTCTAAGATACATTTACAAATTTGAGCAAAAAATATTATTGAAAAAAAAATTTAAATTGGAATTTGGATTACATTCAGCAATATATATATATTTTTTAAATCGTATTTAAATGAAAAAAATAAATAATAGAGATAGAATTAGGATGAATGAATAAAATGGAGATTATGGTAAAAAAAAATATAAAATTAAAAAAATTAGAGAAGAAGCACGGTTGCATTTATAATGCTATCTTCTCTCTCTCCTTCCTTCATTTTTCTTCTCTCCCCCTTATCATGTATTCCCTTATTTTTATACTTGGCTGTTTTGCAGTAGTTCTTATGTTTCTAAAGCTGTTTAGGTTGCAACAATTATTTGTAGTTGATAACCCACTAATTAATTAATTTGCAGAGATCTCATTAATCTATTTCTGTAGTTTAATGATCAATATATAGTGTTTTAATTTGTATTGATCAAGATCTGAGATCTGAGCTTCTGCATGTCTCATGGTCTATGTTTTTCTATATGCAAAGACTATTTATGTTTGACAATGTCCTTTTCTCATATTTCTTTATACTATACAAACATGTTCTCCTAATGCTATAGTGTTCCGCAGAACACTGCCTCCTTGGCCGAAATAATCAGTCTCAATGCTTTTAGATAACATAATGCCTCCCAATAGCGAAGAAGTCAAGGGCTAACGCGCATGTGTGGCAAATGTTTTACTCGGTTATTGCTCCAAAAGCTCTACTAGTGACTGTCTTCCTGAGTTAATTTGCATTTATTATTCCTGACATCATGCTCAAACTCCTGGCATCCCAGAAATTCTGTGATGGTGTCAAGCCTTCAAATTAAAGGACCACTCTAGGCACCCAGACCACTTCAGCTTAATGAAGTGGTCTGGGTGCCAGGTCCCTCTGGGATTAACCCTTTTTTTTAATAAATATAGCAGTTTCACAGAAACTTCTATGTTTATAATAGGGTTAATCCAGCCTCCAAATCTTCTAGTGGCTGTCTCATTGACAGCCGCCAGAGGCACTTGCGTGATTCTCACTGTGAAAATCACAGTGAGAACACGCAAGCGTCCATAGGAAAGCACTGATAATGCGTGCGCATTCAGCTGAAGGGGAGGATCGGAGGAGGATCGGAGGAGGAGAGCTCCCCGCCCGGCGCTGGAAAAAAGGTAAGTTTAACCCCTTTCCTCTCCACAGAGCTGGGCGGGAGGGGGAACCTGAGGGTGGGGGCACCCTCAGGGCACTATAGTGGTCCTGTAAGCATGGTCCTTGCAAATATTTAGCACTTTTGACGAAAGAATGCAATACCTGGCTCCCATGCAACAAAAGGAAGGCTGGAGATAAATAAATAGAGTTATAAACTGATATGTAATTGTTAAAAAAACAAGTGTTTCCTTAATAAAAAAATATGTCAGTTTCTTTAACAAGAACTCAATTATCTCCTAAGTAAGGGGAAGGCTTATTGTATTATGTGTGGGAGTATCTTAGATTGTAATTCTATTGTGATTGGTGTATAACTTTGTGTCCCTGTGCCCAACAAGGTCCACATGGGTGTCACCCTTGTTGGGAAACCTGCATAAAAGGCCAGTGGGCCTCCATTAAAATACTATTCCAGCTTACACTCCAAAACTGTGTGTCGTCATGTTATTGGAGGGAAAGAAGATTTATGTCATGGGGTAACACTTCTGGGTTCGGCACTCCGCTGGGCAGAGCCGGACCGCGCCCCCCTCTGACAAAGCTCTGACGGTATTTAGGGAAACTGGGCCAGAGAGAGGGGGCTTGGTGATTGAGTGTGAGCTAATGTGTGAGCTGCCTCCGCGAGACCGCGGGCTCCACAGGCTCAGCTACTGGGAACTACTTCCACCAGACTTACCTCTCCACAGGCTCTGGCAATGTGGGTCCTACTTCCGAATATGTACGCCGGCTCCTGGGACACGCCGGCTCTACAAACTCTGAAGTTGTCCTCGCCTTCTGGACTAAGACAAGTATGCTTCATGTCATAGAGGATTACTGGAGAACGGAAACTCACTTACTTTACAAGTGGACCATATCCCAGAACTATTGAAGGACTACTCATATTAACCTTGAGTATATCTTTCAGCTATTTGTCTACAATATCATTTAATAATGAACTAATGCTTGCTTACTCAAATCTTCATTGCTTCAAACTACTAATTATATGGAGGATAACTCCCATCATGCTTATTCACTATGAACTGTTTCTTGCTTTGCAAATACACTCACTGCTTCAAGCTACTAATTATATGGAGGACAACTCCCATCATGCTTATTCACTATGAGCTGTTCTTGCTTTGCAAATATTCTTAGCTACTTGCTTAATGTTTCTATTGAAGATTATTCTCATTTACCTAAAGAATGTTACTTAATGCATCTCTAAGGAAATACTTATTAATGAACTTTGTGTTGTTGATTACTTCACTTCTTCTTATTGGATTATTGCCTAAATGCAATTCATTTAAGTTTAACACTTATTAAAACTTCATTTGAATCAAGCTGCCAGCGATTCCTCTTTTCTTAAAGCTACAGTATTGATACTTTAAAGTTTCTCCGTATCTTCACTAATGTAATTAAGGAGATTTACAAGCTGCAGTTGAGTTCCAAGCCAAATCACCCAAGTAGCGTAACAATTTACTCCTGTGTCTGCTGTTCCAGCTTGCAGGGGATTCAACGGGGAAAGTCCTAGTAAGGACTAGAGCTAATTCCCCATTCGGCTCCAGGAAGGAGCGGTTCCAGGGCCCCAGTCAAGCCACGGTGACTGTGGGCAGAAGTGCTGCGGTTTGTCCCCTGTTCCAGCTAGGAAGCGGTCCTTGGCGGAGGTACCCAGCCGGGGTACAGGGAGCTCCATTACAAACTTATTACATGGGGACCTCTGGAAGCTATCGGTATTGGAATAAGCCTGGAGGTAGAGGGCTTATGTCATTGGCTTAAAGTGATGAGCTGATGTTCTCAGCCAATCCAATGAGCTAGCACAGCACTGTAAGGCTCAGCTTAGGAGAGCTAATCGAAGCTCCTGAGTGGCACCCAGCAGCCTCAGGTAAAAAGTCAAACCATTTTAAAACTGTAGTGCTTATGCCTTAGAACAAGCATGTCAAACTCAAAGGCTAACACTGGACAAATAAACAAGGTTTGAGTTTATGTGGGCCGCAAAAAAACAAAAAACTTTTTTCACTGGATGTCCTCACGCTCGTAGGGCTTTAAAGTAAACAAAAGAGCAAATTTATTTGAAGGCGACGTGCATTTTAGTCCAACTACCTTGACCTATAAAGAAAAGTTTGGTAACGGGACTGAAATGGTGAATGTATGCTGTTGCACACAGGGCCGGCCTTAAGCACCTTCCCGTCTGCCCGTCTGCCCCTCCCCCCACTCCTTCCCCCCCTTCCCCCTTCCCACACACCCTGTCACACACACACAGGCAGACAGCCATACACACACACAAACACACGCAGGCAGTCACACACAGACAGCCACACACAAACACACACACAGACATAGAATGTGACGGCAGATAAGAACCATTCGGCCCATCTAGTCTGCCCAGACAGTCACATATAGGCAGTCTCACACACATACACACACAGGCAGACAGCCACACACACAGGCAGGCAGTCACACATAGCCACACACAAACACACAGGCAGACATCCACACACACAGAGGCAGACAGACACACACACACACATACAGACAGTCACACACAGTCAAACACACGGTCAGTGAAACACACACAGGCAGACAGGCACCCACACACACACACAGGCAGACAGCCACACACACAGTCAAACAAACACAGGCAGACAGTCACACACACACACACAGTCACACACACAGTCACACACACACAGTCAAACACATAGACAGCGACACACACACAGGCAGACAGCCACACACACAGAGGCAGACAGTCACACACACAGACAATCACACACACAGACAGTCACACACACAGGCAGTAAGTTGCACACACACAGGCAGACAGCCACACACACAGGCAGACAGTCACACACACACACAGGCAGACAGTCACACACACACAGGCAGTCAAACACACACACACAGGCAGACAGTCTCACACACACACACACAGGCAGACAGTCACACACACACACACACACAGGCAGACAATCATACACACAGACAGACAGTCAAACACACACAAAAGGCAGTCACACACACAGGCAGACAGTCAAACACACAGTCTCACACACACAGGCAGACAATCACACATAGTTTACCTCTGTTCCTTGTGGAGGCAGACAGGTAGTGCAGCTCCTGGATTCTGGGACTCCTTCCTGCTTCCCCTGATTCTTAGAGCGACACCAAGTCATATTAGGTATAAGAAGCGCTTGTTAAGTGACATAATCACACAAGGATTAGTGCTATAATTCCACTTTAATGATGCAATGAAGAAGATAACCACTAGATGGCAGAAGTATACAATGCAATTGTTACACATTTAGAGGTAGCATACATAAAGAACATTTTAATATAATTAAATATAACTCTTTAACTATTATAAAAACACAAATCAAACATGACTAAACTTTATCAGATTGTTTCCTGTGTTACAAAGATTTGTTATCTGTCAGTTTTCGCTGTTACTGCTCTCATTTCTACATAATGGTGTTTAGTTAATATTTTTTATAAGATGGCCTGCTGTCATCCTTTTTGGGTTCTGGGGTCTGTTAGCTAAAAATACAGTTGAGAACAGACATAATATTTGAGCCAAAAGTTGTATAAAATGAACAGATCATCAGAACTAGAGATTTTTTTCTCAGTTTAACCTTTTCAATCTAAATTTTGAAAGTCTGTTTTCAGATTGTCAAAACTTAAGTGTACAAATGCCTTAACCTCTTAGCGGATATTATCTCTGGATTTCTCAACAGCTCAACGTAACCTCATATTCAGATTGCTAATATTGGATACAGTGTATCTTCCAATCCTCTGCATTGCTTAACAGTGTTTCTGCTGAACAATTTACATATGAATGGTGGAGTTTTATGTGAAACTGTGCTCGCTCTACCTGCCTTATCATTAGAGGAGGAATACCTCCTCTAAGTTCTATTGGAACTTCTGAATTTTGGGACTCCTCAAAGCTTGTTGCATTGTTTATGGGCTTAAGTGTCACAGTCTATGCAAAATAATATAAAATAAAGTCTTTTCATTTAATAAAAAAGTTATTTTGTCCTTGGCAAGATTACTAATTGTAACACCATCACCTCAAAAAAAATGTGAAGAAAATGTAAGAGCTTAGTGGTTTCAATAGAAGCCAGTTTAAAAGGTTGTTATAAAGTTAATATAGTTGCATATGTTGTAACAGTTGCATATAGTTGAATATGTAATGGCGTAACTCTGTAGTTTAATAGCATGCTTGTTGTGATGACCAGTGGGTAGTATTCATTGTTTATTCCTAAAAAGAATACTGTCTATGATGTGGTGTGTATTCATTGCTTCATGGTCAAAATATCGTCAATTAATGTCATGTGTATAGTGCATGCACGGAATGGTTACCCAACAGAAGTGACATGATTGATTTCAGTATTTCAAGGGTTAATCTGGCCAATTAATTACAGCATGGTAAGAGTTAATTTGTTGTTGTTGTAAATTAAGGCCTTTTTTATTGTGTTGTGTATAAAGAAAATGATGTAGAGGAATTTACAGCTGGTATCTGGTCCCCAGGTTGAGTGCTCTTTATCCCTGTGGTCGTCTCAGAGAAGCTGCCAAAGAGAACTTGAGACAAAATCCAACACTTGCTTGCAATGTATATTGCAAGTTCAATGAAGGGTCATTCACTTAAAGTGCAGGAAGTGATTTTAGATGATAATTTATTTTTGGGGCAATATGTATAAAATGTGTATCATGTTTGGTCTCAAATTAATCATCTTAATTCACAGAGATGCTCTGGCCTGTTACAAAGAGATCTGAAGCATATATACATGCACATTTTCAGCCAGCTGGAGTACATTCATTTTCGCTCATAAAACCGGAATTCGTACAGCCCAGTGCCCCTCCTCAGTGTCAAGGGACAACCCCAACATGCAAACATAGGCAATATTATCAGGCTACAGTAATACAGTTTGCATTATTGGACTTAGAGTGCCAAGACTTAACACAAGGAGTATAAAATATAGTCCAGAGAGAAAACAAGAATAATAAGATACAGGTCCAAGTCAAGGATTGGAGAGAGCAGGATAAACGAGAATACTAAGAATAGTCAAAATTACAGAGGCAAGTCAAAAATGGAAAACACACTAGAACTATAAGTAGGTGCTTCCGATGCAGCATCTGACCCCAACACACAGGAAAGTGAAAATCCAGAAAAGGTGGATCCGAAAGACGTGTTATCAAACCTTAGAATGGCCAGACTTAACGTATTAAAACAGCAAGGTCAGGGTAAGCCAAGGTCCGGAATACAGAAATACACAGAGTATATACAAAGCCGGGTCAGGATACCAGAATATTACAAGTCAAATACAAAGCCTGGTCAGGATACGAGAAATCACAAGTCAAAGTACAAAGCCGAGGTCAATAAAAAGAATACAAAAAGAGAGACTTATATATAGCACAAACGTGTCACAGGGCAATAAGTAAGGCTAGAAGAGACCTTAAATAAGTTCAGAAGAGTTCCCATTGGTCCACGTCATCTTTGTGACTGCAAACAGAATGGGATCGTCTTGACGACGCTGCCCATTTAAGGGTGTGACATCATGGGAATAATTTTATTTAAAGAGCTGCAGTTCGGCCCAGCGAACCAGCATAGGGAGCGATTCGCGATGAAGGAGAGTATACTATTCAGGACGCGTGGCCTGAGTAGTTGCGGCCACGCGGTGTGTTCTGCCCATGTGGCCCGAGGAGAGGAGTGGCACGGTCCCCGGGTATAGGTAAGTATGTGACACGTGGATCAGGAATATATGAGTTTGATACCTATAATTATAAAATGTGTTTTATGAATTGTTAAATACTACACTATAGTCTATGGGTTTTTTTTTATTTGTACCAGATTTATGATAACATCAAGATAGTGGTAATATTAAGCATTTTGTGTGTAGTGGTGCACTGGTGCATTCTCGCCTATGGTCTTGAATTGTTCAAACCTAGTGCAGAACAACTGGCAGTGAAGGCAGTGCAACCACTCCGGGACTCAAATACTTGAGGAGCTCATCAGGTGGCCCTAACACTAAAAGCCATGCATGCGCATCTCTAGAGAAGGGGTTTGTGGGGATTAGTTTACCTATTACGTAAAGGTAAGCATTTTTTAGATGCATAAATGAGAAAAGGACACTAAAACAAGGATTAGTTAGATTAAAAACAAAAGAAAGAAGGTATGTAGAAGAGGATAAAGGTCTAGCTGACTGCCTCAATTAATATTTTTGTTCAGTATTTACAGATGAAAATGAAGGAAAGGGGCCTCAATTAGGAAAAAGGAAAAAGAACAAATTAGTAATTTGTTATATGTGAGTTTACAGAGGAAGCGGTTCTATTTCAAAAGTGAAGACAAATAAGTCAATGGGACCTGATGGAATACACCCAAAGCTATTAAAAGAGCTTAGTGGTGTACTAGCAAAACCATTAACAGATTTATTTAACCAATCATTGTTAACAGGAGTAGTCCCAGAGGATTGGAAGTTAGTGAATGTTGTGCCTATTCACAAGACAGGTAGTAGGAAGGAGTCTGGCAACTATAGGCCAGTAAGCCTTACTTCAGTAGTGGGGAAAGTGATGGAAACCATGTTAAAGGATAGGATTGCTGAACATCTAAAATCACATGAATTTCAAGATCAGAGACAACATGGGTTTACTTCAGGGAGATCATGTCAAACTAATCTTATTGATTTTTTTGATTGGGTAACTAAAATAATAGATCAGGGTGGTGCAGTAGACATTGCTTACCTAGATTTCAGTAAGGCTTGTGACACTGTTGCACATAGAAAGCTTATCAATAAACTGCAATCTTTAAGTTTGGATTCAAATATTGTTGAATGGGTAAGGCAGTGGCTCAATGAGAGGCAACAGAGGGTTGTAGTCAATGTATATGTAAGTATATTCAAAGCTTGGGCTTATCACCACTGGGGTACCTCAGGGATCTGTACTTGGACCCATTCTCTTTAATATTTTACTAATGATATTGCAGAAGGTCTTGGTGATAAGGTATGTCTTTTTGCTGATGGTACTAAGATATGTAACAGGGTTGATCTTCCAGGAGGAATAAGCCAAATGGCAAATGATTTAGGTAAACTAGAAAAATGGTCAGAATTGTGGCAACTGATATTTAATGTGGATAAGTGCAAGATAACGCATCTTGGACGTAAAAACCCAAGGGCAGAGTACAGAATATTTAATAGAGTCCTAACTTCAACATCAGAGGAAAGGGATTTAGGGGTGATTATTTCTGATGACTTAAAGGTAGGCAGGCAATGTAAAAGAGCAGCAGGAAATGCTTGATTGTATAGGGAGAGGAATATTAGCAGTAGAAAGAGGGAAGTGCTCATGCCATTGTACAGAACACTGGTGAGACCTCACTTGGAGTATTGTGCGCAGTACTGGAGACCGTATCTCCAGAAGGATATTGATACTTTGAAGAGAGGGGCTACTAAACTGGTTCATGGATTGCAGGATAAAACTTACAAGGAAAGGTTAAATGATCTTAACATGCATAGCTTGGAGGAAAGACGAGACAGGGGGGATATGATAGAAACATTCAAATACATAAAGGGAAACAACACAGTAAAGGAGGAGACTATATTTAAAAGATGAAAAACTACCACAACAAGAGGGCATAGTCTTAAATTACTGGGGCAAAGGTTTAAAATAATATCAGGAAGTATTACTTTACTGAGAGGGTATTGGATGCATGGAATAGCCTTCCAGCTGAAGTGGTAGAGGTTAACACCGTAAAGGAGTTTAAGCATGCGTGGGATAGGCATAAGGCTATCCTAGCTATAAGATAAGGCCAAGGACTAATGAACGTATTAAGAAAATTGGGCAGACTAGATGGGCCCGAATGGTTCTTATCTGCCGTCACATTCTATGAGTCTAATCTGCTTTTATATTTTACTATTTGGCTGTTAAAGGATCTGGGTATTTTTAACGGTATGAAGTCAGACAATTTATGCCAGAAAATATGAATATTATTCTACTACACACACTGCAGGTCAAAATTAAAGGGGCACTGTTGGCACCCAGACCACCTCATTGAAATGGTCTGGGTGCCAACCCCCATCACCCTTAACCCCAGAGTGGTAATTATTGCAGTTTTTATAAACTGCAATAATTACCTGTTAGGTTTAACTCCTCCTCTAGTGGCTGTCTATCAGACAGCCACTAGAGGGACTTCCAGCTTCTTAGATGACTTTTGGTCGTCTAAACGACGCTGGACGTGCTCACACTATGCATGAGGACCTCCAGCGTCACCGCACATGTGCATTAGGTCTCCCCCTGCCAGCAGACATCGGCAGGGGAGGAGCGTGGGTGGAGCTGAGCCAGCGCCGAGGGACATCGGCGCTGGACCCAGGTAAGTCACCGAAGGGGTTATTAACCCCCTTTAGCACCTCGGGAGTGGGCCTTAAAAGAAGGGAAAATCTATAGTGCCAGGAAAATTAGTTTGTTTTCCTGGCACCATAGTTTCCCTTTTAGGAAAAATGGTATCACAGCAATTTTGGTAACTATTTAAAACCAAATGCACATTATTTTTTTGACATTGAGAAAAGTTGAGATAGCAAGTTGTTCATTAAAACCCAAATTCCTTATTATTTATTTATTTATATTTATAAATATTTTCCCAGGATAGATACATAGATGCATAGATTTCTTTCGTTTTCGAGTATGTCCTAGGACATTAAACAATGATCTAATTCAATGTATGATCTCAAAACACTCAAACCACTTTAACTTAGACAGTAAACACATAGATTTTGTTGATTGTGTCCTGCTATAGAATCTAGTATTTGTTTACTTTAACAAAGAGGGACCTCCATCTTGACTAAGAAGAATTAAAGTCCAGATCACAGTACCTCTTGTCAGAGAAATAAGAATAGGCTGACAGAAATTAAGTTGGAAAGGATATACATATGAAAGTATATCTTAAATGCAAAGTATAATCATTATATTAATGTTGATCTAATCTTTAGAGTATATATTTACATTGTTTTCCATGCTGTCTGTGTGTTACTGTGTGGAGATGAGTTTGTGTTGTTTTTTTATGTATGGATGTAAGTGTATACCTGGATCTGTGTGTTTAACTGTATATTACTGAGTGACTGCATATTTCTTAACTTTGGTGGGTATAAAAGAAGGATAAGGGGTGGATAGGTATAAAGAGGATGCCACAATGCAAATGTATTACTGGTGATGCCCATAATGGGCAATCCCATCCAGGAAGGGGACACTGCTGCCCAGAAAGGGGACATAGCAGTCTTGTGTGAACGCACGCCAGGCTAACACAGCCTCCCGGCTGGCGCTACTCAGAGCAGACCAAGCCCAGAGCACTGCTGAAGCGTTCTCTGCATGATCTAATGATGTACTAACTCTGTGCTGGGTGTGATCCGGCAGGACAGCCTGAAATTACTCCTGAAATTAGGGTAGACCTGCTTAAAGTCCTTCTGTGTGTTTTTCATTTGGCAGTGATCAATCTCTGTGTTGTACTGATCTGTGTAGATGCAAGTCTGTCTGTGTATTGTATTATATTGTTTGAATTGGAATGGTTGTGATTTACTAAGCTACATATATGGTAGAGCAAATTAAAGGATTATTTATGGAAACTTGTGGGACTTCGTATGTTACAATTATTTGAATTCAAGAAAACCAACTCTGAATAAATCAAAATAAGCTCTAAATGAGCTATACGTATGTGAAGCTCTCCGTCCTTATCTTCTAGTTATAGTTCCATTTTATCTGGTGTGTTCTCATGCATGTTCTCTAGAATGACCCATGGGATCCTTCTTAGATCTTCTCATACAGACAGTAGCAGGGATACTGACTAAAGTGAGAATTGCCACGAATTCAAAGTGGATTCAAAGTGGATTCAAAGGGAATTTCTAAATTTAGACCAAAATAGCTGAATTAGAAAAATTCTCCAAGTCAATTGTTTTCAGTTCGGCTATTTAGGCCTTAAAGGGACATTCTGAGCACCAAAACAACTTTAGCTTAATGAAGTGGTTTTGGTGTATAGATTACGGGCTTGCAGTTACTGCATTGCTCAATTATCTGCCGTTTAGGAGTTAACCAACTTTGTTTATGCATCCCAAGCCTCACCTCCCCTGACTGTGACTTACAGAGTCACTTTATACTTCCTAAAAGTCTAATGCCCCCTAGAAGAGCTGCCTGACCAGTGACACATGCTCGAAATGCTCTATTTCAAATCCTTATTCATCAGATAATGATGTGTGCACTATATTGCAATTAACGTGGGATCCTCTGATGGCGACTTTAGGAATTGTAGAAATCGAATCTGCTACTTTTACATGTATACGGTTATTGAAATCATCTGTTGGATTGTTAACTCAGGTACCCTTGAAAGCACAATCAGGGATTTTTGTTTGTAATTTATATTTATGCGTGCCGATATTTAGATGCCCTTGAAGATTTAGCACTAAGATTGAGAATATTATCCAACAATCACATCAGATATCCCTGGGATGGTTATTGTTCATTGCTATTGTTACTTCCCTTTTTAATGTTTTTACTCTGGCAATTCTAGTTATACTGTATTTAGCTACAAGCTGACATTCTGTGTTGGATACACAATAGCACTTTGTATTTATGCTACATTATTTGAATATCTAGCAGTCCTCTTTTAATTCTTACTTATAGTAGTTTAAAGACACATTGCTATGAGTACAATTGCTGTGAAATCAGACACACCAACCATATAGAGCAGTGGTGGCGAACCTATGGCACGCGTGCCACAGGTGGCACGCCGAGCCCCCTCTGTGGGCACGCGGCCATAGGTCGCCAGAGGGAGGGAGGGTGCGCTCCGCCGGCGCATCCATAAGGCGGCACAAGTGGCCGCCTTAGGGCGCACCGGCCCGGCGGGCGCAAAGCCGGAGTGACCGGCAGGAGGTGAGCGCATAGCGCACAGCGCTCCCTCCTGCCAGGCACTCTGAGTAGTGTGGCCGAGCGCACCGCGGTACAGGAACTTATGTTTCCTGTACCCGGGCGGACAGAAATGAAGTGCTCACAGAGAGAGCACTTCCTGTCCGCCGGGTACAGGAAACTGAGCTCCGGGGGCGGGGAGACTGAGGGAGAGATATGGGGGAACGAAGAGGAGAGATATGGGGGGGAACTGAGTGTGGGATGGGAGAGATATGGGGGGACTGAGGGAGATATGGGGGGACTGAGTGTGGGATGGGAGAGATATGGGGGGGGGACTGAGGGAGAGATATGGGGGGGAAACAGTGTGGGATGGGAGAAAAAAATGAGGGAGGGATGGGGGGAAAGAAAACAGTGGGGGGGGGAGAGGGGACGACATACACACAGCACCCCTGCCCTACACATATCACCCCACACACACACACACCACCTCACATCACCCCACACACACACACACCACCTCACATCACCCCACACACACACACACACCACCTCACATCACCCCCCACACACACACACATCACATCAACCCACACACAAACACATCACCGCTCACACAAACATATACACTGTACCCCAATCAATGCAGTGTGTGTACACTCAGCAGTCTGTCTGTGTGTGTGTGTACTCGGCAGTCTGTCTGTGTGTGTGTGTGTGTGTGTGTATTTAGCAGTCTGTGTGTGTGTGTGTGTATTTAGCAGACTGTGTACTCAGCAGTCTGTGTGTATTCAGCAGTCTGCTAAATACACATACAGAGAGACTGCCGAGCACACACACAAACTGCTTAATACACACACAGATGTTGATTAGTTCGGACAACTGTATGAGATGTTTTTTTAAACTTAAACCTCAATAAATTGGCATGTATTACGGTTTGGGCACTCGGCTCAAAAAGGTTCGCCATCACTGATATAGAGAGTTCCTAGAAAAGAGGGACAGAGGAATATGAGCCCATAATAGTGACACTTGGGAAATATGTAGTCTATAAACTAATTTTTAAACTAATGACACGTTAATAATACAGTGGGCACTAGTGGATATATTCCTTCATGAACTGTTTCATTTTAGCAGTATGTGAATTCTACATACAGCTGGAAGCACTATTTATGTTTATCCTGACAGCATGTGATTACAGCTGTTTACAGTAAAACATGGAGGAGATGTTGGAAGCTAGCCAGTCATTTCACCATGCTGCACAATACCTACACAAAACATGTGAGCAATGTAGGGCATTATTTATTTCATTACAGTTCTGAACAATGTATATTTGGTTTTTTTTTGTTTGTTTGTTTCTTTAATGAAATAAGTGTAACTCGTTTAAATGCATGTATTATGAATGATGACCCTGAACTAGTGGCCAGCTGAGGATTCACATAACTCTGCGCACGCGCAGTTAGAGAGGTACAGGAAGCTTGCGTTCCAAGCCTCGCTCTCGCACTGCTGGCCGAGCCCTGTTTGTAGTAGTGGAATGGTTGTTTCCAGTGGCATGGTTCGCTCAGCATCCTGCATCCTCAGCATGGCTGCATTCCTCTTACTGACAGCCCCCCTCCTCCAGCTCTGCACCGGACACCAAGGACCTTCAGATCTCCCTGGCAAGATCGGTAATGACATAGAAAGAGGGTGTTCTGCATGGTACATACATGATGGATGTGTGCATGTACAGTATGCATGCATGTATGTATGTATGTATGTATGTATGGGATGTATGCATAGTATGTACGTGTATATAATGTATGTATGCACATTCTGCATGTATGTATGTATGCACATTCTGCATGTATGCACATTCTGCATGTATGTATGTATGCACATTCTGCATGCATGTATGTATGTATGTATGTATGCACGTTCTGCATGTATGTATGTATGTATGCACATTCTGCATGTATGTATGTATGTTCTGCATGTATGTATGCACATTCTGCATGCATGTATGTATGTATGTATGCATATTCTGCATGTATGTATGCATGCACATTCTGTATGTATGCATAGTATGTACGTGTATATTATGTATGGGATGTATGGGATGTACGTGTATATAATGTATGTATGCATGCACATTCTGTATGTATGTATGTATGTATGTATGTATGCATGCATGCACATTCTGTATGTATGTATGTATGCATGCATGCACACACATTCTGTATGTATGTATGTATGTATGTATGCATGCATGCATGCATGCTTTGGCCATTGTCATTCAGCATCTTTCCTCTTTTGTAATGAATGGTATATACACAAGGCTTTAGTAGTAGGTGAGAAATCTTCAAGCAGCTAGATGCAGGGCAGCACTTTTCATTTGCTGCCCATCAGTAAGGAACAGATATGTGTTCAGGAATTATAGTGGGGTTGGCTCTAACTCTAACTGCATACCTTCTCATACATCTAGCACAAGTCACATAGAGCATCTCAATACTGCCAGGTTCTTTCATGTAATTCAGGACCTATGAGATGTAAGGGCTGTTAAAATAACCAGAAAATTCACTAACCATGTCCAAAAAGGGTTGCATTTGTGTGTGTGTGTATGTATTTATACCATTCATCAATTGGCAATGTAGTCTAAATTGTATATAAATTTTAGGACACAATAGCAGAGCTGGAAAAATGGCTTGAATGGAAACTCCAGGCACCAATACAAATTTAGTTCATTTGAAAGGATTTGGCCTCATTAATATGGTATATATTTTTTACCATTCTCACATCTTTATAGTTTTTGCATAAAATAAACTTTTTTTTTTTTTGCAGCATGCTGCAACATAAATCTCCCTAATTAACCACACCCCTCATGCCAGAAAAAAGAAATCCCAAAAATGTATGAATGTATATAGTTATTATGCTGCACTATTTAACTTCCAAAGAACCAAAATAATGTCTGGTGCAGAAATATAGTGAATGAGGTCCAATACAGGTAGGTGTATGTATGTATGTATGTATGTGTGTGTGTGTATATATATATATATATATATATATATATGTATGTATGTATGTATATATATATATATATATATATATATATATATATATATATAATTTCAAATAATTAAATTATAATCTGCGTATTTCATCATCCATATTGATAGTAAATGTTGTTTATTTCAAATAATATTTTTTTATTTTTGTCTCTTCAATGACTGAGCTATATGCTCATCCACATCCCATATGGACTATATAAACCATCTATTGTGGATGTGCCTTATGCCAACACTCGACCGTCCAACATAGCTGTAGAATAATCATACTTTTTGCATGTTATTTCACCTGTACATTTTTATTATAATAGGGCTTGCATGGTGACTTTACATTTTGACCTCTTTAAAGAACACCATGTTTTTCATTGCTCGATATACTTATAATTACAGAATAAACAATGTTGTGTATGCAGTGTCATATATAAAATAAGTTAATCAAAATACAAAACAATGAGCCATTTAAACACTCTTGATTATGTATGTATCTCGAGTATATATGTTGGTGAATGTAAAGCAGTAGTGCCCACACTATATCTGTGTAAAGGGACAGACATTGATTGCAGTGTTTAACAGTACCAGTCAGACTAAGACTAAAATCCTGTGTTAAATAACATAATGTCTGCTGGTAAAACTATTTAAAACATGCATTATCCCCAGTCTGATGCACACAGTGCAACACAAATATCCACTGTTAATACGTATGACTGTGTCCCCAGAAGTGCTGATATAAGGTCTGGTAGGATGTATAGCTTTGTTTCGATGATCTGTAACCATAGCTAATTCGAAAGTTTTTTTTTTTTTCTTGTTCCTATTCCCAGCTGTGGTAGGTGCAGGTGTTGGGGGATCCGCTGTAACCTACTTTCTACACCAGCAATTTGGCCCCCAGGTGCAGATTGATGTGTATGAAGCAGATCGTATTGGGGGTCGATTGGCCACCCTGACTGTAAATAATCAGCTGTATGAGTCAGGAAGTCCATCAATCCATTCACTGAATCTCCACATGCAGGACTTTGTTAAACTTCTGGGTAAGTCATAAAGCAAACAGTCTTATGTAGGCATGAGGCCCAGTTTAAAGGGATACTATAATTCCAGGAATACAAAGCTGTATTCCTGACACTATCGCTACCCCTCCTTTATGTCACTTTACTCTGCGTTAAATAAAGGGTTAAAAAACCCTTTATTTACTTACCGTATCCCAGCGATAATGTCCTTCGCGCTGGGTAGAGACTCTGCACCCTCCGACGACCCGCGACGAATGGGCACTAATGTGCATGCTCGGCAAAGGCCTTGCGCGCATTAGACCTCCCCATAGCAAAGCATTGAATCAATGTTTTCCTATGTGGAAAAATCTGACGCTGGATGTCCTTATGCTGAGCATGAGGACATCCAGCGTCGGATACCGGCCCAAATGTCCATTTGGATGCAGGAAACACCTCCATTGGCTGCATGGGAGACAGCCACCCGAGACAGACTTCGATCCAGACTGTAATTCTCAGTCTGGATCGAAGAGTTTTATGGCAATGTACTCCAAAACATCTGGAGAACTGCTGTTGAACACTCCAAAACTCCTAATCCTTGATGAACTAGAATACACCAAATCGTGCAACTTGACAGTTTGATTCTGCAGAATGAATGATTTGTATAATGTAGTTTGTCATCCATAGGAATTTGCAGGGGGTACTTTAAAGCTTAGGAAGTTTTGGGGGAATGCAACTGAGCAAGGAATGTAATTCTGTCCAGTGTATTGAGAAATTGATACTGGCGTAACCTAAACCGATTTACCAAACAATGAATCACGAGGCTTCAACTCAATAATGTGCATAGAAACTACAAGTTTAGTTATAAGACATTGGAATAGGAAAATTAACTTCTAAATTAGTCGTCCTTCTGTTAATGGTAATGACAGGCTTAGAACACTTAGGCAACACTTAGCTCATCTTATAATTTCCATTCCATGTTGGATGGCTAAGTTGCACTTTTGTAGCAGTTGAGCCGCAGGAGAGAGATGGTCAATGGCACCCAAAGATCCTTTGCCTCATAAACTGTACCATGAGCTGTAGTGGTTATGGTGCTAAAGGGCCCCTTTAAGATGATTCAATGCTACAAACTGGTATAGGACACAAACCCATAAATAGTCTTGTGATTTGTCTTCTTCATGATAATTGCTTGCTTGTTGAAGGAAAAGGGGCATCTTACTGGTAAGAAAATCAGGTGGAAAGGAAGCTTTACCTAAAAGGAAAAAAACTAAATGTAATCTGTGAAGACTTCTTGCATTACCAATGTTTGCTGTAGCTTGGAAATGTGTATTCATCAGAAAATACATTCAATATGGCCTAATGTATTGTCAACCCAGTAATGGCATAGGCCTTTTTAGGTGAAAATGAGCATTTAACCATGTTCTCTCTCTGATCACCCAGGACTCAGGCACCGGAGGGACGTACCTGGTAAGAGCGCCATATTCAATGGTGATCAACTAGTTCTGGAGGAGACAGACTGGTATCTCCTAAATCTTTTTCGTCTGTGGTGGCACTATGGCATCAGCTTTCTGAGGCTGCAGATGTGGGTTGAGGAAGTCATGGAAAAGTTCATGAGGTACATTTTTTTTCTCTTTTATTTTTTTATTCTTATGTTCATATTATTATTGCTTGGGTGTGTTTTATACTAAACCAATTTCAAAGTCAAGTGCACATCTCCCATATTGCTATAGAAACTTACAGAAACTATTGTAAGTTTCTAAATTGAACTTGCTATGCCAAATACTTAATGTCCTTTTGTTTTGTCCTGGTCTGCAAACTTTTCACATTATGCATTGGGTTTCTGTTACGGTATTGACTAATTTTGTACATTAGTGAGCTGATTTAAAGATGTGCTAATAAAGTGGCCAACAAGTGTGTGTGTGTTTACGCATTCGCATGGTCACACTGAGGTTTTATAAGCAGCCATATTAGTCCATGGATGCAATAATATTGTTGTGGTAATTGTAATAACCTATTTTATGGGAGTAACAGAATTTAGGAATAGTAAAAGTTCAGGAGATCATTTAGACCAGGGGTGCCCAAAAGGTAGATCCGCAGATGTTTTAAAACTACAACTTCCATGATGCTTTGTCATTCTAAAGCAGGCTTCCCCAAACTGTGGCCCTCCAGATGTTGCTGAACATCCTAAAGCCTATCTATTTAATTCATAGAATCATGGGAGTTGTAGTTCAGCAACATCTGGAGGGCCGGAGTTTGGGAAAGCCTGTTCTAAAGGCATTCAAATTGCATACAGTGCATCATGTGCGTTGTAGTTCTACAACATCTGGGGATCTACCTTTTGGGCACCCCTGATTTAGACTTAGTAAAGGGAATATATTTTCCTTTTCTACATCTATATATATATAGCATTGAATGCTTACATATGTATGAAACTGATTTTTATATACGGCTTCCTTGGCTGCTTTTAAAATAGTTAAATTTTTACTCAAATATCCAACAAATGGTTTATAATTTCCAAAGGAAGGTCTAATGAAGGAATATCGATAGATGTAGCTATACAATTCTAAATGTTGAATTAATGACACTAAGACCCTGTCATACTACTTTTGGGATTTTTAAATTATTTTCTTGTCATGAGCAATGGCAAATACCAAATAAATAGACTTTTCTTTTTACATGATTACATTCTTTTTTTTGTTTATTTAGGATTTATAAGTACCAGGCACATGAATATGCATTCTCCAGTATAGAGGAGCTGTTGCGCTCACTGGGAGGAGAGCATTTTGTGAATATGACGCAGAAATCTGTTGCAGAATCTTTATTGGGAGTTGGAGTGACACAGCGCTTCATTGACGATGTCATCAGTGCAGTGATTAAAGCCAATTATGGACAATCAGTTGCCATCCCAGCACTAGTGGGTGTGTAAACAAGAAAAAATAAAATTATGTTGTGGATTTCCTTATTCTGTAATTTGACAATAAGGAAATGGGCGGCACAGAGGGTGGGCCGTGCCACTATTGGATTCCTGGTGCCAGCATGCTGTGCATACTTATCACAGAAATCCAATGTGCACAGAATTGATATTAGCCATCCAGGAACTCTTGTTACACCTCCAGCAGGAAAGGGATAAATGTCTGTACAGCATTTTATAGCAAAACACACTACATATATACTTCAAGCGCCATAACTACCACAAATCTCTGAATTGGTCATAGTGTTTGGACTAACCCTATAATTTGTACTTTTATTCTGTCATGCTAAAAGGACCACTATAGTGCCAGGAAAACAAACTCGTTTTCCTGGCACTATAGGGTCTTTGGGTCCCCCCCACCCTCAGGGTCCCACTCCCGCCGGGCTGAAGGGGGAGGAAGGGGTTAAATTATTACCTTTCGCCAGCGCCGGGATCTCTCCTCCCTCTTACGACGTCATCCTCTGAATGCGCATGCGCGGCAAGAACCGCGCGAGCATTCAATCAGTACATAGGAAAGCATTTCTCAATGCTTTCCTATGGACGGCAGCATCTTCTCACTGTGAAAATCACAGTGAAAAGCGCGGTAGGGCCTCTAGCGGCTGTCAATGAGACACTAGAGGCTGGTTTAACCCTAATGTAAACATAGCAGTTTCTCACAGCTGCAGGGTTAACCCTAGATGGACCTGGCACCCAGACCACTTCATTGAGCACACTGACCAGTGCTAGCCCTGCTAAAACTTCTTGTTATACTAGTCTCTGGTTGGTCAAGCTTATGGTAGAGGGCAGGGCTTGCAGTAGCTGTTGTAAGCTTATACTTTATATACCCCCAAAAAAAACTTGCAAAAGAAAATGTATACATGTTTCCTTTGGGGGTTCATCTACTAAATGGTTACAAATGATTTTCATTGTAGTGTTTCTTTAAAGGGACTCTGTAGGCACCCAGACAACTTCAGCTCATTGAACTGGTCTGGGTGCAGTGTCCCTATTGCCCTTAGTGCTGCAATGTAAAACATTGCAGTTCCATAGAAACTGCAATGTTTACAAGTCCTTCGTGAATTAAAACGGACCTTTTGGTCCGATATCTGATGCTGGACGTCCTCACACTCTGCATGAAGAACTCCAGCATCATATTTTTCCCCATAGGAAAGCATTGATTCAGCATTGTTTTGCCGCGCATGCCTATTAGAGCCCACTCATCGCGGGCGTTAGAGGAGGATCTTTGACCCAGTGCCGAAGGACATCATGCTGGAATAGGGTGAGTAAATAAAGGGTTTTTAACCCTTTTTTCACCTGGGAGGGGGATGGCAGGGGGAGCGACAGTGCCATGAATACAGCTTTGTATGCCTGGCACTAAAGTATCCCTTTAATTTATGTTATTGGTAGTTGGTGAGTCCCATTCATTACAAGATCTTATTAATGGGCAGCCACTCATTATTTTTAACAAGTTAATTTTAAATAACAGCAGCCCTTTTCTTCCACATTTAATTTTATACATGGCAGCTATAAATGTATTCCTCTGTTACTACTACAACCAGCTCTGTCCCAGTGTTTAAATCTCATTGCCTACTTTTTTAACTTTTACACATAACTGTGTAAAAAAGATGCATCATCTCTGTTTTGTCTTTTCATGCTAAAAGTTTGAGAACAGGGTGGAGTGACACAATCTTATTCTGAACCCCCAACAGGGGCCATGTCTTTGGCTGGAGCTCAGGGGAACATGTGGGCCGTGGAAGGAGGTAATAAGTTGGTTTGTTCAGGACTGCTGAAAATGACCAAAGCCAATGTACTCCATGCAAAGGTGAAGGCAATCTCTCTGCACAGCTCAGGTACAGTATTTTATCTCTTTGATCCTACTCATTTGTGGTATTTGTGCGAGTTTGGTTCCCGGATCTCCGTGGAGTCACGGGAGGAGGAGCCCCATCCAGTGCCGAGGCACCTCGGAGCTGGAATCAGGTAAGTGGAAATTTTTTTTTATCCCTTTCTTGACTGCACAGTGTGGCAGCAGAGCCAGACGGACACTGTAGTGCTTGGAATACAGTTTTGTATTCGAAACACTATAATGTTCAATGAAAGGTTTCTTCAATCAAAAACTTTTCATAGAAAGCACAGTCTTTGTCAGAGTAGCCCTTTCTATCCTGGTTCTGCTCTGCCCCCAACCTTCCCAACATGGAAAAAATAAAATAGCTAAAGTTCACTTCAATCCAAGGCCAAGTTCTTCCTGCAGCCTGATCTTCTTCTGCTGATGTCACCCCTCCTCTTGAGGGGAAAGCAAGCAGAGGGGATGACATGGGCAGCATTGAGGGAGACGGGACATTGGCTGTCTATTTCCAGTGTGCTCTGTGTGCTGATAACAAAGCCCAAACATGCACAGAATTAACATCAGCCATCCGGAGCATTTGTTTTAGGTTGACTAATGACTTCTCAATGAAGCTGCCGATAACTGTAGTGCAAGAAGTTCCCTGGCACCACCCCAGTGTAAGTAGTTAAACATTTTGACAACTTACAAATAAAATGAGAACTCTGAGAACGGACAAAAGCTTGGAGAAACTTAATAGCTTGCGCTTCGGTAAATCCCCGCTCAGGTCTCAAAATCACTTTTGCTCACTTGTGCCATTACAGAGAGACCATATTTGAAGCATATTAGACTGGTCCCACCCGTACGGGCAGTCCAGAATTGAAATGCCAACAAGTTCCCTTTGCACGAGAGATACAGCAACCCTAGACAATCGTTTCGGCCTTCTTTGGGCCTCCTCAGTGCAGTGTAGCTGATATCACTCTAGGCACAGTGAGCACGGGGTCCATGTCTGGATTAGCCTTTTAACTTGGGGAGAGCCAAGTTAATGGATCACTATAGGGTCAGGAACACAAACATGTATTCCTGACCCTATAGTGTTAACACCACCATCTAGCCCCCCTGGGCCCCTCATGCCTTCATAATTATAGTTGAAATCTTACTGTATTCAAGCCTGAAGCTGTAGATCTGCATGCTGTTTGCCTCAAAAAAACAACAAAAAACCAACAGTCTGCTGACATCATCAGAAGTGGTAGCCTGATCCAATCACAATGCTTCTCCATAGGATTGTCTGAGAATGACAAGGAGGCAGATCAGGGGCAGAACCAGCATGATTCAAAAACAGCCCTGGCCAATCAGCATCTCCTCATAGAGATGAATTGAATCAATGAATCTCTATGAGGAAAGTTCAGTGTCTGCATGCAGAGGGAGGAGATACTGAATGTTTGGATGCATTTTAGGCAGCCACGACCCTGGAAGGATCTCTAACAGCCATCTGAGGAGTGGCCAGTGAAGTTATCACTAGGCTGTAATTTAAACACTGCATTTTCTCTGAAAAGACCGTTTACAGCAAAAAGCCTAAAGGTAATGATTCTACTCACCAGAACAAAGTCAATAAGCTGTAGTTGTTCTGGTGACTATAGTGTCCCTTAATGGATTGCAACAAAAACAAAGAATTTTAGAATTCTGAGAATGGACAAAAGCTTAGAGAAACTTAATAACTTGCCCTTCAGTATATCACCGCTCAGGTCTCAAAACCATTTAACAGTTTGACAACTTACCTGGTGTCTGATGCTGGGGTCACCACCTCCATTGAGGGCTGGAAACTCCTACATGGGGATCTTCTGTGTTAAGCCCTGCTATGTAGAGCTGGCTCATTGACAGTGTCAGCTGGGCACTCTCAACCAATGAGATATGCCATGCAACAATGGGCTAGCTCAGAGCAGAGAGCTACCCACTTTCAGTGGAGGAAGGATCAAGTGCCCAGCAGGCCCACACATAATTTTCAAATCTAAATCACTATTTTTGTGAAGGTAAGGGGCACCAGAGCAGTCCTGGCACCATAACCATTTAGCATGTTTCTTTAAATAAACTGCTTAATGCATTGTAAATGGGAGAGTTCCATATGCCCCATTAAAGCGGATACTATTATCTCATCAAACAGAAAATTGATGAGACCCCTGGTCATTAAAAGGGATACACCAGTGGATATATCATAGTGACTGTGTGTACTTGGACTTAATTGTAGAAGTTAAAATAAAAACAGTAGAAGCAGTCTGTTACCTACTCCAATGCTGCCACCTGTGCACACAACCCTTCAATAAATAGATATACAGGGATGCCGTATGTAGAAGGGAATATATTTGTCACATGTCCAATAAAACTATCTATGTGTACCCTATCATGGCCAGCATTAAGATTTTCAGCAATTTGAGCTACAGTAGATTTTCTGTTTGACTGACTGGTTAGCCTTCGCTCCCTACTTGTATCAATGAGCCTTGGGCACCCATGACCCTGAAGCCAGTTCACTGGTTGTCCTTCCTTGCACCACTTTTGGTAGGTGCTAACTACTGCATACTGGGAACACCCTACAAGATTTGTCGTTTTGGATATGATCTGGCCCAATCATCTAGCCATAACTATTTGGCCCATGTCAACGTCACAGTATATGTGCAATCCATATTTAATTTCTAGTAAGCAATTGACTCATGTTTAACTCACTAGTGGCAGTTTGCTTTGCTACATTAAGCCTTGCGGTGTTATCTTGTTACCTTGTTGTAAAATGTCCATTGCTCTTTATGATCTTTGCTTAACATATTTCACTTCACTGTGAGCTATTTCTTTGTTTTGTCAATCTCTGTTTTATTAAGATGTTAGCATGAAACATACAAAGCATAATGTAAAATCAGAATTTAACAGCTTGATATACAATTCGAGTCATTTTAATTTCTGGATGATAAAACCATCCCATTTTTTAAATGGAATGAAAGGAATAAAAGAACAGGTAGCAGTACGAATGGTAGCATTGGCATAATTAGATTAGATTAGGTGATTAAGGAAGGCTAACAGATCTCTGTTAACCATCTTTAGACATGTACTGCAGGTAGCAATTTATGCATCAGACAGCAGAGGGCGCTGAACACTACTTCTTGCACGCATTTTAAATTGTACATGATTGTGTAATATTTGAACTTTCTTGAATGTTGAAATAATTAGCAGTAATAGTTACAATGTTTATGTATTTACAATTAATAATTTGTGTAACAGTATTGATTTTCTGTATGTACTACATTGTTTCTATCTACCTTTGTTACACCGGTCGTTTTATTTCTGCTTCCATTGCAGAGAAGAAACCCCTTTATGAAGTCCTTTATGATCAAGAAGGGGCCCTTGGTTCAGAATTCTATGATCTTGTGATTGTGGCTGCTCCTCTCCACAAGACTGGATACGCTATCTCATTTCGTAATTTTCAGCCTCCTCTCCAGCTACCGATAGATTCCTACCATCGTGTTGTGTCATCCATTGTTCATGGCTACCTCAATTCATCTTATTTTGGCTTCACCGACCCAAAGCTTTTTCCGTTCTCCAGCATTCTTTCCACGGACAGCCCAGACTCGTTCTATCACAGCCTAGAAAACCTGTGCCCCATCAACGTCACTGTTGGTTTTCGAAGGAAGCCCCCACAGGAAGCTGCAGTCTGGAGAGTGCTGTCACCACGACCTCTGGAAAGACGGGAACTAAAAACTCTTTTTAAGTCCTACTACTCAGTACAGGTAATAGAATGGCAGGCATTCCCGAGCTATGGATCCACAGGCTCTTCACGGACTTTGCCTCCCATTATTCTTCACGATGGCCTTTATTACTCAAGTGGTGTTGAGTGGGCTGCTACCTCTGTGGAAATGAGTGCTGTGGCTGCTAAAAATGTGGCCTTGTTAGCATTCAATCGTTGGTTTGAACTAACTGAAAAAATAGACCAGCAAGATTTGTTACATAAACTAAAAACTGAATTGTAAGAATAGATTTCCTTTGTGATGTTCATGTCCATAATAGAGTATCAAAGCACATTAAGGCTAACACTGGAATAGACACAGCATCAAGCACATATCTCGCCACTTTAATTACTGTACAGAAGAACAACGTTGATTACACTGAAACTGGATCAGGGAAATGGAAGTCTTCAAAAGTGTCTTTTGATCACTCTACAGGCAGCTCATTTAAAAGGAACAACCCATGTCACCCCCTTGTCACTGCCCATAACATGATTGTTACAAAACTATCTTTTTTTTTAAAATGCATATCATATTGCAGCTTTAATTAGATCACATTTTAATTAAGACTTCAGATATTACATAGGAAAAGATGTAATCTTAATGAAGATGCAGCTCATACAATTCTAAGTAGAACTTTGTGTCTGTTTGTATTATGTGAGAAAAAGCAAAATGTATATTAGCCATTCCTGTCCATCAACACAGTAAAATGGGACGTAAAATTCATTTGACCCATTCAGCTCAATAATAAATAAAGCCTAATAGATCGGCATCCATAGCTGCATTGAACTAAAAGTCATGCTGCACTTAATGTATTGTTAGAAAAAGGCCAAAAGGCCTGGGAACTTAACCATGCTCCCATTGAGCCATAGATCATATTCAGAAAGATGGTTGATGATGATGAATTAGTCCCTATCTTACCTTAATATATATATTTAAAAAGGACACATTTTGGGGAAAATACTTTGCAGCCAAATTTTGCCAAGAATTATGTAAACTTGACCTAATCTATTAGCAGTTGTCAACACCGCTCTAAACTATTAATCAAATGTCCAAAGGATAATGAAATATCCAAATGAAGTATAATGGTTCATAATGTAAGCATCAACTATTTATATATCAATGTAATTATTTAATTTTTAGTGAAAGGGGTCAACTTGTTCCTCTGATAATATTTTTTGTTTGTTTGTGCTAAAAATGTTTTGTTAAAATGTACTAAGTAAGTTAATATTCCTTAGTATGATGGTTTATTCCATTAGACCATTCATCAACAATCATATCTAAAGGGAAACTAAAGGCACCTAGACCACTTCATCTCAATTAAGTAGTCTGGGTGCAGACCCCTGCCGTTTTAGCCCTGCAATGTAAAATCTTGCTGTTTCCAGTAGATATAGCAGTGTTAAACACAGCTCTAATGGCTGTCGTCTGGCATCCACTAGAGGTGCTTCCACACTCATAACTGATTTTGCTTCAATTATGTCATGTTTAAAGGACCACTATAGTGCCAGGAAAACATACTCATTTTCCTGGCACTATAGTGCCCTGAGGGTGCCCCCACCCTCAGGGACCCCCTCCCGCCCGGCTCTGGAAAGGGGAAAGGGTTAAAAACGTACCTTTTTCCAGCGCTGGGCGGGGAGCTCTCTGCCTCCTCTCCTCCTCCGTTACGCCCCGCCGGCTGAATGCGCACGCGCGGCAAGAGCTGCGCGCGCATTCAGCCGGTCTCATAGGAAAGCATTTACAATGCTTTTCTATGGACGCTGGCGTGCTCTCACTGTGAAAATCACAGTGAGAAGCACGCAAGCGCCTCTAGTGGCTGTCAATGAGACAGCCACTAGAGGAAATAGGGGGAAGGCTTAGGGGGAAGGCTTAACCCATTGACATAGCAATTTTTTCGTTACTTGGAATCAAGCACGAGACAAAGCTCTGGCGGAGATAGGATTGAAAATTCTATAAAAAACAAAGACCTAGCAATATTGAGCTTACCGGGAAGTGAGGAGGGTCTTCCTCATACATGCACTCCTTGCAATGGAGAAGCTCAATACGTCTGTTGCCAGGGGAAACGCAGCACATACAGATTCCTACCAACATGACAACTTCAAATCACTGAAGTGGTCATGGTGGTTGGAGTAACCCTTTAATTTGTAAGGCATACATTTCTATATATTTTCATACAGACCAGTTATTTATGAGATGTCAATATATTGTGCACGGTTGTCAAATCATCTGGCAGTAGATACTGTTGTTGTTGTTCTTATTTTATGAACTTGTTTGTCTTGGAATTAATGAAGCTGTGAGGCTTGAGAAAATAAAATGCCACATTTCGTTTTTTAAATATATTCTCTGCCGCAATTTATAAAAAACATCTGTAATGAAAAGCTGCAGTGCAAAGAGAATTCTTCTTGTGATCCGTGTAGTGAAACACTCACTTACTGTCTACATAATCAGCTGAATGACTCCCATATTTCTGCTTCGTGATGTTTTTCACCGTCTTCGGTACATTATGATGACTAAACCACCTTAGTTGGAACATATAGAGCTGGATGTGTCGTGTATTACTCTGCCCTCTTTTGGTCATGTATAGTTACGTGCTACTGTCCAAATATTAAAAAAAAAAATTCTATTGTTTTTTTTATGAGCTATTTTAATTAATTTATTGTCAACAAACTCCACCACTTCTCTAAAGTTTTTTTTAAAATTTTTTAATTTTGAGTTGGAGAGAACATTTTGTTTATTTATTGTTCTAGACTGTTGCCAATGTCTCATTTGACTTACGTAAGTTTACAATTCATTGTCACATTTGTAACTTTTCATAGTCTGCAAATGCTTTGCATATTTCAATAAAGTCTCAAAATTTAAAAAATGTACCCCACCAACTGACATCTTGACAGTCCTGTGTACAATGTTATATTTATGTTTTAGAAGGATGCTGTATAAAACCTTCATTTAAAGGGACACTGTAGGCAGCCAGACCACTTCAGCTAATTGAAGTGATCTGGGTGCAGGGTCCCTTATGCACTTAGTTTACATTGTAGTTCTAAGTCTGCCCAAAGTGACTGTCTACCAGACAGCCACTAGAGGGCTTCCTGAATCGAAACAGACCCTTTGGTCCAGTTTCTGACGCTGAACGTCCACGCGCTCTGCATGAGGAAACCCAGTGTCAGATTCTTCCTCATAGGAAAGTATGGATTCGCAGGCCGCCAGAGGGGACGTAACATCAGTCCAGCGCAAAGGGACATCGGAGCTGGGAAAATGTAAGTAAAGGGTTTTTAACCCTTTATTTACACTTGGGGGAAGGGGAGAGGGCAGGGGGAGATATAGTGCCAGGAATACAGTTTTGTATTCCTGGCACTATAGTATTCCTTTAAGAATAACAACAATGAAACCTGCTGATTCATAAAAACTGATCAGCTGTGAATTATGATTGGGAATGTCCAGTAACATCACAATTTGCAAGGGTCATACAGGGAGACCTTGTCTGGGTCTCTTCAGTCTCCCTGAGTGCAGTCTCAGAATCACTGCGGCTTAA
This sequence comes from Pelobates cultripes, assembly GCA_933207985.1. Taxonomy (NCBI): domain Eukaryota; kingdom Metazoa; phylum Chordata; class Amphibia; order Anura; family Pelobatidae; genus Pelobates; species Pelobates cultripes. The sequence goes on from OW240914.1 coordinate 285,324,485, forward strand.
CGCTATCCCTCAGCTACGGGGATTTAAAGGGATCTGTACAGAGTTTAGTTGGAGTGCAGCATTTGGCTCACCTATCCGTCTGTGGCCACTCATATGACCTCAGCTGGTAGAGGGGCCCCAGGTGTGAACAGGGATTAAACCCTGCTCACACCAAAATGTTAAGACATTCCAGTCTAATGACATCTTTGCGTTGCTACTGTGGAGGCTGCTGTGGAACATTCTGATGGGGTTAAGCATTGATGCTTAATATTATACACCTGCGTGGAACAGCTCAGTACAATATTCAATTTTTAGGTTGTAGAATAACAAGTTTGCAGCCTGAATGTGTCCTAAAAACAATCTGCATCAGCCACATAATGTTACTGAATTAGGATTCCAGAAAATACCATAGGAATAGTTTCAGCATCATGTAAAGAGGACTTTAGCTTTTTCGGGAGTAAAACAGGAACTAGATAGGTGTCTGTGCAAATGTGTGTGTTTGTGCACATATTTAATAATAATAATCATCATCATAAGTGAAGATTGAGTGGTTTATGGATGACTTTGGAAACCTTACATGGCATAATATTACCCATTATGCAGTTTATGTATCCATCATATTATGTGATATTTTAATTAGGATTAAAGTTATTTAGGGTTTCTCTAAACATACCATACCTGTCATGAACGGCCCAAAGCTGGTGGGAGATTCACTCCTGGGCAGCAGTTGCTATTTGCTATGTCCTTAATCTAGTCCTAACCAAAATGATATACCTAGAGAGGAGAAGGGGAGAGAGATTTGCACTGTGAGTCAGCCCAGCTCCTGTCCTGTGTTAATGTCACTACCTTTCAGTTGTTTTTTTTTAGTATACACCATATGAAGAATATTGTTAAGCGCTGCGGAATGAGTTGGGGCTATATAAATTCCAATAATAACAATAACTGCAGAGATCACTGTTGTGAAGAGTCATACGGTGATTCTGACCTGCCCCCATTATGCCTCTCCTGCAGCAGGATTAGGAGGGGGAGTATCTGTCAGAATGTGCACATTGGTTCAATCATTACAAACGGTTTATCCCAGCTCGTCTGTCTGTGAACCATCAATGGGTTTCTTTTCCTGTTTCATACATTTATATATACACCGGAACAAACTCATGATTTTCCTTGTTACATTCACTGCCAAATGGATGTTGTACAAAAAGACCAGAGTCAGAATAAAAAATATAGTAATCTAATGGTTATACTCCGGGCCGAAATGGGAACAATAAGCAGCCCTGGAATAAAATTCTGTACTGGCCCAATAATGCATTACACCAGCATAGTGTCCAGATATAGAGGCGGAAAGCACTCATAGGGCTTTAAATTAAACAAAAGAGTAGATTTATTTTAAGCAGACGAGTATTTGCATATAATCAATCTATCAGTCCAATTACCTTGACATATTAAGAAAAGTTTGGCAATGGGACTGAAATGGTGAACGTATGCTGTTGCACAGCTGTAAATAATCAGGTTATCTTGTTTAGTTTGAAGTCCTATGAGTGTGCTCTTCAAACTTGATCTCAGCCAATTGAATGCTTTCCAATAGGAAAGTATTGGGAGGCTATTGTTCATGCTTGGCAAAACGCTGTGCTGCGCCAATCAGCATCTCCTCCTAGAGAATCAATGTATCTCTATATGGAGCATGGCGATGCTAAACATAAGTGCTGCGCACTGTGCAGCACTTGACTAGGAAGCACCTCCAGTGCCCATCTGAGTGACTAACACTACAGGAGTTCCTAGGCAGCATTGTAAACACTGCCTTTTCTCTGAAAAGGCAGCGTTTACAGTGATCAGCCTGCAGGGACAGGCTATAGACACTAAAACCAATACATTCAACTGTAGTGGTTCTAGTGACATTAGTGTTCATTTAATAAGATGTCTTTCTCTCACTTGTCAATCAACTCTTTGGCATAGACTCCTGTGCTGAAAAACTAAGTTACATGGAGAGCAGGAGACACAGGCAGAGATGCCTCTTTTGTGTTTTTTATCCACTCTTAATTGACATCCATTTTACTGCATCTTTTCTCCCATGTTTCCCAAATGTGTGTCTTACAACCCTCTTGTGTGTCTCTTATAACCCCCCTTTGTGTATATTTTACAAAGGGGCTGGGAGGAAGGGACAAATGGGGGGCTAATGAGACTTCGTATTAAAGGGACACTATAGTCACCAGAACTACTACAGTTTAATGTAGTGGTTCTGGTGTTTATAGCCTATCCCTGTAGGCTGAGCACTGTAAATGCTACATTTTCAGAGAAAAGGCAGTGTTTACATTGCTGCCTAGAAACATCTGTAGTGACAGTAAATGAGACAGCCACAAGAGATGCTTCCTAGTCCAGTGCTGCACAGTGTGCAGCACCTATGTTGAGCATCTCCACTCTCTGCATGGATGCAATGCATCTCTATGAGGAGATGCTGATCGGTGCGGTGAAGCACTGCGTTTTGCCACACATGCGCAATAGCCTCCCAATGCTTTCCTATAGAGATTGAATTGGCGTTGACTGAGATCATCCAGTTGTCAGCCAAAGTGAAGAGCACACTCTTGTTACTTCAAACTAACAAGATAACGTAATTTTTTTTTTACTGCTCTGCAATAGCATACATTCACAATTTCAGTCCAATTACAAAACTTTCCTTAAAGGACCACTACAGGCACCTTCAGCTCAATGAAGTGGTCTGGGTGCCAGGCCCATCTAAGTTTAACCCTGCAGCTGTAAACATAGCAGTTTCAGAGAAACTGCTATGTTTACATTAGGGTTAATCCAGCCTCTAGTGGCTGTCTCATTGACAGCTGCTAGAGTCGCTTCCGCGCTTCTCACTGTGATTTTCACAGTGAGAAGGCGCCAGTGTTCATAGGAAAGCATTGAGAAATGCTTTCCTATGGACTGATTGAATGCGCACGGCTGATGACGTCGGAAGAGGGAAGAGAGTCCCCGGCGCTGAAGAAAGGTAAGAATTTAACCCCTTCCTCCCCCTAGAGCTCGGCGGGAGGGGGACCCTGAGGGTAGGGGGGACCCAAAGACCCTATAGAGCCAAGAAAACAAGTTATAGTGGTCCTTTAATGTGTCAGGGTAGTTGTAGTGAAACATTGATTATATGCAAATGCACACCTGCTTACAACAAATCTGCTCTTTTGTTTATTTCTTTCACGTTTGAGTGATAGTTTTGAGTTTTACGTTTTTTTTTCCCGCTTCCATATTTGCACACTATGCTGGCGCGATGCATTATGAGGCTGGTATAGAATTTTTTACATTCCTGCTTTTCATTCCCAGTCCGGCCCTGCGTCTCTATGTGTCTATTTCTCCTCCGCAACCCTTCCTTCTTTCCCCAAGACACCTCTCGGTGTGTCTTTTTCTTTCCCCAATTCTTCTGTGTCTCATCCCCCCAACCACTCCTTGTGTGTCATGTCCCCCTAGCCTCTCCTTGTGTCTCAACCCTCCCTCAGCCCCTCCATGTGTCTCATTCCCCTCTCTCCCAGCCGCTCCATATGTCTACAGACCTTCTTGTTATGTGGCCGATCGCACTGCGGGTAGAGGAGCTTCTGTTTCCTCTCTGCGGTCTGACAGGAAGCACTCGCTGAAAGCACTTCCTGTCAGGCTGGGTAGAGAATACAGAAGCTCCTCTACCCGCGGCCATGCTACATATGCTCGGGTCCCAGTATTGCGCATTAAAGGGACTCAAAACACACACACAAAAAAAATAATTATTTGTAAAAAAACTACTCAGTAGATTTAGGCCCCAAAAGAAAACTTGCATGCATTTAATTATGCATTTTTTCATAAAGGAGATATCTAAAATCAGCTTGCAAAAGTTGCAAAACTCTTGTCTGCAGCAGCCTGCCTTTGCAATCCTTCCCCTGCTAACCCAAGCCAGACTTTCCGTGCAGTTCAACAAAGCAGGTGCTCTGAGCAATTGTGTGCCTCTTGAGTTTTGAGGAAGAAACCGGATCAATTATCTGATTGGCAGCCAGAGAGGTGTACCAAGGTTAATTTAGAAAAGTGCCAATTTCTACTGAATTCTGCACTTTTTGTAAAATGAAAAAAGAGGACACACTCTTCACACATAAAGCACTTCAGCAATCTAATTGGCCAGTACAAGGGTAGGTAAGGGCAGGTATAATGTTGGACAGATTCGGGGAGAACAGCGTATGGAACTTCTTCTGGTGTACAGTTTCAGTTACGTTTAACACTTTATTGGCAGGTTCCTTACTAATGCCCAACAGGGCATTGTGCATTAAAAAAGGGAAGATTCCTAATGCACAATTAAAAGATTTACTTTGTAAGAGTAACCCTTTCAGTTCTACTCATTTACAAAGATCATGCACTGAATGAAAAAAAGTAGTTCCTATGTTTTCTTATAATTACCAATTATTTCTTATAAATGTCCTTGCACTTTTCAAGGAGAGCAGAAGTATCCTCAGATACTATGCCCCCCTGCCACAGCGCCATAAGGAAGTAACTTGTGCTGGTAACGACAACCCTGGTTATGGGGAATGTAAGTCCTGGATGCTCTCTTACCTTATGGTCCCTACCACTGATGCACATTTTTTACCAATGAGAGTGTCAGCAGATACTTTCGGCCAATCACAGGCTGCCCAAGGATAGAAATGCTTTAGAAAGGTTCCACTACAAAGATAACTTGAGTTATTTTCTGTTTGAAAAACTGTACTGGCTGGTGTGTTATCTTTTTAAAAATGTTCTAGATTAAAAACTTAGCTCTGCAAAAAGTGCAGAAACAATAGCTTACAATCTAAGTAGAAATATAGAACAATTTGCCAAGATTATTCCTGGAACATTACTTTGCATTTTTATTTTTCTTGGTAATTTTTTTTTCTCACAATCGTAAGTGACGTAACTCTTGTACAATGCATGTCTTTGCCCGTGATACAGAACAATGCTACAGAATTAAAACACACATAGCTATCAGGGAAAGTGACTGATCGCCCGTTTGCTACACTCCTGAGCAGACAACTGATAACAAGATACGTCTGGGAACTGGTACATTTTTTGTTTAAACTTTAAATTAGAGACTGCTTATGCTTCTTTTTAAAGCATATGTATGCTATGTAAACCAAAGCTTAATTGCAAATTGAATATTATTTTGTGTGTGTGTGTTACTGTAAAGCTGTAATTTTAATTTCAAATGCGGAATTCCTTTGTTAGTTACTCCCAAATTGATTAATAAGCAGTATAAAAAAAAGAAATGTATTTTTCGTTGTAAGGTGAATAAGTATACTGTTACCTTTCCTGCTACTGAGCTTCATTTCCACTTCTCAATGTTTGCTATATCATCTGCAACATATCTTCACTCCTTGGTGTTAGCTCAGTGTAATTTGGTGGTGTGATACCACAGAGTAGACTTTAACACCATTGGAATGGTATTGGAGTGCCAAAGGCTGCCTACCCCTGGGATAGAATTTCTTAATATATGAATCGATGTCTGGGGCTTCCTTTTGTCAGCTAAGGCCTTACCTAGTGACCCAAGATAGATAAATGAGCTGTATGCAGCGCTCAAAGTGATCACACTCAGCTGTGGTGAGTTAACGCTTTCCCCACGTTTGAGGGAGATCTTCAGGGCTTGAAAAGGCTCTGAGAGGGTCTACCGGCACATTCACCCTATGACTAGCACGGATATTTGCCAGCTGCCCAGCACCGATCACAGTGTAATTAGCAGGAACAGCATGCCGGAGTTGTGGCATGAGAGGGAGATCTGCCACTCATGCTGCAATCATCCAGTAGATGGAGCTCATAGACCATTTTCTACTCTTTCAGCTAGGAAATCCCTTTGCTGATTTCAGTATTGAGTTAGGGTTCGTGTTTGGGTAGAGTTATGGTTACAGTTAGGTTTAAGGTCAGAGTAGGTTAGTGTTAGGCTACAATAAGGGTTAATATTGTGTTACGGTTAATATTGTTTTAGGGTTAGGGATAGTATTTGATAAGGTTAAGGTTTAGGCTAGGATAGGTGTACAGTTAGAGTTAGTGTAAGCATAGCGCTAGAGGTAAGGTTGGGTTGGGCTGGTATAGGGTTATCATCGACTACTAAAAGTTCATTTAGATCCTAAACATATGATGAATTTAACAATCAGGACTGATACATAAATAGAGACGCCCACGGAGTCTATATAATATCCCAGAAATCTATTGGGTTTTTTTAGAGCGAGGAGTGCCGATTGTCACGTGACTACTCATTCTGGGGGGAAGAGACATGGATGGGAGGAATAGGTTGGGAGACATGGGGGGGGGACATGAATGGTAAAGTGGAAGAGACCTGAATGGAATGGGGAGGGAGATATAGATGGGAGGGGGGACGGATACATGGTTGGGAGACAGGGATGGGGGTGAGACATAGATAGAAGGAGGGGTTGGGATACATGGTTGGGAGGGAGGGAGACATGGATGGAAGGGGGAAGGATACATGTGTGGAAGAGACATAGCTGGAAGGCAACCCATATTGCAACCTCTATGCCCCACTACAATGCCATTCCCCCAATTGCAGCCTCCATGCCAAACTACAGTCCCATTCCACCTAATAGCAGCCCTGCACTCCTCTACTACAGCCCCTAATCCCCTCCCACTACAGCCTTAATTCCCCCCACTTGCAGCCCTTAACCCATACTACAGCCCCTAACCCCCTTCTACAACCCTTATCCCCTACTACAGCCCCTAACCCCCTTCTACAACCCTTATCTCCCCTTTTACACCCTATACAGCCTCTATTCCCTGACTACAGTCCTTACCTCCAATACAGTCCCATATCCTCCCCACTACAGCCTCTCTCGCCCAATTGCAGCCTGTTTCTCCCACACTACTGCCCCTTTCCCCAATTGCAGCAATCAACCTACTAAAACCTTTATCCACCTACTGCATGTTTCCACCCACTAAAGCCTTTACCCCCTACTGCATCTTTTAAACTCTGTGAAACCACAGGAAGTGCCTCTCATGGCTGTCTGGTAGACAGCTACTAGAGGCAGTCTTAAGCCTGCAATGTAGACATTCCAGTTTCTATAAAACTAATTTTTCAGCTGCAGGGTTAAATGAACGGAGACACTGCACCCAAGCCACTTTAGTTAGACGAAGTGGCCTGGGTGCCTATAGTGTCCCTTTAATCTATATACCGCAAGAGAGGATAGTGGCTTCCAATAATGAGGATCATTAATAATTTTACTTTATAAAAAGTCACTATATTTTTTAGAAATAGTTATTCAAAATACGTCAGCATTAAAAATAACGATGGGTTATAATACTTTACTATACACCAGCATATTACACAGCACCGTGAAAAGAAGGCAGAGGAGAGTAGGAGTTATACTCCTTATATTGCCTGATGCACACACAGAGTTATTCACTAAAGAGAGAACTCAAATTGAATTCTAGTTAAATTTCAAATTTGGGGCAAAATAGCCAAACTGAGAAATTCTCTGTCAGTTGTCCTTCTAGTTCGGTTACATTTGCGTAAAATTTGAAATTCACTGTGAATTAACTTTTAATTCTCAGGCTAGTGTTAAATGTTAAAAGTCTCTAAAATGCTTCATGGTGTCTTTTATGTCAATTTATTACGTCTGAACCCCTTGAACATGGCTTTTTATGAAGGTTGCAAAGGTAAACAGTGGTTTCAGAAGATGCAGGTGCAGCCCACCGCTATGTTCTCCATCACTGCTATATATTCCTTGTGACACTTCTTTCTTCTTCTTGTCCTGAGTCCGTGGGAACTTGCCTCGCAGAGACGCCTCCGTACCGGGATCTTGCTGTGGATGGGAATACTGGACATGGTGTGGTCCTCTTGCAAGGTGAAAGGGTTAACACATCCTGCGCACAGGCACCGTGCTTCTGGTATGTCTACAGGGATCCGGTTCTCATCATGATTTATGCTGCAAAGAGGAAGAGTGATGCTATAAATACAGGTAGAGAAACCCCGAACGATTTAAATGCATGCTCTAAGCACCACACCTATTTCCGTGATTTGAAGTGGTAATGGTGCCTGGATTCTATATGCACTATGCACGTGTAACTCCACCTCCGGCAGTGTCCCTGGTGTGTCATTAGACAACCTGGAACAATATTTCCGGATGGCTTATATCAATATTGTACTTCTTCCTCAGCATGCACAGCATGCTGGCAACAAGTACAAGCGAATGGTTTCGCACTCCACTCTGCTATTGGTATGTCTATGATCATTGACTAGGGAATTGTAAAGAAAGGGAAAGACCAGGAATTAATATTAGGTCAAAAAAGTTGAACTGGAAAAATTCGCAAAGCTCATTTTTTGGTGATTGGGAGGAGTACATAGCTGGATGTAGAATCTTGGTGGCCCCTTAATGCCATAAAACTCTGTCTAGGTTCTGGCCACTCAAGTTATTAAAAGAAGTTAACTGTTCCTAAATAGGGGTGGGATATTGTCATCTCCATGCAGTGTCACCTGAGTCCAGTGGTCACACTGCAAAATCCCTCTAGTGCCAGCCCAACATACAATATTATAAGGTTAACATCTGAATACAATATTGCTGTTGTTGGGATGTTCATTTACCCCGAGATTATCTGGGGTCACAGAGAGTGAAGAGCAAAATCCTGGTTTGGTTTTAGTCTTTAATGCCATATGCCCTTTTGAGTCATCTATATTTATGGTATTGGCCATTGTGCTTATGGTGTTGTGTTGCTACACCATAAATAAAGACTTTGCTAAATCCATTTTAAATGCCCATTATTATCAATGTAATTTTACAGGATCAACTAAGAATAAATTAAAAACAGGGTTGTGGGGGCGGGGACTAGCTGTTATACCAAGCAGACATGTTTGCGAAGAAAAGGAGACCCCCTCACTATCTCTATGATCTTTTATCAGTAACCAATGACATGGAGTACCGGATGCGACCTGTGCAGCCTGGTGGGCCCTGGAGGTGGGAGATGCGGCCAATCTACCGGTCTAGAGCCATTGATGCCTCTAAGGCTTTGTGTTGTGCCCAGTTTCTACCCCCTTGGGATCGGTGGGGGTTATCCCCCATGGTTACTGGGCCTTTAGCAGGCTGCATGCTTTAACCACATTGACCAACCTAAGATGGCCACTGTCATTCTTGTGACGGAGCCCTTGACAGAGGCAAAGCGGCAGCGGTTGGAAGAGGCTTACTGCCATCTGTGATCACTTCTGGTGCAGACTACAAGAGCAGTCTAGAGACTTTGCCCTGCGCAAAAGGAGTGCATGGGCAATCAGAAACTTTATGAGGTTTCTGAAACAGGCCAGGGGCTGGGAGTGCAGGACTACAAGGTGCACATATGCAAATCACACTGGTGTAGTTTAAAACCTCCCTTTCCTATTCCCCTGCCAAGGCATCGGTTAACCAAAATCTCATGACAGATGCTTTGAGATATGCTAAGTTGGCAAATGTTCATTTGATTTACCAGTACATTTTGTTAGCCATATATGTTTTGGACTTACTTATCCAGTACTAGCTACATATGTGTTGTGCATCACTGGTGGATACCGATCAGAGCTCTACATAGTTTATATGGTTATAAATTATGAAGAACAATGTAGGCTTAGTTTAGGATGTAACATGAAAGCATTATTCTGTCTAAAGCTACTTGCTATTGTGCATGTTAAATTTTGCATGTTTATTATATTGCATACAATCACCTTTTTTGGATTATTCACTTGCATTGCTACTCCACTCAATATTTAATCTGTCACATTGTAAGCATTTTACATTTTATAAATGTATATTCTGATATTTATACATTGTTTGCTTTATGTTTATTTAAAAAATATCCCACAATTGCAATGCTCATAAAAAAACAGGTTTGTGGCAGAATCGGCTATTACTTTTAACAAGAAGACAAACTTACACATATGTCCATGGAGAAAGACTTCTCCTGTTCGAGAGCCATAATCTTAGGTTGACTTCACACCGGGTTTCAGAAATTTCAGACTTGTTTCTCAGCTGGTTCACCATCTCTGTCAGGCTTTTCTCGTAATCTTCCACCAAGCTGTAAAACTGAGATGGAGCAAATGTGTTTACCCCGAGCACGGGATCCGGAGAAGCCTTTCCCAGTGTTTTGTCCTGATGAGTACTTGGGACCTCCTTGGCCTTGTTACCTTTCCTTTTTCCTTTTGATGTCTTTGAAGAGTCTGAGCCGAATGACTCTACCAGGAGCAGTAATGTCATGAAAATCAGCAACTGAGAATAAAAACAATTTCTGATGAGTTAGTCTTACAATGATAAAACTGTTTCATGTGTCTACCACTGCTTCAATGAAATATATCATGATTTAATCCTATGAGTTCAGATTCCATGGTGATTGTTCCACTTTTAGAACTTTGCCCTAGATTAGCACTGAATACATATCCACAATATCTGGAAATAAATTGCTCTCTTTATATTACTGTGAGGTTCCAAGAGGACATCTATAAACAATACAGGTCTAAAAGAGACCACACTTTCACTATGACTATCAGTTTACAACCTGTAAACTGGGTTTGTTATTTCAGTTTATTTATTTTTAAGTTTTTTTTTTGTTTTATCATTCCCCCATACTCTACAGTCCCTGTTACCCACTACGTTACAGTTCCCTAGCCACTCCCTTCACCTTTATACTACAGACCCTGCCCCCACACTTCAGTCCCTATCTCCTCTACTGCCAATACCCCCCATATAATACAACCCCATCCTCCTACAGTAGAGCTGCTACTACTCTCTGCACTTTATCATCCAACCCCTTTTACTACAGCCACATCCTCCCATAGGCCCTATCGTCCTCTAAACTAAAGGCTCTACCCCCTACACTATGGCCCCTATTCCCATTTACACTGCAGCCTCTAACCCCCTATACGACAGCCCTCAACCCCTTTTCACTACAGTCCTATCCACCCACACTACAGAGAGGGTGTCATGAAAATATTTAGCACATGGCGACCTAAGGCACAGTGGCAGCCGAACTCACACAGCAAGCCAGCAGCATGGACATGCAGGAGACATCTAACTAGCCCACTCAGCCAATCATAGGGGGGCACAGGGATAGGAATCTATACACGCCACCTTGCAGATTGCTATGCTGCAAACCTCAGAAACTGGGGATCCTCCTATTTGTAACACCACCAGGGAACTCCACCAACACCCCAATAAGGTAGGAGTGCAGCCCCACAGGGGCAGGATGCAAAATATAACTTTTAAATGAAATGTGGGATATCTGTCATTAACCGCAAGTTTCCACTGGTTGGTGATATTAATGTTGGGAGGAGGACAAAATAAAGTATGTACTGTAGAAAGTTGGATCATGCATAGCACTGATAGTTTCAAGTGATTATGTGTTGAATGGTGAGATAGTGGCCCACCAGGGCCTGCTATAACACTGTCAGTGTTGAATCAATATATAATGATAGGAATCATACTGTTCCACCGCCCTTGTCTAGACTCTAGATCAGGCATAGTCATCCTTCAGCACTGCCGATGTTTTGGACTACACCACCCATGATGCTTTGCCAGCATTATGGGTGTAAGAGCATTATGGGGGATGTAGTCCACAACATCTGGAGTGCCGAAGGTTGCCTACCCCTGCTCTAGATCAATATCATGGGGGAGGAGGGGGAGTTCAATTTGTTCTTGCCTCAGGTGCAAAAGGAGCTAGCTAACGCTCAGAACTAATCGCTGCATACCAGGAACATCCCACAAGACTTGCAGTTATGGAGATGTTCTGATGGCGTCTAGCCATCACTATTTGGCCCTTGTCAAAGTCACTCAGATCTTTTCGCTTGCCCATTTTTCCTGCTTCCAACACATGAAATTTAAGACCTGACTGTTCACTTGCTGCCTAATATATCCCACCCCTTGACAGGTGCCATTGTAACTATATAATCAATGCTATTTACTTCACCTGCCAGTAGTTGTAATGTTGTGACGGATGAGCGTATGTAAACAGCCTGCATTGCCAAATAGCTTAAGAAAAGGAACATTTATGTGCACATACATGGGATTACATACTGCTGGTGGGATTATGAGATACACCCTTATATCTAACATTACCAAGGCGTAAGCATTATTTGCACCCAGAAAACAAATAACTGAATTAAAGGAACACTATAGCGTTAGGAATACAAATATGTATTCCTAACGCTAAAGAGCCCTAGTCACCTATACGGTGACTAGGGCCCCGTTTCGAGTGAATAATGGTTAATTAACCATTTATTTGCTTACCTTATCCAGCGCCGGGCTCCTTTGGCACTGGTGATCTCTCTTCCTCCATCGACGTAAGCTCCAGAGTGGAGCCGAATGCGCATTCGCGTCCAGAGGTGCAAGCATTCAAACCCGCCCATAGGAAAGCATTACTCAATGCTTTCCTATGGGGATCTTATTTGACGCTGGACTCCGTGAGGACGTCCAGTGTCAGATAAGTGCGATTTACTCTATGTAAATCGCGGAAGCGACTCTAGTGGCTGTCATGGAAACAGCCACTAGAGGTTGGATTAACCCTGCAGTGTAAACATAACAGTTTCTCTGAAACTGCTATGTTTTCAGCTGCAGGGTTAAAACTAGGGGGACCTGGCACCCAGACCACTTCATTGAGCTGAAGTAGTCTGGGTGCCTACAGTGGTCCTTTAAGTATACACTAGATTTATGCACAGTGTGAAAATTTAGTTCAGCTGAACAATTTTTCTCACAAATAGAAAATTTTCCAGTAAGCCTAAATTGTAGCCATATACCACTACCCTAAAATTGATTCAGGAATGTAAATATTTTGCAGTATAGTGAGCACCAAATTCCCCACCATTTGGTTCAAATATGAAGTGAGAAAATGTAACCAAAAAAGAGGAAGAGCAGTAAAAACTAAATATATTTCTGTATTTATATATTGCATATTTATTTAAATATATAATATAGAAATATAGATATGATATATTTATTAAATATATAAATATAGATTTTGTTTTACTGTTGCTTGGCTCAATTCTCACTTGATGTGGGAATAAAAGGAACATTTAGTGACTGTCCTCAGCCAGCAGTCATTTTTTTTCCCCCCCAGCAAACACCTCTTTTATTGGCGTCATATTTCAACTAGGGATTTATTCTCTAAACAGTTAATTGACTTGCACACATACCTAAGGCCATTACTACACACTGCACACTGTACTATAAATGCAACCAAAGTGCATTCTGGGAGCTAAAAAGGTTAAACATCCAAATGCTTGTTGCTGTCTTAGGTGAATGATTTAGTTTATAGTCTTGACTGCTCCCAGGTGTGAATGAGCCTTAATGGGCTCATAAAAAGGACAGACCAGCAGTTTTGCAGACTTAAATCTCTTGCACTGAATAAACCATACAGTGACATTTCCCATGTGTAAACTGGTTAATGTAAACATCCTTAAAACAGGGACATTTAGACAAACACTTTATTACCTTCTATCCTCTAACACTCTAAGCCTTCCGCAAAGACTGAATTCTTAAAAAGAAAAGTGAAACAGAGATCATGGAAAAAAAACTTTGCAATAATTTGGGATGGTGTCAGTGAGGCTCAATTGCTCGTCCAAAGATATTGAGCCAGAAGCCCAATGTGTTCCTCCACAAGTTTACCTCTAAACTTAAACACAAATGTCTCTCTTGTTAAGGAAGAACAGTTCCTTTTTGGGGCCTTAATCCCTTTGAGTTTCAACCATGTAACTTTAACAAAGATGGCAAACTGGGTTTTTGAAGGACAACTATGAAAATATGAATTGGTTGGCTTTAAAACCCACTATTGGTTCTTGTTTGTTTGCAGGGCTAAAATGTAATCTGTGTGTAGGGAAAAACCTTGCTTACACTACAGTACAACACATAATATTTTGCTGTGAAATGATTGAATAACATCTCATCTCTCTCTGCCTGGAAAAGAGTGGTGGTGGATCTCTTTTATATCAAAGGATGGTCCTAACCGCTGCATGGTGACCATCTCTGGTATGTCAAATGATACTGCAGCCTCAGCACCAATACAGATCCAGCCCTTAAGCTGGTCACATGTAAGGGCTGTGGGGCCATAAATAATACCCTGGATGGTCCTCACAGCATTATGGGGAGCATCACTAAAGCATCTAAATGTGATTATGGTCTCCAGTTGACATCAGAGCACTGGTTTACCTCTTTGTAGACAGAAGTGGGGACACACATTTAGAAATGGATGATATCCACAGCAATGTGGGGACCATCACAGGGGCATCTATTTGTGATGTCAACTCTGTAATTGACACCTGAATGCTGGCAACATTAGATCTGTGAATCCATTTGGTTAGTCCTGACTGCTGTTAGGAAGCACTGGGATTGGGGTGGGGCAGTACTGGATGGTCCCTATATATTTGTAGTGACTATCCATATGTCAAGATTAGGCACTATTTATGCTTTTGTTGTACCTGGCTCTCATTACTTATAATCAAGCAACCTAACTCATGTCGAACGCTAGGTCTACCAGTAACTCCGTAAAACTCTGTCTTCCCAACCTTCACATTCCTTAACTAAATGTTCCTTAATGGTCTCTTGACCTAACCCACCACAAACCTATCCCTTTTAAGACACACATACACACCCTTTAAAAAAAAGAAAAGAAAAAAAAAAAGGTGTGTATGAGTGTCTGTCCATTTTTAGGGTCAATGACAGCTGATTATTATTTTACTCTTTACTTGTAACAAGTGTTTTAGGCAAAATTGTGAGCATTTCTTTTAAGCTGATGAATTAAGTATGTATTTATAGCTTCATAAAGTCCATCAGTGATAAAATAAATCTACACTGCCCTGGCTCTCAAAAAGTTAAACTATAATAAATGCTTTTAGATCTTTTCTTTTGTGAATAAGGTAGAACGGGTTAGTGAGTTAGTATTGTTCTAAATTACATTTTCAATTATTTAAATAGCTAGTACTGCAGTATGTCATGAAGTCACCTAAGATGTTCTGGAATAGCCCGGTCGTCTGTCCATATCTCAGTTGTTACCTATGGTGTTCACTAACCTGAACCTGTGTTCTGGTACAGGTTAGTGATGTGCTCAGCATTTGGACTCACATTCAGTACAAAACCCATTATAAATTGCTGAGTGTGGTCAAATTTGCTGTTAACATGGGCAACATGAGTTCAGTTAAAGAGTCCCACGTCAGATCAATTAAACTCAGCATTATAAGCAGAGTTACAGGTGCTGCTGGATATTAGTTTATAGTCTTAACAAAGAGTATCCATTTATGATAGAATGGAGATTCTAAAATTCCAATAAAAATCCATACATTGTAAAAAATGGATTGGAAGAGGTTAGGGTGAAGGAGGGGTTAAAGCGTTACTCCTACCACCAGTGATTTGAAGTGGTCATTGTGCTTGGAGTCTGTATGTGGAGCAAGTGCCTGCTGGTGAAGTTTAAAGATGGTGGGGTGCTGCCAACCATTTGGACCCACTGTTGGTTACCCACTTAACCACATGGGATGCCATGTCCTGTTCTAAGGCTGCTGCATCTCCAATAGTCAATAAAGTGGAGAGTGGAAATTGTAGATATAATCATGACAGACACATGTTTTTTCCAATACACACTTCGTAGTAGTCCTTACAATGCCAATAAATTCAACTTATTTTTGCAACAAATATGTGGGGGCGTCATTACCCAGCCCGGAATAAGAGTTCCTTGCTGCTTAATATGAATTCTGTGCAAAATTGGCATCTGACCCCAGCACTCACTACATGTTGACACCAGACAGCTAGTGGAAGCATGATTCCTTCTCCTTGCCAAAAGAAGAAGAGAAACCAATTGGGCATTATGGGATACTGATTCACCTACCCATAAGGTCCTGTAAAAATATAACTAGAATGCAATCCGGAATAGCAATCATTCATACCCCGAAAGGCAGACTGAGCCCAGTGTGTGTATTAACCCCCTAAGCAAATCTATTGAAACCGGCCCCCGTCGAAATGGGTCTTTTTATAGTTTCCACCCTCTCAACATGCGTTGAATTAAATAATTGTTTGAATGATCATGCCACCCAAAGGATTGAAAGAGAAAAGACATGGCAGACAAGTACTTCTCAATGAACGAACAGGAGATGCCCTGATGTCTCAATTTTGAAAGAAAAATAGCGCCAACAGCCTATGGTGTTCTAAGCCAAGGTCAAACTTCCATGAATGCAATAGCCAGTCATCAGGGCCGGGTTGGGAACAAAATTTGGCCCAGGCATTTTTTAATCACAGCATGCCCCCTCTCAAAGTCAGCATGTTGGTTCACTGCTCTTCCAGGGCAGACCATGTGCAGGCCCTGTATTTGGTCTGCGCAGCGCAAGCATTTTTATCAACATGCTTGGGCTGTGTTTGCTTGTAACTCTCTGGTGTCTCCATAAGTGGGACCACAGGAGACAAAATGGCCAGGAAAGAGTATTGTGCATGTGTTTGGAGCCTGCTTGTGGGATTGGGTGTGTGTACAGTGAGCTGATTGTGGTGTGATGTTGTGTAAATAGGTCAGCTTCAGTTGTGTTGTGTTTGTGGGGTAATGTGTGGCTAGGGGCTGTAGAGAGTGAGAAAGTGTGTATAGGGATCATAGTTTGTATAGAGGATGTAGAGTGTGTGTTTAGGGAAGCTTGGGGATGCAGTGTGCAAGGGTGTGGTTTGTGTGTGAGGTTTCTATGTGTGTGTGTGTGTGTGAGGGGTGCTGTGTGTGTGTGTGAGGGTTATGTGTGTAGATATGTTTGGAGGTATTTTGTGTGTGGGGGAGATAGATGTAAATATATATATTTTAATTTTGTATATAGGGATCTAGTGTGTCTGTGTGTATGTAGATGATCCAGAGTTGTGTAAGGGATCTAGTGTGTGTGCAATGTAATGTGTATAGGGATGCAGTGTGATGAGGGGTACAGTTTTTCGGGGGGTTGCAGTGTGTGCGCGAGGTGGTGCTGTGTGTGTGAGGTGTTCTCTGTGTGAGGGGTGCTGTGTGTGTTTGAGGGTGCAGTGTGTGAGGGTGATGTGTGTGTGTGTGGGGGGGTGCTGTGTGTGAGGCTGTTGTGGGTGTTTATGTGAGGGGTGCAGTGTGTGAGAGTGCTGTGTGTGTATATATGAGGGGTGCTTTGTGTGAGGGTGCTGTGTGTGTATGTGAGGGGTGGGTGCAGTGTGTGAGGGTGCTGTGTGTGTATGTGAGGGGTGCTGTGTGTGTTTATGTGAGGGGTGCAGTGTGTGAGGGGTGCTGTGTGTGTGTATGTGAGGGGTGCAGTGTGTGAAGGGTGTTGTGTATGTGAAGGGTGCTGTGTGTGTGTGAGAGAGGGTGCTGTGTGGGGGAGTGCTTTGTGTGTGAATATTTTTTAAGTTATTGTGTGTGGGGGGAGATAGATTAATGTATAGATGCATTTTTTTATTTGAATTTTAGAAAGCGTAGTATCCCCCCTCCCTTCTCACCTTTTGCTTGGGAGGGGGGACCGTACAGCCTTAGTGGTGAGTGAACTCTAGCCTGCGGGCTAGATTTCACTCTCGCGAGATCGGAGTGTTGTCCATGGTAACCACGGCAACGCTCTGAATCTTGCGAGAGGAACCCGGTGGGGCTGCAAGCCAGAGCTCCAGCGGGTCCTCCTCTCCCTCCCCAGCCAGCCTTTCACTGTCTGAAGGCCGGTGAGTGAAATCTTTGATCTCTCCACCAGTCGATGCAGGCACACAGCGGGGCTAGTGCTCGGATAGCGCCGGCTCTGCATGGGCCAACAAGGGAGATACCAATCATCTCTACCAAACTGCTGCTTTCAAGGTTCAGGACCTGGTTGATGAGGCTCCCTGGATATGCTGCATCAGACTTAAAAAGCGAGGTGCTAAAAATGATCTGGGCATGCAACCCCACTTTCAGTCGCCTCTGGTGTGACTCCCTGAATCGTTCCCTCTGAAATCGAGACAGAGAGTCCGCAATTACATTAATTATGCATGGAACATGGCAGGCCCTCAAGCAGATGTTGAGCTCCAATCTGCACAGTACCAAATACTAAATGTCTAATCAAAGCCAATAGGGGAACTCGATGTGGAACGATTGAAAACATTAAAGGACACTATAGGCACCAAGACCACTTCAGCTCAATGAAGTGGTCTGGGTGCCAGGTCCCTCCAGGTCCCTGCAGCTGAGGGTTAATCCAGCCTCTAGTGGCTGTCTCACTAACAGCCGCTAGAGGCACTTCCAAGATTCTCACTGTGAAAATCACAGTGAGAAGACGCTGGATGTCCAGACTAATGCTTTCCTATGGGCGGTTTGAATGCATGCGTGGCAAGATATTTGGCGTTCGGATGTGACGTCAGAAGGGGGTGGAGAGTTCCCCAGCACAGAGGGAGCCTGGCGCTGGAGAAAGGTAAGTGGCTGAAGGGGTTT
Organism: Pelobates cultripes; assembly: GCA_933207985.1. Taxonomy (NCBI): domain Eukaryota; kingdom Metazoa; phylum Chordata; class Amphibia; order Anura; family Pelobatidae; genus Pelobates; species Pelobates cultripes. Next base: position 285,342,809 of record OW240914.1, read on the forward strand.
TAACCCATTCAGCCCAGTGGGAGGGGGGCCCTGAGGGTGGGGGGACCTAATGACCATATAGTGCCAGGAAAACAAGTTTGTTTTCCTGGCACGATAGTGCTCCTTTAATCACACTCATCTTATCTGTATGGAATAAGACAATATGATTGCTCAGTTCTGTACCCCACAATTCAAACAACACAACAAAACAATAGGTAATAACTTTAAAAAAATGTAATATTTCTCAATAAGTCCAACCTCTTCCACTCCACTTGCCATGCGACCTAGAAACCACCTACCACTAAAGTAGGCATTAAAACCTACCAAGCCTGAGGTATCCGTGAACAAACCCAGCAAGGTGCTTTTGACTCATGCCAGCATGTATGACCATTGTACACTACGAGGAAGGAACTCAAAACTCCCAAGCGATCCTGTAAGCACCGCAAAATGCGGCTATGGTAAAAAAGGTTGGCGAACTCCAACCGTCATCAAAAAGACACACTGACAGACCGCTCTCCTTATCTGCAGAACACGATATGCAAAAACTAGATGATCCAAAAGAGATTGCATTTGACACAACTGCACCTTTTAAATATCTACTTTCACTATCAGGACAAGGACTAGACAATAGAATAATTCCCCCCTGAGGCCTTCCTAACTCCCTTAATCCACTACTACTGTCCCACTAGATTCAGCAGCTACCTCAGTATTGCCCGGCAAACGCTGTGACACTGCTTTCAACAGCTGAACTAACTCCCCCTGACTTGCCTGGACTTAGGCAATTTTTTCCTCTCTTAAACTATCATATTGCAAATAAAAAAAAATAGAGGTAAAACCACTATTAAATATACACAACACCCAAGTGTAAAGATAAGAGGATAAAGATGTATACATATACTTTACGATATATAACACAGAAAATGTCCCACTGTTGGTAAGGGTACAAGGTATGAGAATCTATAAAAAAAAAATAAGTATAACAATAAAAAAAATTTAAAAACAGGACATATAAATAAGCAGTGTGTGAAAACAATAATATACACTACTGCAATAAAGTTCTAATATAACAGTGCAGCAAACGCGTTTCGACTTGAAAGTCTTCTTCAGTGCAATGCTTATCAATTTAAGTATCCTTCCTTTTATATGCAAAATTGATTGCAAAGTCGAATCATCCGCCCGTCGATCCTCTTCTGGATCACATAACACTTCCAGTTGTGTGCGTGCGTGCAAAAATACACTTAAGTTGTGTTGCCAAAATGTTTCTTTAAGTTCATAATACGTACCATGAAATCATATATAGAAAACTCACTGCTAGCACATTGCCTATCTCTACATTGTTATAGATAACATACTGCACATTACCTCATTCCTTTCTCAGCATAATTCTCTGAATGATTCAGATACCTTCCAAATGTCCTTATTTAGGAGGAACAGTCCCTATTTTGTGCCCAATATGTGTCTGAGTGTATACTAGACTTCACTATACTACAGTACAATAATGCTCAGATTTTATGTCTTTAAACTACATAACGTGTTTCGAAATCAGTCGGTGTACATAAGATACATTGTTTTTGTTCTAGTTCTAGTGTTGAATACATTTTATTAGTAAGTCACCTAAAATTTCTCAGAATAGCCACTGCCATGGTCCACCACCACTCACACCCCTCAGTGGAAGATGTCCCTATTTGTTCATTTGAAATGTTAGGAGGTATGGATTCCTATTACCAACACCACCCATAACCACATCAACTCGCACTACCCAAATCTACCATATACACAGACATCCTAAACAAAACATAACACATAAACATGTCTACTAAACAACACACAGCATATATAAACAGACACAAAATATATCCAGACCTACTAAGACAGACAGTATTATACAAAAAAATCCCACATACAATAAACTCAAAACTACAAAACACAGAATATAATCAAACTAAACAGAAACCAAAATATACCCAAATCTGCAAAGCAAAATATTGGATATATGAAAATCCAATCTACAGTATATGCACAAATGGACTAAACAATACACAACATATACCCAAATCCAAACAAACCGCATACACCCAAATTTACTAAACAAACCGCATATACCCACGAGGACACAACAGACAGATAAAACATGTAACATCATCTAATAAATAAGATACAATCCAATATAACTGAGATACTATCTGAAATTTGACAAATTTCAGCAACAGGTGGATACACAATGAGGTATGAGTGTGCAACCATTTAAATAGATTGGCTACATTGACAGTTGTCTGACTTGTTAGGCCTGTCATGTTTTTCACATAACAGTAACCTACTTTGTGCTAATTACAAATAGATTGCAAGCTCTAGAGGACAGGAGCCTCCAGGCCAAATGCTTTTTGTACACATTATGCTCTGTATTGTAATGTCGGTATCACATCTGCAGTCACTTACTCTCCCTTCCTCTCTGTTACTGAAAATGTGCACCTGTGCTCATCAAAATAAAAATTGCATCTTCATCAGAACTCGGATAATCTCAAACCCAATATGTAATTTACACCGGTCAGCCTAATATAGAATTTAAAAAGTAGTTTATACAGAGGCTATGGATGTATTCTGTTAAATAATACACCCAAGATGAGTTACAGTGTAGATACCCTAGAAACATGAGTAAAATCTGCAAAGTTCATTAACAGCATATGGAAATGGAATAATTAGGCAATATAACTACAACTAACTTAGAATTTCAAAATGTCTTCTGCCAACACACACTGTATTCTAAACCGTCTTATTGCATGATTCATAATAGATTTGCACATCTGGCCCGTGTGTGTGTTGATCAGAAAACTTACCAGTCCATGAGACCCAATCATTGTGCCAAGCAAGATGGGCTAGAATAGGCAGCTAGATACTTGTCAGATCAGAAGGAATAGTGTAACTGGCAGAACAGACCTAAGCTACACCTACTTAGAGTGCCTACAGCAGGGCTGGGCCTGATCCACTGTACAATCCCTTTGTAAAGGTGCTGAGTACAATGTTAACAAAGGCCCAGCTCGTCCCTTTCTTTCGCTGCTCTGTGCCTCTTGTTTTTGTCCCTGACTGTACATGCAGGGACAGTGTTTGCAGACCAGGAACGCGGTGCACAGCGGCTCTGTTCTCACACTCTGCACACAGATCTGACTGATAGGCAATGTTTGTTTGCTTGTTTTTAACCCTTTCAGGACCAATAACATGCTAGAACTCTCACGATAGCAAGGGATTTCCATAGAAACCTTGTCTGAAAGGCGTTAAACTCACTTGGAACTGGCATCTCTTCCAATTAACACACTTTCGATGGAACATTTTTAAAAAGTAATATGCACATCTGCTCTTCTGCAGCCAAAATAGAAATAGGTATGAGATACATTTTCAGAAAGTAAGTGCAGCGTTTGGAGTGTTTTAGAGAGCTGCCCCAAGTGATTTAGAAACTAAAGGCATTTTCTGCACACTAATTGATTGCAGACACTGGCACGCTCACACAGACTGAAAATGTGAATAATGCTATTGGAAAAACACGTTTTAGTCATTAGTGCATGATGTGGATATCAATCAATAAATTGATTATCTTGTGTATCTGCCCCTGGCCAAATTAAAGAAATAGTGCGTGCACGCTCCTGAAGTAATTCACACCAGACACAAGTTTCAGGTTAATGAAAAACTTGAGGAAAGTTTATTCAGGGGGGCCGACATGTCCCTTATAAAGCAAAATTACATTATATGCTTTGTCAGAGATAACATGGAATAATACATTAATAATTGGTTAGGTGTTAAGTATGATATCACTGGTATCTTATTCGTATTGGCAGTTATGAGTGGGATCAAGGATTCGAATCCTGCTGCCAATTCATCCCTGGCCTTGAACTCATTTGGTACCCCCCCTGGGTACTCCAATGGCATCGATGTATACATGTGGGTCAAAACTACCTCGGATGGGGGTTTCTCTTTTTACTCTAAGATACGTATGTGGTGAATTGTATGGATCTTGGTGGCTATCAGGAAAGATGTGTATGGGCATGATAACTTTAGTCAGGGCACATTCTCCCCACCATGAGCCAGTCATCTTTGATCTAAGTTGCATGTCACCACATAGCCAATAAATATCCCCCACAGATTTAATATTATTTACTTACAAGGCAGTGGGAGGTTTACGATAAATGGCACAGTAGCCAGAAGGGAATTTGCCTACAAATTTACCTATTGTATAGCAAGTGTAATTACCTGGATACACAGTGACTCCATCAGGTGGCCTGGTGCTCCCTTGGGTCATTGGGTAAGCCGTCTTCCACGACTCACATGCTGATGAATTTACTATTGTCTGTGCATAGAGGCTTAAGAAACATGTCTCGACATCGGGGGGTAAATCTAAAGGCACTGTACCTAGGTTGGGTCTGGCCCCACCACAGACATAACAGTTAGTTTTGTTGTGAGAGTTAGCATTATACCTCATCCATTCAAGCCATAGATTAGTATCTGAAAAAACAGTCTCCAGAGCCATAGTGTCCTCAAATGTAGGATTAGCAATGGCCACCATGTCTTTAAGGGTTTTGATGTGTGGCTTCAGAGGATTAATGGTCATGTGTGTTGAACCAACCCAGTCTGGTGAGGTAAGCATGTCTTGTAAATAGAAGATTCCCAACTTGTTATGTGAGCCCTTTCCAGTACATTCCCATTACGTATTCCCCGGCGTCACCTGGGCTGGGGTGTTCTATGTTTAAGGTTAGCTTTATTGGGGTAGACCCTGTTGGTTTACACAAGGTCATTCGGTATAACAAGGGTTTCCCATATTCCACCCCGCGGCTTTCCATGAACTACATTGATGTCCCCAATGGTCGCCTGTCACACAGACATATGGGTCCTTTTTAATTGGTATGTCTTTGTATATTGCTGAGTATTGTGATTGTGGGAAAGTACAAGAAACAATATCACAATAATCAAAAGTAAATGTAGCCACATGTATGTTTGAAGAATTATACCAAAATGTGTAAACATGATTGTCTTTAGTAATAGCAACTTGTTGGGCCGTTAAGAGGCCTAGCAGCAGACATAAGTATAGAAGACTCATGTTTGGGTGGGATCCGCTTCCTCTGGATCAGGAACTTTCTTACAGTGTGAAGCGTGTATCCAGGTATTCTTCCCAGCCAACTTTACAGAGGTAGATGTGGTCAACAGGACTTGGAATGGACCATCAAACCTTGGCTCAAGAGTGTGTTTTCTTAGAAACTTCTTGACCATGACCCAATCACCAGGTAGTAACTTGTGCGTGCCTGTGTTTGACTCTGGATCTGAAATAGAAGAAAACACCTGTGCATGGATTTTGGTCAAGGCATGAGAGAGTGCAGTTATATAATCTACCATCGCATCTGACTGGAGTTGAAGTTGTTGTGGAAAGTAACAGCCTAACCTGGGTGCTATCCCAAACAAAATCTCGTAAGGGGATAAGTTAAACCTCCCTCTTGGGGTGTACCTTACACTAAATAGTGCTATGGGAAGACTCTCCGGCCAGGGTAGGTTGGTTTCTTGTGACATTTTAAGCATTCTGGCTGTCAGAATGCCATTCATGCGTTCTACCTTACCACTACTCTGTGGGTGATATGGTGTGTAGAATGCAAGGGTCACCCCCAATGCTGCCCAGATTTCCCTGGTCAACAATGGGGTGAAAGATGTACCCTGGTCACTTTCGATTACTTCAGGAACCCCGTATCTGCAGATAATTTCGGTAAGTAGGTGTTTCGCTGTAGTCTTTGCAGTGAGATTAGCAACTGGAAAAGCTTCTGGCCATCCTGAAAACATCTCCACTATACCGGCCACTCTTTGGCATTTGGATATGATCGATTTGGATCCTTTGAAAATGGTACTGTGGTTTGGCCAAATGGTTTGGTGCAGCCTTGGTTATTTTTCCTGGGTTGCATTTGGCGCAGATGGTGCAGGATCTGCAGTAATTTTGTGTTAAGGTAGTAATCCCAGGTGCTTCAAAATACTTGTCGATCAAGGAATTCATGAGGTGTTTTGACAAATGTGCTGGTCCATGGGCCCACTGAACAACAGCTGGATACATACTCTTGGGTAGACAGAATTTGAGATTGATTGTAAATATGTCGTTTTGGAGGGTTGCCCCTTTGTCTTTCCAGCTTTGTTTTTCCTGTGGAGTAGCTGCGGCCTGTTGTTCTCTTAGGAGTTTGAGATCAGTGGGTAGGGTTTGCATAGTGTAAATAGGGGTCTTTCCGACGGACACTCTTCCGTCCATTTCCAAACCTTGGCGCGCCGCATACTTAGCGGCCTGGTCGGCCAGATGGTTGCCATGTGCTTCTCCTGTGTTTAGTTTCCCGTGGGCTTTTACCTTCAGTATAGTCACCTCCTCTGGGAGTAATAAAGCATCCATCAGTTCGTTGATAGTTGCACCATGTTTCACAGGAGTACCTGTTGCTGTGAGGAATCCCCTGGTTTTCCAAATTAAGCAAAAATCATGTGCCACTCCTAGGGCATACTTGGAGTCTGTATAGATGTTGACACGTTTCCCTTCAGACATCCTACATGCCACCGTAAGGGCTATTAAATCTGTTTGCTGTGTTGACTTGGAGGGGGGGAGTGAGGATGCTTGAAGTATCTGGTCCTCAGTGGTGACTGCATATCCGGTATGATATTGGCCCTGCTCATCTGCGAATCTAGAACCATCCACAAACAGAGTGTAGTCAGGGTCCGGTAGAGCAGTCTCGTGCACTGTTGGAAGATGGGTAGTTTCCATCTTCATCTGTTCAAAACAATCACGTGGAGCATCTGGGTCTGGTTCTGTGGGAGGCATGTCTTCACATATCTCTGCATGATATCGGGGGTAACTGACAGTTTTGTGATTTATGGTCTTTTTAGTGACCCCTGTCACTATGAGTTGTTCTTGAGTTGCAGTACTCCATGTCTTGGCCACTGGGCCGAGTTCTTTCCATGAAAGATCTTGAGACTTTGTGAAAGAGACATGAGGAACAGCCACCTCCCTATGGTGATATAAATGGGATACCTCCATAGGTAGATAGACTAAGATGACAATATTTCCTTTGGAGTCACAGAACAGGTCTGTCAGTGTGATCTGTATTTCCACTAGGCTGAATAGTTCTTCTTCATAGCATGGGTCAGGACCTGGGGTGCAATGTAGCTGGGTCTTGGGTTGTTCATCATGTGGAACTGTGGGTTTTTCAACTTAAAGTTCCATGTGAACATCGGAATTTATGTCCAAGCTGTACCAGTATTGTGGTACTCCCCCCTTGGGAAGTGGTAGAAGAGTGGCCGGATTCAAGGAGTAACATCTTTGCAAAGAAACATTATCTGGTAAAAGGAGGGAGGTTTGAAGGCGGAGGTGTCTCTGGTAAGAAAGATGTTTCGGTTGAACTTGATTCAAAATGGCAGCGATGTCATGGGGAGCCAGAACTGTCAGTTTATGTCCGAGAACGAAATCATTAGTTTTGTCCAGTAGGGCACTTGCAGCGAAGACAGCACGCAAACAGGAAGGACCACCTCTGGCTACGGGGTCAAGCATGCATGAGAAATACCCAATAGGGCGCTGACGGGAACCGTGAGATTGAGTAAGGACCCCGGAAGCATGGCCCATCTTCTCGGAGACGAAAAGTTTGAATGGTAATTGGTAGTTAGGTAGGCCCAAAGCAGGGGCAGAAGAGATTGCCCTTTGAAGAGCATAGTAACAACTGCAGGCTGTAGAGGACAATGTGAAGGGTCATGTCATGATTCCCTTTTATTCCAGAAGTTTGGTCCTTAAGGGGTTAAAGCATCATAGAGAGGTTGCATGAGTTGAGAAGCCTCAGGAATCCAAGATCTGCAATAAGTGATGAGGCCCAAGAAGGCATGATGATTAGATGGAAGGGAGAGGTTTGCAATTGCACGAACTCTGTTCCTTTTTAGGTGACGGGTGCCATGGGAAAGGCAATGTCCCAAGAAGACCACAGAGGGCCGGCACCACTGGAGTTTTGTTTTGGAGGTTTTACAACCTTCTTCTGCGAGGAAGCAGAGGAGATCCACGGAATGTTGTTCAGCGGTCGGAAAATCATCTGCACAGAGAAGTAAATCATCAACATACTGGAGCAGGACCACGTCTGGGTGGGACTTCTGCCAGGGTTCAAGTACAGTGGACATAGCTTTGGTGAATTTCGTTGGAGAATTTTGTGCACCTTGAGGCATAACAGCCCATGTATACCGTTGACAGTCATGGGTGAAAGCGAACAGATATTGACAAGAGGGATCCAAGGGCACACTGAAGAAGGCGTTTGCAAGATCGACCACTGTGAAGAACTTAGCAGTTGGAGGAACTCGTGATAATAGTGTGTGTGGATTAGGAACAACTGCGGTATCCTGGTTGGTAGCTTCATTAACAGCACGGAGATCCTGGACCATTCGGTATTGGTCTGGTTGAACTTTTTCAGTTTTCTTCTTTACTGGAAACAGAGGAGTATTACACTGAGAAACGCATTTGATTAATGCACCTTTTGCCAATAGACTATCAACTTGTTTGGAGATTGCAAGGGCTTGTACAGGTTTCAACGGGTACTGTGGTCTTCGTGGTGGAGTAGCTCCTTCAATTAGTGTAACCACCACAGGCGGGACCTGGAGGCGTCCAATGTCATCTGGGCCTGTAGACCAAAGTTTAGTTGGAACCGTATCCAGAGCACTGGGGGCGTCTAGGACCCTTGTTTCCTCGGTGGGGGATGTCATGTGTAAGAGTAGGGGCAAAGAACAAATGACTACCCGAGAGAGTCGGGTGAGTAATTGAACCTGGCCATCAGCAGTAAAAGAGATGGAAGCTTGAAGACGAGACAATACATCAGCACCTAAGAGGTTAAAGGACCACTCTAGGCACCCAGACCACTTCAGCTTAATGAAGTGGTCTGGGTGCACGGTCCCTCTAGGATTAACCCTTTTTTTTAATAAACATAGCAGTTTCAGAGAACTGTATAATGATGTTTAATGGGGTGGCCTGCTTGATGGTTTTGACGGGCATGGCGATAATGACTGGGTGCTGGGTGATCATTTTGCTGGAAGTCATCTGAATCATAATTACTCGGAGAAGGGTGAGTATTAAATTGGGAGAGTTGATGAACAGCTTGGGCATAATCCTGTGAAGGATAATACTGTGCATGCGACTGTGGATGTACCTGTGGAGGATAACCATGTTGGGGACCACTAAATGTGGCTGTTGGGGCGCTGGGGTACATAGGGGGTCTGTTAGTTAGTAGTCGGGACACCCACGGGTTTGTGCAGTCCATTCGAAAGTGGCCCGGTTGGTTACAGTTAAAGCATACCCTGGTCGGAGGTTTAGGTGCTGTGAGCTGTCCCTGTGCGGCTGGCATAATAGCTAATGTGGGATAAGTCTGGGACATCAGTGTGGGTCTGGTAGTAGGGCTAGAAGTGGAAAACATGAGAGGATTACTTTTCTTCTGGGATGGTTGTAGAACAGATTCTAGGCCCTTTGCAACCAGCAAGAGAGTATCCAAAGGAATAATCCTGTATTCTGGGCGTGATAGCACCAAGCCTTTTCTGATAGGTTCTTTAAGGCCAGCCACAAAGGCAGCTGACAACATCTGGGTTTGTGCTTTGTTATATACACTAAATCCAAGATCGGAGAAGGTTTGGGTCAACCTGGAATGGTATTTTTCCACTGACTCAAGTTTGTCTTGTATGATATCATTTATACAAGTGGCCTGGTTAGCCAGTTTATCCTGGGCCCAGGCCCGGAGTTGTTCACAGAAAGTAGTGCCTGACTGGAAATCTGTATCAGTAGTGAGGACAGCATCATTAAAACTCCTCTCCATAATAAGCCAGTAGGCATCCCCAGCCTTGATCTCACATAGACTGTACAGATCACGCCAGGCTGCGGAGTAAGTCTTACGAATCTGGGCAATCCTTCGGAAGAAGGGCATGGGTTGTTTTTCTGGATCGGGGAGAGAAGTTACTAGGGTGGCAGCTTGGGACGGGTTAAATGTAACATACATTGGTGGGGCCCCTTCCACTGCTGATGAAGCAGGGAGGTGGGTAGCTGTGATGGCCTGTCTCTGGAAAGCCCTATTATTCAAACTGGGAATGGGAGACCATGATAGCTGGCAACATCAAGTGAATTGGGAGCTTGGACAGCCGGGGCGTCGGAACCGGGAGAACCGACAGCAATGGTCTGGGGAGTGACTAACTGAGAAGTAGTGGATAGAAACATGAGGTGGCAGGGGAGGTGGCAGCGTCCTGAGGTTGTCCCGACATGGCAGATTCATTTGTTCCAACAATCATGATTGGGTAACTGGGAGTGGTTATGGGAGGGGCAGGGATGGGAGCTGGACTGGGTGAAGATACAGGCTGAGTAGGTTGAGATAGGTGGGTGGAGAGGACGGAGATAGGTGATGAGAGGTCAAGGGGGGAAACAACAGGATTAGAGGCGGGGAGAGGAGAGGAATCCGGAATAGTAACAGAAGGAGTGGGGTGGAGAGAAGAAGGAGGAGGAGTAGGTGGAGTTGCAAGAGAAGCCAAGAGGGCAGAAATAAGTGATGTAGGATTGGAAAAAGGAGGAGTGATGGAATCAGAGGTAGGGAGAGAGAAAGAATCTGGAACGGAAGCAGAAGGAGTGGAAGGGGATGTAGAAGGAAGAGTAGGAACAGGAGGAGAGGTGAGAGAGGCAGAGAGGGCGGAAATGAAAGATGAAAGATCGAAAGGAGGAGAAGGTTCAGGAAGGGGGGAAGGATCTGGAATAGGGACAGAAAGAGTGGAAGAGGGTGGAGAAGTGGGCGTAGGAATGGGAGGAGAATCGAGGGAAGCAGAGAGGGCGGAAATGTGAGATGAAAGATCGCAAGGAGGAGAAGGTGCGGGAAGGGGGGGGATCTGGGATAGGGAAAGAGGGAGTGGAAGGGGGTGGAGAAGTAGGAGTAGAGGCGAGAGAGGCAGAGAGGGCGGAAATAAGAGATGGAAGGTTGAATGAAGGAGGAGTGAGAGGATTAGAGATGGGAAGGGGAGAGGAATCTGGGACGGGGACTGAAGGAGCGGCAGGGAGAGGGGGCACGGGGACGGGAGTGGAAGGAAGGGGGGATCATGGATACAACAGGGGATATCACGGAGGACGGCAAGTGGGAAACGGGGACAGAAGAAACAATAGGGAGAGGGACCAGAGATGTCTCGGAGGGAGTAGTACACAAAGGAGGAGGGGGAGCAGGAATTGGAGCAATAGGAAGAGTAGTTGAGGACGATGAGGGAGGGACAGCGTCAGGAGAAATGGTAGGGAAAGATGGTAGAGGGACAGCATCAGTGACGACCTGTGAGAGTGGAAGAGAGACGGTATCGGTGGGGAGTGGGGCGGGAAGTGGAATAATGGGTGGTGTGGTGGAGGGAGATGGGAGTGGGAAGGGGTAATAGTAGGATCTGTCCGCCCCGAGAACGGGGTACAGAGGGGTGGGAGCTGGAGGGCCTTTAGCAGTGGGGGACTGGGCAGTGTCTGGGGAGGCGGGGCGTAGATCATTCGCGGCATTCTGGGCGCCATCATATGGTGGTGGCCGGGGAACAACAAGGGATGAATCATCATCATTACATACATTTCTGTGATACACATAAATTGTTTGTCCTTCAAAATCAATTTCTTCTTCTGACCAACCCTCCCGCTTGAGTCCTCTCGCTACACGATACCAAGCCTCTACGGCTTTTGTTAACCCATTATCCAGTAGTATGCCCTCTTTATCAATAAGCAATTTTCTCCAAAACTCTGGTTGCAATCTACCACTGGGTGACATTTGAAAACCACAAACCTTTGCTACCTTTTTCATTTTTAACATAGCCTCCTCTCCTGCTCTCTCTAACAATATCACAAGCTTAGAAACCCTTTGAAGGTCTAGCATGTTCCTGTCCCATTTTTACCAAACAAGGCTTTCCCTGTAAGAGGGACAGAGATAGAGAGAAGAAAAAGAAGGAATGTCTACAGTGCTCGACTGCCACGAGGAATTGATTCCTGTGCGTCTTCCCTAAAAGTAGACTATTCACAGGATCCGCCCCCACCCGAGGTGGTGGCCACGGATCTGAGTGGGCGAGCGTGGGTGACTAACACAGCTATGGGCAACAAGTATAGAAGAGATAAAGGAGAAGGGAAAGGGTGAATGTAGAGAGACTAATCAAAAGGCATTTACAGGAGTCACAAATATAGAGAAGTGCACATAATCCGGAATCAAGGACGAACCACACAACACACACACACACACACACAACTGAATAGGAAACACTATGACCACAACTGAATAGGAAACAAAATATAACAAGGAACAATAAAAATGTGAACATAGTAATAATTAAACAGTAAACAAACCCTGTTCTACTCTGAACAGTACAAAAAAATTCCCAGCCTTTCTCTAGGCTGTCCCCAGCCCTTTACCGGGTAGTCCCCAACCCTTTATCGGGCGGTCAAATCCCCAACCCTTTACCGGGTGTTCCCCAGCCCGTTACCAGGCGGTCAAATCCCCAACCCTTTACCAGGTGGTCCCCAGCCCTTTACCGGCTGGTCAAATCCCCAACCCTTTACCGGGTGGTCACCAGCCCTTTACCGGGTGGTCAAATCCCCAACCCTTTACCGGGTGGTCCCCAGCCCTTTACCGGGTGGTCTCGTTCCCTGCCCGCTAGGCAGTCAAGCTATAATAATAAACACAAACCATACACCAGCTGTCTCACACAAACATTCAGGAGGCAGATAGACAATCGACAGGTCCATTTAAAAGGCACCAGATAAGAGATTAGCTGTGTTGTAGCATTCTGGAAGCCGGAAGTGGACACGGAGACAGACCAACACGAAACAGAAAATACAGGCAAACCGGTGTATTTAGGAGGTGATCAGGCTCCGGTTGTCCTACTTTCCAGAGGTCTGCTCCGGTCCCGGTTTCCGGCAAAATCTGGCGCCCCACGTTGGGCGCCAAATGATGTGGATATCAATCAATAAATTGATTATCTTGTGTATCTGCCCCCGGCCAAATTAAAGAAATAGTGCATGCACGCTCCTGAAGTAATTCACACCAGACAAGTTTCGGGTTAATGAAAAACTTGAGGAAAGTTTATTCAGGGGGGACGACATGTCCCTTATAAAGCAAAATTACATCATATGCATTGTCAGAGATAACATGGAATAATACATCAATAATTGGCTAGGTGTTAAGTGGTTCATTTAGTGCTCTGCCTATCGGGTATGATGTCACTGGTATCTTGGAGGTCTCCCCCAGATTCCAGCGCCATCTTGTTAATGAGGGTGTTAGTTGATGTTAAAGGGGAAACTCCCTAGCGCCCATTTTAGGTAAATCACATAGAAAGTTGAATAATGCTGATTGTAATTACGTTGAGTAAATAGGCATCTTACTAATATAATTTGGGTTAATATTTTTGTCCACAACAGTGCATGTTGTCTCACTACCTGCCATGGATGTTTTCTTTGATCACACACCTGCACATGCCTTTGGAGTCTTGTGCCTTGCATTATCTTCTGGTATTGATGTTACGGCCTGGATACTCCTATTGTTTACTCTGCCCTTAGAAATCCTGGCATATCCTACAATACTGAGTATTTCTGGTGTTCCAGCTATGGCCTACATAACGTTAAGTTGCATTGGTAACTGATCAGTAATGTTTTCTAACATTTGGACTGTAGCATGCAACGGTTATCAAAAGAGATCACAAATGTACAATCCAGAGCTAACTGACTCATTTTTTGCAGGTAAGTCAGTGGAACCCAGAAAATCTCATCTTAAAATCGTGCCTAAACCATTATTTTGTGAAACTACAGAGCTTGCACCCAGTCTGCACCCAGTGGAGGTAGAGAATAGCAACACTGGACCACTAGGGTCACAAGGTAAGATGCAGGTATGGGTCAATAAACTGTTTCCCTCTCGCCCTGCAATAGAACCCCTGTCCCAACCCACACATTCAAGCACACACATTACACAAACATATATACCCACACAAAACACACTGGATTTCCTACACACACACACACACAGTATATTCTCTAAACAAGCACTACATAACCTACAAACACTGAAGACATAATCCCCTTTTCCGAGTGCACAGGAGCCTGCAAGCATCTCTCCCCACACAGTATCACAGACAGCCCACATCACACATAAGTACAGCAAACAACCAGTGGTGTATTTTGGTTCTGTGCTGCCCTAGGCATGACTAAACCTGGATATCCCCCTAATCTTAATTTGCTACACCCCTTCTGGTCTAGGCTGCACCTCTTCCTGATTAAGAACCCACCCCTTCCTCTTTAGACTCCTTTTCCTACTCCTCTTAAAGGGATGCTATAGTGCCACAAAAACAAAGCTGTTTTCCTGGCACCAAAACCCCTTCAGTCACCTACCTGAATCCAGTGCCGATGTCCCTCGGTGCTGGGTCAGGCTCCCCATAGGAAGCATTGTATTAATTCTTTCCTATGGATATTTAGCAGACACTGGATGTCCTCATGCACAGCGTGAGGATGTCCAGCATCAGTTAGGCGACTTTTAGTCGCCTAACCAACCGGAAGTCCCTCGGTGCTGGGTCAGGCTCCCCATAGGAAAGCATTGTATTAATTCTTTCCTATGAATATTTAGCAGACACTGGATGTCCTCATGCACAGCGTGAGGATGTCCAGCATCAGTTAGGCGACTTTTAGTCGCCTAACCAACCGGAAATCCCTCTGGTAGACAGCCAATATAGGTGGAGTTAACCCTGAGAGGTAATTATTGCAGTTTCTGAGAAACTGCAATAATTACCCTTGCAGGGTTAAAGGGACTGGGACACTGCACCCAGACCACTTAAATGAGCTGAAGTGGTCTGGGTGCCTATAGTGTCCCTTTAAGCACACAATCTTATAGACACACACATTCACTGACAGACACAGACTCACTAAATTGACCCACACGCATTCACCAACACACACTGGCAGATACACACTGATAGTCACACACACACACACACACACACACACACTCAATGACAAACACACAGACGTCACTGACAGACACATGACTGCTGCCCAATACCCACCTCCTGTTGCCCTCTGCAAATAAACACAACATAATTATGGGTAAGGGCAACTGCCACAGCTTTATTTACTTATACAAACCAGCTTTCCACCAACTGTCAGCTGTTGAGGGGCTTCCCCAACAGACAGCTTGCACTTCCATATCCATGAGTTCATATCAGCCTGCCTACCGCCATCAGCCCTCGGCAGGCTGCGACTCCCCAAGTTGATTCATCATCCTTCCATTTTAAATGCGCTGGCCAGGAACACCGCTGCAGCTGTGACAACGAGAAAGAAAAACCAACCAGAACCACAGAACGATACCAACAAACCAACTCTGCACATTGCGCCAATATAGGGAGGGTGGGCGGGGGAAAAGCCAGAGACCTTTACTGTCCTTCTGGCCTCTGGTGAAACCCCTCCCTGCTCATCACCTTTTATCCCTCTTTTGGCAACATTGTATCCCCTCTGACCACCCCCCTTACTGCTGGCCAGCAGTCATGCCCTCCCTTCATTTTAGTCCGGGGAGTTACTTGACTGCTGCCCAATACCCACCTCCTGTTGCCCTCCGCAAATAAACACAACACACCATAATTATGGGTAAGGGCAACGGCCACAGCTTTATTTACTTATACAAACCAGCTTTCCACCAACTATCAGCTGTTGAGGGGCTTCCCCAACAGACAGCTTCCACTTCCATATTCATGAGTTCATATCAGCCTGCCTACCTCCATCAACCCTCAGGAGGCTGCGACTCCCCAAGTTGATTCATCATCCTTCCATTTTAAATGCGCTGGCCAGGAACACTGCCACCGTGATGTCGACCCTGCTCGCCTCCTGTCGGCATCGCGCCCCCCACAACAAGCAACAACTTTACAGCAGACTGTAACCCCAGGTTAAAGATATCCAGCCCTATGTCTGATGAGTGGACTCCATCTCTCCTCATTAAATTTAAATTATCACCTTACAGCTCCACGTGACGGACCACTAACCCACCGAGACCTCGAACAAACCTGGCAACTGTCATGTTCAATTTTGCGTGGAACAATTTCGGACCAAATAAGTGTGAGGTCGCGAAAGGGAGCTATACACCGGGCCAAGTCCTGATTCATCAGAAATATAAGATCTATAGTCCGCTCCCGACCCAAGTCATTTTCCCCAACATGGACCACTAACGTCACAGGCCCCGAAACAAACCTCCGTAACTCCACGCATTCTGTTTAAAACTGCCCCCAGGAGAGCCCTTGAACGCCTCACCAACGAAACCTTGCCACTTCAAAAGGAAAGCCTAGGTTCCTCCCATAGGACCTTTGCTCTGCTCTGCGCGCTGCCCAATAAACATAAGAGTGACCCAGGATCCAGACAAAGCACAGGGGGAAAAATGCTTAAAATAGCCAACCCATGTTAACCCTGTGTCATCCTTTTAAGAGTCTATGTCGGCATTCAAGATGACCCCTTAGTGTGCAGTGTAGTGTGCTGTAGTGTGGTAAAATGCTTAATGGCTGCCTCTGTACTTATAGTCCCGTTGGCCTTGTAAGGGGGTCGAAGCTTTATTCCTGGGTCACTTGTATTCCAGCCAAGCACCTGTCTTAGGCATGTGGTGAGTCCCGGTTTAGTGGCTGTGGGTGGGCAGATCTACCGAATCAGGCCCTCTGCAGGGAACTGGGCGTGTGCCAGGTTGGTCCAAGGCCTTGTAACGTGTTCCCTCTTTGGGTTCATTATCCGCTGGTGTGTCGGGCTGTTATGCTGCTCCTCCTTAGTTTGTGTGAGGTAAACGCTTATTCGCCGGTGCCGTCTTTGGTGCGGTCAATGATCCGCCTGTATGGGAGCAGGAGAGGAGTGTGCGTCTGGCGGCTCTCTCTTCGGGGTTGCCATGCGGTCTCCGCCATCTTGGGAGCGGACTCTCGCTGGTGTTGCGGCACTTCACTGGGTCACTGGGTCACAGGGTGGGGGCCGGGATCACCCCCGCCGGTCCTTGGGGAGGGGGAACAGGGCCAGACCCGCCTAGCTTTGCGTTTCTGCCTTACCGCTGGTGGGCAGGATAGCTGGGCGGCGGCCGTTCACCCCATTCACCCCCCAGAGCGGTCTCCATCGCGTTCAGCTGGGATCAACCCACCGAGGGACTAGAACCTCGTGGCAAGCCTCTCCTCGGGACCAGGGTTGCCTCTTTCACTGGGGTATCAGGATTTTAATAAGTGTTTTTTGCTGGATTTTAGAGCCAAAAACTCGAGAAGTTTTCAGGAGCTATTCCTCTGTGCTTCCACTCAGCATGGCGGTCAGGCCCCGCCCCCTTCTACAGTTATTTTAAGGTAGTAATAATGAGGGAGATTATTAAAGGAAAATAAAAATGGTGCAATGAATACTGATAATTTTATACAAAATATACTTCTAAAATAGGTATTAATATTTCCACGCAATATATACATTACTAAAGGGTCTAGTTCCATACAATATGTACTCCTCTATTTCCCTAATGGTACTGAAAATTCTGTATTGTATATACTCCTCTAAAGTATGCACCATATTCCTTATAAAGTATACTTCCTTATTTGGTTTGGTTTGGTGTTTGAAATCTAATCTCCCTAAGTATATATTACTATTGTTGATGCTGAACAGGGATCATATGATCACATTCAACAATAGACACAGAGAATAATGTATCCTTATGGATACCAACAATAATGATAATATTTTAAAATATTTTGAACTTTTCTGCAGAAAAGTTAAATGGAAACCTATAGCATTAATTTAAAGCTGGTATGTAAGCAATACATGTTGTTCTTTTTTTTTATTTTTTTTGGATGGGGTGAAAATGTGCCCTCTATCAGATAAACTATTTTTACCTGATTACATCTATTCCAAGCCAAAATAAATATTTAAATTTTTCATGCAGCATTGTCCCCATCTATTATTCCATATAAGTCGTTTTTCAAACATCTGGCTGACTAGATTTAATACATCTGCCTCCACGGCCTGTCCTGAATAGCTGGGTTGTGTTGACAAGAGATTAGAGGAAGTCCTATCATCTTTACTTAGAGCAATGTTTATACAGCATCAAGAGGCAGGTGAGCTCCGTCTCAAACAGGTGCCTGTCACATAAAAACTACTTTATATACATGACAGGCTGAAGCCCTAACAAATAATTAAATATTTTCTTATTAAAGACTATCAACATTGCCTTGTGTGTAGTCCACCTTGAAAAAGAACACACGATCAACAGGTTCATTTACTAAAATGAAAATTCAAAGAGAATTTCAAATTTAAGGCCATAATAGGTGAACTGAAAATATAGCTGATTCACAGAATATTTCCAATTCAGCAATTTAGACTTTATATATGAAATTGTCTTTGAATTCACATTGAATTCTCAATTTAGTGAATAATCATGTAAATCAACAGAATCGATAGAAGTGCTATTCTGGTAAATAATGAGTATTATATATATATAGCCACATATACATCGAATTAGCCACACACAGGTTCTCCATTGTAGAGTTTGTAAACTTGTTAAACATCAGATACTGGCTCGAGGAGCAGGAGAGCTGTGGCCTGGATATTGAAGACTTATCTGTCTCAGCATGCAGTGCGTGCCTGCCGCCCTCAGCCTATGTTACATGTCATGGGTTAATGACGGTAACTCCATATGCAAACGCATTGCAAATAACTGTGAGTTTAATTGCTGTAGAGCTATGTGATACACTAATAAACACACAGTACTGTTGGACTTGATGATAAATTCACACAAACTCTAAATTACTGGAAACTTTGTCATAGCCTTACTTTACCATACTTCCTAAGTATCCCTATTTAGAAGAGACAGTCCTAATTTGGGGCTCACATCCCTCTGTCTTTCTTTCGTATGCTAATGTCCCTCATTTATGGAAGCTCCACATTGTTGGTGTGTCTGAGTGTATATCAGAACTCCACAGCAATAATACTACCGGACACTCCAGACCCCTAAAGCACTTTAACTGGCTGAAAGGCTTTATGTGTGAAGAGTGCCCTATTTGTTTCACTTTGCAATATTTCAATAGTTTATGACCCTAGCACACTTAACAAAAGCAAAGAACAAAAAGGATAGTAGCAAATTACCGGCCATCGCAAATAGCCGTGCATAACGTGGTGTCTACACAGCCTAGGATCGGGCATAGTGAATACATCAGAAAAGGCTGAGGTGAAAGGGATAGAGAGTATAAAACAAGTGAGAAAACAAGCTCCGGTCAAGGAGAACAACAAACAGAATAATCAAGGACTAACTGGGTCAAATACAAATAAAAAAGCACACTCTCAGATACCAAAACTGAAACCATGACAAAGTGTTCTGTCTGTGGTAAGGGTGTAAACAGGAAGTTAGCATTAGTTAGTCATTAGTTAGCAACAGAAATGTGACATTGAAAAATAAGGGTACAATGTCACACGAATAGTGTATTAGGCTGCATCCAAAAAGTTGCGTTGGCATAGAGCAGCACTAAAGGACACAAAGGGGTAGAAACCCGCACCACACTTGTCATCAGAATGATGTCATGTGTAGCATTGTGCTGTGTGGTGACATGAGCGATGGGGGCGGTGCGGGCTCCAGCAGGTACCGTGACAGACAAAAGAAGGGGACAATTAATTAAAATGTCTGGCTGCTGATCAATGTGGGGTCAGTGCCACGTGCCCCCTTCCTCTGAACCTGCCATTGGCCCAAAATGTACATCTCTCCCCTACCTCTCAAATATCAGCATCAATGTTCATATACTCTCCTTCCACTATATTTGTGTTCTTCAGTGTTTGAGTTACAACCTACGGTTTTGCTGGATACTGCTATAGTTTCTTGTATTCGTATTTTAATTTTCCCCAAAACACACATAATGCTTATATTTGCCAGCAGAGAGTGCTCTCTCTCCATAACTAATATGTACAAATGTAATAACACTGCATATGATTCTTTTCATTCTTTAAATGTTGTTATAATATTTTGATAAATAAAACTGTGCTGCAGCTATATCTCAAATGTACATACTATTTATTGATGCTTTGAGAAAACTGACAACGTAGTCCATCTCAGTCACACTTCTAACTGTGCACAGTTGTGTATATTTAAAGGGACACTACAGGCATCAAAACAACTTTAACTTAATGAAGCAGTTTTGGTGTGTAGATCATGCCTACCCAAATTTGCCCTGATGTATATATTTGATTGTTATGAAATAACTGTTTGAGCAGTTGAAACTCCAACAACACAATGCATTACAATGAGAGTTTAATTTAGCAAGTAAATTAACCCCTTAAGCACCAAGCTTCTGGAATAAAATGCAATCATGACATGTCAGACATGTCATGTGTCCTTACGGGGTTAAATGATCTGTGTAACTTGTAGCCAAAGAACACAAGACAAAAAACCAAAATATTTTTAAGTGTATACTGGTTGCTGTAGATTTGTAATATTCAAACATGTGGTTGCTTAGCATAAGGTAAAAGCAATTAGTTAATGATAATAAAGATAATGCCCCCAATATGTTTCCGAATACACCCTTATATACTTAGGGAACTTAGTCTAGTATTACTGTAATTATCTTAACCCCTTAGTGACCAGACCGTTTTTCAATTTTCTTACCGTTAAGGACCAGGGCTGTTTTTAAATTTCTGCAGTGTTTGTGTTTAGCTGTAGTTTTCCTCTTACTTATTTACTGTACCCACACATATTATATACAGTTTCTTCTCGCCATTAAATGGTCTTTCTAAAGATACCATTATTTTTATCATATCATATAATTTACTATAAACATTTATAAAATTTAATCAAAATATGTTAAAAAACCCACACCTTTTCTAACTTTGACCCCCAAAATCTGTTACGTATCTACAACCGCCAAAAAACACCCGTGCTAAATAGTTTCTAAATTTTGTCTTGAGTTTAGAAATACCCAGTGTTAACATGTTCTTAGCTTTTTTGGAAAGTTATAGAGCAATAAGTACAAGTAGCGCTTTGCTATTTACAAACCATTTTTCTTTTCAAAATTAACGCAAGTTAATTTTTTTAAAAAGAAGACAACCTAAGGTATTAAACTTGGTGTATTTTGACTCTTTTCATGCAACAATTTTACCACCAATCTATGCCAAATTTTAAAAAAATGAAAAATAATTGGTGACTTTTTGACCCACATAGCAATTTAAGAATACATGTATGTAGAACTTAAACGGTTACTGCCAAAGAATACCCCAGTATGTGTTCAGCATCATCTCCTGAGTACAGTGATACTCCCCATGTATAGGTGTGTGTTGGGTTCTCTGGGGGATAAAAGACCTTATTTGGAGGGTGCGCATTCCAGTTTTCCAACATGGAATTTTTAAAGCTGGTCATCTTGCACCCATGTCCTATTAGGGACATTTTTGAAGCCGGCCAATGCAATTTACCCCATCAAACCATATATTTTTGAAAAGTAGACACCCTACAGTATTTTAAATAGTGGTATTTTAACACTTTCCATGCACTGATTCTACCACCAGTCTTTGTCAAATTTTTGGGTAGTCTTTTTTTTGTGTTATTTTTCTCTCACATTGTACTTTAGGCATGGATTCTCAGTTCCTGTTATGTGTTACTGACAAAGAACACCCCAATATGTGTTCAGCAACATCTCCTGAGTACAACATTGCCCCCAATTTACAGGTTTTATGGGTTCTTGCAAACTTACAGGGTCAAATGTAGGGCTTTCCCCTTTTTCATGTTTGCACATTGAAATTTGCCAGATTGGTTTGCTGGGCCTTTGTTGCCTTTGAGACCGTATAGCAGCCCAGCAATGAAAATTAACCCCATCGTGGCATACCATTTGTAAAAGTAGACAACCCACAGTATTCAAAATGGGGTATGTCCGGTCCTTTGTGGTAACCACTTAGTCACAAATGCTGGCCAATGTTAGCACTCATATTTGTTTTTTGCACTGTTTTACACAAAAGCTGCACTTTTACTGGTGATTTCATCGTCGTGATAAGTTTTACTGTTTTAAACACTCATATTTATGTTCAGTGAAGTTTCCCGAGTATAACAATATCCGCCATGTACAGGTTTTATGGTGTTCTGGAAAGTTAGAGGGTCAATATAGGGCTTGCCTAAATCAGTTTGCCAGATTGGTTTGCTGGGTCTGTGTTGCCTTTTGAGACCATATGGTAGCCCAGGAATGTGAAATAACCCCATCATGGCACACCATTTTCAAATGTAGACAACCCAGGGTATTCAAAATGGGGTATGTCCAGTCTTTTGTAGTAGCCACTTAGTCACAAATGCTGGCTAAAGGTAGTGTTTTTATTTGTTTTTTGCATTTTGTTACACAAAAGCTGCACTTTTACTGGTGGTTTCATCGTCCTGATAAGGTTTTTACTGCTTTAAACACTCATATTTATGTTCAGCAAAGTCTCCAGAGTATAACAATACCCTCCATGTACAGGTTTTATGGTGTTTTGGAAAGTTACAGGGTCAATATAGGGCTTGCCCGACTCAGTTTGCCAGATTGGTTTGCTGGGTCTGTGTTGCCTTTTGAAACCACATGGTAGCCCAGGAATGTGAAATAACCCCATAATGGCATACCATGGTAGACAACCCAGGATATTCAAAATGGGGTATGTCCAGTCTTTTGTAGTAGCCACTTAGTCACAAATGCTGGCCAAAGTTAGCATTTTTATTAGTTTTTTATAAATGTTTTATATATATATATATAAATAATACGTGTTTGTGTGTGTGTATATATATATCAGGCATAGGCAACCTTTGGCACTCCAGATGTTTTGGACTACACCTCCCATGATGCTTTGCCAGCATTATGGGTATAAGAACATTATGGGGAATGTAGTCCACAACATCTGGAGTGCCAAAGGTTGCCTATATATACACACACACTTTTATTTCCTATATATGTATAATATATTATAATTAAAACATTTTATAATATATTAAACATATATAATGCATATATACGATTTCACTATAAGTGTATTTTGAGATATATGTGTATATATCTCAAAGTACACTTATAATGAAATCATATATATGCATTATATGTGTATAATATATTATAAAATGCTTTAATTATTTTATAATATATTATACATATATAATACGGACACTCCTCACTTACCGACCGGGTTTCGTTCCTATGACCCAGTCGTAGAAAAAATCGGTCGGTAAGTGAGGAGTTAAGGGGTTCCCTGCTTTGGTGCGTTCATCTATGTTCGGGGGAACATAGAGAGCAGGGAATCCCCGAACATAGATTTGAGGGATTCCCTGCTCTCGTGCATTCATTTATGTTCGTGGAAGATTCCCCAAACATAAACATGGGCACCAGAACAGGAAATCCCCACGACGGCTTGCATTTACACCTGGTTGAAAGTGCGAGCCGTCGTAAAACAGGTAGGTCGCTAAAAGAGGACCACCTGTATATGAATAATATATATATCAAATGGCCTGAGGAAGGTCCCTGAGCGGACCGAAACGTTGATCTGCTTTTAACTTGATGGAATAAAGAAACCTATACAAGGAAAGACTGTAAGTGCAGCCCATTTTTTTTATCATTTTGAATATTCATACCCCAGGACTGGCACCCGGCATTTATTAGTTATATTTGAGCCTGAGTACAAGGATTATCCTATCTTTTTATATATATATATATATATATATATATATATATATATATATATATATATTGAACAAAATACCGGCACTCCAAGGCTTTAAATCCAAACAAATCTTCTTTATTCAAATTCCAGTCAACGTTTCAGCTTCTCTACTATATATATATATATATATATATTATTTTTTACTTTTTAGCAGCCTGGGGGACTGCCTGACAGCTAAGACTGTCCCTATGCTGGCAGCTTCTAGAGTCCTATTGCGGTGATGTGATCATAGCGATCACATGGCCCTGGAGGGCCAGGGTGGCCAGAGCTGCTTCAGGGGGACTGACCGACCGTGATCGCCACAAATCACTGGTTCAGGTAAGTCCAGGGCCCCTATTTGCCGCGGACGTACTAGGTAAGTCCACAGTCCTTAACGATAGAAATGGGCACCAGAACAGGGAATCCCCACGACGGCTTGCACTTACGCCTGGTTGTAAGTGCGAGCCGTCGTAAAACAGGTAGGTCGCTAAATGAGGACCACCTGTATATGAATAATATATATATCAAATGGCCTGAGGAAGGTCCCTGAGCGGACCGAAACGTTGATCTGCTTTTAACTTGATGGAATAAAGAAATCTATACAAGGAAAGACCGTAAGTGCAGCCCATTTTTTAATCATTTTGAATATTCATACCCCAGGACTGGCACCCGGCATTTATTAGTTATATTTGAGCCTGAGTACAAGGATTATCTTATTTTTATATATATATGTATATATATATATATATATATATATATATATATAAATATGGAACAAAATACCGGAACTCCAAGGCTTTAAATCCAAACATTACATTATATCACATTTTATAAAAACTGCAATGGGTACATGCTCAGGGTTAGGGGTGATGGGGCATTGCACCTAGACCACTTCAAGGAGCTGGAGTGGTCTAGGTGCCTACTGTGTCTTTTTAAAGGGACACTACAGTCACTAAAACAACTTTAGCTTAATAAAGCAGTTTTGATGTATAGATCATGCCCCTGCAGTCTCACTGCCCAATTCTCTGTCATTTAGGAGTTAAATTATTATTTTTATTTTTGGTATTTATATAGCGCCAGCTTATTCCGCAGCACTTTACAATAAATCACTTTGTTTATACAGCACTAGGCACATCTCCCTACATGTGACTTACACGGCCTTCCTAAACACTTTCTGTAAAGAGTCATCTAATATTTACACTTCCTTTATTGCAAATTCTGCTCAATTCAAAATTTCTTATCTTCTGCTCTGGTAATAGCTTGCTAGATCTTGCAGGAGCTTCCTGTATGTAATTAAAGTTTAATTTAGAGAGCAGGAGATAAAAACATATAAAGTAAGTTACATCTATTATTCTTACATTTGTTATTCTCGTTTTTAATCAGTTTGCCTCGACTTGTCTCCGGCCTTCATTACTCCCTTACCCAATCTGGCATTTCCTATCAGTGTATCTCTGTGTTTCTTAGACCTCAGCTTGATCTCTGACTATTCTTTTGCCATCTCGCCTTCTCTCGGCTTAGCATTAAGCCTGGCCACTTTTAGATCTGGTAACACACTGCTACCTTTGCCTCATCCGGAAAGTTGGGTATATCCTTTACCTTGCACACTACCACTTTGAATGTGGGAACCAGTGAATCTTGCTGTTTCTCCATTCCTGACCATAAGAAACAGGGGACAAGTCCCAAGGAATAATACCTGTAAGGTCTGTGGCTATGCATTGCATGCAGGGTATATGTATTGAGTATATTATGTATTTAAAAACTGTGGTCAATGTGTATTAGTAAGTATAGTAACATAAAGTGTTTAGAAGGTTTATATAATAAAGTATGCAAGTTTTATATATACCATATATATATATATATATATCACGTGTCAGTGTGCAAGGGACTTTATTTTATAAGTAATAAAAGTATTATAAGTAATATTCTATGCATATTCTACAACACAAAATTACGTATTTCAGTCCACTGACTTCTAGCAAGATGTCAAGGGTGTGCTGATGTTAAGGTTTGATAAAAAAAAAAAAATTCTTATATAAATACATATTGTAGAATTGTCTATATTTACATTGTATCTGTCTCTGAATTCACGTTCTGTGTTCGTAATGCAGACAATTTCTGTGTTTGAGCATGTAAGTGCTGAGGATGAGTGGAGAACTGGAGGAATAAATCAGTGTGAGCTGTTTATACGAAGCAGGTATATACAATTTCCAAACATTGCGTACACTCTGTATATTCCTGCTGTTTGTGATTTCTCTCCGCAGCCAGTCCTGCCTTGAATGGTTTACTGGCCAGCTGCCTTTGTTATATCAACATTTGGAAGCAATGTTTGGACATGAGTGGAAGGAAAGATAGTCTGTGGCCGTAACCAATTACAAGGTTTTGATCTTTTTTGGTGAGATGGAAATTCAGTCTCTAAAATACGGCCAAATTCGATAAGCACCAAGGGAGGAGAATTCATTTAGGAATTTGTGTATGGGACAAGGGAAGGAAGGCATCATTTAAACTTTCTTTTCAGCTAAAGGAAGTGAACTAGAAAATATGAAGGAAAAGACGGGGGATTTGTCCAGAAAAGTTTAGATCACTAAATTGATGCTGTGCAATGCTTTGCAGATGTCCCATAAGTAAGGAACTTGTGATGCAATATCACATATATTTATCTTTTTTTCCTATAATCAACTGAAAGAATTAAAAAGTGCTTTTAACCCTCTGGTAGTTTAAAAGAAAATGTTAATTTCAAGGATGGGGATGTCTAGACAAAATAAAAATGAAAAATCTCAAACTCTCCTATATTTTTATAAAGAAATAAAGGGGCACTTTAAGCAAAATAATTACTAGAACTAGATCACTAGTGGTTATGTTGTCTAGAGTGTTGTTGTGCTGTGCCTCAGGTTTAAACTAAAGTGTTTAGAAATCGTAGAGCAGAAAAAAACTTCACTGCAACTTTTTGTTGTTACGGTGTGAATTTTCAGAATCCTAATTGTGACCCGTGCCACGGACTTTTGGAGAGCCTTGAAGACCAGCCTCCTACCCATGAGACTATGGGTCTGGTCACAAGAGCCCCTAAAAGGTGCTATTGTCACTGTGAGGAGGTGTATTTGGGCCCCAAATGCTTAATGTCCTTGTCAACCAGATTTGATGACCTCTGGGGATCACCGTTACTCGTTTTAACCTGGGAGATACCCTGAAACACTCTGGAACTGTTCCTCAGATCAGAATGCACTGAGGTCCGGTAAAGCTTGAAGAGTGCATCGCTTGGTCCCTCGACCTCCAAATAGAGCGCTATTTTGAGGAGAGGCAAAGATGCTTTGGTGGATAACTGGGACTTGAGAGTGCTCCCTTCCCCAGGGGTCTGGAAACCCCTTTTGTGAGACTGGGACTAAGCCACCGGACGCCTGGAACTCTTTGCCATATTAGATGATAGCCATAACAGAGTAAATCTTTAACAAGCTGTAACTCGGGCAGAACTTCTTGGATCAGGGTGATATTTAGAAAGTGAGAGAAATTGGTGACAAGTTTTCCAGGGATATATAATATGTGGGGTACGGTCCAGGAAAGGGGGGTTCTGGTGAACATCTTGTGTGTTGTGCCTGTAGGGAACAGAGGGGAGCTGATTGTGTTAGCTGGGGATAATGTAATTAAGTCTCCAGACAGAATGACATTGGGAAGAGACAATTGTATTTTACATTGTATTGTATTAAAGACCCCTGCAGGGAGAGTCACCATTGCTCTTTATAAATAGCGGTGTACTGTGCAATAGAGTTAATTCTACCCCCTGCATTTAGACTCATCTAATGTGTTGGGGGGAAAACTATTGTCTCTGCTTTACAGAAGAGAAGGTCTCCTGAGCTATAATCCTGTTGGTATCCTGGTCAGGATGAGGTTCGACAACTGGGTCTCAAGTTCTCCACACTCCTTGATAGCAGCTAGGAAGCTGACCTGGCACAGGTACTCAGTCGTAGTACAGAAGCTCCGTCACAACAATAATAAATCAGTTCTTTATATTGTGTTCTAAAGGCAATAAAAGTTTTATTTCAGATTACCTCTTGCATGTTTTTTTAATGATATTTGGCAGCAAGTTTTAAGTTATAAAATATGCACAATGTAACCAAACCTATAATGAGGGTGACCTCTTCAGCTCTTGGCACCAAGCAAAAGAAAATTCTGTCTGTATATTAAATTTCTTGTTACTCCTCCCACATTTTCATCTGATCTATCTGATATGGTAGGTATTCTTTTTGTATCTATGTGTGCTATAACCACTCTAATGTCATTAAATGTTAGTTTCTACCTAACTTTATTACACAGAGGTTTAATGTTGAACTCTACAGCTGATACTCGAAAAATTAGAATATCGTGCAAAAGTTAATTTATTTCAGTAATGCAACGTAAAAGGGGAAACCAATATATGAGATAGACGCATTACATGCAAAGCAAGATAGTTCATGCCTTGATTTGTCATAAGTGCGATGATTATGGCTAACAGCTCATGAAAGCCTCAAATCCACAATCTCAATAAATTAGAATATTACATGCAATCAATAAAACAAGGAGTGTACATAGAACAATATCGGACCTCTGAAAAGGATACACATGCATATGGACTCAGTACTTGGTTTGGGCCCCTTTTGCAGCAATTGCTGCTTCAATGCGGTGTGGCATGGAAGCTATAAGCCTGTGGCAATGCTGTTATGGAAGACCAGGATGCTACAATAGCGGCCTTCAGCTCTTCTGCATTGTTCGGTCTCATGTCTCTCATCTTTCCCTTGGCAGTGCCCCATAGATTCTCTATGGGGTTCAGGTCAGGCGAGTTTGCTGGCCAATCAAGCACAGTAATCCCACGGTCATTGAACCAGGTTTTGGTGCTTTTTGCAGTGTGGGAATTAAGTCAGCATCCCCATAAAGCTCGTCTGCGGAAGGAAGCATGAAGTGCTCCAAAATCCCCTGGTAGACGGATGCGTTGACCCTGGACTTAATGAAGCACAGTGGACCAACACCATGGCTCCCCAAATCAACACAGACTGTGGAAACTTCACACTGGACTTCAAGCATCTTGCAGTGTGTGCCTCTCCATTCTTCCTCCAGACTCTGGGCCCTTGGTTTCCATATGAGATGCAAAAGCTGCTCTCATCAGAAAAGAGGACTTTGGACCACTGTCACAGGTCTGTTTTTCTTTAGCCCAGGTAAGACGCTTCTGACGTTATTTGTTGTTCAGGAGCGGCTTGACAAAAGGAATACGACATCTGAAGCCCATGTCCAGGATCCGTCTGTGTGTCTGTGTGTGGTGGCTCTTGATGCACTGACTCCAGCCTCAGTCCACTCCGTGTGAAAGTCCCCAACACTTTTGAAAGGCCTTTTCCTGACAATCCTCTCCAGGCTGCGGTCATCCATGCTGCTTGTACACCTTTTTCTTCCACACTTTTCCCTTCCACATAACTTTCTATTAATGTGCTTTGATACTGCACTTTGGGAACATCCAACTTCCTTCGCAATTACCTTTTGAGGCTTTCCCTCCTTATGGAGGGTGTCAATGATGGTTTTCTGCACAACTGTCAGGTCAGCAGTCTTCCCCATGATTGTGATTCCTACTGAACCAGACTGAGAGACCATTTAATGGCTCAGAAACCCTTTACATGTGTTATGGCTTACTTAGCTAATTCGAGTGGGACACTGTGAGCCTAGAATATTGCACCTTTTTACAATATTCTAATTTACTGAGATTGTGGATTTGAGGTTTTCATGAGCTGTAAGCCATAATCACCGCACTTATGACAAATCAAGGCTTGAACTATCTTGCTTTGCATGTAATGCGTTTCATACATTAGTTTCCCCTTTTACGTTGCATTACTGAAATAAATGAACTTTTGCACGATATTCTAATTCTTCGAGTATCAACTGTAGCTCTGTTTCAGTGAATTAAAAGCGGCCCTGTCATTTTTATTTGTTTTTTCCTTCTTAGTGCCTCTTGCACTTTAATCATTATACTACCTCGTATTGCCACTTGCCTTTATTTATATATATTTTTTTTTATTTGTTCCAAATTTCAGTATCAGGGCACAGCCATTTTGTTTCCCTCTTCTGTGAGATTGTTTTTACTGATGGACTGTGGGTAAATTTGATTTGAAAGTGCTCAGGAAAAAAATAAAAAGTGTTCCAGACACAAGGAACCATTTAGAAGCAGAATTACTGGATTAGTGATACTGTATATTTATTAGGGATGTGCATGGGCAAAAAATTCAGTTCGGTTTGTCACTTCTGAAATTCGGGACTTGGGCAATTCGGTTCAGTTCAGCACTTCTGAAATTCAAGACTTCGGCATTTTGGTTCGGCACTTCCGAAATTCGGGACTTCGACAATTCAGAAATTTGGCAATTCCCTAAGCCTAACCCTAACCCCAAACTCTAACCCTACTCATAACCTAACCCCAACCCTACCCCTAACCCTAGGGTTTGGGGTTGGGGTTAGGGTTAGGGTTGGTTTTAGGTTAGGGGTAGGGTTAGGATTAGGGTTAGGGTTAGATTCCTGTCATCATTCCCTTAACTTTCCCTCCCTCTCCTGTTTTGCCACTTTTTAGAAATCCGAAGCACTTCAGCACTGCAGAAATTCAGCACTTCGGCAATTCGGTACTTCGGTTCGACAATTCGGTACTTTGGTCCAGCACTTCGGAAATTCGGCACTTCGGAAACTCGGCTGAAAACGAATTGCACGTGTCTAATATTTATTTATAACTTGTCCCCTTTTTTCTTCTATTAATTTCCACACCTGATTGGAAGTTTGATTCTTCAGCGATGTAAAGGAACACGGCAAAAGATTATTTTATTTGTAGGTAACTAATGGGGTGTCTATCTTATTAATGATTTGCAAATCTATCTGTCAATATGGGTGGTGTTTATGATCATCCCTTTATCTGCCCTTTGTATTCTGCATAATGCAATCATCATTGTTAATTTTTTCATTTACCAATGCCGAAGAGCGATTATCCATTCCTGTACATTACAATTTCTTTATTATATTTAATAACATTTCAACTAACCTGTTGTTGATATTGGTGCTACAGAAATGTATGTGCTGTTGGTGATCTATAATATGCTCCACTCATTTGAAGGGTTGTGGGCGTCTTTTCCATTTGATCCCCCACAAGTCATTTTTCAACTTTTACAATATTGACTTTAAATTGTTCTCTATAAATAACCACCAATAGTCAAAACATTCTGAAAAAACTGTAATTTTTTAGGATATTTTTTCCCCTGTTTGTTTTCTTTACTCGACATTAAATCTTGTCAATTCCACATGCTGAATGTAAATGATTTATCAAAAAAGCATTTGCAAAATGTATGCACTTATGAACACAATAAAATGCACATCTGGAAAAATGAACATTATTTAAAATAAACAAGAAACACACAACACAATGTACTTATTTTACTTGTTTAGAAAATTACATAATACTAATAGTATGTACAATTGATATCATGTTGTTTTTTCTATATGCTCAAATTCCACTCACTTTGTACTTAAAGGCACACACCATAAAAAAAATACAAATAAATAAAGATAGCTCATTGGGAAGTCATCCATTGAGCTAAATAACCAGGACGTAACAGAACCGGTTCTCTGCTTGACAGCCAGGGAGGTGTGACAAGGTCCATTTATTATTGTTTCTCACCAATAATTATTTTACAGTTTACATCTCACCTCTCAACTTACAACCTGATGTTAAACTTTAGTGAACAAGCATATCCACATTGCTTATTTCTGTTGCTTCCAGTTAGAAATGTATAATGATAATACTTAAAGGAACACTATAGTGTTAGAAATGCAGATGTGTATTCCTAACACTATAGTGCCCTGGTGGCCGTTTAGGTGATCAGCTCCCATCTGCAGTGAGAAGAAAGTGACTTTTCTTATATTTTCTTTCTCAGAGGCGCTCTGTATGGCTAGCCCCACCTCCATGGCCGAGATCATCAAGATCGATGATCTCAGCCAATTCAGTGCCTTACTATGGGAAAGCATTGGAAGGCTAGTGTACATGCTGAAGGATTAAAGGGGGTAATTGAGATGAAGTGGTCTGGATGTCTATAGTATCTCTTTAATTTATTTAACTATCTGTTTTCAATGAAGGCATACTCTTATGGGCACTTATTAACACACATACATACACACAAACATCAATAATAAACATACTGACACACAACCATGACTCTCTTATATTGTCCATATTCTTGTTGTGCCATATCAGTTTACACACATGTACATTATATTTTTGTGGCATGTGGGTATCCCCCTCCCCTCTCTTTCACATACACATGTTATTATAGATGTCCCTGGGTATGTATACATGCTTTTTTTTTCTGTATTTATGGTGTTGTAATGTGTATTGATGTACTATTCCTTTGATTATGATAACGAGCGGATGGAACACAAGCGTAATTTCCTTTTCCACATGGAGATGGTGTATGCGGAAACTAATGTTCACTTTGCTGCTATCCCTCTACCTTGGTGGGACTACACAAGATATTCCAGTTCCTGAGGTCCACTTGTTGTGGAGACATGCAGAGCTTTTTTTATGTGTTTGTAAGTGCATTCATTTATTACATTAATTACCAGACTTTTTACACTACAAGAGTACGATTGTAATCAGACTTCAAAATTGAGTGATCCCGGAGGGGAGACGTGCCTACTATTCATTTACATATTGTAAGTGCTCTACCTCCCCTTCCCCTTGCGCTAATTTGTAACTGTGTTACACTACTTTGTGTTTTTTCTTTTCGTTTAGATTATTTACAGCCTAGCAGGTTGTATTTTTATATATTTTGTATAGTATATATATCATCTGGTTCACAGAGCTTTCTTTTATATGTTTTCACTTACTTGTAAGTATATATCATTTTTTTGTTATACATACATGTACCTCTCATGCATTTGCACTCTAAAAACATACAGATTGCTAGTATTATGAATTAGAAATGTGCATCTCTCATGCATACAAATATTCACTACGTGTGTGTCCTCCTTGAATAAACACAAACCTCCCTTGTATACTCTACCCTCTAATATTCTTTTAATATGTTGTATACACTCCCATACCTCCCAACATAGCAACTCAGGAAATCGGGGCATGTGGGCATAGCCAGTGAGAGAAACTTTCAAAAGTGGATGGTTGCTTTCACAAAGGGGTGGGCCCTCAACCTGACATGCAGCCTGGTGAGCCCCAGCTATCAGGATCATGCAGGGAGCATTGCTGAAGTCCTTGTGCCTGTTGTACTGTGATGGTGAGGGCACTATCAAAATCTTATCTACATGTCTACATGAAGCCATTTAAACTATATGCACAGTTTGTCTTTTAGGTGCGCAAAAGGTCTCATGAACAGTATGAAATATGGAGTTTTCTATCAACTCAAACATATAGTGGTAAATCCCGTTCAAGAATGTGGTGCGAGGGATTTCCTCCAAACATGAGTATATAGGATGTAAACACAGAAAAAAAATATATATAGTGCTCTCCGTATATATATGTATAAATAAAAGAGAGCATGGTAAAAACCTGCTTACAGTTTTTGAAGCAACTTATTTGCTCTCTGGTATCAGCATGTGTGGTATAATCCCAACCTTGGATGTATGGACGCCAGAGGGTATTGTGGTAGAGTGTAGCCAGCAGATCCAAGGTATAAAGTACCGGACCAAAAATTGTGAAAATACACAAAAAGGTTTATTCACATATATATAAAAGAATACATAAAAAAAATAAACAATAAAAACATTAATACATAGGGCTTTCACAACGCATTTCGCCACATAAAAGGCTTTATCAACCTGATTTCCTGTAGTTTGTTAATCTAGTTTGTTGTTTGGGCTTGGAGGTCCCCTTACTCTCAGTGTTTGCTGCCTCTTTGCGTGATCTCAGCTTGTTAGCGCTGTATCTACGTTATATATATATGTATATATATATATATATATATATTTGTTACGTTTCATTTAGTTACGTTATATTTATATTTTGTACAGTATTTACTGTGTTGCTCAGATGTCCCAGATTCATCAGACTCTCTGCTAATGTACTAAAAAATTTATTTTAAGGGTGCAGCCATCTCTCATTTCCTGGTTGACCTAAACATTTTTGTATATCTTTGGTACACGTAAACTGGTTGCTCACTGATCACTATTTGATATGATATGGCTTAACAACATTATTGATTTTAGCACTTTGTATATTGCTTACCAGCTGTTTGGCTGCAATGTGTACCTTTTCTCTTTTAACTTAAACATGTTACATGGAAAAATTGTTCTGTAAGACATCTAGGTATATCATTTTTCTAGGGCCTATAATAATTAAGCATTCATGTTCATAAAACAGCATATCTATCAATCTTTGGGGTCGTTAAAGCAATACATAGAGATTGTGTCATCTAATTTGTAGACGTTACATGTTTACCAATAAGCAAACACAGAATTGGTCTGCACATGAGCAGAGTCTACATTCTTTCCATTTCTGAGAGCGAAGGCAAGTTGCACCACAAAATGCATGTTTCAATTCAGGATTGTCATATGTCGTTCTGGATCGAATGTAGGGAAGCTCTATGGTTTAATCAGGAAACAATAGTTGTCAAACCTTGATATTTCATAGTTACACCAAGTTCCAAATCGTTCGATTTCACTATAAAACTGAGGAGTCACTTTGAAAATGAAAGTCAAGTTTTATTCATCCTTAAAATTAATTACATTTAAAGTTATAAAGATTTTTTTTTTGACTTAGCTGTATCACCAAAAGTTATTTTCTAGACATTGAATTTTTCATGTTTCTAATAATATTAAATATGTATTATATATGGAAATCTATGTATGACCAAGGTAGGAAAAGTAACTAATGCAACTGTAGAATAACTGATTAAATGAACGTGCAATAAAAAAAAATGCATATTAATGCTGTTTTGAAATCATGGAAGGGGTTAAGCAGTTCTAGAAATATGTACTGTTTAACATCACAGTAGGATAAATCACTGCTCACTGGCACTTTCCAGAGCTTAATAGGGAGGGGATATGGGACATTATTTTGATGCTTTATTGACTAAACTACAGGAAAAAAATCCAAATTTGGGCACACGTGCTTGATTTAGACGTCTAGAGGTCTGCTAGGAAAATAGGACATAAGAAGAGGGGGCTGGGATAGATAGAGTTAGATATGGACTCCTGCATTTTTTCTGTTCAACTGGTAAAAAAAATGTGTACAATGTATTTAAAGAAAGCTGCCCGTACATAGTTATTAATGTCCTTTGGTTGCTAAAGTGTGTCATTCAACATCTTATTTACTTTGTAGCCTGCATGGGCACTGGTTTACTGTAATAGGTTTTTGAAAAGTGTTTACTCTTTCTAATCTCTTTCTTAACTAAATGCATTTTTCTAACCCCATGCAACTGTCTCCTATTCTACAAAATATAACCAGTCACCATTAAGATATATAGACATTTACCAAGATATATATATATATATATAGCATGATCTGTGTCTTACATTCATGGCCTGCTAAAGATCGTTTGAAGTCACAATCATGCAGCAACTGCCACGATTTTACACCATTTTAATTCAGCATTCTCCCTACAATGATATGCTGGGAGGTGAACTGATTCTTACACCACTAATTGCCCAGGAGTGCAAGTCTCACATTCTCAGGCAGACAGAAACATCTTTATTCTTCTACTGTCTGAAGATTAAAGGGACACTATAGTCAATAGAACAACTATAGCTTAATGTAGTTGTTCTGGTATAATCATTATATGCAGGCATTTTCATGCAAACATTGCCTTTTCAGAGAAAAGGCAGTGTTTACATTGTCCGTAGGGACACCTCCAAGTGGCCACTCCTCAGATGACCACTGGAGGTGCTTCCTGGCTCAGTGCTGCACAGTAGGCAGCAGTGCCGTTCAGCGTCTCCACACTCTGAATGGGGACACTGAATTTTCCTCATACAGATGCATTGATTCAATGCATCTCTATGAGGAGGAGCTGATTAACCAAAACGGTGTTTGTTTCCCTATTGGGAAAGCATTGGATTGTCTGAAAATCGTCAATTCTGATTATGTCACCAAGGGGGCGGGGCTAGCACAGGCAGACCCGCGCGGCGCTGGAAATAAGGTGAGTTTTATTAACTTTTAAGGGAGCTAAGGGTGGGGGCAAGCCACCTAAATGGAGGGTTAAACACTATAGGGTCAGGAATACATGTTTGTGTTCCTGACCCTATAGTGTTCCTTTAAAGGTGCCCTAGCCCCAAATATGATGTGCAAGTAATTTCAAAGGTAAAATTATGTATTTAAATGTAAATTTGTAACATTGTGCATGCCTACACACAGTTCTGGGATCAGTGGGAAAATTTCGAATTTAAAGGGACACTATAGTCATCAAAACAACTTTAGCTGAATGAATCAGTCTCACAGCTCAATTCTCTGCCATTTAGGAGTTAAATCACTTTGTTTCTGTTTATGCAGCCCTAGCCACACCTCCCCTGGATGTGACTGATAGAGCCTGCATGAAAAAAAAACTGGTTTCATTTTCAATCAGATGGAACTTACTTTAAAAGTTTGCATCTTCTGCTATGTAAATTAAATTGCAATTACATACAGGAGGCTCCTGTAGAGTCTTGCAAGCTATTAACAGAGTTATAAACAGAGATAATCTATACACAAAAACATCTTAATTAAGCTAAAGTTATTTTGTGACTATAGTGTCCCTTTAAAGTTCTGTCCTGCTGTCCCTGGTTTGCTCTCTGATGTCCCCAGATAAAAAAAACTCTCCATAACGCTCCATAAGCCGGAGCATGGGTGTGCCATTATACATAGGCTAAAATAGATGCCTATCATGTTTTAATAATGTAACTGAAATCATTTATAGTTGTCATTGTGGGTGTGAGAGGTTGGGTTGGAAAGTCTTTTGGTTTCTATAGGGAGGTAAGACATTAAACATTCATCAACTGACTGCTTAGGAGTATAGACCATTTATCTTAATTTTTTTCTGCTCTCAAATGTATTGTCCAGTCAGATCCTGTGAACATTTGAAAGTCTGTTACCAATAATTATTTTCCTATACCCTGATGACATTGAAACTGGGTTGTATAGAACCAAAAATGGTCAAATAGAAGTCATAAAAATAAGGTTGGGGTAAAATTCATGGAGCACACAAAGAAAATTGGTGAGTTAACGCAATGTCTCAGTTAGCCAAGACTACTAGAGATATAATGTTCCTAAATTAATATTTGTATAACCATGGCATAGTGCATAAAAGGAAAAAATATTGATACAGGTTCGATTGCAGAGCTTAATCATTGCTCTATCAAATAAAGTCTGCGTCATGAAACCATGTTCAATCATGGACAAAATGGGCTATTGTCACTGTTCAAGCATGGACAAAATGGGCTATTGTCACTGTGGAAAGGGTGTATGGTGACCTGGGACACTTATTCTGCCTCTCAGCTGGAAATGGGGACCTCTAGGGATCCCCTGGATCCGACCTGCCCCTTAAGTGCTGGAGCAGGAGATACCCTAAAATGCTCTGGAACTGTTCTCCAGATTGGAAATGTGCTGCTATCCGGTGAAGCTTTGATCGGGTATCACTCGGTCCTCCGACCATCAATCACAGCGCTACTAGAAGGGGATGTCGGGGAGGTCATGAGCCATCAAAGGATACCAAGGACTTGAGAGTACTCCTTTCCACAGAGCCAAAGGAACCCTTTTTTATAAGGCTGTGACTAAACTGGAGCAAGCTTGAAATCCCTTGCCCGATGGGAAATAACCGCAACATCATAGAACTTTTTCATGCTGCTGCTTAGGCGCAGATTTGATAAGGGCAGGGATTTAAACTTTGGCATGTTGCTCCTTGGGCGTGGATTTGTTTAGTGCATTACTTGAACCGAGAGAGTGACCAGCATTCCATATAATGTGTGGGGGTGTTGTCCAAGAAAAGGAGGTTCTAGGAGAGTGTCACGACAACTATATGATCCAACACGCAGAACTATGTAACATCTACATAGAACAGAAAAACAGACAGAACATAAACCGGTGCTTAGAATAGCCAGGTTAATACGTTGAAAAATATAGAATAATGAAGGGAAAGCCAAGGTCAAGGGAGCCAGAAATACACAAGATTGAGAAGTAAGCCAAGTCAAGAAAACTAGAAATTAGAATAGTCAGGAATCACCGAAGTCAAATACTAAGAATATCAATAACAAGATCAGGAAAACGCACTCTCGGATACCACGACAGGACAATGAGCTAAGGTATTATAGGGTTGAAATACCCCTCCTTGGGCTGTGATTGGTCAGAGCTTGGCCTCTGACCCCAGAATGTGCATGTGTGTCAACGGCGTGACGTCAGAGGCACTTTCGCATGACTTTTTGGAGGCGGGGCTACAAATAGACTCAACCTCACGGTCAGCGCCATCTTAGATCCCGCATGTGGAGGGGATTGAAGCCCCAGTGGGTCAGCTTCTTGCTCACTGCTGCACAGGTAATTCTTTTGTGTGGTTGCACTAATCGGGTGCGACCACGTGTGGCCCCGAGCCGGGGGCAGTGACAGGGACAATTTGTTAATCTTGTCTCTAGGTCTGGAAGGACACAGCAAGGACGCTACCTTGTTATCTGGGGATAATGCAATTAAGACTCTAGACAGAGTGGCGCCAGAGAGGGGATTCTGGTACTGTCCATTACACGGTATGGAGCCCGACCTGTTGGGGAAATCCACCACCCTGTTTATAAATAGTTGTGCTGTGGACTTTTTTCAAATGTAACTACTAAATACTTATACCTGAAAAAGTCCTTAGCTGACAAAACACATTGTGTTGTTTTATATTAATCATTTTAAGCATTAAAGTATATTTGCCATTCACTTACCCTATGTGTTTGACCATTTATTATACTTTTTTTTAATGCTTTTAAGCTCTTTTAGTGTGTTTTAGTTCTTTTAATTTTCTGTTGTTCCTAAAACATATTTTTATTATCATAATACCTATTTGCTACCTATACTCTGGGAAGGACCATTCTTTGGAGGACCTACTCTACATTACATCCCTGGTGGGGTTTGTACCACCCAAGACCTGAGCAGTGTTTACTGCTCCATTAAATGTGAGTGGATTGTTTTTACTTTTTCACTCATTATTGTACAGTTTACAGAGAGCACTATTGTCTGCCTTTTGTATTTTTTATATACCCACCTATATGCCTAATGATTGACTCCAAGAGAAACATATCCATCAGTGGGGATTGTACCGCATGCTGTTTCACTGTCACATCCTGTTCCTAGCTGCGAATCATTCTGGCTTGGCTTCTGGTATCCAGTACTCTCTTTTCAATTCTTGTTTAGTTTTTCTTGCTTTTTTGGTTTTCTATTCTATGTCTGGTTTTCTTTATACTGGGTCTTTCTGGGTTAATTCCTGTAATCCGTCCCTGGAATTCCCAGTCTCCAGATTTCCTTTAAATGTTTGTTTTATGTTGCCACCCCTGTTTGTTTTCCATCATTCCTTTTGTTTCAGTGTTCCTGCAGGCAGCTGCTCAAGTCTTCTGCCCTTTCTTGCAGGTAAGTACTATGTGTGTTTTCTTTGGTTGGTTTAGTTTGCATTAGGCAGAGTAGGACCTGCCAAATATGGGGTACATTGGCGTTGTTCATGATCATATAATGTGACTAAATCCCCATGATTTTCATATGTAGTACTTAGTTATGTCTCCTCTTGTTTTACCTTGTATCTCTTGTCTTGTTTTATTTTGTCTTGTATTCCCAGTTCATGTACAGTCCTGTCCTGCCCTGTTCTTGTTTTCGTCATGTCTTGTGTACATGTTCTGGGTTCTGCTTTCTATCCTTCTCAGGTTCTGGGTTCTATTAGTTCTGTCTTGTTTTCATGTTTGGTGCCTATCTCTAGTCTTGCCTTGTTTCTGTACTGGATACATTCTTGCTGCAGAGGCTTCCCAATTCACCTCTGGGAGGTCTGCTTAATTCCTGCTCCTAGTTCCTAGGATCTGCATAAGCTGAATCAAGGTTCTGGTATGTGGCTGCACAAACGCTGGTGCTCAACACCAGGGGGCGTGCGGTTACCCTGCACCAGACCCTGACCTATCCACTCTCACGCTGAAGACTCCCACTTATCATCAGGCATACTGGGTCCCGGTCCACGCACCGCCGCCCGGACAGTGTATGGGTCCCGAGCACTGGACCGCCACCATGACATTCACTCAGAGCTGGTTTTATAGCTCTACTAAATGTGAGTGCTACATCATATATTTTCTTGTGTTTCCTGCACTTAGCACTAGATACTCTGCACCATCACCGGTTATCTTTCTGTTTTGTTACATATACCTCCCACCATCCAAAATCTGGACGATTGCAAGTAACGAATATTCCAAGCATTTGATGTTTTATTGGACTTTCTATTTTAGCACAACCTCTATATACATCCTTTATTATCTTGCTTTATATTTGTTAGTGAGGGCCTAAGGATATATCAGTGTTTGCTGCCTGCTTAATAATGCACATATAGTGAGGGAAAAAAGTATTTGATCCCCTGCTGATTTTGAATGTTTGTCCACTGACAAAGAAATGATTAGTCTATAATCCATAATTTTAATGGTAGGTGTTTTTTAACAGTGAGAGACAGAATAACAAAGAAAAAAAAAATCCAGAAAAACGCATGTCAAAAAGTTATAAATTGATTTCCATGTCAGTGAGTGAAATAAATATTTGATCCCCTATCAGTCAGCAAGATTTCTGGCTCCCAGGTGTTTTTTATACAGTTAACGAGCTGAGATTTGTAGCACTGTCTTAAAGGAAGTGCTACTAATCTCAGCTTGTTACCTGTATAAAAGACACCTGTCCACAGAAGCAATCAATCAATCAGATTCCAAACTCTCTGCCATGGTCAAGACCAAAGAGCTGTCCAAGGA
The DNA here is from genome assembly GCA_933207985.1 of Pelobates cultripes. NCBI lineage: Eukaryota > Metazoa > Chordata > Amphibia > Anura > Pelobatidae > Pelobates > Pelobates cultripes. The sequence continues at coordinate 285,383,355 of OW240914.1, forward strand.
TTTCAGGGACAAGATTGAAGACTTACACAAGGCTGGAATGGGCTACAAGACCATCACCAAGCAGCTTGGTGAAAAGGTGACAACAATTGGTGCGATTATTCGCAAATAGAAGAAACACAAAATAACTGTCAGTCTCCCTGGGTGTGGTGCTCCATGCAAGATCTCACCTCATGGAGTTTCAATGATCATGAGAACGGTGAGGAATCAGCCCAGAACTACACGGGAGGATCTTGTTAATGATCTCAAGGCAGCTGGGACCATAGTCACCAAGAAAACAATTGGTAACACATTACGCCGTGAAGGACTGAAATCCGGCAGCGCCCGCAATGTCCCCCTTCTCAAGAAAGCACATGTACAGGCCTGTCTGAAGTTTGCCAATGAACATATAAATGATTCAGAGGAGAACGGGGTGAAAGTGTTGTGGTCAGATGAGACTAAAATCAACCTCTTGGGCATCAACTCAACTTGTCGTGTTTGGAGGTGGAGGAATGCTGCCTATGACTCCAAGAACACCATCCCCACCGTCAAACATGGAGGTGGAAACATTATGCTTTGGGGGTGTTTTTCTGCTAAGTGGACAGGACAACTGCACCGCATCAAAGGGAAGATGGACGGGGCCATGCACTGTCAAATCTTGGGTGAGAACCTCCTTCCCTCAGCCTGGGCATTGAAAATGGCTTGTGGATGTGTATTCCAGCATGACAATGACCCAAAACACACAGCTAAGGCAACAAAGCAGTGGCTCAAGAAGAAGCACATTAAGGTCCTGGAGTGGACTAGCCAGTCTCCAGACCTTAATCCTATTGAAAATCTATGGAGGGAGCTGAAGGTTCGAGTTGCCAAATGTCAGCCTTGAAACCTTAATGACTTGGAGAGGATCTGCAAAGAGGAGTGGAACAAAATCCCTCCTGAGCTATGTGCAAACCTGGTGGCCAACTACAAGAAACATCTGACCTCTGCGATTGCCAACAAGAGTTTTGCCACCAAGTACTAAGTCGAAGGGGTCAAATACTTATTTCACTCATTGACATGGAAATCAATTTATAACTTTTTTGACATGCATTTTTCTGGATTTTTTTTAATTCTGTCTCTCACTGTTAAAATGCACCTACCATTAAAATTATAGACTGATCATTTTGTTGTCAGTGGACAAACGTTCACAATCAGCAGGAGATCAAATACTTTTTCCCCTCACTGTATAGTTGTTTTTTTACTTCTTATCCTGCATTCTATTGTTTGTAACCTAAGATAGTTTAGCTTGAAAGTGTGTGCTTTATCCCCTTGGATTAGAAAGGAAAAATAAGGAAACACACTTGATGCCTTCTGTACTTCATAGTCAGAAGTGTATGGCAGATGGGTATTGAGCACTGACGAACTTTGAAAGATTTCATAGACTCACAGGGTTATTTGCTAGAGCGAGAGTTTTAGGTCAAAATAGCTGACGTCAAAAAACAACAAAACAATTGTTCATTCGGTGTAATTAATCTCTCCTGTAATTTGAAGTTCACATTGAAGTCACTTTGAATTCTTACTTTACTGAATAATGATGTCTGACTATTTTGTTTAATATGTAAGTAATTCTTGTTTGTGCTAAGCCCTTCCTATACAGTGTAATGTATAATGTAATGTAATAATCTGAGAAATAGAGGTATGTATTGTAGGCCCATAATTAGATATTATCACCAGAGTTTATAGTCCAGGAGACCAGGACAAATACATTGATATCACAGGTAGAGTCACTGGAAACTTATGAAATATGAAAAATAAATTAAATGTACAGGTGATGCTCGAAAAATTAGAATATCGTGCAAAAGTTCATTTATTTCAGTAATGCAACGTAAAAGGGGAAACTAATGTATGAGATAGACGCATTACATGCAAAGCAAGATAGTTCAAGCCTTGATTTGTCATAAGTGCGATGATTATGGCTTACACCTCACGAAAACCCCAAATCCATAATCTTAGTAAATTAGAATATTACATGCAATCAATAAAACAAGGAGTGTATGTGACAAAATGCCTTTTGTCCCTGGATTGTTAGGTGACAAGCTGCCCTTTGCCCCCGGCTGTTGGAGGAGCCTGATTGCCAGCCTCCTTCCTCATGACTATGGCCCTGGGGTGTATTGACATCTAAAAAGACTATTTGGGGCTTACTGGCTTCTAAAGACAGTTTTTTCCCATTGGAATCCATGGGAAGGTGTATTTCTTCCCCTCCCCCGTTTCCTTTCTATTGTTCTCCAGCAGGGCGTTGTCCCAGGCACACTGCCAAACCAGTTGGAACTGACTGCTTTTGTCCCTCCTTGGTTCCCCCCCTTGCTATGCTTTGCCCCATGTCAAATTTACTCTGTTCATGGGATATGAGCGCTGTTCACCTAGATTGGGCGCTCAGATCCGAGCTATCTGGGGATAGGTTAAATGTGGGAGTTCTGTGTAATATAATAAGAATTATGTATTTTTATGTACTTTTACTGTTAGTGTAAAATGTAGATATTTTCTGTACCTGGAGATAATTGAGTTTACTGCAGTGCCTTAATCCAATTATCTCCAGGGTGGAGAGGAGGGATTTCATTGTGTATGTGGGAGTGTTATTATGTTAATTAGTGTTCCCATTGGTTTGTGTCCCTTTTGTCACAGTTTACCACCAGGTCCAGGGGGTGTGCCTCTGGCCTGAAAACTTGTATATAAGGAGTAATAAATGCTCATTGGAGTCAGATCATCTTGTACCTTCATGAAGTTTCAGCTCATGTTTGAGGGATTGGAGAACTACACTCTGGGGATTGCTATAATCACTATACTCCCCAGGGTATGATCACTAAGCTCTCCTAAGAGCTTGTTCCTGTTCCTGCTCTCTGGAATTCAGAGAGGTCGACCTACTGGAAGCTGGACCCTGGTCTTGGGTGGAGACCGCGAGACCCCAACCAAGCTGCGGCAGTTTGTGGGGTCTGCAGTGGTTATGGTGTCAGGTGGAGTGCTTGGAGACCTCGGAAAGCACTAGGAGCATCCTTCAGCGGAAGGTACCCGGTCGGGGTGCCAGCGGTTCCGTTACAGTGTACATAGAACAATATCGGACCTCTGAAAAGTATAAGCATGCATATGGACTCAGTACTTGGTTTGGTCCCCTTTTGCAGCAATTACTGCCTCAATGCGGCGTGGCATGGAAGCTATCAGCCTGTGGCACTGCTGAGGTGTTATGGAAGACCAGGTATGCTTCAATAGTGGCCTTCAGCTCTTCTGCATTGTTCGGTCTCATGTCTCTCATCTTTCTCTTGGCAATGCCCCGTTGATTCTCTATGGGGTTCAGGTCAGGCGAGTTTGCTGGCCAATCAAGCACAGTAATCCCACAGTCATTGAACCAGGTTTTGGTGCTTTTTGCAGTGTGGGCAGGTGCCAAGTCCTGCTGGAAACTGAAGTCAGCATCCCTATAAAGCTCATCTGCGGATGGAAGCATGAAGTGCTCCAAAATCTCCTGTTAGACGGATGCGTTGACCCTGGACTTAATGAAGCACAGTGGACCAACACCAGCAGATGACATGGCTACCCAAATCAACACAGACTGTGGAAACTTCACACTGGACTTCAAACATCTTGCAGTGTGTGCCTCTCCATCCTTCCTCCAGACTCTGGGTCCTTGGTTTCCAAATGAGATGCAAAAGTTGCTCTCATCAGAAAAGAGGACTTTGGACCAATGCGCAACAGACCAGGTCTGTTTTTCTTTAGCCCAGGTAAGACACTTCTGACGTTGTTTGTTGTTCAGGAGCAGCTTGACAAGAGGAATACAACATCTGATGTCCAGGATCCGTCTGTGTGTGGTGGCTCTTGATGCACTGACTCCAGCCTCAGTCCATTCCGTGTGAAAGTCCCCAACACATTTGAATGGCCTTTTCCTGACAATCCTCTCCAGGCTGCGGTCATCCCTGCTGCTTGTGTACCTTTTTCTTCCACACTTTTCCCTTCCACATAACTTTCTATTAATGTGCTTTGATACAGCACTTTGGGAACATTCAACTTCCTTCGCAATTACCTTTTGAGGCTTTCCCTCCTTATGGAGGGTGTCAATGATGGTTTTCTGCACAACTGTCAGGTCAGCAGTCTTCCCCATGATTGGGATTCCTACTGAATCAGACTGAGAGACCATTTAAAGGCTCAGAAACCCTTTGCAGGTGTTATGGCTTACTTAGCTGATTAGAGTGGGACACTGTGAGCCTAGAATATTGCACCTTTTCACAATATTCTAATTTACTGAGATTGTGGATTTGGGGTTTTCATGAGCTGTAAGCCATAATCATCGCACTTATGACAAATCACGGCTTGAACTATCTTGCTTTGCATGTAATGCATCTATTTCATATATTAGTTTCCCCTTTTACGTTGCATTACTGAAATAAATGAACTTTTGCACGATATTCTAATTTTTCAAGTATCACCTGTATATTGCCTATTTTTAAAATCATATGATATTGCCTCCCCAGCTGGGAGAAACAACTAAAAAAATTAAATCATTATTATTGGCGTTATTTTATTGCACTGTCAAATTCTGCGATTCCACAACACGTTTATACCATGTCATGGTTTGAGTGTGATTTTTTTTTCAGTATTTCTTTGCATTAAAGAACATTGAAAGCTTCACTACTCCCAGTGGGAACCAGAATATTAACATTTTAAACTAATTCCATCAAAGTACGATGACTTAATTTAGATTTTTTTTTAAAAAACATAGATTGGGTTATTCAAAGTAAATGTCAAATTTAAGTCCCTTGTAGCCAAACTCATAACATTCTTTAAGTCAGCTGTGCTATCATCTCAGCTACTCTGGCCTTAAATTTGAAGTTCACTTAGAATTTTTACTTTAGTGAAAAACCCTTTAACACCTTAAGGACCAAACTTCTGGAATAAAAGGGAATCATGACATGTCACACATGTCATGTGTCCTTAAGGGGTTAAACTTAATGTTCGAAGCCGTCACTGTGACCCCATGACTGGTACTCAGAATGTGATGAAATGTATAGATATATAATGCTAAATAGTTTTATGGGCATCAAATTCCAACATATAAATATGTAATGGTATTGCCGCAAGGTTATTAAGGGGTTAACTGAATGATACCAGTAGTTGCCATGGCTGCTGTATATTAACTACAAAAGACAGATCCTTAAACCTCTGAGAAATGGATCTGAAGGGCTTTTCTCACACTTCTTCGCTTCTCTCCCGCCTCACTCTCTTGTGGGACGATATTTTTTTCCCATCTCTACATTTCCTTCTCAGCCATATTTGCACAAAATCACAAGCTTGGGCTGGGGTCAGCCAGAAAATGTATTTTAAGTAAATTGAACTTTAGAAGCGGCCTTTTTTTTTTTTTGCAGGAGGAAACGTGAACCCTGAGTCAGTTCTGCCAAAGAAAACAAGAGAAAACTTCTCGTTCTCCCCACGGAGCACTCATTGCAAATCATTACTAACCATGTGATGCTATGTGTTGGAGTTGTTCATTAGTGATTTCGAGTTAATAACACCATATGAGCTCTTGAATGATACAGAACTGACAGCCAGCAAGCTGGCTTTCTACTGTTTATTGAATGATAAAGGTGTTACAGGTACAAGTCACAGAGTGTTCTCATGAAGATGACATGCATAGTAAGATCAAATAGAGCTAGCATGGGCGTACATAACAGCTCAGCTTGCGGAGTTATAAAAGTAAATCATTTTAAAAGTAGCTACTCTGTAATAATAATTTGGTACCTCTACATAAATTGTATACAGAGGCATGCCACCTAATGCAGGTGGACAGTAAAAAAGGGGAATGGAATTCCTATTACTCTCAGTCAGGCACATATAGAAGTTACAATCCACAGCATTTTGAATACCTTCACCATAATCCTATACAGCCCATAACACTAACTCTATGTACACCCTAAATTTAACCATATCACAACCAAACCCTGTGTTACCCTCAGTGGTCCAAAGTTAGCTGGTATCCTGTGCAATCCTCTGTGTTCCATAGCAACCTGCTATCCTGTGTTACCCTCAGTGTTCCATAGCAACCTGCTATCCTGTGTTACCCTCAGTGTTCCATAGCAACCTGCTATCCTGTGTTACCCTCAGTGTTCCAGAGCAAGCTGCTATTCTGTGTTACCCTCAGTGTTGCAGAGCAAGCGGTTACCCTTAGCGTTCCAGAGCAAGCTGGTACCCTGTTACCCTCAGTGTTCCGGAGCAAACTGCTATCCTGTTACCCTCATTGCTCCAGAGCAAGCTGCTGTCCTGTGTTAGCCTCAGTGTTCCAGACTAAGCTATTATCCTGTTATCTTCAGAGTTGCAGAGCAAGCTGTTAACCTGTGTTACCCTCAGTATTCCAGAACAAATTGCTATCCTGGTACCCTCAGTGTTCCAGAACAAACTGCTATCCTGGTACCCTCAGTGTTCCAGAACAAACTGCTATCCTGGTACCCTCAGTGTTCCAGAGCAAGCTGCTATCCTGTGTTACTCACAGTGTGCCAGAGCAAGGTGCTCCCCTGTTACCCTCAGTGTTCAAGAGCAAGCTGCTATCCTGTATTACCCTCTGTGTTCCAGAGCAAGCTGCTATCCAGTATTACCTTCTGTGTTCCAGAGCAAGCTGCTATCCTGTTACCCTCAAGGTTCAAGAGTTGGCTGTTATCCTGTGTTACCCTCAGTGTTCCAGGGCAAGCCGCTATCCTGTGTTACCCTCAGTGTTCCAGAGCAAGCCGCTATCTTGTGTTACCCTCAGTGTTCCAGAGCAAGCTGCTATCCTGTGTTACCTTCAGTGTTCCAGAGCACGCTGCTATCCTGTGTTACCCTCAGTGTTTCAGAGCAAGCTGCTATCCTGTGTTACCCTTAGTATTCCAGAGCAAGCCGCTATCTTGTTACCCTCAGTGTTCCAGAGCAAGCCGCTATCTTGTGTTACCCTCAGTGTTCCAGAGCAAGCTACTATCCTGTGTTACCATCAGTATTCCAGAGCAAGCCGCTATCCTATGTTAACCTGAGAGTTCCAGAGCAAGCCGCTACGCTGTGTTACCCTCAGTGTTCCAGAGCAAGTTGCTATCCTGTGTTATCCTCAGTGTTCCAGAGCAAGCTTCCTTCTGGTGCAACCAAACTTGCCCCCTGTATCCAGATGCCCTGATCCCTTCTTTGTATTGAGTTATCTGTTTTGAATTTGCCTTATTCTTTCGTGTTCTTGCAGCTAGAACAGTCATTTTCCTCTTTACGTTGTGAGTATTCTGTTGTCTTTGCATATCGGGTTCCGATGTATAGCGGTTGTTGCTGTGGTCAGCACACCTTCCAGACAAAGCCATGACACTGATGCACTGCGTAAGCACATCTTATTTTGTGCTTGGGGACAGTTCCCTGGTGTCTCTAGATGTTGGACATGAGGGAACTGAAGCCTGCCACTAATGGACAGTTGGCATGGCAGATTTTTGGAGTTTACGCAGGCTGCTGAGGGGAGTTGAGTACCAGAAGCCTTAGCCAGTGTCCTCTGTAGCCTAGTCATGCACCTATGCTTGATAGTAGAGCTACAGGAACAGTTATAGGAAGTAATAGAGAGTGTAAAACTCAGTGCTGCCCCAGTTCCTCCAGTGTCTGTGTGTGCCGCTGGACAGGAAGTGGAAGGGACTTCTTCCCATCTACTAATTCTAAACACCACCTAGACCACAACTTCCCCCACCTCAAGCTTTTACATATTTTAACACTAAACACTGTAATTTACTCTGACATTAACACCTCTCTAACCTTAACCTTCTCTTTAACCTAACCACGTCTAGCATTATTTTTTAAACCTGCATGCATTTACACAGCTGTACACTCACTACTCACAGATTCAAAAAAGATATATTTTAAGGAGAAAATGCACATAAATGTGTATAGGTAAATGCAGTTGTTGTCTTCTACAGCCTGGGAAAGTGCAATGGGTGAGGTTCTGTGGTTTGATAAGGGCATAGTGACTGATGTGAAAGACAGGGGTAGTCCTTGTACCATAACTTAAAAAAGGAATTGTAGATTAGGCTGCTTGAAGTATCCCTTTAACAAAGTTCCATGCCAGCAGAATTTGTAGTAACTCCTCTCCAGACTTAGATTGGTGATATTACCACTCTGTATAACATTTGGGTTTATAAAACAGAATATGACCCGAGGCAATACTTTGTCCTCATGGACCATTCATTCTCTTATGTTTATGTAGTTGACAACAAAACAGAGAACACACACTATGCTAGAAGCTAATTTAATAATGTACCACTAGATTTAAAATGTTTTCTTTGTGGACAAAAAAATAGTAGCGGATATCTTTAAAGCGGCTCTGTTACATTTCAGGTTTTGCTTTCAAATTAAGCCTTTTTTTCTCTATATTTCTTATTGTTTTTATTTTTTTAAAATTGACCTAAATTTTTTTAGTTAATACGTTAGATAAAGTAGGGACTTCTTTCTCTCATTGGAAGCGTGGTCTTTGGCATTTTTTGGTGATTGGCGGGGCTTAAGCAAAGTTCCAACAATTTACCAACAATCTATCAGTTAAAAAAATCCTGCAGAAGGGCAAACTGCAGACTTCATGGACAGGGGAGAACTAAATTGAGGAATGTTGGGGGTTTTGATGGTGTCCTTGTTGGTTAACCTGTTAACATTTAAGGGGTGGAGGATGATTTCAAAAGAAATATAAAAGCAACATAGCATAAACTGTATAATGTGGTATCCACATAAATAGTATAGAGGACAATCACGAATAAAAGAGCCCTCAAGGTCGGCTCTGGACTCTGTTCGTATTTTCAACACTCTCAGGTTGGTGTAGTGTTTCTGGTTTCCTTGGTGTTGTCCTTCTGAATTGAGGATCAGGAACCGAATAAATAGTATAAATACACTTTATTAGAACACAACAAATAGAGAGGTGGTTAAAATAAAGCACTTACGCGTTTCGACCCATGACAGGTCTTCCTCAGGTGCATCTACCAAAAAAAGACACAAACACTATTTATACATAACTTAATAGCAAGGTGAGATACAGGTGTGTAATTACAATGTCCATAAATGGTCCTTCCAGGTACTACTTCTGTTTTCCAATTTCCAAAATGGCCAAAAATGTCAAGAGCCTTAGGTTCCCATCCAATCCCACACCTCCCAAAGAAATAAAAAATCCCGCCCGGAATGAGCGTCATCAAAGTGCTTCCAATATGTATTATGTGCTTCGGAACGGGGAAAATCCAAAATGGCGATACTTCCATTTCCGTTAACTTGACATCATGTCCGTATCCGGTATGACGTGGGTCATTGTGTATAACGTTCTTCTTCGGCAACTCCCCTCCCACTTAGACTGGGATTTTTTGGCTTATCTTGGTTAATCCTTGGATATTGATTATTACTCAATGTTATTACTCAATTTTCAAATTGAGTTATAATCAACATCCAAGGATTAACCAAGATGAGCCAAAAAATCCCAGAAATCAGGACATGCACAAAACTAACTACACTAGTCAGAAGAACACCGATTTTAGAATTCCCACTCCTAAACACAAAACAAGATTTAGAAAACCTAGCTGGAATAAACAACCATATGAAAAATATTCCGATGGAATAGTTAGATCAATAACTTATAGAATACCAGCTAAAGAAAATTATGACAATAAGAAACATATGAGGGAGAGAGGAGAAGGAATGTGCACTTTTGAAATCCCACTGTAACGGCCACCCTGAGTATCAGAGGGGTGTATGCCGTTAGAGACTTCCTTTTCCCTTGAGAGGAGCTGTGCTGCAGTATTCTCCAGATGTCATCTCAGCCGAACCAGTAGTTGAAAGTGTAATACAAGAGCTAGTGATTAGCTGTGAAGCAGGTTCCCTACAAGCACGAGACAAGGCCACGTGTTGAGGGGTAAGCAGATCTGAAACTTTAATGGGCCAGGCTGGCCTTTTATGCAACTTTCCCAACAAGGTTACCACCCAGGTGGACCTTGTTGGGCACAGGGAAATACAGTGAATAGCCAATAAACATAAAGTCACAGAATGAAACACTCCCATTCATTATACAAAATTCCCCCCCTCTGCTTGGGAGATAATTGAGTTAATTACTGTATCAACTCAATTATGTCCAAACGAAAAAAATGACAATTTTTACCCATTTTCCGAAATACCCTAAAACCATATCCAAACATTTTCTGATAGTCCATAGTTAGGGGAACAACATATTGAAAAATCATACGAATCGGTTCAGTGGTTCGAGAGAGTTTTAAATCTTTCCAACAAACAACTATCCCCTACTCAAGAAAAGGTTTTAACCAAAGGTTTTTAATTCGCCCCTAGCTATCCAGTTAACAAATTTGAAGCATATGTAGACATTAATAGGTATATTAGAAAATAATGTTTAAAAAAATACAACAATAAAAATATGAATACCATCAGTGAAGAACCAATTTTATCAGATGAACATAATCCATGTATTATACACACTGATTTCAAGAATATAATCCACTTTTTATCCTCAGTTTCTAAAATCAAGCAACATGAAAGTTTTTGATAAGGCATGCTTAGAAGAAATATATAAAATTAAACCCCTTTCCAAAAATGAGTATAATTTGTATTTTAAAGAAAAACAAACAATAGATAGTTTGAAAAAAGATAACTCTATAGTCATAAAGCCTGCAGTTAAGGGGGGAGGAGTAGTTATTTTAGAAAAACTATTTTATTTACAAGAAATTAATTGCCAGTTACAGGACCAGGAGACATATAAAATACTCCCCAAAGATCCAACCAGTGAGATAAAATCAAAATGCCAAGCCTTTTTAAATATAGGTCTTAACATGAGTGTATTAAACAGAGGAGAATGTTCATTTTTATCTTTAGAACTTACCAAAATACCAGTTTTATACATATTACTGAAGATACACAAAGACACGGTCAACCCTCCTGGAAGACCTATTGTGTCTGGTATTAATTCTATCCTTTCACTTCTTTCACAGTATAAAGACTCATTTTTACAACCATTGGTCAAAACATGTCCATCATATCTTCAAGATACAATAAGTCTTTTAAATTTACTGAAAGATTTTAAATGGGAAGAAGATTTTTATCTGGTTACATGTGACGTTACGAGTCTATATACTATCATAGAGCATAACAAAGGTTGTGAAGCAGTTGAGTTTTATTTAAGACAGTCTCAGAAATGTTTTAGATGATCAGATAGATTTTATCTTAAATTGTATTAAGATGATTTTGTCCAACAATTATTTTTGGTTTGATGGCAGTTTTTATTTACAGACGAGAGGCAACGCTTTGGGGACCAAGTTCGCTCCCAGCTATGCAAATCTATTTATGTCCTATTTGGAATGATTATTTATATACCAACGTAGTGAGCTGGGAGAGAACTTGGTCCTCTATAGAAGATACATCAACAAAATTTTTATGGTTTGGAGAGGATCGGAAGAAGTGTTTAATACTTTTTAAACCTATTTAAATGAAAATAATTGGGGAATTAAATTTACTAAGAATTTTTGCCACAATAACATTATTTTTTCTTTAGATCTTAGTATTTATATTCTTAATAATACTCTTAGAACCCGTACCTACTTCAAACAAGTAGATGTAAACATTTTTAATGAGAAAGATAGCTGCCATCCTGGTTAGAAAATGTCCCTGTCAATTTATGACACTGAGACGAAATTGCTCCAATAAAGAAGATTTTATTATCCAATCTGATGTTCTTAAAAAACTATTTGAAGAAAAAGGATACAACAGTATCCAGTTAGGAGAAGAAATTAAAAATATTCAAGATTTAGACAGATCGCAATTATTAAAGTATGAGGATAAAAAGAAAGATAAAAATGAAAATAAACAAATCCCCTTCATTTTTAATTATAGCTCAAATGTAGGATGTCTGAAAAAATGTATTAATTGTAACTGGCACATTTTAAAACAAGATTACGAATTAGACAATTTTACTGGTTCTAAACCCAAATTTGTTTTCAGGGGGGCTAAGAATTTTAAAAGCATTTTAACTTCAAGTTACGTAGAAAAAGATAGGGAAAATTATTTTTTTAATCAATGGTCCGAATTCACAAAAAAGTTTCTTTCATTGTGGTAGTTGCAATGCATGTAGAAAATCGAAAATCACTAAAAAGAAGAGATGTTTACATCCACTGTAACTAAAAAGGAGTTTAACATTAAATCTCTAATAACTTGTGACACAAAAAAATTCATTTATTTACTACATTGTTCATGTGGCCTACAATATGTAGGAAGAACATCTAGGCCTTTAAAATTTTGTATAAACGAACATATTAAAAACATAAAAAAGGGTTTTGTACTCCACAGTATGTCTAAGCATTTTTTAGATTATCACCACTCTAACCCTGTAGAACAGGAATTTGTGGCTTTTGACAGGATACAAAATTATTGGAGGGGTGGGGACAGTGATTGCAGTCTGGATAGACAAAAATGTAAAGGGATTTTTGAGTTGCAGACACTGTGCCCAAAAGGACTCAATACCGATTTTGAAATCAGTATCCTCCTTTGATTTTGTGTTCTACATTTGTTTTCTATTGCTATAAGTTATGTATGTATTTTATTATCATTATTTTAGCTTTATTCGATTTACTCTTTTTAAAAAAAAATACCTATTGCTTTTCCCCTTATTTTATTTTATTACATGAACGCTTTTATTTAGAATGGCATTTTAAGTATATCTATAACAACTATCTCTTTTGCACCTTTTTGCCCTCCCTTATTCCCTCAATCCCTATGGCGCCTGAGGATTTATTCGAACATACTCCTACTTTAAGTGGGAGGGGTCTTGCCCAAGAAGAAAGTAATACACAATGACCCAGGTCATACCAGATAAGGTGTAGAAAAAACAACGAGGGAACCGGCTGATAATCTCTACAAAAGTAAATAGAGAAAATATAGTGTAATACAGTTTACAGTATAGACATTGCGCAAATTGAAATGCACTCACTGGATTTTGGACAAATTGAAGCTTGTAAGGTGCCTTCCCCGATAGTAGGGGGGGCTAGGGAAATCCCCTGGATATTTTCACTCCAACACAGGACTCCGGGTGAAGTTTGAAAAATTGGCTTTAATTCAATATTAAAATAAGTTTAAAAAAGAATAAAATAAATATAAATAAGGTCCTACGCGTTTCGTCCCTTTAACAAAATAGGGACTTCCTCAGGGACCACAATATTGAATTAAAGCCAATTTTTCAAACTTCACCCGGAGTCCTGTGTTGGAGTGAAAATATCCAGGGGATTTCCCTAGCCCCCCCTACTATCGGGGAAGGCACCTTACAAGCTTCAATTTGTCCAAAATCCAGTGAGTGCATTTCAATTTGCACAATGTCTATACTGTAAACTGTATTACACTATATTTTCTCTATTTACTTTTGTAGAGATTATCAGCCGGTTCCCTCGTTGTTTTTTCTACATTTTGCTGTCAAGTTGATCGCTAGCTGGGAAGCGATCTGAGGGAGGCTGTATTCATCTTCGTTTGATAAGTATCTTTTGCATATATATTAAGGTGTATAAGGTACAATATTGTTGGTTGTTTTTTAGCATACCAGATAAGGACATGCTGTTGATTTTACCGGAAACAGAAGTATCGCCATTTTGGATTTTCCACGTTCCGGCGCACATAATACATACTGGAAGCACTTTGATGATGCACATTCATGTATTTATACTATTTATTCAGTTTCTGATCCTCAATTCAGAAGAACAACCCCAAGGAAACAAGATACACTACATCAACCTGAGAGTGTTGAAAATACCAACATAGTCCAGAGCCGACCTTGAGGGCTCTTTTATTCATAAGTGTCCTCTGTACTATTTATGCAGAGACCACGATATATAATCTATGCTATTTGCTTTTATATTTCTTTTAATAGATTTCATCTTATCTACCTTCAATTACCATTTGTGTGCTATCACCTTATTTTACACTCCATATTCTGATTATGTGTCTGCCTACCAATCACACAAAAAAACTCAAAAATATCAAGCCATGCGGAAGTAACGTGATGACACTTCAAAGTCACTCACTCTTCCAAAATGCCATGGGATATCATTCTACATCAGCATTAACATACACTTCAGGTCCCATGTAAACATTTCTGTTTGTGAATGTTTTCCTTTACTTGGTTTGTTTATGCTAAGTCATTACACATTCACTTTGGGAATTAAAAGAATTGTGCTATTAGCCTGAAAAACATGACCTATCTTCCCACAATTTCTCATGTGTTATATGTTCTTAGCATAATGTACCAAAATTATAATACATCACATGGGGTTACAAGAAATCAAAATATTGCATCTTCTAAATTTAGCTCTTAATTATTTTTAGATACAAATAGGAAGAGAAAGCAAATACTGTACAAAAATTATAGCAATGCTCTCCTGGGATCCAGAACAGTCCAATTCATCCACAGTAGAGGATAAATTAGACAGGACTGGCACAGTATTGAGTCTGTGTATCCATAAAAATGTCTACCTAACCACCATGTAATACTGGCTGTAACAAAGTCAATTATGCAAAAAGAACAGTTCTAAAACTATGAAAATCAGCTGGAAATCCCATTGGTTTCCATGACAATTTCTCTGATTTAGAACGCTGACCCATATTTTTTCTTTATAAATTACCCTCAAAATCTACTCTTTGCTTTTGGTCCCAATATCTCACTATAAATTATGGAAGTACTTACCTAAATTTATATTGTTAATTTAGATGTTTATCTATATATTTTTCATATTTTCCCTATGTATGTATATAGTGTACGCTGACAATTCTGCTCTTTGTCTGTATACGTGAATGTCAATCCCCCGCTTTCCTGTACCTCTCTGTAAGCTGGAGGGGTTTTCCAATGCAAAAGATTGCCTGTTAATACTTGCTAATGTAAATAAAGTCTCTGTTTAGAAAGAATTAAGCATATAAGGCATGTGGTTAAACTAACTTCATAAAGACCTAAATGGCTTGAATATGTTAAAGGGGTTTACTAGATTTTAAGTGTAGTTTTCCTGAGTCCATAAACCCCAACAAATTTTTATTTTTTAAAATGTACTTAAATGTTTAAGAACATGATTATAAATATGAATGACACGAAAACAACATTGTGGTCCAGCGTCATTAAACAAATGCAAAAAAAAAAAGGTGCAGTGTTTAAAAAGACTTCTACGGTCATCTCTGTAATATGAGGGAGTTTGTGTTTTATCTATACATAAGCCGATTGGCGATTTGTCTGAAATACCAAACTAGTAAACGCTATATGGACGCATCATCAAATGAAATGAGCAATGGATTAACCATCTTGCATGTTTTGTGATTCTGAGCAGTGTATTGCTAAATTTGTGGATAGTATAAATATTATGTATATATTTTGCAGTACACTGATTAGTGCATTCTTATGCCATTTTATTTAAAGAATAATCAGAATAGTTTTTACCAAAAGGATCAACTGGACAAAATTCATCTGATGACGAAATGCATGGACGAAACCAATATTGTATGCTACAAATTTCCGATTCAAACCAACTTTTGCAGTTGCAGGTCTAGGCATTAGGGTTAGGGGAAGTTAGGTTTAAAAGGAACTTGTGGTAAGGGGGAAATAAGGCTTGGGGGTATTCAAAGAAGAGTGAATTGTAATTCATGTCAGTGTCACCCATGCTTTGCCATCATTCTGCAACTCTATTTATTGTGCTTTCCAACCATTTTAGGGTGGTCTTTTCGGTTGAGAAAACAAGTAACTTTCAACACAGAATGGAGAACGCAACATAAAGATGTTCCTTCAAGATTTAAGATTTAGTGATATGTTCAGATACACTAAAATAGAACAAAGAACAAAACGTACTTGCAAAGAGACCTTGTTTGAACATGAGTGGTTACAATGTTACTAATGCTATTAATGGGTCCTTCCCTTGCCATAGGTTTCCTGGTTGGAGGAATTCAAGAAACCACTGTGGTACTCCGCAGATGTGGCCAAAATAGTTAAAAACAAAAAGTTAGCATTTAGGAATTATAAAAAAACCCAGAGTGAGGGAGACAAAATGATCTATAAGATTATGCAGAAAGAGGCTAAGCAAGTTATAAGAGCTTCCAAATCACACACAGAAGAGAAAATAGCACAGTCAGTAAAAAAGGGGGATAAAACATTTTTTAGATACATAAATGAGAAAAGAAAAGTAAAACAAGGATTAGTTAGATTAAAAACAAAAGAAGGAAGGTATGTAGAAGAGGATAAAGGTCTAGCTGACTGCCTCAATGAATATTTTTGTTCTGTATTTACAGAAGAAAATGAAGGAAAGGGACCTCAGTTGAGAAAAAGGATAAATGAGTCATTTATTACACGTGAGTTTACAGAGGAAGAGGTTCTATTTCAACTGTCAAAAGTAAAGACAAATAAGTCAATGGGACCTGATGGAATACACCCAAAGCTATTAAAAGGGCTTAGTGGTGTACTAGCAAAACCATTAACAGATTTATTTAACCAATCATTGTTAACAGGAGTAGTCCCAGAAGATTGGAAGTTAGCGAATGTTGTGCCCATTCACAAGAAAGGTAATAGGGAGGAGTCGGGCAACTATAGGCAGTAAGCCTTACTTCAGTAGTGGGGAAAGTGATGGAAACCATGTTTAAGGATAGGATTGATGAACATCTAAAAACACATGGATTCCAAGATCAGAGACAACATGGGTTTACTTCAGGGAGATCATGCCAAACTAACCTTATTGATTTTTTTGATTGGGCAACTAAAATTATAGATCAGGGTGGTGCAGTAGACATTGCTTACCTAGATTTCAGTAAGGCTTTTGACACTGTTGCACATAGAAGGCTTATCAATAAACTGCAATCTTTAAGTTTGGATTCAATATTGTTGAATGGGTAAGGCAGTGGCTGAGTGACAGGCAACAGAGGGTTGTAGTTAATGGAATATATTCGAAGCTTGGACTTGTCACCAGTGAGGTACCTCAGGGATCTGTACTTGGACCCATTCTCTTTAATATTTTTATTAGTGATATTGCAGAAGGTCTTGATGGTAAGGTATGTCGTTTTGCTGATGATACTAAGATATGTAACAGGGTTGATGTTCCAGGAGGGATAAGCCAAATGACAAATGATTTAGGTAAACTAGAAAAATGGTCAGAATTGTAGCAACTGACATTTAATGTGGATAAGTGCAAGATAATGCATCTTGGACGTAGAAACCCAAGGGCAGAGTACAGAATATTTGATAGAGTCCTAACCTCAACATATGAGGAAAGGGATTTAGGGGTGATTATTTCTGATGACTTAAAGGTAAGCAGACAATATAATAGAGCAGCAGGAAATGCTAGCAGAATGCTTGGTTGTATAGGGAGAGGTATTAGCAGTAGAAAAAGGGAAGTGCTCATGCCATTGTACAGAACACTGGTGAGACCTCACTTGGAGTATTGTACACAGTACTGGAGACCGTATCTTCAGAAGTATATTGATACCTTAGAGAAGGTTCAGAGAAGGGCTACTAAACTGGTTAATGGATTGCGGGATAAAACTTACCAGGAAAGGTTAAAGGATCTTAACATGTATAGCTTGGAGGAAAGACGAGACAGGGGGGATATGATAGAAACATTTAAACATATAAAGGGAATCAACACAGTAAAGGAGGAGACTATATTTAAAAGAAGAAAAACTACAACAACAAGAGGACATAGTCTTAAATTAGAGGGACAAAGGTTTAAAAATAATATCAGGAAGTATTACTTTACTGAGAGGGTAGTGGATGCATGGAATAGCCTTCCAGCTGAAGTGGTAGAGGTTAACACAGTAAAGGAGTTTAAGCATGCGTGGGATAGGCATAAGGTTATCCTAACTATAAGATAAGGGTAGGGACTAATGAAAGTATTTAGAAAATTGGGCAGACTAGATGGGCCAAATGGTTCTTAGCTGCCGTCACATTCTATGTTTCTATGTTTCTATGGACCGCCTTTAGCTTTGATAACGGCACGCATTCACTGTGGCATTGTTTTGATAAGTTTCTCCAATGTCACAAGATTTATTTCCATCCAGTGTTGCATTCATTTTTCACCAAAATCTTGTATTGATGATGGGAGACTCGGACCACTGCGCAAAACTTTCTCCAGCACATCCCAAAGATTCTCAATGGGGTTAAGACCTGGTCTCTGTGGTGTCCAATCCATGTATAAAAATTATGTCTCATGCTCCCTGAACCACTCTATCACAATTGAGCCTGATGAATCTTGGCATTGTTATATTGGAATATGGCCATGCCATCAGGAAATAAAAAATCCACTGATAACCTGGTCATTCAGTATATTCAGGTAGTCAGCTGACCTCATTCTTTGTGCACATAATGTTGCTGAACCTAGACCTGACCTAGAACCTAGACCTGACCAACTGCAGCAACCCCAGAGCACTGCCCCCACAGGCTTTTACAGTAGGCACTAGGCATGATGGGTGCCTCACTTTATCTTCCTCTCTTCTAACCCTGATGCGCCCATCACTCTGGGACAGGGTAAATCTGGACTCATCAGACCACAGGACCTTCTTCCATTGCTCCAGAGTCCAATCTTTATGCTCCCTAGAAAATTGTAGCCTTTTTTCCGATTAGCCTCACTGATTAGTGGTTTTCTTAAGGCTACACAGCTATTCAGTCCCAATCCCTTGAGTTACCTTTGTATTGTGCATGTGGAAATACTCTTACTTTCACTATTAAACATAGCCCTGAGTTCTACTGTTTTTTTTCTACGATTTGATTTCACCAAACGTTTAAGTGATCACCGATCACGATCAATCAGGATTTTTTTTCTGTCCACATTTCTTCCTCGAAGGCAATGGTTCCCCACAATCCTTCCAGTTTCTAATATTGTGTTGGACAGTTCTTAACCCAATTTTAGTAGTTTCTGCAATTTCCTTAGATGTTTTCTCTGCTTGATGCATGCCAATCAATGGCGTACATACCAGGGTCGCAGGGGTCGCGTCTGCGACCGGGCCCGGCCCACCAGGGGGCCCGGCCGCCCCTGCAACCTGGTATGTACCCACAGGGCCAGCCTCTTCCCCTGGGGGGCCCAGGAGCCGACCACCCCAGGGCCCCCCGAGGCTGGCCCTGCTGTCACCGAGCAGACTGGCGGGAGGGCGCGCAAGGGAGCACTCAGTGCTTCCTCTTCAGCTCCCTCGTGCACCGCACTGATACCGGAGCCGGAAGATGACGTCATCTTCCGGCTCTGGCATCCCTACACGGCGCGCGAGGGAGCTGAAGAGGAAGCACTGAGTGCTCCCTCGCGCGCCCTCCCGCCAGTCTGCCCGGTGACAGCAGGGCCACTGGACCCCAGGGAATCCCCCCAGCACTCAAAAAGGTAAGGAGGCTGGGGGGATTACATTTAAAAATAAACATGTGTGAGTGTTAGTGTGTGTGTGTTAGAGTGAGTGTCAGTGTTAGTGTGAGTGTTAGAGTGTCAGTGTGAGAGTGTGAGTGTTAGAGTGTGTGAGTGTTAGTGTGAGTGTTAGAGTGTGTGTGAGTGTGTGTGAGTGTGAGTGTTAGAGTGTGAGTGTTAGAGTGTGAGTGTTAGAGTGTGTGTGTTAGAGTGTGTGTCAGTGTTAGTGTTAGAGTGAGTGTCAGTGTTAGAGTGTGAGAGTGAGAGTGTGAGTGTTAGAGTGTGTGAGTGTTAGAGTGAGTGTTAGAGTGTGTGTGTGTTAGTGTTAGAGTGAGTGTTAGAGTGAGTGTTAGTGTGTGTGTCTTAGTGAGTCTGTTTGATGTCTGTTAGTGAGTGTGTGTTTGTCAATGAGAGTGTATGTTTTGTAAGTGAGTGTGTATGTATGTCTGTCGCTGAGTGTGTCTCTGTCAGTAAATGTGTGTGTCTGTTAGCTAGTGTGTATGTGTCTGTAAGTGAGAGTGTGTGTGTCTTCAGCACTTACCTTTCTCCAGTGCCAGACTCCCTTGGCGCTGGGGATCCCTCAGCCTCTCAGCTCCGAATGCAACCGCGCACGCATTCAAACCGCCCATAGGAAAGCATTACTCAATGCTTTCCTATGGACGTTCAGTGTGCTCCTCTAGCGGCGGGAGAGCCACTAGAGGCTGGATTAACCCTCAGTGAAACATAGCAGTTTCTCTGAAACTGCTATGTTTTCAGCTGCAGGGTTAAAACTAGAGGGACCTGACACCCAGACAACTTCATTGAGCTGATGTGATCTGGGTGTCTGTAGTGGTCCTTTAAGTGTGTGTGCATCTGCATGCACTGGCGTACATACCGCGGTCGCAGCCATGTAACCCCTGCGACCAGGTGCCCACCGCCATGTGTTGCGGCCCGGCTCGCACGCGCGGGGGGAGGGGGCCCACGGGTACATTTTCGCACCGGGGCCCCATGGCTCATGTGTACGCCACTGATGCCAGTGATTTGACCGTTCTCAAACAGACTGACATATTTTCCACTACACGTGATGTGTCTTTTGACATGCTTGTTTAAGAAATGAGAAGCTACTCATTGCATCAGTTAGCGTTAAGTAACTTATTGCCAACTGAAAGATAATCACCCATGCAGTAACTATCCAATAGAAGGCTGTTACCTATTTGCTTAGTTAAATCCAGGTGGTGACTTTTTTTTTGACCAGGCAGTATGTATATATATATATATATATATATATATATATATATATGGCTGGGCCTGTAGTTGTGGGAGGAGCTTAGGATCCCCTTTAAGAGGGCCTCCAATCTTGAAGTCGCCATCTTGAATACTTACCTGGAGTCTCCTGTTCCCGTTTTCCTGGCTTGCTGACCCTTCATACTTACTTTCTGATTAAGTGACTTCACTTCCACGCTGTCCGGGTCATCCTCTAGCAGCCGCTGAGCCTGTCTTACAATTCCGCTGTAACCGTAAGTGAAGACCAAACCAGCGCGCCACGGGTGCGTTCGTGACGTCATCCTGGTTTGGGCCTATCTTTTGTAGCTACTTACGGGTCGCACGTTTTGTCATGCCATGTATTTGTTCGGCTTTTTTCAGCTGTTTCTTGCAGTCACTTCATGTAACATCTGCACGAACTGTTCCCCTGTTACACGCTGTTCGCATAAAAGGGCACTAATACACATACGTAGAGCATCTATTTTAGATGAACAGGTTGCTTTCGGTTCTATGCTTTACACAAACACATGGTGTTAGGAGTATTCGTGCAGTTTTCCATATCTACTGCATAATGTATTTTCACACATACGAACAGCTTCTATTTAGACGAATGTAGTTGGTTTACCTACGGGTAAACCTTGGTATTACAGCTTATTGAAATCAAACACTTTTCATGGCTAAACAGTCTTGGTTGTTGCAAATTACATGTGTTGTATTTTTTTAGGTTTCGTTGGTGGCATATTATCTTCATTTACTGTGGTTTTCCATTTAAACCAGCAAGTTATCTGTCTGTTATAGGTTAGTTCATATTTCATCAAATACTATTTCCGGTTCTATACACTTCTCTGTTGGTCATACTGATGTTTTACTCATTTAGGTAATACACCCTATCCAACTTGTTTCTCCTGAGGAAGTTACTCATAATTTCCATCAATTGTTTTCATATTCTCCGTGTCTGACAGTGGGGTAGGTCATCTTTATTATTGGGTTCCACGATTTGACTCGCTCAGTGTACTATTCTCAGATACTATTTTACGTTTCTCAAATTTTAGGTTGCCATACCCTGCTAATCTCATTTCCTTACTACAATCAAAACCTACGTTTCAGACTATACAGTCTCAGGTACAATCATTACATTACGTCCTACGTAGGGGTCCCCTATTTCTAGAATTACTGGCGGTTAGTCATCTAAGGCCAATTAGGAAATTTTCTGGCCTTCAAGCCATAAGTCAGTGGTCCCGCGAGGCCTACTCCCATCCTCATTCTCGGAGGTCACGCCCATACGGTCCAACGCATAGTTAGTCACCTCGAATGGTTGCATAGAGAGGGCTTCACTGACCACGGCCAGTCTATTTTTCTGCTGTTATTTGTCCCTGAGAGGCCTACACCCTGCCACAACGTTACACGTGGCCTCATATTTTCCCTCTGGCCAATGCATAGTTAGAGCCACTCCTGCCGCTTGGCAATTAGCAAGCCCTCACCCATCACTTGGTGGTAATTTTTGCCACTTGTCATTAGCTAATATGCCAGTAAAGGCTCAGATTCCCTGTAGTACTATCATACCTACGCTTAGACTTTACAGTCTCGGGTACGACAATTTACGTTTAGTTCCACAATGGTTTACTATTGTAGAAGCTACTGGCTAGAAGGGATCTAGGTGTCCAATAGGTATCAAATTCTCTGCCTTCATGCCATAGGCAAGTGGTCCCGCGAGGCCTTCACCCATCCTCATACACGGAGGTATACGCCCATCGGTCCTATTACATAGTTAATTGCCTTGCATTGTCGCATAGAGAGGGCCTCACCTATCATTCTTTTACTTTATACTTCCTGCACTATCTGCTGTTTTCTTTTCACCGAGAGACTGAACTCCCACCTCTCTGAGGCTGAGCTCAAGTCACAAAGCCCCTCGGCCAACGCATAGGTAGAACCTCTCTAGCTGCTTGGCACTAGCAGGGCCTTACTTGTCACCCCTAGTGGAATTTTCGTTACTTGGCATTAGCCAGTAGCGTCAGGGTTCACACTGACAAGTACCTCTTTATATTTTAGTATGTCTCATACTCCGGATATTCCAGACAAACTTTCACTTCCCAGCACCCTTGCTTGGTCTGGGACTCCTGCTCACTGGATAGAAGCAACTAGTCCTCCATCACTAAGAACATGGACTATCTCATGCATCATTGCCAAACTACGCAGTAGAAATATCCCATTCCCGGCTACTGCCAGGAAGTCTGAGTTGTTCAAACTACTCAAAGTCAACACAGATGACCCTGATGCTGGGGAAGGGCCTAGTGGATCCCAAACACCTGATGTCCATGCCATGTTAACCTCTCTGATTTCTTCAGTTGGACTGATCAATGATAGATTGGGACAATTAGAAGCATCCAGCTCTCATAACCCGGCCACAGGCCATCCCTGCAGCATCCACTACTACAAAACCCGGATAATTCTCCATTACCACGGGGGTCCCTAAGGTCATCACACCCTCGCGTATGATCCCTGCCAATCTCAAAAAGGACATCCTGGAGGGCAATGATGTTAACCTGGTGTCTCTCCTGATAGCCTCCCAGGATAAAGTTGAGAACCGGACATATGCTTATGGTAATATTTCCGTGGTACTGAAAGCAAGAGACCCAAGGCTGATTAAGAGATTATCCTTATTTGAATTTGTCTTGGCCTTTGGCATATATAGGGATGTTTATTGTTCCTCTACTCATGATAAGAGAGAAGAACTGGATGTGTACATGCACAAGCTGGTGGATCTGGGTTACAAATACGGTGGTACTACTTTCTACGATTACCACTGTTCCTTTGCCGCAAAAGTCACTGCAGCTCTGGCTCAGTTCAATTTCAGTATGGATTGGAGTAGATTGGATACCAAACTATTCTGCAGGCACTTTGCGGGCCTCAGGGGACCGGCTTGTTCAGTTTGCACATCTACTTCGCACTCCACGAATTTGTGCCCTAATTCAGCTCGTCTCGCAGGGACAATTAATTCCCTTTGCACCCCCTGAAAGCCACTAGAATATTGTAGGATAAACTGGGGCAGGATATTGTATTTTTGGGTAAGTCCCAGATCTGCAATCATTTCAACACTGGCAATTGTGGGTTTAGCGCTTGCAGACTGATGCACATTTGTTCATATTGTTTCCGGGCCCACGCTAAAACAATGTGCCCAAATAAACTCTTCACCAAACACTACCTGACTAGCATTAATGTTGTAAATTTTTCCTCACTTTTGAGGAGCCACTATTCACAGCACTTGGTACACTTTTTAGTTGATGGTTTAACGCCGGCATCATCCATTTATCATTTGGTACGTTTGAGTGCAAGAATTTGCAGTCAGCTGTGGCAGATCCAAACTCGGTAGACATGGCGCGTCTGGCTGCCGACGAGGATGGCCGCTTACCCCTCACAAAATCAGCCGACTATGGGGCGCATGAAGAAGCCCGCGGAACCCCAAGGCACCCCCAGGCAATCGGGGTCAGGGACCGAGCAGTCCATCCGCTCCTTCCTCACTACCCCTCGGGACCTCACATCCCAGCCGGAAATGGAGTCCCCAAGTGAGACCACTGACTCACCGTCCGCAACTCCTGCCGGATCCTCCCCGGCTCCATCAACCTCACAGGGAACACAGGGGACACTGGATGGAGACTTGCGCGCCCTCCTGCCCAGCTTACTCACCAAGGCAGACTTTGAAGCTCTCTCCGACTGCCTCAGCAGAGTGATTCGTGACGAGCTGGCACAGGTGAAAGCTGACGAGGCCAGCATGGATGCAGGCCTAACAGTGACAGAGGCAGACTCCAGGACACTCAGGTCAGACACTGAAATAACCCGCAACACGATAAAGGGCTGTGAAGCTAGCCTGGCCCACCTAACCACCTGGGTTGATGGCCTTGATAATAGGGGCCGTAGGCTCAACCTACGTGTGAGGGGGGTTAGAGAGGGGGGCACAGCGGAGAACATATCCGAGATCCTGCACACTATTTTCAGCCATGCCCTGGGAGGCCAACAAATTCATCGACTGGGCCTGGTCAGGGCCCACCGCGCTCTGCGTGCCCCACCGGCACCAGGCGAACAGCCACGCGATATTGTCTGCTGTCTGGACAATTTCGCCATGAAGGAAGATATACTAAGCAGTTCATGCCACATGTGTACAACCGCATCGAAAATAGCAAATATCCATATACCAAGACCTCTCCCGCTACATCCTGCAAGCAAGGAAGGCCCTCAGACCATTCACCACTGCACTCCAAGTGGCAGGTATCCCATACAGATGGGGGTACCCCTTTTCACTGTCAGCCCACAGAGGACCAGACCTCCACGTCATATGGACCCCGATGGACGTCCCTGGGTTCCTGCGCTCTCTAGGGCTCCCATAGGTACAGGTGCCGAATTTTAGCAGCACATGCTCTCTATATATATTTTTCACAAGCAATAATACACCACTAATGTAAATAAAACCAACAATGTTTTTCAGGTCACCTACATGTGAACTTGGTTGCTTATTTTAACCTTCTTTCATGTTCAAAGAAGTGACTTTCATGGAACATAATAAATTGAAAGGACGTTATGGTATAAGTAAAGATTGATTTTATGCATTGTCTATATCATACTATTTATTCATGTTAGCACTTATTATAACTTATTATACATTCATATTGCCTCTAACTCCTTTCCTACAATAGCTATACTTGGGTTCTTGATTGTTAAGTCACTTTATTTAGATAATTTACTTTCTCCTATAGGTATATAAATCAATGAAAAGTTTTATAGATCTAAGATTAGTGAGATTCTGCTTGTAAATAGTGTCTGAACTGTAGATATTTATAGAATTCCACGAGGGGGATGTTTTACTGATTTTTTATACCCAGCAACGTATGTAATATAATTTTAGGAAAGAATTTCATTGATCTAATTATTATTTTTGCCAAAGGGTTGAATAAGACGTAAAGTAATTGAAACTAAAGATAAGTCAGTAGAAAGAACTAGAAATAATACAAAAGGCATAACCTTGCTACTACTTGACATGTTGCAGACTTGGCGTGTCTTATCAAAAATGCTACCAGCATTGATTCTGTGACCATTGTTTTATGAATTTATTGTATTGATGATATCTTGACAGCAGGGCAAATGTAATACAATTCTGATAAAGATCACTGGTAAAGGTTAGGTTTAGCAGCATTTGTTTTATTAAGGTCATTCGCAATATTCATATAAGGAGGAATGGAGGCTTACTTGAGGTCAAAGATTGGGCTAGGTATAGTTCAAATTCTTCTAGGCTAGGTCAAGATCAGAATTCAAATCATTAGAAGGATGTTTGTGGATGGCTTTCAATGTCACAGAAATGAACATGGGAACAGATGGAGCAAAGTGATGATTTTAAAAAAGGGTATTGAACATGAAAAAAGCATTTTATTTCTGATCATATATGTTCAACCTATGGAGTGGACAGTCCAAAAGAGGCACCCTTAACATGGAGACATTTTCCCATGAAAACAAGTACCGTTGTAGTGTGAGTGTGCATCTTGGAACACATAATGGGAATATGCTACTATTTAGATATCTATATGTACATATCATGTTTTATTCAGGCTTGCTCGTGTCTCACATATTATGGGTTGTCATTATGTCTGAATGTTTCAGCTTCCAAGATGTATGTGTCCCTATGCCCAAGTTCTTTTATATTTGTATTTAGATCACCGTTTAACACATTTATAAGATGGCTTAACATCATCTTGATCATTTTAAAATCTGTTCATCAATATTAACTAAAAGGTAATTAAATAGTCAAAATAAATGGCAATAATAATAATAAAAAGTGAATATATTGTGAATAAAGGGAACATTCTACATCTGAGCACTGCTTCCAGTCTCCAGTTCAACCTACAGAGTGTCGAAAATTCCCATAAGCTAAGCTAATGAGCTAGTCCTGCTTTCAGAGTGCTAAAAGAAGCTTCTAAGTAGGCTTTCTGTAGACTATACTGGAGTCAAGGAGCTGCATACAGTGGGCATCAGGTAAGAAGTCAAATTATTCTAAACCAGTTTGAATATTTTGCAATGTAGGACTGCAGCTGGCTGTAGTGGTTTTTGGTGTATGGGATTTCCCTTTAAATAAATGTATAACCATACATGGGTTAGTCAAATAATAAGTATGTGTGTTAAGATAATGTTAAACTGATATGTGATGGCTGCTGACTCAAAAGTCAACTGATGTGGTGATGATCATTTCTAGGACCTCTTCAGATTGCTCTTGCTGGTCTCTCTTTTAAGTCTTACTCAATATTTAATGATAATCTTTCTTTAAGAAGAGCTTCGTAAAGG